>BSBN01000977.1:6059080-7260660 GCA_027924645.1 Cunninghamia lanceolata
TGAGGGTTGAGGGTTGAGGGATTAGGGTTTAAGGTATAGTGTTGAGGGTTGATGGTTTAGGGATAGGGTTTAGGTTTGAGGGATTAGGGTTTAGGGTTGATGAATTAGGGTTTAATGTTGAGAGTTGAGGGTTGAGGGTTGAGGGTTGAGGTTGAGGGATAGGGTTAATGGTTAAGGGATTAGGGTTAAATAAGAGTGTCAAGGATAGAGGGATTAGGGTTTAAGGTATACTATCGAGCCTGTTGAGGGTCTAGGAATAGGGATAGCATTTAGGGTTTAGGAATGAGGGATTAGAGTTGAGGGATGACGGATGACAGATTAGGGTTGAGGGTTGAGGGATTAGGGTTTTGGGACAAGGTTTAGGGTTAGGGTTGAGGGATTAGGGTTTAAGGTATAGTGTTGAGGGTTTAGGGATAGGGTTTAGGGTTAAGGGATTAGAGTGAAGGGTTGAGGGATTAGAATTTGACGTTGAGGGTTTAGGGTTTAGGGTTAGGGTTGAAGGTCGAGGGATCAGAGTTAAGGGTTGAGGGATTAGGGTTTGATGTTGAGGGTTGAGGGTTGAGGTTCGAGGGTCAAGGGTTTAGGGATAGGGTTGAGGGTCGAGGAATTAGGGTTAAAGTTGAGTGTGGAGGGTATAAGGATTAGGGATAGGGTTGGAGGGTTTAGGGATAAGGGATTAGAGTTTAAGGTATAGTATCGAGTCTGTTGAGGGTTTAGGAATAGGGATAACATTTAGGGTTTAGGGATGAGGAATTAGAGTTGAGGGATGATGGATTAGGGTTGAGGGTTGAGGGATTAGGGTTTAGGGATAAGGTTTAGGGTTGAGGGTTGAGGGATTAGGGTTTAAGGTATAGTGTTGAGGGTTGATGGTTTAGGGATAGGGTTTAGGTTTGAGGGATTAGGGTTTAGGGTTGATGAATTAGGGTTTAATGTTGAGAGTTGAGGGTTGAGGGTTAAGGGTTGAGGTTGAGGGATAGGGTTAATGGTCAAGGGATTAGGGTTAAATAAGAGTGTCGAGGGTAGAGGGATTAGGGTTTAAGGTATAGTATTGAGCCTGTTGAGGGTCTAGGAATAGGGATAGCGTTTAGGGTTTAGGAATGAGGGATTAGAGTTAAGGGATGACGAATGACAGATTAGGGTTGAGGGTTGAGGGATTAGGGTTTAGGGACAAGGTTTAGGGTTAGGGTTTAGGGATTAGGGTTTAAGGTATAGTGTTGAGGGTTTACGGATAGGGTTTACGGTTGAGGGATTAGAGTGAAGGGTTGAGGGATTAGAATTTGACGTTGAGGGTTTAGGGTTTAGGATTAGGGTTGAAGGTCGAGGGATCAGAGTTAAGGGTTGAGGGATTAGGGTTTGATGTTGAGGGTTGAGGGTTGAGGTTTGAGGGTCAAGGGTTTAGGGATAGGGTTGAGGGTCGAGGAATTAGGGTTAAAGTTGAGTGTGGAGGGTGTAAGGATTAGGGATAGGGTTGGAGGGTTTAGGGATAAGGGATTAGAGTTTAAGGTATAGTATCGAGTTTGTTGAGGGTTTAGGAATAGGGATAGCATTTAGGGTTTAGGGATGAGGGATTAGAGTTGAGGGATAAGAGATTAGGGTTGAGGGTTGAGGGATTAGGGTTTAGGGATAAGGTTTAGGGTTGAGGGTTGAGGGATTAGGGTTTAAGGTATAGTGTTGAGGGTTGATGGTTTAGGGATAGGGTTTAGGTTTGAGGGATTAGGGTTTAGGGTTGATGAATTAGGGTTTAATGTTGAGAGTTGAGGGTTGAGGGTTGAGGGTTGAGGTTGAGGGATAGGGTTAATGGTCAAGGGATTAGGGTTAAATAAGAGTGTCGAGGGTAAAGGGATTAGGGTTTAAGGTATAGTATCGAGCCTGTTGAGGGTTTAGGAATAGGGATAGCGTTTAGGGTTTAGGAATGAGGGATTAGAGTTAAGGGATGACGAATGACAGATTAGGGTTGAGGGTTGAGGGATTAGGGTTTAGGGACAAGGTTTAGGGTTAGGGTTGAGGGATTAGGGTTTAAGGTATAGTGTTGAGGGTTTACGGATAGGGTTTAGGGTTGATGGATTAGAGTGAAGGGTTGAGGGATTAGAATTTGACGTTGAGGGTTTAGGGTTTAGGGTTAGGGTTGAAGGTCGAGGGATCAGAGCTAAGGGTTGAGGGATTAGGATTTAAGGTATAGTATCAATTTTGTTGAGGGTGTAGGAATAGGGATAGCATTTAGGGTTTAGGGATGAGGGATTAGAGTTGAGGGATGACAGATTAGGGTTGAGGGTTGAGGGATTAGGGTTTAGGGATAAGGTTTAGGGTTGAGGGCTGAGGGATTAGGGTTTAAGGTATAGTGTCGAGGGTTTAGGGATAAGGTTTAGGGTTGAGGGATTAGAGTGAAGGGTTGAGGGATTAGGATTTGATGTTGAGCGTTGAGGGTTTAGGGTTAGGGTTGAGAGATGAGGGATCAGAGTTAAGGGTTGAGGGATTAGGGTTTGACGTCGAGGGTTAAGGGTTGAGGTTCGAGGGTCAAGGGTTTAGGGATAGGGTTGAGGTTGAAGGGATTAGGGTTTAAGGTATAGTGTTGAGGGTTGATGGATCAGAGTTAAGGGTTGAGGGATTAGGGTTGAGGGTTGTAAGGATTAGGGATAGGGTTGGAGGGTTTAGGGATAAGGGATTAGAGTTTAAGGTATAGTATCGAGTTTGTTGAGGGTGTAGGATTAGGGATAGCATTTAGGGTTTAGGAATGAGGGATTAGAGTTGAGGGATGATAGATTAGGGTTGAGGGATTAGGATTTAACGTTGAGGGATGACGGATTAGGGTTGAGGGATTAGGATTTGACGTTGAGGGTTTAGGATAGGGTTGAGGGATTAGGATTTGACGTTGAGGGTTTAGGGATAGGGTTGAGGGATTAGGATTTGACATTGAGGGTTGAGGGTCGAGGGATCAGAGTTGAGGGTTTAGGGATTAGGGTTTGACATTGAGGGTTGAGGGCATTTTCTATCACGAACTTGATTATGAGGGCTTGCCCCTTCATTGTTATGCCTATCATATGGCGGAGCATCTGGCAAGCCCTGGCAACAAAAAGATGTGATCAATGCAAAGGATGTGATGAATGTATAGCAGGATAAAACCTGAGTGTGTTATAACGCGCTCGCGTTTTGTATTTCTATTAAAATAGTAAAAAAGTGGTTACCCTCGTGATCCAGGCCCACATGCTCTATTTTCTTACTGATTCTACGCGTGCTCCGACAAAAAATAAGTGCTTTCATGCTATTGGGAAGTTCACATGCACATTTGACACATTGTACCACCTTTGCATGATCTTTCCACCACCTTTTCTGCTTTGCCAACTTGAGAAGGAGGAAATAACATAGTTTTCACACCAAGTTTGATATATATCTATTCAAGTTTCAATTTTTGTAGTGTTGCAATGTTAGTTGTGATTCAATTTTAAGAATTTAACATTGAAAAGGAAGCAAGTGGTGAAAAACTCAAATTGTTGAGGAGTTTGATGCAAGAAGATAAAAACACTACATAATTGGGTACTCTCTCCATTCAAATCTTCGTTATTTAGGTATGTCAAGTCTTTACATGCATGTTCTTTACATTTTCCTTATTTCGGATTGAATTACTTTATCATGCTTTATCATACATGTTTAAAATACACACATTCCCAATCAAGAAAGCAACCTACAATCTCACATGATGCCATGTATATTTTCTACACTTGGGCTCTTTAATAATTATGTGTAATCAACAAACCTTAGTTCATACCATGATGTCAAACTATACAAGAATAAATCCTTACAACATAAAAAAAATACAATCCCACTATTATCATGTATTCATTTCTTAGGAACTAATATTGGTCTCTTTATCATGCTATAGACAAATTCTCTGTCATGCTGAGGAAACGATCAAGAATTAAACCAACACAGGAAGAGATAGAAGCTAAGAATGCAAAGAAAGCAATGGCTATGAGGGAACTTCGTGAGAAGAAGAAATTGGACATGATAAATGAAGACATACCAATTGAAGAGGAACCACAACCATCACAAAGAGATATGGTATTGGCGACACAAAGAGAACGAATGCAAAAACTTTGTGGTACGAGAGATTTGAATACCATAGTTGGAGACACGTCCTTTACCGCAAGTCAACATGTAGGGACACCATCTACCACATCTCAAGTTGAGAGTACATCATCACTCACATGTGATGAAGGAGGTACGCCATCGTTCCCACCTCAACCTCAAGGTATGTCATCTATTCCATCTTCGATCGAAGGTATGCCATCTAACCCATCTCATTTAAATATTGATGAAATTCCTAATGTTGAGATGAATTTACCTAACTTGACACCACCTAGAATTTTGCATAGAAAGCCAAAGTATTTGATTGATATTGATGAGAATATTTTGCAGCCAATGGAAGGTAAGATTCCAAAACGCACTTGTAGAAGATATGCTAATAAGATTTGGAGATTGTTCTTTGAAAAGTTAAATGAGACTGCAAGATGTCAACTATTCATTGAAATGATGCGAAGTATAAAGTATAGGTCTATCATGAAGATTCTTGGGTTGAGAACATCAGAGGCTTCAAGTGAAAAATCTATTGTCAAGAATCTAATGAGTGTGTATGAGAGTGTGGGTAACACCTCACGCACAAAAGATAGTAATGCAACACGGCGTGTGATTACATCGACTATAGTAAGTAGTCAAATGAGGAAAGCTCGTCTCATTAGAAAGACAAGTCAAGAATTGAGAATTAATAGGAAAACTTTATCAAGAGCCGTTGGAAGACGCCAAAGAATTGAGGACACTAATGCCAATGAATTATGGGCATTCTCGGGGAGACTACCACGAAAAGATAAACCAATTGTTGAAGCATTGAGATCACTAATTGAAGACTTTTGGAAGAATTACACAAGGGTATCTCTGAATCAAAGGGATGTGGTAAGAAGGAGAATCGGTAGTCAGAACCGTGAGCCACATCCAAAGCATTTTTTGGATGAGACTCAAACACAGTTTTATGGTAAATTTCTAGAGAAGTATCCTCAAATTAAAATTTGTCAAAGATATTTTGAAATGCTAAAACCTTTCTATGTTAAGATAAATCACACACGCACTACTTATTGTTGTAGATTACATATTGAATTTTCTAACCATTTTGATGCTTATAGGTCTATATGTTTAGATATGCATACTAACAATGATTTGCAGGGTTGTGCCATATGTGCCCCACCAACATCTTCAAGAGACTTCATATCAAGAATTTTATGTGAAAGAGAGGAAGGTCAAATATTCTACAAGAAATTATGCTTGGATGGCACATGTCATCGTTGCGGTGGCTTGCAACATTTGCCAATATGTGAACATATGGAAATAACACATGCGGTTGGAAACGAACTAGTAGAGTTTGGCAAGTATAAAACAGTGGCATACAATACAAACGATGGTAAAGAAGCAAAGAGGTGTGAATTAGTTATTGAAAAGATTCCAGTGTATCAGTTTATGCCTATATTTCATGACAGCATAGTGTATGAGTATGCAAGACATGCCCATAGAGCTCAATGGTTGGACTTGCAATTCAAGTTATGCAAGGACACATTTCTGGTTGGTAGCATTGTTTCAGTTGTCAACTTTGTAGAGAACTACAGTCTACAGCCACAGCGTGAGGTGCAATCACAATATTACAACTCCACACAGGTTTCTATATTTGTGAACATCGCATTCATTCATGCGAATGATAGTACAGAGGATGACAGAAAGATCATAAGGGAGTATAATTTCTATATTAGTGATGATCGCACGCATTCTACGGAGTTCGTGCAAGGTTGCTTTCAGGTGTTCTACAATGATTTGGCTAGAAGGGGCATATCGTTCAGTCAGCATATCATATGGTCGGATAATTGTGCGTCACAATTCAAGAACTCACAGAATTTCTATTGGTTGAGTAGGAGGCATAATTTTATAGGTATTCAACATATGTGGAACTTTTGTGAGGCCGGGCATGGAAAGGGGGAGCATGATGGTGCAGGAGCATGTATCAAAAGAGCCATAGCACGAGAAGAATTAAAGTATAAAGACAATGCAAAGTTGACAGATGCAAAATTGATTGTCGAGTGGTGTAATGCTTCCATGGGTCTAGGTAATGAAGGTAAGTCTTTAGTTCATAGATTTTTTTGGTTGATAGATGATACTAACATTGCACCATATGAGGATTGTTGTACACTGACAGGATCAAATGAGATGCACTCTTTCAGAAGCTCAATTGCAGGTTCATGGAGTATCCATACACGAAAGATGTCATGCTTTTGTTCTTCCTGTACAATTCAAGTCTGGGATGAGTGCGAGTCAAAGGAGTGGGTTGACAAATGGCAGTTAAGTTATCTTAGCCCACTTGACACGTATCGACCCCCGACAGCACTGGAACTAACACAGATGGAATCGTCAGTTGACTTTGACCACATATCAGATTTAGTTCAACCAGGTAATATAGGGCACGTATATGCATCTAATTTCATCTAGTTCAACCAGGTAATGTCATCTTACTTTGTAGTGTTTTTGTAATGTTGACTAATTTCATCTAATTTGCTACACATATCAATGTAGGGCACGTATATGCAGTTATTGCAGATGAAGATAATGAAGAGGGAATAGATTATTACTTATGTCGTTGTGTTGAGGCCAAAAAGAAATTGGAGGCCCCTGTTACAGATGGAGAAAACATCGAATACCCTACAGGATCAGTGGTTATTACTGGAACATGGCTTAGAAGGTACCCACATAAGAGTGTTAATATTTGGCTATTTCAGGACTTTGACATGCACCGGAAGATTCTTCATTACTCGAACCTTGTCGTGGCATCCAATGTTCATTTGATAAAGTATCAGGGTAGACCTTTGAACAAAATATTGTGGAAGGTGCGTGAGTCTGACCATGAAGCAATACTTGACACAATAAAGAGTAGAGCAGACCCGGATGGTTCATTGGATTAATTTGTAAGTATTCACATTAATTTTGTAAAGTTATGTTACATTGAGTTGTAAGTATGCACATTAATTTGTAAGGTTTGTCTTTTTTTATTTCCTCCTGCATTTTTACACATATGTACACATTTTTACATCATTATGTTATGCATTTTTGGTGTCCTGCTCCTGATGCGACCAAACTCATAACTCACCCTACTAGACACCATTTGATGATCTCTCCAACACTCTGGATCCAGGGCGCCCAATCATGATGATGACCTATATACCATTCTCCCAAGGCACTCATAATGAATGAAAAGAAGACCAAGGGCGCCCAAGCTTAATAGACTTATTTCTTTCAATTTTGATGATCCAAACTCTTGCAATATGACATCCACTTTCATGCCTTTAGATCTTCCTTCACATATAGGGCGCCAAATCAATGCATTAAAGTCTCTTGATATTAGGCGGTCATGATGATGAAACTTAGAGCTTTTTCCTTTCCTATGTGCTCATCTAAGATGTTTGAATGATAAGGAGCACCTCAACCTCTATAATGTACATTGGGCACCAAATCAAGGTGATTTTAAGTCACTTTGAGTCATTTGGGGTCAGTTTGAGTCTTTGAGTCATGTTGCAAAAAAGTGTCAATGTTGTCAAGTTGCACAAAGCAACTTTTGCATTTTTGGTGTCCTGCTCGTGATGTGACCAAACTGACTATTCCAATGCATCCGGATGGGTACATTTACGCTAAGCATGGTCCTATTTTTCACCCAAACATGTCGAAACAGTCTGAGCTACATTGTACCAACAATATCCCTGAAGAGTCCAAAGTGCAAAAAGGCTGCAATCTTTGACAAGATGTTACTCAAAAACTGTGTCACTTAGAAACATTCTGTTTGAGGTAACGCTATCATGTAGAGTGCCTCTACAATAACCTCTCTCAGTTTTTTATAGCTCTGAGGCATTTACCTGTGGTGAAAGTTTTTCTGCTACCCCAAAAATCATCAGAAGGAGGCAGTGTAAAGTTGCAAAGGGGTGTAACTTTTGTCCTGCTCCTGATGCGACCAAACTGACTATTCCAACATGTCCGAATGGGTACATTTATGCTAGGCATGGTCCTATTTTTCACCCAAACATGTCGAAACAGTCGGAGCTACATTGTACCGACGATATCCCTGAAGAGTCCAAAGTGCAAAAAGGCAGCAATCTTTGACGAGATGTTACTCGAAAATTGTGTCACTTAGAAACATTCCGTCTAAGGCAACATGATCATGTAGAGTGCCTCTACAATAACCTCTCTCGATTTTTTATAGCTCTGAGGCATTTGCTCGTGGTGAAAGGTTTTCTGCTGCCCCAAAAATCATCAGAAGGAGGCAGTGTAAAGTTGCAAAGGGGTGTAACTTTCATCCTACTTCTGATGCGACCAAACTGACTGTTCCAATGCATCCGAATGGGTACATTTACGCTAGGCATGGTCCTATTTTTCACCCAAACATGTTGAAACAGTCGGAGCTACATTGTACCGACGATATCCCTGAAGAGTCCAAAGTGCAAAAAGGCAGCAATCTTTGACGAGATGTTACTCAAAAACTGTGTCACTTAGAAACATTCTGTCTGAGGCAACACGATCATGTAGAGTGCCTCTACAATAACCTCTCTCAGTTTTTTATAGCTCTGAGGCATTTGCCCGTGGTGAAAGGTTTTCTGCTACCCCAAAAATCGTCAAAAGGAGGCAGTGTAAAGTTGCAAAGGGGTGTAACTTTCGTCCTGCTCCTGATGCAACCAAAATGACTATTCCAACACATCCGAATGGGTACATTTATGCTAGGCATGGTCTTATTTCTCACCCAAACATGTCGAAACAGTCGGAGCTACATTGTACCGACGATATCCCTGAAGAGTCCAAAGTGCAAAAAGGCAGCAATCTTTGACAAGATGTTACTCAAAAACTGTCACTTAAAAACATTCCATCTAAGGCAACAAGATCACGTAGAGCGCCTCTACAATAACCTCTCTCATTTTTTTATAGCTCTGAGGCATTTGCCCGTGGTGAAAGGTTTTCTGCTGCCCCAAAAATAGTCAGAAGGAGGCAGTGTAAAGTTGCAAAGGGGTGTAACTTTCATCCTGCTCCTGATGCGACCAAACTGACTGTTCCAACCCATCTGAATGGGTACATTTACGCTAGGCATGGTCCTATTTTTCACCCAAACATGTTGAAACAGTCGGAGCTACATTGTACCGACAATATCCCTAAAGAGTCCAAAGTGCAAAAAGGTAGCAATCTTTGACGAGATGTTACTCAAAAACTGTGTCACTTAGAAACATTCTGTCTGAGGCAACGCGATCACGTAGAGTGCCTCTACAATAACCTCTCTTAGTTTTTTATAGCTCTGAGGCATTTGCCCGTGGTGAAAGGTTTTCTGCTGCCCAAAAAATCATCAGAAGGAGGCAGTGTAAAGTTGCAAAGGGGTGTAACTTTCATCCTGCTCCTGATGCGACCAAATTGACTATTCCAACGCGTCTGAATGGGTACATTTACGCTAGGCATGGTCCTATTTTTCACCCAAACATGTTGAAACAGTCGGAGCTACATTGTACCGACGATATCCCTGAAGAGTCCAAAGTGTAAAAAGGTAGCAATCTTTGACGAGATGTTACTCAAAAACTGTGTCACTTAGAAACATTTCATCTGAGGCAACACGATCACGTAGAGTGCCTCTACAATAACCTCTCTTGATTTTTTATAGCTCTGAGGCATTTGCCCGTGGTGAAAGGTTTTCTGCTGCCCCAAAAATCGTCAGAAGGATGTAGTGTATTAAGTCAAGATGAAAGCCTATTCACTCTAGGCGCCTGTTTTTGACCAAATCACACATGCGCCTTGAACAAGTGATGCTACAAGTGGTGAACAAAATGGGCGCCTTGTCTTATGATAGCTCGAGCATTATCAATCGAATCCTGAAGCTCTTCTTCAACTTGCATATATGGAGGATATACCCTCAAACTTATGCAATCAAGGATCATTTGTCCTAGGCGCCTCAATGAGACCAATTTGAAGGCAAAGAGCGCCTACCTTCATTCAATAATTTGATCATCTTTGATGAGCTACCTCTTTTAAGGTGCTCAACTCTGTCTTCAAGGCGCTTTTCTCTAATCTCTGTAACTCTCCAAATCCACTAAGGCACAAATTTTACCTCTTGGGCTCAAGATATAGGTTCTTCATCCAAGGCGCCAAAATGGTCCAAAGGCGCATTTCACCTCTAACCTCACCTCTGACCTTACTTTGAGGTGCTAAACCTTTTGACATTTCAAGTAACTTCAAGAGAACTATTTTTCCTTAAGGTGGTTCACTCCTTGCAATTGGATGTATGGTACTTGTAACTCATTTGATTGACTTTGTAATGTTTCTTCTTCTCGCAGAGTAGATAAGGAATATATAAGCTTACTTCATGAATCGGAGTAGAAATCTCTCTTGGACTTGCTAGGTGAAAGGACTTGAACTTGAAGGACTTGAAGTTGATGAAGTGATCCTTCATGATGGCCTTTGACATTACCTTCTCGGAGTGTAGATGATAACACCTTCCTTGGATAAAGTGGATAACCTCTGACCTAAACTTTGAAGCTTGATGAATCTTGAAGATTGGGTTTCCTCCTACTCCCCTTCTGGGCTCCACTCCATCAAAGGCTTATTTAGTTGTCCAAGGCGCCAACATTCACTCAGGGGCGCCCAAAGAGAAAGTTTACAACTCTAAGGTGCTAAACTCTTATGCAAAAATGGTCATCATCAAAGGCACAAAAATGGGTCTCTGGGCGCCAATCTCTACAAAACATTCCATCTCATTGCTCTCCTCCATTACAAGTGCTCACTTACCTCAATCTTGGGCACATACCAACATCCCTAGGCGCTCAAAACCTTCAAGACTCAAGGCGCATTTTATGATCAAACAAGGTATCTCCTGAACAAGGTGCTCATAGTCTCATCAGGGCGTTAATCATCATCATGAGCGCTCATATTGTTCTAGGCGCACAGTTATCTCTGGAATGCTCAAGGCGCTCAATTCTCTAGGCTAGTTTACACTTATTCAAGGCGCTCATTCCAAACTTACATGAACTCCTCATTACAAGACGCACAAACTAGATGATCCTAGGGCATAAGGGCACTCAAACTAGATCTTTGCAAAAACTCCCCAAGCATTCAAACTTTTAAGGCACCAAAAGTGGTCTTTTCTACAACTTCTCTAGCCATATGCCTTAGGTGCTCAAACCTTCCTTGAACTCCAATTATTCAATCCAGGGCACTCAACTACCTCCTCAAGGCACTCTATCTCAAGTATCATTACTCTTCTTAAAGACCTAGGCGCACATTGTGGGGTATTCTACTCAACAAGACCTAGGCGCTCATTATGAAGACTCTAATTATCAAGGTTCACTTCAACTTTCAAAGGTGCATTTTGGACTCCAAAGGTGTTAGGTTAAAGCCACTAGGGCGCTAGATACCAAAGGGGGCAAGGTGTCAGAACCTCCTTTAAGATGTAAGAAAATCTCCTCAAGGCACAGCTAAAGGCACTCCAAACCATACCAAGGCTCTAATATCCTCATCCAAGGTGCTAAAACACTTAATGCAAGTTCTTCAAGTTCTTCAAGTACTTATCCAACTTGATTCCTCCAACACAGGGTGCATATCTTGCTTCATGTCTTCTCTGGGTGCATTTCAAGGTTTGATCTAGATGGTGCAATGTCTACTTGAGTTGGCCCCAGGGCGCTAAGTGAGTACTCTGAGCAAATCTTCTCCGGATGCCCAATCTTGTCCAAGGTGCCAAAACAATACCTCCCACTATAGGTGCTAAATGACTTATCCAATTCCTTGAAAACATTTGAAGTGTTTTACCTTCCAAGGTGATCAATTTCTATCATCTGTGGCACATATTACCCTTAGATATTCAACCTTACTCTTTTCATCAAGACCTCTCCCCATCAAGGCGCCCAAGTCACTTCAACATGCCAAGAATACTCCTTAAATGCCATCCTCTTGAAGGCGCTAGATTGGTTAAGGCATTCATCTCTGGAGACTTTAATCATCAGGGTGCTCTCATTCCATTAGTAAGGCACTTCTACTCTTAGGTGCAAATTCAACTCAACCAAACCTTTCCTGATGATGGCCTATGCTTCTAGGTGCTCATTTACTGTGAAATGGACCAACCTCAACTCCAAGGCGCATTTCCACTTGATCTCATCCTGGCGCTAGATGGAAGTTTGAAGTTTGATTTTGATTGACACAAGGCATTCAAGGGGCATGAGTCACTTACCTTTGCTTAGGCTCTACTTCATGCTCTCTGCCACTTCAAAGAGCCCTTTTATCATCCTTCAAGGCGCCAATTCCTCCTAAGGTGCATCATCCCAATATCCCAACATCCAAATCACCTAGGCACTCAAAACCTTCAAGACTCAAGGTGCATTTTATGATCAAACAAGGTATCTCCTGAACAAGGCGCTCATAGTCTCATCAGGGTGTTAATCATCATCATGAGCGCTCATATTGTTCTAGGCGCACAGTTATCTCTGGAATGCTCAAGGCGCTCAAGGCGCACATACCCTTCTCTAGGCTAGTTTACACTTATTCAAGGTGCTCATTCCAAACTTACATGAACTCCTCATTACAAGACGCACAAACTAGATGATCCTAGGGCATAAGGGCACTCAAACTAGATCTTTCCAAAAACTCCCCAAGCATTCAAACTTTTAAGGCGCCAAAAGTGGTCTTTTCTACAACTTCTCTAGCCATATGCCTTAGGTGCTCAAACCTTCCTTGAACTCCAATTATTCAATCCAGGGCACTCAACTACCTCCTCAAGGTGCTCTATCTCAAGTATCATTACTCTTCTTAAAGACCTAGGCGCACATTGTGGGGTATTCTACTCAACAAGACCTAGGCGCTCATTATGAAGACTCCAATTATCAAGGTTCACTTCAACCTTCAAAGGTGCATTTTGGACTCCAAAGGCATTAGGTTAAAGCCACTAGGGCACTAGATACCAAAGGGGGCAAGGTGTCAGAACCTCCTTTAAGATGTAAGAAAATCTCCTCAAGGCACAGCTAAAGGCGCTCCAAACCATACCAAGGCGCTAATATCCTCATCCAAGGCGCTAAAACACTTAATGCAAGTTCTTCAAGTTCTTCAAGTACTTATCCAACTTGATTCCTCCAACACAGGGTGCATATCTTTCTTCATGTCTTCTCTGGGCGCATTTCAAGGTTTGATCTAGATGGTGCAATGTCTACTTGAGTTGGCCCCAAGGCACTAAGTGAGTACTTTGAGAAAATCTTCTCCGGATGCCCAATCTTGTCCAAGGCGCCAAAACAATACCTCCCACTATAGGCGCTAAATGACTTATCCAATTCCTTGAAAACATTTGAAGTGTTTTACCTTCCAAGGTGATCAATTTCTATCATCTGTGGCGCATATTACCCTTAGATATTCAACCTTACTCTCTTCATCAAGACCTCTCCCCATCAAGGCACCCAAGTCACTTCAACATGCCAAGAATACTCCTTAAATGCCATCCTCTTGAAGGCGCTAGATTGGTTAAGGCATTCGTCTCTGGAGACTTTAATCATCAGGGCGCTCTCATTCCATTAGTAAGGAGCTTCTACTCTTAGGCGCAAATTCAACTCAACCAAACCTTTCCTAATGATGGCCTATGCTTCTAGGCGCTCATTTACTCTGAAATGGACCAACCTCAACTCCAAGGCGCATTTCCACTTGATCTTCATCCTGGCGCTAGATGGAAGTTTGAAGTTTGATTTTGATTGACACAAGGCATTCAAGGGGCATGAGTCACTTACCTTTGCTTAGGCACTACTTCATGTTGTCTGCCACTTCAAAGAGCCCTTTTATCATCCTTCAAGGTGCCAATTCCTCCTAAGGCGCATCATCTTTCTTTATCAACCCATCTAAGGTGCTTCGTCTAGACTCATTACCTTCCTTAGGCGCCAACACCAACTTCAAGGCAATTGAAGGTGCTCAAGTCACTTCAAGGTGCCAACTCATGGACAATCTAATCCTCCGCATCATTAATATTCAAGACCCTGACAACTTGGAAATGAGATTGCATAAATCAATGCAAAGCATCTAAGCTCAAAAAAGAGGGGGTCCCCAATCCGATGGGGTGATGTGTGATTTGGTCACAACAGGAAGTACCTTGAAGACTTAGATTAAGATGGAATTCACCTCCAGAATGTTAGGCGCTTGATAGAAGATAAAGGTGCTAGGGTAAAAGAGCTTCAAAATTTTGATGTCGAGTGTGAATTGAGATAATAGGTGTTGATACTAGTTGACATTACTCCAAACATGCGCCTAAGAGAGATGCAAGTCCCCAAGACCAATTTTGGAACAAGACACTCCATCAGAGGGTAAGATGATAATCCTTGGAAGTCAAGTGTTTGAGTGTCAATATAGAGTCATCAAACCCCACCAAACATTCATCCATGTCTCTACCACCTCAAGGAAGCGCCTAGCTTAGGATGGCGCCTAGTCTGGTCTCTACTACCTTCAGTTGGCGCCTAACCCTAAGTGTCTTGCAACTATGACGTTCATCCATGCAACAAGCAAGGTGATGCTCCCTTGTGATATTGTGAGGTGTTGACATTCAGTTGACATCATTGAGTTTGATTGAGTTGATCAAGTGTAGACACCATTGTAAACATCAAGGCTTCAAGGCATTTCTTTTGTATCTCCATTGAATAAGTTGTAACTTCATGCTATTGAAAGCATTATCCATGTAATAAGACATTGCAAGTTGATTGAGTCAAATAACTAGACAAGTACCCAACTCTAAGGTTGATTCATTCAAGTAGTTATCTTTGATGTATATCTTTGTGTTGTTGAAGTAGTTAATGAATTGATAGCAAGTAAAATTGTTTAAGCAAGGAAAAATTTTCGTAGAACTAGTTGGGTATCTTACACCATGCCTATCCATCAAACATCACAATGCAATCAAAATCCTAACAACATGCCCATGATCCAAGATCAAGTGCAATCATGCAAAGATATTATCAATCACAAGCCTATTAAGAATGAACTAGAGTCTTCTAGTACCATACTTTTCCATCAAACACCATCATGTAATCCATGGCCTATCAAGCCTATCAAAGAAAATGCAAACATCCTATGTAATACAATCAGACTTTAAATATTTGAAGTAGCCATCTACAAATATCCATTCAAAAGTGGATTTATAATGCAAGTATGGACGCCATCAATAAAAAAGATTTGTATTAACCAAATATCCATATAGGCATACATCAATATCTGTCGATATAAGTATAACATATATACAAAATAGCCATATAGGCTTACAAGAATGCCATATAGGCATATAATGTCAACTATGTACAATACAAAATATATGTCCACAAATGCCATATCTGCATACAACAAAGGAACACAATAAAAGTCATTCCCCTCTGGCTGGTGAAGAGAATAAATCATGAGCAGCCTTTGATCTTCTAGGGGATGGAGACATGCATGTGGGTGGTCTACTACGAACCCGAGGGCTACTCCTCCTATTTAATTCTTCCTGCACCTTTACCTGTTACAAAAAAAAGTATAGACATTAATATATAGAAATTACATGTTATAAAAAAAATAAAACATTTAACAAAATAATCACTTACCGCTAACATATAATCTGTCTCCTCGCTTGTCTCAGTAGCAGGAATAGGCCCTGGTGATGTCATGTCCTATAGAAACCATCCAGATAGAAATTAAACTTCAAATCAATAATCTTTTTATTTTTCAAAAATAGACAACTATAACAATGAATGTAAATTGAAATTTACTAATCTGCCTCATACCCCTGTCAATGCCATAGAGCTATGAATCGCAGAGGCCACACCCTGCTCCATTGCCCTATGAACATGGGGAGGTGTCTCCGTAGCCTGCATCATCTGGAAATAAAACAACATTATTCAATTACGAAAACTATAATAGTGATGCAAATCATGGCTCCTAACATACACACACGTTCATCTAAACATGGAAGTACACACAATAAAACACACAAATCACATACAAAAATTTAGTAAGTACAATTCATTCATTAAACTATTTATTTTATTACCTCCGTAAAGCTTTGAAGTCCACCACCGCTGGCAGGTGTTGCCATGAAATCTACAGTATTAACCTATTCAACATCCAAAATCAGAAATTAGAATACCATTCATATAACGATGCTATTCACATGTAATATTTATAATTGTTTACTAGTTACATACCTCGACAGTAGATGATCTAGTGAAAAATGTAGGTGGAGAACCACTGAAAACTGCATCGACGCTATGACCCTGAAATTTCATTAAAATCATCAATTTAAATTAGTTAATCTTGTATTTCAAAAATGAAATTTAATAAATTAAATTCAATAAACTTGCTAATATTTACTTGAGTATCAAGGCCGAAAGTCTCACTCAGGAGGGTATCTGTCATCACCATCTACTCAGCTACAGATGTAGCCTGTGCACCTGCGTCCTGACTGTCCATGGGGTCATAACCACAGGCTAACCCACAAGCCTGGCAAGTATGTGGTGGGACCCTACTCCTCGCACTATCTCCCAACCCACTCTGTGTTGCAGGATCGGCATGCTCTATGATGCTCTGGGTCAAGGCACTAATCGACCTCGGTGTATCGACCTCAACACTCTCCTTCACAATGGAAGGGATAGAAACATGCTCGTGGGCTGGTCTACTAATTACTCGTCTCACTACCCGCTGTGGGTCAAGACGTGCCCCTAGTCTATCCTGTGCTGAGCCCCCACCTCTACCCTGGAAGTCCCGCATATCAAAATAGTTTGGCACTTTATTGAGGACAAACTTACAGTAGAGTTTCCTCAAAAAGTATTGCGGGACCTTATTATTATTGCATGGAGGATGGTCAAAAACCATCCACCACCTCTGCTCGAAATTGTCCCTTATCGCTTGGTTGTTGCACCAATGGATAGGGAACCTCTTGCATGTAATGGGTGGAGGTTGATTTGTTTGTGGGTTTGTAAAAATTGAACACAAGTCTAATTTTGTAATTTGTAATTTTTTGACATCTTGGTATGACAATTTATCTGCATAGTAATCTCTAAACTCTCTCTTTTTATCGGTCCAACTAGTTATTTGCTTGCTAATTGAATTTACATTTGTTAACATAGACTCAAGAGATTCGGCAAGCGTGGACCTATGCAAGGTTGAAGTGGAAGGATCTTTCAACCTTGCAATTATATCTTCAATTTGTTTTTTGTTGTTTTCAATTTGCCCCATTATATTATCTTGTGTTCCAGGGGCATGTCGAGGAATGAATGGAGGAGGTTGTTGTTCTGCAGGTATTTCCTCCTCAAGATTTTGTGGATTTTGAGGAGGAGGAGGAGGAGGAGGTGCATTAACATTTCCTGACAATTAACGAAATATACATCAAAAATCAACAAAAACCTACCTATATAGAAAGAAATTCAAACAAAAAAACAAAGATAACTCACCTCTTTGGTGTGCTCGACGTCGCGGCGGCATTTTGGTGATGAATTGACAAGATTTTTGTGTTGATCGGCGTTTTGCAGAACGCGAGCGCATTTTTGAGGGTTTGGAGGCCGCGGGCAGAGGAGAAAATGGGAGTGAAATGAAATTCACTTGCTTTTTTTTTAATTTATAGTTGGCCATAACGCGAGCGCGTTATAATGCGCTCGCGTTATGGCTCGGTAATGATGAGCCTGTGGCTTGTCATTACCAAGCCATAACTCGCTCGCATTATGACTTAAATTTTTTTGAAAGTATTTTGGCCACTTGTTGGCCCCCCATCTTTTTGCACTTACCCTTTCTGGAAGCTCTGAGTGATCATAAAAAGGAAATATTGTGCTCTCAAGCTTGAATTTAGATCAAATTCTTGTAGATTTGAGTTGCATGACTTGAGAGGATCAAATTTTATATGGTGGTGGGACTGGAAATGGTTCTCAAGCCATTCTTGTGTCTGAACACACTACTAGGTACAATCTTGTTGTATAGAACCCTATCCCATTTATATTCAGCATGACTGGCACACCAATAATATAAGTCATTATCCTCCTATTATGTGTTATGTCACATCCCCACATGCCTGCCCATAATGTGGAGGTGCATAATCTTCCAAACATCCTCTAGTGTCATTGTGATCTTGCATGTGGAAAGGAGAAGGGTGTTTGTGTCTAAATCCTACTAGTTAGCCAAAGTTGTAAGCATACATATATCATAATATAGTGCCATAAGATGGATCATATGCCTCACCTGAACTACCTCTAACAATACCCAATTTGGATATAGGGTAAAGTAATCTCATATTACCTAGTTGTTTATTCTATGGATGTTAATAAATATTCACCTCAATCTGCATCCATAGACAAGGTAAACATGATAATATTAAGTCATAATTGATTGATAACATCACTGAAAACTAACAAAATAATGCTAAAATTAAAATCTCATTGGATGGAGTTAATCCCACGCCTAGTGGATCAAATCCACAAGTATCTGAAGTCAACAAAAATAAGCCTATGTTATTTTCAAAAGACCTTAATTTTTTTCAAAAATTTAAAAAGTTTATGAAAATTGAAAATTTTAGGACAAAAAGATGACTTACTACCTTGGATTGCTTGCCTCTCTCAATGCTAACATGTACCCTATCACCTCATGTCAGGATGTGACTACATCTCTACACCATTATGTCAACATGAAATGGGCTTTGAGCTCTAGAAGGTAAAACTCTCAAGGGTACTAGTGCAAATGAAAGTAACTAGGTCCTCCCTATATATAGCTAGTTACCATTTTATAAATCACACATTATGACTCCTATGAACCCCATTTTTTCATGCCACTGATCCTATTGATGATGACACATTATCGAGGTGACAAGTTACATAATCGCACTTTCAAGTCATTTCTTGTTGACTTGAATTTATTACGGCACTTATCTTACACCAATGACATTTACAACATATAGCACCCATTATCAATTGCATTGATTCATGATGCTTATATATTCATTTTGAGACATTCTTTGTTCATACATGTGTTTATTTTCACATGACTTATCTTTACACCATGTGCCCAATGCATTTATTGAAAACTCGATTATAACCTTCATGGTGAAAATTAACAAAACAAAAGTTTTTTACATGCCTCTACATGCTCACATCTTACTCACATGTGCCCACATGCCTATCTATTGACATGATTACTTACTTGTGACTAAATTACATAACATTTATTTGGACTTTGGGGGACATCCTTACCTTATCATTTTGGCATCTATACATCACTTATGATCTTTCTTATTCCCATGGTATTCTTTGACCTCATTTCACTGTCTTGTCCATGTGGGGCAACTAATTTTACATGTTCTCTCATGACCACATATTACATAGTTGAGCTTGCATCTTTGATCATGCACTTAGAGCTCTCCTATTATATCATGGACATCATGCCTTCCCCATCCTATTATCACTCACATGTTTTATCATGTGCTTGGAGCCACATTGAGGACACCATGCCCTCCCCTACACCATTGATTGCTCACATGCTTTGCCATGTGCCTAGAACTAATTAATCATTAGGGGTCTTATGCATTAGCTATACCATTGTGTGCCCACACATCTTATCATGTTCTTGGAGCCATATTGGGGGCATGTGCCTTTCTTGGTGCTATATGTCCTTACCTGATTTTTATCTGGCCATTAGAGCTACCTCACCTCTCTCATTTGCCTATATTGGGGGCAAGTTTATGCAATTTCATGATTATTTCTAGTCCATATGTTCTTCACACTCATCATGAAATGTGTCTTATTTGTTTATCACATGATTCATGTATGGCATTTATTACTTCACATGATTGTTGTGCTTATATTTACTTTTCATGTATTATTTTTTGTCTCCTCCCATTCAAATGCAACCAATTGAAGGGGCATATTCTATGCTAATACTAGATTATGTTTAGATTGTAAATAGTTACAAATGCCTATATGGAGACTTGTCACCATGTTCATATGGATCCTGACCACATGCTATGGTTGTGCCTAAAGTGCCATACCACTCTACTAGTGGTACACTAGACAAAAGTATTAGAAATTTTGCATAGGCAGAATTTTCTAACCTCTCTCTCATAGATAGTAAAATCACCTTGTAGTTGTGCTTATCTTTACTTGCATGAGAGAAGCAACTCATTGCATAGATTGCAAAAATAGTTATAGAAGCCTATATAGAGACTCATCACTATATCTAGATGGATCTTGACCACATGAGTATTACAAATTACCACTTTCTATAGAGACAACCTCCCTCCCTCCCTCCCTCCCTCCTAGTAAAATCAACTTGTAGGTGTGTTTGCCTTTACTTGCATGATAGAAGCAACTCACTGCATATCTTTTCTCAGCTTTGTAGGTTTCTATGGAACACACATGTCAAGGTGGAGAAACACATAAAGAGATCCATCACATGCATGGACCCCATATCCTATTTATGTTTGAATATTTAGTTTTCATGCATGGTTGTAAGTGCTCATATGCTTTGAAATACATTCTCATTTTATGATTCACATGAACATCAAAGTGGGAGCAAAATGTAATGTTGAAATATGCAAGCTCAATAAGCTTTGGGCCCATTTTGATGGAAAGTCTTAATACAATAAAATAACAACTGATGGTGCACACTTATGCAAATTTGGGCTCATTCCCTAATCCTTTATCCATCCCCATTTACACACACTTCAACACATTCAACCTTATTTGCACATATTCCTATATATTCATCATTATTGTTCATTTATTTGCTTATCATTGCACCCATTTCCACACATTCATTCCCCGCCTTGATATTTATGCCTCCCCATCCTAACTCAATCCCACAGTGAGCAAGTTTAATCTTGTACCACATAGCATTGACCCTTAAAATTTAAAATTCATTTTTTGTCAACTCTTGCCTATTTCACCAGTTGTTAAGAGTCAACTTGGTGCATGTATGCATGATTTATTGTTATGTCATGGTATTTAAAAGCATTCAAGATGTATTATTCATATCTAGAATTCATATGGAGAAATCAAGAGTATAAGTCTGAATCATACTAGGAACATTTCACTTTAAAGCACTAAAAGGAATCTTAATGGCATCAAATTCATCTAGGACACCTACATGCTTGAGATTGTTGTCTTTGATATTCTTTCACAACAATAGATCTAATCTAATAAAGGGAGTCAACCTAAAATAACATGACCCTTGCTATCTGGTGCAGGAGCACCCCTACAAGGCAAGACATAAGTTCATTGTTCACATGTCAGGACATCAGTCTATTTTTAGTATGTTTGACTTCATGATGTAATAAGGTCCATGGGACCAATGCGTATGTGTTTGATCCACCTAGGAGAATGTGCAGGTAGTTAGCGTTCGTTATCAGGTTGTCTGAGCTGTCTTCTCCCAGCCGCTGGGAATCGAGTTGGTAGTACTCGTAGGATATTGCTATATATAGCTTAGATCAGTTAGGTTTTGGTGTTGTGTTATGTTGTGTTGTGTGGTGTTAGTGATTGAGTTGAGATTCAGAGAGCAGTCTAGATATTGAGAAACATTGTTGTTTTATAGCATTACAGAAGCAGAATATTTGTGATAAATCTAGACAAATCTCATCAATTGCATTTATCTGGTTTACAAGCTGTTTGTGCTTTGATTTCTATTCTAATTACAGGTTGATGGATTCCTTCAACCCTTCCACCGGTTGATTCTCTGAATCGGTGGAATGGTCATGCATGTTAATTTAGGTTGCAATTTTGGTTTTTTTGTTTATGCATTTCATTGTTGGGAGATCAGTTGGTAGTATGCTATGAATCAGCCTAGCATCCTCATGTGCTAGGGTTAGGAGGATAAACTTTTAAGTTTTGATCAGAGGGTGATCCGGCCCGATCATCATGTTTTCTATGTGAAGTCGTGAGGTTCTGTAAGTTTGCATGCAGCTGACGGATATGTAGGATCCGCATGTGATTTTCCAGACTGTGTGAATCGCATCGACATCTGCGAGTATATCGCTATCCGGATCGGGTTATGAAGCTGACGAAGACTGTATGTTTTGAATGCATTAGGATGATATAAGTCAGATATATACTCAGTGTGTATATCATCGTCAGGATCATCTTTTGTGTGTATCCATCATCCGCATATCGCTATCGTATGCGGGAGTAAAAATCATTTTTTTGGCTAAGGACAGGAGGAGGATCTTAAAGGTCGTCATCAGGATATTTATAATATCACCCGACATTTCATTATCATGCTGCGGAGGATGTAAGAGTCTTATATCCAGGTGACATCATCATCGGGTGCATGTGACGTCATCGTCATCAGGATATTGCGAATATCACCCGATGCAGATTTATCCTGTTGTCGTTAAGTGCTTTGGCATCGGCAGGAGTAATAGCATCGGGGAGACCTTTTTCGGCCTGGCCGATAGAAGAAGTGTTGCCGATAGGCAACCTGACCGATGAAAAGAGATATCGGGGTGATATCGGACATCGGGACAGAGTGTTGGAGTCCGGCCGATAAGCCAAGTCTGGCCGATCGGTATAGGACCGATATATTCATTGGGGTGACATTAGTCATCGGGGGTAAGTCATTTCCCCTTGGCCGATGAACCATCTCTCGCCGATAGGCGATAAGGAAGTGAACAGTGGTCAGCAGGAGGATATTTCATGCTCGTCCGAAATATGATGATGCTGACAAGCTTATAGGTATACATGCTGCATGTCCAGATCTTAGCATGCTAGTGGATTAATGGCTTTTCCATCCTATTTGTAAGCTTCTGTTGCGTTTCCTCTGCATCACTATCTAGTCACCTCCCCAAGGTATCTTTTAATACCACCAATCCTTACACATTAACAAATATTAGAGATATGAGAAACACAAGTTCCAAAGTCTATAGTCAACTAGTTCAACCTTGCATGTTACAGAGTGATTTCACACATCAAGACATTTCCACAAAGCATGGGATCAATCTCGCATAACACAGATTCAACCCACACAAAATCAAGATCTATTACAATCCCAAAACATTTTCAAATTGTAAGAATCCATTTTTATACCATCAATAAGTGAAATATGTAAAACACCAACATCTAATTTTTTATCATCATTTCCACAACTCAATGCCTATTCTTTCTCATTTAATTTACAAACATTTATTATTATTTTTACAATTATTAATTCCTAGTTGTAATTAATTAATTTATGCTTCATGCATGCATTTATTTAATTAGCTTAGATTTGCTTTAGGAAAAGTATTTTTCCTTTACCTTGCAAACGTAATCTAGAAATTGAGGAAGAAAAAGTTCACATATATCTTGTTATTTAAAATGTATTAAATATTATGGTAGTTTAGTTATTGTACAATTTCAACATCCAAGGGAAAAAGTGTGTTGCAATCACTACAGATAAAAGGTCATGGGAAAATTAAGCATCCACTTCAGTTTTCAACTCTCACTGCTCCTATGATAGATACATTGCAATTTTCCACAAGATTAAATTGGTTGGTAAACTAATGTCCTTGATTACCTAGATTCTAGATGCATAAAATCAAGAGTGCTTCCATTCAAACTATGGAAGGTATGAGGATACAACATTGATTTTTTATTTTTTATTGAGAATATTATTTCTTTCTAGTCATAAATATTATGATATTTATGTTAATATGTGTTATATCACAACAAAAAATAGTCATTTTAATAAGATAATATTTGATTAATTATGAATAAAAATAATTCTCAAAATTTTGATGCTTATATATATTAAAATCTACATTATTATGATAAACACATAAATATGTCCATAATATAATATATGGTAATTTTTTATGATATTAACCATTAAATAATTTAAGAGGAACTTTAATATTCACTTTAATAAACTAATACATATTCATTTTAATATTTAAATACTTGAAATTTCAATCACTATATTTTAAATATTTAAATTTTCTTATTAAATTAATTTTTATTTATTAAATATATTTAATTTCTTAATTTAAATGTCTTTTTAATTTGAATTACCAAAAAAGAGGCTCAATATGTCTACTTTCCTCTAACATGCCAAAAAATTTTTAAAGAAAATGACATAACATACTTTTCTTTGGTTTTCAACAAAATTCTAGAGGAATGATTTTTCTTATACTACTTTCTTTATATTATAAGTATTTCTAATAAAAATTTAACAATTTCAATGTGCGAAAACTTTAGGTCCATAATTCTTCTTCAAAACAAACTAAGGGGAGTTGCTAAATAATAAAAAAAATGAACTCAATTCTAAAGTTAAGAGTGGAGTCTATAAGATCAAGTGTTCTTATAAGATAAGTTGGCTTTAATTCAATTTGTATAAAATATTCTATTGAGATAGTATGAGGTTAAGATCATCACTCTCAAGGATTGCTACTTTAATTAAGATAATGGAGATTGGCTTGCACAATTGAAAAAAGGGTTGTAAGGACTAAGTTTACACCACTTTTCAAAAATTATTAAAGATACAAATAAATTAAATTAATTTTTAAGCACTAGGAACCTATGCAATAGATTAATCAGTTCAAAGTTGAGAATGCTAAACAAAGGACATGATTTGTGCTTTAGAAAAGGATTTGCAAGACATTAAAGTTAATCTAAAGAAGGTGGTGGAAGTTAGTAAAACCACAATTAAAAAAAGTGCTAAGAGTATCAAGTTATTGAATGATAAGATAAAATCTACTCCTAATAATGCTAGACCCAATTCAAGAACAAGAAATAACATAAGAGAGAGGGGAGACAAAGAAAAATGAAGTTTTTTGAAACAACATTTAGACTTCTTGCTAGAAGAGTGGGAAGCAGTTGTGGCTATGTTTGTTTTTTGGTTTTGACTTGTTGGGTTTCTTTTTGAGTTTTATTGTTTGTTCCTATATTTTCTAGTGGCAATTTAACAATTTTGTTGTATTTTTGGTGTAACTTCTCTATTTAACTGTTCAAGGGTTGAGGCCCTTTCAAAAACCTCATTATTATTAATTTAAGTGTAAGTGCTTAAATAAAAAGGTTTATATTAATTTTAAAAAAATTATTAAGGGCAGAGATAATTTTTATAAGGACCACTAAACATTGATTGAAACAAAATTATAAATATTATATTTAAATTATTCTTAAAAAAATTAAACATACAAATAATTATCGAGGAATGTAATATTTTAGTAAACATATAAATAATTTAGAGAACGCTAATGGATGTTAGTCAAGTGGTTGGGCCACTTGATTTTTATGATGGAGACAGCATATTTATATCCCCTCAAGGACACTTAGTGCTTCATAAAATAGTTTACAACCAATGAATTTTAAAAAAATATAATCTTTAATTACATTTTAAAAAATACAAACATTAATTTTTATTTTTTAAAAATTATAAAAACTAAATTTAACCACTTGGGATTTTTCTGATGTATTTTTAATGAATGTGGAAACTGGGAAGCCAGCAACATACTTCGATCATCATCATTGTGGGGATTAATTAATTTATTCTCTTTTTCGAGATAATTTTTTGTCGTGTGATATCGTACATATATTTCTGTTTGCATTCAGGGCTTGGCTACAAAACGGAAAGGCCCAAGTTACTGATAGAAGGACACACATGAAATAGGAATTCGAGCCCCCCCAGGAGTGTTTAACAGTGGTAAGTTGGAACTGCAGAGGATTTCCGTGGAGAAGAGGACCTGGGTTGGGGCCCATAGTGGATGGGAAGGACGTTATTATTCTTACGGAGACTCATGAACACGAAGGAAGTAAAGTCCCTGATTTTGAAGGGTATAAAAAAGCCCCAGTCTGGAATGAAAGGACGGATAGTGGCAAAGGTCATGGGGGGGGTTGCGGTTCTTTTCAAAGAATCATGGAGTCAAGTTATAAAAGTAGAGAAAGAAGACCCAAACAAACAATATATCTAGCTAAAAATATCATAAAATCATGTAACAATCTGGGTGGCAGCATGTTACTTTGCTTCGAAAGGCTCGAAAACTTATAAGAAAAGGAACCTAGATCGGGAGAATCCATATGCATCACTAAAAAAAGATATTTCTGTCTTTAGCACAATGGGTGACGTGCCAATTATAGGTGACTTTAACGCAAGGACAGCATGCAATCAAGCCCTTAATTTGAAAAGCAAAGGCATTGAGGAGGGTAACCCTCTATGGCTGGAAGAAGAGTCAAATCAGCGCTTGGATAGGGCCTCGCAAGATAGTAAGGAGAGTGTCACACATTTTGGGGCATAATTACTAAGCCTCTGTAGTCTACACAACATGGTCATATGCAATGATATGAAGACATGGCTGAATTCGGGCAACATAACCTACAAAACATACAATGGGCAGTGTTATAGACTATGTTGTTTGCTCGCAGGGCTACATCTCGAGGGTGAGAGAGTTAGTGGTAGGGGACTACCCTGTGGAGATGAAATCAGACCATAACTCAATTTTCATAAAGCTTGACATCCACTTAAACAAACAACAGGGGCAGCAGGCTCAATCCTACCTAAAGAAGACAACTTCACAAAGAAAAATCCTTATAACGGCACAAAATCAGGAAATCTTCAAGACTGCTCTTAGAAGAATCTTCAAAGAGTATGAGAGCAATTCAGCAAGCAAAAATAATCACTATGTCAACAAAAGTATGGTGATCCCCCTTATTCACAAGTCTTTAAATGAATGTAAAAGAGCTAGAACCAAGAAAGGATTAGAAAACACTTTCCCGGTAAATCCTTGGTATGATGATGAGTGCAAAATGGCAAAGAGGAATCTACGAAAAAATAGGGAGGACAGGGTAAGGGAAAAAGAGTATAAAAACTTACTACAAGCAAAGAAAGAGAATTTCGTGAAAAGTAGAAGAATGGAGTTGATTGCTCTTGGAAAACACAGTCCCAAAAAATTCTGGAAGGAACTACAGCAAAAGAAAATGCAAACAGAAAATGATATCAAAGACTATGAATGGCTGGAATATGCAAAGCAGCTATATGAGAGGGATCAGGATAAACATAACCCACCAGTAATCAAGACAAAGGAGCAGCTTTTCAACATAGAAGACATAAAACAAGGCATCAAAAAATTGGCAGGGGGGAAGGCCCAAGATATTGATGGGCTACAAGCAGAACACTTAAAATGGGGCAACAAGGTCCTAGCACCTTATATCAAACACATCTTCTATAATGTCACGCAGGAGGGTTCCCTGAGGAGTGGACAACCAGTGTGGTTATTCCCCTATTCAAAAGCAGAGATAACAATAATCCCTCAAATTACCACACGATTATGGTTAACTCTCTCTTGGGTAAACTTTTTGGTAGCATGATTGAAAGTAGAATAAGTAAATGGGTGGAAAAAGAGGGGAAAAGAGCTAAACGGCAGGCTAGTTTTAGACCAAAATACTCCACTATTGATCATGGAATCGCCCTTCGGTTCATGGTTGAAAAAATTTGGAACACTCAAGGTAACGAGGCTTTCTGTTGCTTTGTTGACTTTAAAAAAGCCTTTGACACGGTCCCACGCAGCAAGATTTGGAAAAGGATGGAGGAACTTGGGGTCCCTGTTGCGTATAGGGCGGCTATCCACAGACTTTATGAATAGGTTAAAGCTAAAATCAGAACCAAAGAAGGGTTCTCTGAGTGCTTTGGTAGCGATATAGGCATCAAACAGGGCTGCCCACTCTCCCCAACCCTGTTCGGGCTATACATTGACAAATTAGAAGAATGGATAAACAGGACTAAGGGAGAGGGAGTTCAGCTAGCTAACTATGTGATAAAACTTCTCTTATAAGCTGACGACCTCATTCTAATTGCTAAATCTGCTCAGGGTTTGACAGAATAGTTGCAAACTTTGGAATCCTTCTGTCAGGAAGTCGGGATGCAAGTTAACACTAGCAAAACCAAAGTGATGATCTTCTTGTTGAGAAGAAAAAAGAACCAAGTTAACTTTCTTTTTGAAGGCAACCAGCTGGAAGTGGTGGATGAGTACAAGTACCTAGGGATAGATTTTCACAACAAACTCAGCTGGGAAACTTGCAGAGCAAAAAGAATCCAGGGGGGTTGGAAGGCACTTTACTCTCTACAGAATAGATGTAGAAATGTAGAATTATGGGACTGGAAAACCAAGAAAATGCTTTTTGGTTTGCTTGTTACCCAGGTGATCTTGTATGGTTGCGAAATTTGGGGCAGCAGTATGTCAGAGCAAAAATGGAGGCAGGTTGAGAGAATCTAGAAGCACATCATCATTAGCAGTCTCAAAATCAAGATTGTTGTTCCGTATGAGATCCTATTGGTGGAATCTGGTATGTACCCTTTGGAGGCGTCGGCGGTGGTTCGACTATTAAGCTATATAAGGAAAACTCAAAATATGGAAAATCACCGGTTGCCTAGGTTAATTATGAAGGAAGAGTTAAATAGGAGAAAGAATAGATGGATGAAATAGAATGACAAGTGGCTAAAGAAGTGGGATATTAATATGCAAGAATGCCCACATGCTAAAGAAGAAATAAAAAAGTATGTTAAAGTAAAACTCAGAAACATCATGTGGAATAATCAGTCAGGACGGAAAAAAGCTTACTATATCAAAGAGTTCAATCTCGGGTGGGACCATGAGGAAAAATCTTACATAGGAGTAGACATTAAATGGAAAGCAAAAATGTTGATTGCACAGCTAAGGACTAGCTCACACATCTTAAGTGCAAAACAGGCAGTGGACGTTTCCCAAGGAAGAGTGGGAGAGGAGGATATGCCTTTTTTGCAATAAAGGTGTGGTTGAGACAGAATGGCATTTCATCATGGAGTGCCCAGCCTACGAGGACATTCGTGACAGCTACAATGACACCTTGAAAAATAGCAACTTAAGCACCTTGTTTGAGGAGGCTAGACTCGTCAAATCCGCAAACTTTTTTATCAAAATTCACAACAGAAGATTTGAGCTAGAGAAAGGGTTGAAAAATGCCTAACAGCCTTGTTTCAGGGTGGGCCTTGTGCGATCCTGGTCCCCATAGGCTGCTGTGGCCTCGTGGACGTCATTAAAAACTTTCATTCATTCATTCATAGTTTTACTTTTGCGTTTGTAATGGATTTATTTCTAGCTTTGTTGTTTTGGGTGGTTAAATATGAGGTAGGTTCGGAGTTTTACGAGAGATTTATTTTCTGCTCCTCCATTTCTCCACCTGTGATCCACATTTTAACTCATCTGGACTTGCGATTACAGGCATAACATATAGAAGTGGAGTATATCTAAAATTTACAAGAGCAAATGGGTTTATGTGGAGAAAAGCCTTACGCACTAGTTGTGCCTTTTGCTGCTCAATTTATAAGCTACGCACCTTTTTGAAATTGTTTTTAAAGAATTTAGTTTAATGGGTGACTGCTTGTGGTTGTAGGCCATCCAAAGGTGCATGAGATGATCAAAGCTTTTCCCTTGATGGCCCCTTTGCATTCTGTTGATGCATAAATCTATGGGTTTAATCCAACAGCAACATGGGAAATTTCTGAGATGTGGAATTGACCCCAGAAACAACCTCCAGATTTTAAGGACGCTGGCTCTTCTGTTTTTCAGTAGGGATTTGAAAAAAAAGAGGAAGAAACAGGATTACAGATACAATGAAATGAAATTTAAACCTAAGGCGATGCGCTAGATGTGAAATCTAACCCGAATCAGCATAGTGTCAAACCTTGAAAGATTTAAATGGAAATTAAAGAGCATAACTGCATGATCAATTACCAGTTTCATAAACAGATCTGACAGAGGCAAAAGAAACAGAGATTTAAAGACCCAGAAAATAGAGATCCCCAGATATGCACAGAACACTAATTCTTTATTTGAATGGTAACCAATTACAGAGGCAAGGTTTGCACAAAGTAAAAATATTACATCCTCATGAAAGAGAGACTGCTAAGGCAAGAAGAAAAACATCTATCTACTGCTCTAAAACTCTGATCTATGTGTGAAACTATCTAAAGAACTCCCTTCTCTGCTTCCCTGGTCTGCCTTTTTATAGCCCCAAAAACCCAAGAAAATATTTCAACAGACTCCCAAAAATCTACAACTGTCTCCATGAAATCCGACACTAACGGCATCTGCAACTGAAAATCTTAACTGAACTATGGCTGGAATAAAATCTGTCTCTACCTTATTTCTCTTTGGCCTGTGTAAAAGTTTCTTCCTGCCGCTCCTCTTTTGTTTGCCGTGAAAATATAATGGTTGTGTATAAAAATTAGGGCTTCATCTCATTTTTACCTCCCGTGAGGAGAGAGTCATATATAGTGTCTTTAATAAAGTTTCACTTTGCCCTAGAGGGACCCACCATGCCACAAAAATAAACTTCATTATGTATTTAAAACTGCCCTTTAAAACTCCCTATCTTTAAAAAATCTGAGAGACTCTTACAAAATAAAGCATTAAGCTTTATGTGAGAAAGAGGGCCCCACCATGTGTCATTATAAGAAAAGACTCTTATTAAAATAGTTTTAGCTTTTCTCACACTCACGTGAATTATGATGCATTAATAAAATGAAATAAAACTTTTATTTTCCTCCCTTCAGGCTCATCCACGTGGTGGGCTCCGGTGTATCCCCTTGCTTTCCAGCTTCTGCTTGAGCCACTTGGCAGCCTCCAAGGGTCTTCTTGAGCTGCTTCTTTTGCTCCGCAGTTGACATGTGGTGTCTCCCGGCGCCTTCATTATTTTTGCTTGTGAACCGTTGATTTACTTGTATCTTATGGAGGTTGAGTGTTCTCTTTACAGTACCTGTGTTTTATCCACTGAGAGCCATGCTTTTGCACAATACAAGGCGAGGAATGTGCCTGAATCTGATATGAATTAGCCACTTCATTATAAACCTGCGCCATTCCATTAATGGCTGCGTGCTTTCTATTTGAATAAGCCAGAAATGGCAGTGTCAACTGAGAAGTTGCGCCTCATGATATGACTGTGTACTGTTACCTGTAACTAAATTTGCACCACAGAGGAGGCCGCGTCCTGTGTTTGGCTAGTAGTTTCCTATGGATTGGGCGTTTAAAGACAACTGATGCTATGAATTGGGCCGCCATCATTTAACAATAGCATCACCATGCTTTTCCTGCTTCTTAGCGGCGACGCCCTCCCTTCTGCAGTGGCTGTGTGCCCCTATCTTCTTGGAGATGACGCGCCATTTAATAGCTATGGCAATTTGGAACCAGCGCCACTATATATTGCAAATGTTCTTGCATCCTTTTGGAGTGAACCTTTTGATAGAAAGGTCACATCTTTCATTTCTGAGGCTGAGCCATGTTTGGCTACGCATATGATGTGCCATTGAATTTTGAAATGGTGGCGCCTTGTGTTACTTCTACACCATCATTTTATGTCGGTTGCATTCCTTTTGGTTGAGCGTCTTGTTTATATGCAGCGCCTCCACTAGAAGGGTCGTGTGCCTTTATATGGAGCAGGCTGATTCTTTCTTGAAGAGGCAGCAGAGGCCGTTCCTTTCTCACATATGCTGTGTCTATTGATATGCAATGTCTCTGCAAATTGGCCGATCCTTTATTATATTTGTTGTGCCACTCGAACGTTGATCCCTTCATTTGAATGTTGATTGCTGAGCATTTATGTCCATGGCTTATACAATCACCAATGCCATTATTACATAATGCTACATTGATCATTTTATACTCCATTGCCTCAAGATTGAACCTTCGTTTCCTTTCTTGTGGCAACATATGAAATTAATTATCTTCATAAGCGGCATCGTTCATTTACAAACTCATACTCAGAAACAGCTTTTAAAGCTGCGGGCCTTGTTTCAAAATAGACTTTGAATTGCATCACTAGGGAGTGCCCCGTTTGTTTACATAGGCTGAGTGGGCTATTCTTAAACATCATCCGGTTCAATAGTCAAAAGATCAATTTTGATATAATTAAAATAGGATAAATATTTACCATTATTTTATATGGATGAGGTGTTAAATTGTTAATGACTATTTGACCATTGAGCTGGATGATGTTTAAGTAGAATGTTGGTCATCCCTCTACTTAAATATCATCCATTTCAATGGTTAAACAATCAATAGCAATTTTACACCTCATCCACAACAAAAAGTACTAAATATTTATCTTATTTTTATTGGCCAAAATTAACTTTTGACTGTTGAAGTGGATGATGTTTAAAAACAGCCCAATAAGGCTGCCTTGTGGGCAGAGGACATGGAGTGCTTGGACTGGCTGGATAGACACTGTTCTTAAATATCATCCACTTCAATAGTCAAAAGTCAATTTTGATCAATAAAAATAGGATAAATATTTACCACTTTTTGTTGTGAATGAGGTGTAAAATTGCTATTGAATGTTTAACCATTGAAATGGATGATATTTAAGTAGAGGGATGACCAACATTCTACTTAAACATCATCCAGTTCAATGGTCAAACAGTCATTAACAATTTAACACCTCATCCATATAAAATAATGGTAAATATTTATCCTATTTTAATTTTATCAAAATTGATCTTTTGACTATTGAACCGGATGATGTTTAAGAATAGCCCAGTGGAGAGGCTACTAGTTGAAGAAGGCGGCCATGAGATAAAGAAAAGAGTGGCACTGCTCAAAGATAGCGCACAGGGTGCTGCGAGGGAAGGTGAATCATCATATCTTAACTATAAATTGTTTATCGAGACAATGAAAAGAAAAGTGAAACATCCCAATCTCTCGAAGCTAGAGGAGGATCACCTTAATTTCTATGTTCGCTAGGGGAAAAGACCAATAGGTGAGACATTCCAATAGTTGAGATAGTATATGTGCATTTAAGGCCCAATATTATTTTAAGTTTAGTACTAGTAGTTGTGACTTAAAGGTTGTTAGTGTTACTATAAGTACTAATAATTTAATGAAATGTACCCTTTAGCTTTAAAAAGTAACCAATCATGTGATGCCACATCAGCCCACCAACAAAACATGACTTAATGCACACCTATTGGTCCACCCTTTTTTGGGGGGAACTATTTGACACCTCAACAAAAAGCATGCTGATGTGGCATCATATTTGATGATGTGGCCCTGAAACCTTAGTTATAAGCAAGGGCGTTTTCAAATAAATTAGTGTAAAAATTTTGGAGTGATTCAAAATTGCGAGTATAATTTTGAGAGGCATGAAGTTAGGGTGCACCACTACTGGGTCCTCTCCCCTACTCAAAGAAGATATATTTATTTCACTGCAACCTAAAGCATTGATCACTTAGTGGAAACCATAAATCCTAGGTGAGAAAACTACAGTTAATTTCTCTCCAAAACAAATTATTCCCAAGTCCAGAAAAAACCACTTGCGTTGGGAGACGATTAACGTGTGCAAATTTTATAAAGGCTACTTTGTCAATCATTTGCTATTTCTCCATAGAGTACACGCGAACATTTAGACAAGGAGATCTCATTATAAGCTCACCATTAATCCCAAAGCAAGACAAGGAGATCTCATTATAAGCTCACCATTAATCCCAAAGCAAAACTGTACTTTTTTCCCAAATAAATAAAAGCAGGCACGAAGAACGATACCCGATAGGGCAACTTCAAATAGATAACCGTCATTAAAAAATTTATTGACAGGCAGGGTCGACCGTCAAATTTAATCTCGGATTCGAGTACTCGAAAAGCTTGCCCTTTGCCAAAAAAATGATTAAGGCCGACGTCCGCCTCGCACCGAATGGAAAGCTCATGCGCTTTTTTTTAATCAAACCCCCCCTTCTGCTTGCAGAAACTCACAAGCCTGGCCGCCTCCTTCTCTATTTTCTTCAGCTGTTTTCTTTCTCTGCCCATCTGGATTCTCAAGAACTCAACCTACAAAGAGCTTTCGAAATTACACAAAAATTTACAGAACACGCAGAACTTAACGAAACCCTAGTAAAATACAGAAAAATATTCCTACCGGCGACTGGCCGTGCTCTGGTTATGTTTTCAAACCTCTAAAATGCAGCTTTCCTGCAGATATTTGTATTCAATCAAAGGAAAAAAACAAAAAGTCGATGATAGCTATTTTAGGTAGGTTTTTTCTCTTTCAAGTAAATGAAATGTAGTGTACCCCACAGAGATTATTCCAGATTTGCATAAAGTTACCTAAATTTGGGACGGAACGGTCACCGTGCACTCCGAGCTCTCCGGATTGAATCTGCGCCTTCCACGTTTGGAAATGTACGGATTCCGTTAATGGCCGTGAAGAAGATGATATGCTAGGGAGGCTTTATCTATTTTAAGAGTCGCAGGCACTGTAACCTAAAAATATAATTCCAGTAATCGCTAGGGGAGAGGACCCACTAGTGGTGCACCCTAACTTCACGCCTCTCATACGTGGCAATTTTCAATTACTACAAAATTTTTACATTTGTTTATTTGGCAACGCCTCTACTTATAACTAAGGTTTCAGGGTCACATCAGCGTGTTTTTTGTTGAGGTGTCAAATAGTTTCCTAAAAAAAAGTTGGACCAATAAGTTGTGCATAAAGTCCTGTTTTGTTAGTGGGCTGATGTGGCATCACATGATTGGTTGCTTTTTAAATTTAAAAGGCACATTTCATTCAATTATTAGTATTTATACTGACACAAACAACCTTAAAATCACAACTACTAGTACTAAACCTTAAAAATATCAGACCTTAAATGCACATATACTAGTACTAAACATAAAAAATATCAGACCTTAAATGCACATATAGTGTCTCAGCGATTGGAACTATCTCACCTATTGAGTCTTTTCCTCTATGTTGGGTATATTTAAAGAGGCCGGCCGCCGCTTTGATCCACCAACGCTTTTAAGCCGTCACGCTATAATTACTCTGCTTATTTGCACGGAGTGTAATGGACACAATTAATTGCTTTTTTTTTCAAATAATTGCATAAAGAAGCTGAAATGGACGGTCTGCATGCATTCGAACTTCAGGTTCATGCCCTGCAAGCTTACACTATGTTGAGCTCCTTTAGTGAACGGAACAAAACAAATGCATTTCCTGTAGTGGGCGCAGGCTGTGGTCCCCTGAATTATTCATTGCGGGTTATTTGTAAGCTGTTGTCGGCAAGTGGTGCTTTTGAAAAATTGGCCTTTCAAACTTTCACCACCACTCACCACATTCTTTCTATCGCTTCCTTGCATCTAAATAATTTAATATGTGGTGCACCTTAACTTTGAAGGTGTTTTATAACACATAGGTGCGGTGGATAGTTTAAGTTGTCATAAATATAACTATCTGTTGCACTGAATTTGTGCGGGGTGAGTAGCTGACAGAGTGTATCAATATCTCAACTGTAAATGTAAAGTTGAAATGCAGGAATAAAAAAGAACATATTTGTAATTGTATATGATTAGGGTGTATCAATTTGTAACTGTAAAGCTGAAATGCAACCTTGCATGAAAGACATTGGGAAATAACTTGTAGAAATATCGAGAAACAAATTGACCAAGAAATTGAGCAAATTTATCTATACAACTTTTAAAGTTATTATATAAAATAGTCAGTACATTAAAACTATTGGAGATTACAAATCCATAATGTTATTCTAACAGTGGACAAAAAAACCCCAATTTCAATCGAAGGTTGTTCTTAAATAGATTGAAACATGTTAAAGACAACAAAATCATACTCCACCACACAACAAGTAGTATTATTATGGTCGAGAATTCAGCTGGCAAAAATAAATTCACTTAAGCATGTTGTACTTATTACAAAAGAGTGTCCAACTAGTGGCATTACTAAGAAATGGAATCATCTACATCAAAAGACGTTGTATTGAACACCGAGATGCTCAAATTCAAATACTATTGCTTCCTATCTTTCACTGCACATTTTTGTAGGTTTACCTGATGCAGTGTGGCAGGACTCATGATCAGCTTGGCTAGTAGTCCTATGAAATGCTATACATTAAAAAAATGAATTCAATGTATTGATTGTAAAGTTGAAATGCAGCCTTGCATGAAAGACATTGGGAAATAACTTATAGAAATATTGAAAAACAAATCGGCCAAGAAATTGCAATCAACAGTTAGAAGCATATTTATCTATACAACTTTTAAAGCTATTATTTTGACATAAAATACTCAATACATTAAGCTATTTTATGATAGTGGACAAAAAACCCCAATTTTGACCAAAGATTGGTCTTCAATAGAATGAAACATGTTAAAGACAACGAAATCGTACTCGAGCACACAGTAGGTAACTTATTATTAGGGTCCAGAATTCAGATGGAAAAAATAAATTCACATAAGTATGATGGACTTATTACAAAAGAGTGTCCAACTACTAGCATTACTAAGAAATAGAATCATCTACATCAAAAGAAGTTGTATTGAACACCCAGATGCTCAAATTGGAATATTGTTGCTTCATGTCTTTCACCACACATTTTTGTAGGTTTACCCGATGAATTCAAACCTTTAATTGACCAACAAATCACAGACAATAGTTAGAAATATATTTATAAATATATATGATTAGGGTGTATCAAGATCTCAATTGTCCCAGTGTTACCAACAAAAGGATACCTAAACCAATATTAAGATACAAGCAAAGTAGCTTTATAAAATAATAGACATCTTGAGTGTTTCAGGATTTGACTGTGTGAGATTTTTTCCTTCAACATTTTGGATCACACTTCGTGATCCGTCATTAGAAAGATAAAGCAAAAGAAGAGAAATAGAAGTGATAAATTTGTAGACCTCAATAGGATAAATAGAGAGAGGGAGGAGGGAGTGGCACAGAAACCAAGAAGTCATAAGGATATATATATATACAAAAAAAAAAAGACCAAAGAATGAACAACAAACCATAAACCCAAAACCATAGGGATAACAAAGAAAATCAACTTAACAAACTAAACCAAGAAAGCAAAGAACAAGACATGATGGAACAAAGCATAAAGTAGTCCCAAAGCAAAAAATGAAGGAAAATAAGAAACATACCAAAGAATATCAAGAAAAAATAAAAAATTAATCAAGGAAAAAATAGATGAATAAAAAATAAATAAATAATATGTTAAAAAGAAAGAGAAATACTAGAAGAAAAAGGAATGCACCAAGTTAAATTAGGCATCAATATATATATCTGTGTGTGTAGAAAGAAGGGAACAAATAGATAATGAACAAAAAATAAATGACAAAGGGGGGCAAAATAAAGGGAGAAAAAACAAGAAGAAATTAAGGAAAACAATAAAGGAACATAAGACCTAGAAACATGCATAGAGTAGGATTAAAATTAGGAACAAAGGGAAACTAAAAATTAAAAAGGGGGGATAAGAAACTCAATCTAAAAATAAATTGGAGAAAAGAGCCAATACAGGAAAAAATATGGTCAGTAAAGGACCACCGAATACAAAAGAATATAGGACAAGAAAAAGGAAGAAAGAAAAATGGAGCAATATATATATACGACCAAAGTAAGCAATCTGGATGTTAGTTTTTGGCACTTTTTGGCACGTGTAGGTTTTTTATTTTTGCTTTTGTAGCTGCACACCCTCTTCTTTGTTTAGTGAAGATCCCTTAGCTTTTTGCACACTATATTTTTTATTACTTTGATGCTTCTAATCTCTGCTCAAATTCCAACACTGTTGCTTATTGTCTTTCACTGCACATTTTTGCAGGCTTACTTGATGCAATGTGCAGGACTCATGATCATCTTGGCTAGTAGTATTGAATTGTGAAAGGCATAAGATAGCCCGTAATTGCATAATACAAAGTTAAAAAAAAATGAATTCAAACCTTTAGCAGATTTAGGCTTTCTACCATCAACCACTGATGAAAGAGAAGCTAGATTTAGGTATAAGCCATATGTATGATGCAATTGGATATTACAGAGTTTAATAAAAATGAATGCAAACATTTAGAAGATCATTTGTAGAATATTACATTAGAGGATATAAATACAACTACAAAGTATTTATTACTGCATATTTTAAAAAGCGTTGTAAGAACAGAAGATACCACAATATTATAATCCAAAACCAAAAATATTATATTCAAGGATATAAATAGAATCTAACTTGTACATGCATTTCTGTGACGCAGTACAATAGTATTTAGTGGAACTTTGTAAATACAACCTTATAATTACAATCACAACTATACAATTACGTTTGGTAAAGGTTGGTGATGTAATACACCATTTATAATTTGCTCATGCTCAAAAAGATGAGATATTTTTGCATGGGTTATGGTGATTTGAGATCATATTTCCACTCTAGACGAGTAGTCTTCACAGAGCGGGTAGAACTCAACCCTTGGCAAATCATAGTAATCGTGTTCGATGAGGTAGTTTGTGAAACTTTGAGTAAGGTGTTGTGGGAAACCTATTTTAATTTGGTTGAAGAATGCACGCATATCATCCTCTAAGATAGGCCCATAATGTTGTGCATGAGCTACAAGATGATATCTAGCAAAATATATACTATTTACTATGCCTATGGAACAAAGCTTTAAAATATTGTCTCTATTTTTTGTTGTCCAGTGTTGTGCAGATACATGCAGGACTACAATATCAATAAAATGTTCATTTACAAAGTGAACAGTAAAGGGACCTTCTTCCAATTGTAGTGTCTGCAATATAGAATGTTCGTACCCTTCAATGTAGAAGTGCCAAGTATTATATATAATAGTTTTTACAGCTTCCATCATCCTATTTGCATACCATCTTGAAAGCAACAATTGCACGATATTGGAAGGAAGAGTTAGTCTATCGTGGGGGTCCACTGTAATGTCCATGATTTGGTGTCTATGAGAAAAAATTCATGGAAAGTATGAGTTAAATTTAGTTATTATGAGAAAGTTACACTCGATACACAACAACTATATTGAACATTGTAAGTGCAAAGCATGAGACAATAACAAGACTAAATTAAATTATTTAGAAGATACATATGCATTTTTTCTTTGTATGTACAAATGTAACATAAGTGCAAGTACAAGTGGATTCATAGTAATTAGTCTTCGTACTCATCATAGAGGAAATGTATGGTCTCAGTAGATATGGTGGAGGTCACTACCTGAAGAATTGGAGTGCCTAGGTTTTGATTGGAATATTTGAATTTCGATGTTATAGAGTGAATATGAAATTTTATATGGTTGTGGGCCCAGATATGGTTCTCAAGCCATTCTTTTGTCTTGATCAATCGATTCCCTTCCTTCTTATCAGATCTTACTAACTCTAAAAATCACAAACTTAATTATCGTGTCAAACTGTAATTCCTCATGAGAAGTGGATAGATTATAAGAATCTTGTACATGCAGTTTGAAAGGTAGAGGTCACGAAGCTCTTGGTATAATGCATATGACCACTTGTAGAAATCTCGAATGTATATTTTGATGCACCTAGTGTTATTGTCAACAACCAACCAAAGTTTATGGTCGTATTTGAAGTCAAAGAGCTCACAATAAGACATATGTGATGTGGTTCTTACAAGGTCTTGTATTATCTTTGACATTTTTTCTTTGAGTACTTAGGTAGGTAATTTGTAGTTCGAATATCCTGAGTATGATCTCCTCTGGAAGGAGGCAGTGGAAGTTTTGAAACCAGCTTGTGATCCATGCCTCTTTATAATTTGTGTATATGGTACTTTGTGTATTTAGGAATCCTTCTTTCTCATCATCTACATTACCAAGAAAAATATGTAAAGTGGATGCAAGGTTGCAGAGAATACAAATTTAGCAAAATCACTCTCAAAGTATATGTTAACATCGAATTTATATGTATTAAATATTGTAGTAATTTAAATAGATACTGTAAGGATTACATTTACCAATTGTATCGATGAACTTAGAGGGCATGAAGGTTGTAGGATCTTGGAAGATTGTTATTTGTGACCACTTCGTGCTCTCCATTAATCTATATATCATTCAAAACAAGAGGCAAGATTATAGGAATTGATGAAACATGAAATGTCAATAAAAAAATAAGCATACACATGTTCCTAGATGTGTTTATAGGATAGTATTTGTAAATGAGCCTCTTCTTTCTTCCTCATTGTTGCATACTGACTATTTTACATTTTACAGTATCATGCAATAGAGAATGCATGTTCTATGCGAAGATTCTCCATGGACTTGACTCTGGATATTGATGTGAATAGAAGTGTTTGTCTCTCAACTTCTATGTTTATTGTAGCTCTATCTAATGTCAATCCTTGAGACATGGAGTATTATGGCCCAAGCCATGGATAGTGGAAGTTGCCTACAGTTGCCACGTGTGTCTAGTGGGACAAGGTTATCTTTTGGATTCTCTCGATCCCATGCTGGACCAATGTAGCTATCAAATTTGATGACAACATACAATGGAAAATCTGGGGGTCTGCAATCATCACTATAGACAATACCTATAATTTGTCCCAATGTCCCATTTACAAGACAAGTCTCAATCCACAGATTTGTTGTAAACATTACCCGTTGGCCTATGTAGAGAAGCACTTCTTCTAGTTTCTCATTTATGAAATAGGGGTCTCACACAACCCTCACACAAACATATTCAAAATTAACAACAACAAACAAGATGCACAAATATGCAGCAATAAGATTTTATTTTCACCATTTAACTTGCAACATTGTTTGACAATTTCAGAGAAATCTAATTACAAAAGTTTGTGCAGCCATACTGGCTGAAGAAAATCATTACAAAATTGATATAAATCTTCTATGGGACATCAAACAACAGCAAAAACAAACTCCAAATGCTTCCCCTTTCAAACCATCCTCCTGCACTGTAAAATTTGCTCTCTAATCTATAATATTCAACAAACAAATTTATTGATCTTCAAACATATATATCATAATCCATTTGCTTCTATTATACACCTTCAAAACCTGCAACAAAATGTCTTCTCACCTCCTCCCAGGAAAAGCAACGCCTTCCTTTTCCTTCCCCCAAAAATCTGCAAGAATAATCCCTCAAAAATTGTCAAAAACCCATTAATAATGAGTCCACCAACTCCATTTCCTGTAGCTTCACCTTTTCCAATGCCCAACCTAGAAGAATCTTTTTTTGAAAATGCATCAAAACATTAAATGCTCCATAAAAGAAAAATAAAAATCCATTCCCAACAAATTGCCAAGAATAAGTAACAACTAGATTCCCACTTCCTAGAAAATAGCTCCAATTTTGGAAATAGAATATGCCAACTCAACATGGGGGCCCAAATCCTCTAGCTACATTTGAGGAGCATTAATGAGTTGTCTTCAAGTGTAACTCTCCAAAAATCCATGCCTAGATTCCCTTTTTAAATTTCCACTTCAAATTGTCTTTATTAATTTTACACTCCAAAATTGTCTCCTAAACTATCTCCCACTCCTAGATTTTTATAACATTATTATTTTTTTTGCAATATTATAATAAGGACAATTTATTTAATATATTATTTAGGCCTAATATTACATTTATTTTCCAACTTCCAAATTACCAAACTATAGGAAATTAAAATATTTTATTTTTTTGGTTGATGAGGATTGCGATTGACCGTGGATGCTCATGCATCACTCATCATCAATATAATCATTTGTGTTTCGCTGAGTTCTCTGTACAACGCTAACTACTATAGGAACATTCAAAATTTTTAGCATTCTCCTATTATGTAGCAAAGCTAGATTGTTAGTTGCGAACAAATGCATGGATGTGTTGAACTCGTCTATTTCTGTCATGGTCAACATATCATTGGTGCATTTCATTAGTATTTCCCAATCATGTTGAAGTGGCTGGGTATTTCTTATATTTTGCAGGATGTCACAGAATTGTCTCTGAGATTGACTTTCACCTTGTTGATGGAAAACAATCTCTAATGTGACGACTACATTAAAAGTGTGCCATAACATTAGTGCAGTTGAATGCAATGCATATATAGGCTTGTCCATAACGAGGGGTAGCTAGCCAAGGTCACCCACAAGGATAACTAATAGACCACCAAAAGCCTGACATTGTCAATTAAGAAATGCCTCATGCAAGAGAGTATCTATTTTCAATAACAACTTTGGCCCTATGAAGCTCATTTCATCTATTATGACATATTTGATGTCTTCCAAGTCTTTTTGGAAAAATGTGAGTGATTTCCCTTGCAAAGGTCGCATTTCTCTGATAGGGATCCTTAGGCATGTGTGGATTGTAGTGGCTCGAATGTTGTAGGCTAACACTCCTATAGGTGTGAGTACAAGCAAGGTTTTTTTTTGTTTATGTTGGAATTGTTCAGTGTGTTTCTAATGCAACTTATTAAATACGATTTGCCAGTGCTCGTTGTTCCCTGAATTATAATGCGTAAAGGCTCTTTCGGATATGGTTTTGGTTTATAAATTTGCCACCTAACTCTATATTCTCATGCCCACATAAGTGACAAATGTAACAACAGTTGAATCGGTTGCAATGGTATTAAATACAATGATTCTCTGCTTATTTACCAAGGTGTAGCTACCTTCTTATAATATCCAATGAATGAAAACTCAAATTGCTTTTAACCAAAAAGTAAAGGAAAAGGTGGTGCTTTTAACCAAAAAGCAATAAAGGTAATATTTCCCAATATCAATTGAAATCAATGAAGCACAAAGACTTCCACAGAAACAACTATAATGAATCAATAAAGAATTACATTGTATACCATACAATCACCACCATAAACTATTCACCGAAAGATAAATACTTCACAGCAGTGAGCAAGAATTAAAATATCCAACTACTCTAATACAGGAAGATAACCAGTCAACAACAATATATTCAACGTAGGAAGAATATTAATTCAATTAACCATAACACAAAGTTTGTGATCCTCCAAACTCCATTGTATTGATATCTATTTCATACATTAAAGCAACTGAACAGGAAAGTAACAAAATTGATCTATCATCAAAATAAAGTTTGCCAAAAGATCCCTACATCGACAGACCCATTAAATTTATAGCCATGCCACTGAATAACTGTCTTTAAAACATAACGTCTTCTTGGGGACAACTGATTAAAAGAAATCTTTAAATTAAACATAATTTAAAATAAAGAGCTCTCCATAGCCAATAGTTTTTTTTGCAAATCTGAAATTACTAAAGCATGAGAAAAGTAAATCAATTGATTATTACCACATCCTCCTCCTCAACAGTGTCTTTTTGTGTCCCTTCCTTCTCCTTCACCTGTCCGTCTTCATTACATGAGTCACCTTGTGCCGCTTGAGCTGCATGTGCCCTTAACTTCACCTTATAAGCTTAGTACTTGTTGATGATTGATGATAAAGCCATGCCGCTTGGACTTTCATTCATGCTAACTCAGAGTTTCTTCTTACTTATCGTCCTGTCAGTATGAGTCACCTTTTTATGCGTGTCATCCAGTCCATTTTTGAGTGTTTTGATACATAGGTGGATATTCTTGCAACTTTCCAATTGATTATGATGTGACTATATCGTAACTCACTATTTCTTCATTCACCATATTTTTAAAAAATTTCTTGATCTCCTTAACTTCAAGCAACTTATCATCATCATCGCCAACAACTTCTATTTCCAAGATGACAAAATTACTTTTGACATCTCTTAATTCTAAGTAGTAGAGTGCCAGAGTGCTTCTCATTTCTTCTTCAAGTGCCCCCACAATAGACAACTTCCACTCAATTACATCGGCCCAAGAAGAGGAGTTCATTTCCTTAGGGTCACTCAACACTTCCTTCCTTACCAGAATATTGTCATCCATGTTGGCCATATCTTGTATTTCTTTGGAGACCAAGGAAAAACTATTGTTATCATTTCTGACAGTTTGAAAATTAACTATCATGGTCTCTCTCTTGCTAGAAATGGAGTTAAATAACTTAAAAGCTTCCTCAATGAATATGAGGCCATCTAGGGTCACTTTCTCTATCCATTGTTCAATGACACTACTCAAATCTTGAGATCTTTTAATTTGTTGTAATATATTGGTATCAGGAGCACTAACACTCATGTCAAGCAGGGCATCTACTGATGGTGTTGTAATCTTCAAAATTGACTAACTAAAAAGAGACAAGGAACTTGTGCTCGCAGCTTGTCATTCTCCTTTTGTTCCTTTTTGACCCTTTTTGACAGATTACTGACTGAATATTTTGCATGATAAATGTCCCCCTCAACAACTGAGGGTCCCATGTCCACTATGCTTAGATTGAAATCTGCCTCAGTCACTTCATCCTCATTTTTGTTTCCCACTAGGTCAGCAATTTCTAGAATATGGTGTCCTGTGGCAGAATCGATCACCATCCTTGACATCCTCCTAGCTCGTTTAGGCTTAGGTGTTTCTTGCATAAGCTTGGCTACAGTATCCACACTAGTATCCACCATTGGAGTGTACCTTTTATTTTCTCAACTGCTTTCCTCAGCCAGGCAAGGGAGGAAGAGGGAACATTAGTATTACCAACCACACTCACTACACTATCTGAACGCACAGGTGGAGAATTGTGCTCCAGAGGATTACTTAGACTAGGTGAATTTGGAGTACTCAACAAAGATTGCAGCATATTGTCTTCTCCCGACTGAGTAAAAATTAAAGAATCACTATCACTTAAAAAAATTGTTGATAGGGGGCACATGGTCTGCTCTTGGAGGAGAGGCAGCCAATCTAGTATTACTCTTCAATGGTTGTCTATCTTGTTCACAAATTGTTTTCAGCTTGCTGACATCCTAAGGAGGCTGCTCACCATCTCCACCTGATTGTGAGCCAACTCCTTGAAGAGTTGGGTCCAAACTAGATGACCTTCTCTAGGTGTGAGTAGTTTGAGATTTGCTCTGTCCTTGAGCAGATGAGTCCATCGGCGTTGCTGAACCAACTTGTTCTCTTACTTTTCCTTTCAACCATTTCTCTATTCTTCTCAACACATGGAAGGAGCAAAACTTGACATCGGTGACCTCTTTATCTGACCACTTTATAGAAGGCAAAGGCTGCAATGAGACATCGTGATAATCCTAATCCAAAATATCTGAATTGTCATCAACCAAATCAGGAACCTGCATAGGCAATTCAAAGGCATGGACTTAATCAATAGTCAACCTCATCCAATTTCTCCTCTTCACTTCCCTCTCATTTAAACAATCCTCCCAGAAGTCTTCGAGTTGGTGCTTTTGTTGGTACAAACCTCCAACATGCATGTTTCTTTCACAAAATTTTTGCTATCAAAAGTTACCCCGGCAGATAAACTGTGGAGATTGAATTTTGCCAGTAACTTATCCACACATTTAACACTATCTTTACTCTTACAAGAATAGAAAGAAATTAACATAGCGAAAGAATACCCTTTCTTTTTCGTCGCATGGTACTTAGCATTTACAACTAGCATTTGATGACACACCTCCAAAAATATGAGGTAGTCTGATGGATACCTTGATAGTTTCAGTGGGGCATTTTCATAACCCGCTATCCTTAAGTATGATAAGCGATTGAACTGAACATAAAAACTTCTGAAATTCATTACTAGGGCAGCTACCTCTATAGAGAACCTCTACTCTAGTGAACCTTCAATCCTTTTTGTAAGCAACATAGAAAAGGCAACATTTATCCGACGAAAATCTCTCATGCCGACACTCCTATGCAACTATGGAAAAGTTTGATACACAGGCATGCCTAGGGCAAGAGCTCCTTGAGCTCTTAAACTAGGCCAAGTAGCCTCTTTAGTGGCTAACACATATATTAGCTAAGAGCACATGTGAAAACTTACTTTCTATGGGAAATTTACCAATTGTTCATACATACACTCACTGATTATTCTTGCCCAATCTATATGATGATCTCCACAAATAAGCAAGATAAATCGACACATCGAGTACTCAAAGGAATTAGAGTCAGAGCTCTTGACCACACGATTTAGTAGAGTGATCATGTCAGAAATCTCCTCCTTGAAATGGCTTCTCTTCAAGTTAGCAGGAAGTCTCAACTTTGCTTTCTTCTCAACTTCTAACCAGGTTTTGGCAATGCAACTCTGGCACCAATCCTTCCTTTCATTATAAACCCCCAAGTAGAGGACATGAAAACGTCAGCATTCTCTTCATACTCATCCAAATTCAGAGTAAGAGCGATGGTTTCTAAATCAATCCTAGCAACAACAAAGCCATTTGAAGCTCTTATTTCTTGAGACTCCGAGAAATAATTGTTGGCACAAGCAACCACCAAGTCAGGACAACACACAGCGAGCGGGAAACCCGCAACTTGATATAGATCGCTGCCCACAATTTTATTGGCCAAAGAGGTTCTACCTTCAGGTTGCATCCTCTTCCAAAAATCCTCAAGGTCAATGTGACCCAGTTTTGTGTCCACACCGAACAATCCATTTTCTACCACAGGAACCATAGGGGCCCCTTGAAACTTGAATTTCATTTTAACTAACTTAAAAACCTAGCCAACTAAAAACTCTGAAACATTCACAGACACAGCAGAAGTCCGCAATATACTTGCAAGGGAATTGCTATACAAATTCATGAAAATGAAATATTTCCACCACCTAAACGAATTGTTGTGTTCCTATAGCAAAAGAGAGAAAAATGGAAGAGGGAAAGCCAACTGAGCTAACCTATAAACCAAGAATTCTGCGAACTCCTCATGTATAGCAGACTAGTAGCTCTTGGCTCTGCAACATATCTCCTTCGTGAAATTATGAAGATTTCTTTGGAGAGTGGCTAACTTATTCAATTTTATGTCACTTCTTCATAAATTCATTCATTAATTGCCAGCGACATATCAAACTTTGAAATTTGTAAAATCCCCTTGGGTTTCCCTCTAAAAAGTGTGTCAATGTACTTACACACATCCCAAATTAAATGCAAAGTGACAAGTGTCATTCCATTGTACTGCATGACAGCTCAGAAAAAGGTGCCACGAGAGTAGTAAGCACGTTCAGTCGGTAAGTCAGGGATTTGAGGAACTTTTGAACCACAAGATTGAGAGTTCAGAAGTTCAAAGAACTTCTGACCTCCTGACAATAAAGGCTTTACTTGCCACAGAGTAACCAAGATCGACAAAGGAAGGAACTTAAGACGCTAGGCTTGATGACTAGTCGGGAAGTCGGGCGGTTTAGGAACTTTTGAACCTACCGACTTTGATTCAAAAACTTAAGGAATTTCTGACAATGCATGAAAATGACTAAGTGAAAGACTCAACTTGGGAAAAGGAAATGAATAGTGGCAAACAAAGAATGGGAATTTTCTAAGACAAGAATGCTTTAGTAAAATTTAAAACATGGGGTAACAACAAGCTCTAATTGGGGACAAGGACTGAAAAGGATGCAGAGTGACAAGGGTCATTGTACCTCAACATTTAATCATATTTTCATGTAAGAGACATCAAATTTCCACAGTCCATAATTATTGGAGTTCAATATTTCTGGAATATTGAACTCCAATCATATTTTCATGTGTCAAATCCAGGGATGTGTCCTTGGCTATTTGCAATTAGGAATCCTATAGTTGATAGTCTACTCAACTAACTCTAATGATCTCTACTGATTAAAGAAACTAATACTACTAATATATCTGCTGTGAAGATTAATTCTAGAAATGCTAGAAATAGAGCTAAAACAATGAATTACTAATGTAGATCTATATTATTCCATACAATTGAAACATACATTTATCTATGAGAAACAATAACTATCTTACTAAACAAAATCTGAAACAGAACAACAAACAACCATAATCTGAAATAGAATAATAAAAACAAACAATACTAGCCTTTTGTCTTGGTGGTGGGAGTGGCCCCTTGCTCCACACCCTTAGGGCTAAAGACCAAAGCAATGAATCAGCACAAGAAGATAATATCACAATTCACTTTCAGTCCAATTCCATCAACTTTTGTATTCAAAAGAATGTCTATATCAAAATGAGATTACAATAACAATAAATTATCCGTTGTCTATTCTGTTGCTACCTTTGTAAGTTTATATCTAATCCAGTGATGAGATATCACTTACTCTAACTACTAGTTCATCTGTGAAATAGTACCAATCACTTATTCTACTAACTGTTTAACTACAGAGTAAACATTCATGCAATTGAAATAGATTTAGTGGAACAATAGTCTCACTAAATCTAAGTCTTAGTTTTAAATACAACTGGGCAGCGAGGCCCTGAAATATAGGTATTTAATCAGTTTGTTGAGAACTCATGCAAAACCAAAAAGAAAGATAAAACTTCCACTAGTTAACTATGGTCTTCATTCGATTACTCAAGTGCTGATTGAGTAATATCTGGAGCACCCCAATTACCACTGGAAGTGTTGACTAGCAGTGGTGCTGGAAATCTGCATTTGTGTTGAGGAGACTCTGGAGGTGTGTGCTTTTGTCTGCAGCTCCAGAGATATGCTCATGACTTCAGTTCAGCTCCAGAGATGATTCACCCCCTTCTCTCAAAATCTCTACAATCATATTGGAAAATATTAGAGACTAGTGTGGTATCCATATGTTAGCTCCGGAGATTATTAGGACCATCTCCGAAGATGACCAAAATTGTCTTTGCCCGAACCTCTGCACTTGGAGATTTAAAAAGAGAGAATTTCTACATATTTCCATGAATTCAATGCATATTAGTCCTTCAATTAGAAATCATGATTTTAAGTAATTCATCTCTCATTAAACATAATTAAAACAATCTTGTTAATCTACTTTGGTGCAGTCATCAAGACAATGGAATAAGGAGGAAGGAAAAAGAGGGGTAAAAAGGTGTATTTCATGGGTGCTACCTGGCACTCATCATCCCCCTGTACTTAAAGGTTAGCAGGTCCTCTTGCTTCTTACAATCTAGACTTATTTAGGTGGAATATTCTATCAGTCAAGTTGTAGTCCTTTGCATAAGTAGTCCAAGTGGTGCGGTTTGTATTACCATTTCCTCTGAACTGATCAACCTACTTCATCCATTCCTACAATTTATCATCTTCCATGTGTTCAGCCCAGATTGGTAGTCTCTCAATGATGAGAGGAGGTTTGAACGGACACCTATCCACTCCAGTTGGTATTTATCCATCATTTTGGACACTAACTTGGCCTTCCTCATAAACAACATGAGGTTAGTAGGGGACACCACTTTCCTCATCTTCTGCTCTATAGTCAAGGTGTTCCACCTTTTCTTTTCCACTGGAAGCATTTGATTAGATAAATTGTTTATCAGGAGACCAAAATCAATGGATCATTCCTGCAGATGTTTTAGATATAGAGGCAAAATCCTGGTCTTACTGTCTGGGTGGTAAATGTATGCCCTGAACTGGATCTTAAAGGCATTAGGATTTAGACATTCGTTTCTGATAAAAAGACTTGTTTCTGCATCCTTCTTTAGATAGGCCTCCATCCTTTCATTCCAAATCTGATGATTTCTCATCAGTGACATGAATGCCCTGAGTTGACATTCTCCTACATAATAGTTGATAATGAAGGTAATATCATCAATGCAGAAACCATGCAAATACAACTCACATAGAAAATCTTTGTCCTCATCAGAACTTCTCATGTATGCTTCCATGAACCCCATCCCTGTCTCTGTATCCTCAGTCAAATTAGAAAGAACCAAAGATATTTTCCTCTGTAGGATTCTTTCTTGTAGAAACAGAGCATAACTTCCACTTGGGGGTCTACAAGATAGGATCTCAAATGAAATGGAAGCTACCTGAATGACCTTTTCTTCCAAAATTTGTACTCTTTTTGACATGACAGTTACTGCCCTTTGTAATTGCAGCATAGGCTTAGAAGCCTCATATTCCCTACATCTCATTTCCCATTAGAACAGTGCTTTAGTAATATCTATTGGAATTGGGCCTAAGTATGGATCTATTTGTACCCCCTGTTCCATGTTTGCCCCTGGGCCAATCAACTCCTGAATGTACTCTTCTTGATCATCTATCTTATTGTTGGCCCATGTTAATTGTTTGGCTTGGCTTTGTACTTTCTCAACAAGTGTTGCAATTATTGTGAGACTATTGTTTTGAGCCTTTGTAAGGTTAGAGATATTTTGTGCTGCCTCTACCTCCTTTTCTTTGATGCTTTGGACTACCTCTACCTCCTTTTCCTTAATGCATTGGGCTACCTCTGTTTCTTTTTTTTCTCAATTCTGCCTCTTTCTCCTGAATTATTTTCTGTTTATTCTAGAGCTTTGTTTATAGTCCTTCAATTACCTATTTTTGCTCCATTTCCTTTTCTCTCATGACCTTCTTGAGGTTAGTAATAACTAGGTTCTTCCCCCATAATAATCTTTTCAAATTATCTATTTCCTCTAACATCTATTGTTCCCTTGAAATCTCAATATCCTCCTGATCAGAGGGGTGAGAATAAGTCTCTATTTCTTCTTCTATCTGTTCCACTTCAGGATTTTCCATAGCTCTTTGCTCTTCACTACCAGCTGCATCTACTTGCCCTGTTTCAACTTCCCCTGCAGTCCCCTTGTCCTAAGCTTCTTCTTGATTCCTTTCTGCAATTATTGGTGTTGATGAAGGCCCAACCTCATCTACAAAAGTTCTGAAACCCAAGAGAACTTCATCCAGGAGAACAGTATCTTTTTCAGCTTGGGTGAGTTGCCTTTTTCTCTTGCTTCTCTATAGCATAGGTGGAGTAGGTGCCTCTGTAGTAGGCATATTATCCTCAGAATCTGAGGAAATAGTAAAAGTGTCTCTCTGTTGTGTCTCTGGAGCAGGGGAATGTTGTGAAGTTGGACTATGGGAATCTGGATGAACAAATGGCTCTGGGGAAACTTCTCTTTGTTTCTTCTTTCTCACTAGAAGAATTTCATATGAATCATGAGATGCTTCCTTAGCCTAGTAGTGTATTGTGGAATCAGTTTTCTTTGAAGTTGTTTTTGTCTTCTGACCCTGCCTTGTCTTCTTCTTCTGTTTCTTGGGGTCAAAAGTCTAGGTGGAGGTCTGCTCTATGACAATTGTTTCCCCTATTTTTTTAACTGGAGTAGACTCCTCAACCAAGGTCATCTTCCACCTTGCTGAGCAAGTCAAATATGTGGTTTGTTCTATAACAGGTTCCACAACTTCTTTCCCTTTCCTCTTTCTACCAGAAACAGGGGCAGCAAATGAAGTTGCCTCCAGTGAGGGGTTTTGACCTTTACTTCTCTCAGTAGCTAGAGAGGAAGTTGAAGACTCTGCCTCCTCTTCGTACTAGGTAGAGGAAGCCTCATCTATTCTCTGTGCCCTCTCTGGTGTTCTGTCCTGGAGTTTATTGTCTAAAAATGTTTGCCATAATGTTTCCCCAACAGCTTGAGAAAAAAAGTGATGTTTCACAATCAGAAAAATGAGGCCATGGTGTTTCATAGGACCTTTCCCTTGTTGATATTTGTCTATAGATGATTTAATTGCAGAGTACAAAAAGTTTGGAAGGTTTATGCTAAATTCTGGGTGTGCATTTCCATGCCTCAGCAAAATTAACATTTTCATTATTGGTCCTAGAACTATGGAAAACTAGCCATCACATGTAAAGTATTTCATCAACCATAATGCTATAGACTGCCCGAGGTTTGGAAGTGAAGACCTAACAATTCCTTTAACCTCATTTTTTCTTAAATGTAATTGTATTGCAAGTTCACCATCTCCAGAGAAATTTTTAATTAAATCAGCATATAGGGTTTTCAAATGGTAAAACCTCTCACCTTGTTTTGGTAATCTGAAGATATGACTAATGATGGTGGAAAAGATATTGACCTGAACCCCTCTCACAATGGTTTGATTATCTCTCAGGTTACGTAGGAATTCATCAACAATATCCTCCTGAAAACCTTCAAATTTCTCTAGGAACTCTTGACACCCATCTCTCTATCCTATTCCACCTCCTATAGCTAAAATTCTTGTTGCTTCTCTATGTAGTCTATTTTTTCTTTTCACTCCGGAGGACTGTGTCAGCAGACTTGAATTTTACACTCAAAGATTTTTAGAGAATTGTGTAATCTTGAGTGAAGGTTGATATGTCGTTTTGTTTTACTGTTCAGATTATGGGAAAGGAGGTTGAGAGTGGTTTAGCATGTTTATGCAGTCATAATTGTAGGAGAGTGATGGGACACTCTGTAGGCAGGTCGACAGTGTGGCAAATATGGTGGCATGCATGAGGTGAAAAGGGAAATAATGGCAGGGAGATGTGGCACAATAACGACACCCAAAAATAGAATTGACAAAACAGTTACTAACTAAGTTAATTAAAGAGAATTACCTGAATCAATCTTAATGATGATGATCTGATGTACTTGGCTGCAACGCCGCAGCCTTGATGAGACTTGATGCGACCTGGCACGTGAGCAGCTCCTGCGTGGCTTTGAAATGGTGTTAGCATCTCTATCATCATGTATTCTATAATTAATTTTGCTGAGTGGTCTGGGAATGCCATGTTGTCAAGTGACATTAGTGCAGCAATTCGTGATGACTCGCGCATGTGAGAGTGATGGATTTTTTGACTACTGACAATATGCATGCTAACTTCACCTTTGTTTTTATCATAAAGTGGAGGATGAGTCATACTGACCTCATCAAGTGACATCTCCACTTTATTACTTGGAGAGGTGGGTCCCCTCCTTATTATTCTATATTTTAAAATGGATCTTTATTGGTGGAGCACCGGAGGTGCTCCTAGTTTGTGAAGCGCCGGAGGTGCTCCTAGTTTGTGAAGCGCCGGAGGTGCTCCAAGTTTGTGAAGCACCGGAGGTGCCCCTAGTTTGTTACAGAGATGTGTTTTAGTAACTCTTGGCACCTGATTACCTCTATAGCTTGATTATTCCTATCTAGCAAGAAGGGAACCGCCATTTACTGGTTTCCAATCCCCTTGGTTGAGAAAGATAGCCATTTACTGGTTTTCCATCTTTCTTTCTTTTTTTTTTTAAAGAAGGCTACCATTTGCTGGTTTCCAACCTTCTCTTTTTTTTTCAAGAAGGCCACCATTTGCTGGTTTTCAACTTTTTTTTTCAGTCCAAATATGTGACAGATGATGTGTCCCCTGTAACCAAGCACAAATCTTTGATGAATTCTTCCTTAGTTGATGGCCTTTTATAGAGTCGAATTATGTGGCCATTCACTAAGAATGTATCTGTGTTTCCATCAATGGGTGCTAGCAAAATTGTCCCATTCTCAAAAACTTCCTTTATCTGATAAGGACCCATCTAATGAGTTTGTAGCTTTCCTTTGAACTCCTTGAACTTAGAATCATCTAGGAGAACCCAATCACCTTGCTGAAATGTCCTCTTTTTGATGTGTTGGTCGTGCCATTGCTTCCTTTGATATTGAACAAGTTCTGTTTGCTATATGGCCTCTGTACGGATTTCATCCAACTCATTGAGCTAAGAATCTTGTTCTATTGTGCTAGAGATAGTGGTAGACTGATATCTATTGAAGTTTTGAGTGTTTGCAGTTCAAATTCTATAGACAGGATGGGTTTCTTTCCATAAACTAATTCATATGGTGAGAATTTGGTTGTGGACTTCCAAGTGGTATTGTAAGCCCAAACTGCTTTTGGTAACCTGTTAACCCAATCCTTTCTGTTAATGGCCACTATCCTTGTCAGAATATTCTTGAGTTCTCTATTAGTCACCTCTACTTGCCCACTGGCTTGGGGATGGTAAGGTGAAGATTTCTTGTGCTTAACTTGATATAAGTCTGTGAATGCTTTAATTACCTCTGAAGTAAATTAAGATCCTCTATCTGAAACTATTGATCTTGGGGCTCCAAACCTCAAGAAAATTCTATTATAAAGGAAATAAGCAACTTTCTCTTCTCTTGCAAATTGCAATGCCTGAACTTCAGCCCATTTAGTCACATAGTCTGTGCATACCAGAATGTACTCTTTGCTTGATGATGATGGAGAAATTGATCCCACAAAGTCTAGACCCCATTGCTTAAATAGTTCCAATATTACTTGAGGATGAAGTGACATTTCTTGGGTGAAAGTTGGTTGTCCCATCCTTTGGCACTGATCAAATTGCTGCACATACTTCTTGGTATCCTCATGAATAGAGGGTCAGTAGTAACTAGCTCCCATAATTTTGTGGATGGTTCTGTGTGAAGAATAGTGCCCACCAGATGGTTCATCATGGCATGCCCTTAAGACAAAAAAATTCATCATCTTCTAGACACCTGTGTAAAATGAAATCAGGACCACATTTAAACAGTAAACCATTTAACCATTTGTAAGATAAGCTTTCCTTAAATAAGCATTTCTTTTGTTTTGAGGTAAAATGGGAAGGAAACAAGCCTGTAGCTAAGAGATTAGCTATGTCTGCAAACCAAGGTGCAGTAGAGGAGATAGCAAAAAGATGTTCATCTAGAAATTTGTCCTCCACTGGCTGGTTCTCTCCACCTGTATGCAATCTTGACAGAAAGTCAGCAACCAAATTAAATTTGCCTGGATTATCAACTATGGTAATGTCAAATTTCTGCAATAGCAATAACCACCTGATTATCCTTGCACCCATTACTGGCTTATTCATTAAGTATTTGATGGCTGCATGATCAGTATGTACAAATATTTTATATCCAGTGATATAATGCCTGAATTTGTTTATAGCATATATGACTTCCAAGAATTCTTTTTCAATTGTGGTGTAGTTTCTTTCTGCAAAGGTAAGGTTTTTACTGATGTAGTAGATGGTATGCATACCTTCTCCCTCCTCTTTCTATCCTAAGACTGATCCAATAGACTCATTTGAAGCATCAGTTTGTATGTGAAATGGTAGAGTCCAATTGGGTCTTCTTAAAACAGGTGTGACAGTAAGCTTCTCCTTAAGGGTTTCAAATGCTGATTGACAAGCCTCTATCAATAAGAATTCTGTGTCTTTGTTAAGCAAGGTAAACAGAGGAGCAGCTATTCTGCTGAAATTTTCTATAGATCTCCTATATTAGCCTGCATGACCCAGAAAACTTCTAACATCTATCTGATTTTTAAGTGAAGGTAACTGTTTGATCACTTCTATTTTGTTTTGGTCCACTTTGATCCCATTTGCTAAAATGTGGTGTTGCAATACAATTCCTTTCTCTACCATCATGAAGCACTTTTCATGGCTTCAATTTTTTTCATAGCATTTTAATACCTTCTCTAAGTTTATGAGTGTTGGAATAAGGTGCCATTAACCTTGTAAATTCCAATATTGTATTTTATTCCATTTATTATTTGATATTTTTAATTACCCATAAGGGAATGAGGTAGTCTCATTGACAGTTGTAATTTCGGAGTTACCGGTGGCAGTTATAGAGTGACATTTACTGTTGGCAAATGTAAAAACTCATAGTAAATGAGGATAGGCATGCTCCCTTGAGGAATATATTATTTTTGGCATGTATGACAACTGTCATAATGTTTGGTGAGTGAATCTATGACAGCTGCAAGTTGTCATAAGATTCTGTGATTCTATGACGCATATGATGGATATGTTAGTTGTATATTTTCTATATTTAGCCCAAGGTTCCTATCTTGGAAAGATACTCTTTTTCTGGAATCTATGATGGTTATGACACATCATAAGATGTTATAAGAGGCCAGATTTAGTCTTGGGCACCCAACCTTTATATGGTTGTTTTTGGACAAGTGGAAGGTGCTTGTAAGATGGCATTTAATATTTGTATGTTGGGGAATCTCATGAGAGAGAAGGTGAACGCCTAAGATGACTTAGAAAATGTTTCTATAAGTATTTGCCATGTATTAGTTGCTACAATACAGATTTTAGGTACTCAGGTGCTGCTAGAATGCTGTCAGATTGAAGATTGGTGGAGAGAGTTGAAGTGTTGTATTGTAAATCATTTTCAGATTAATACAAACATTGGGCCTCTTTCCTTTGTGGAGTTTTTTACCTGAAAGAGTTTTCTCCACGTTAAGCATTGTGTTATGTGTTCATATTTCTGATTTTGCATTTCTGTGAAGCATAGTTTTGTTTCTGTGTTCTAATCTCCATTAATAACACACAGTTAAAGATTGCAGAAATTTATATTGAATCAGATTTCCATTGAAGTAGTGTTGCTTTCATTTCTAACATTTGGTATCAGAGCCTGGCTAGCTTTGACTTTTGGGTGGTAGTGTGGAAGCTATAGCTGTAGTGGGAGATTTGGTTGCATTTGTTTTGTAGATCTTGTATTGTTATTATGGTTGCATCCAACGTTGCATCAACCTCTTGATTGGACATTGAGAAGTTCAACGGAACGGGGTATGAGTTGTGGAAGCTGAAAATGGAAGATTTGTTGGAAGAAAGAAACCAATGGTTGTCTGTTCAAAAAGAGAAGAAACCCAATGATGTCTCTCAAGATGAGTGAGATAGACTGGATAAGAAGGCACGGGGAACCATCCGGTTGTGTATTTTAGACTTTGTCCTGTTGAATGTTGCAAAGGAAGAGACTGCATACAAGTTGTGGAAACAGTTGGGTGAGATCTATCAAGCCAAGAGTATGGTAAATAAACTTTATTTAAAAAAAAATTATTTTCCATGAAAATGCGAGAAGGTGAATCAGTTGCAAAGCATTTAATTTTTTTTAATTTGTTAGTGAGTCAGCTTGATTCAGTAGATGTTGAGGTTAGTGAGGAAGATAAATGTATCTTACTTCTTTGTTCTTTACCTGAGTCTTGGGAGAATGTTATCCTTGCTATCACTGCTAACCTTGCGGATCTGAAGTTGGATACTCTTGTTTCAATGCTACTGTCACAGGAATTGAGGAAGAAGAGTTCAGATAGTTTAGGGGATGCTCTCAGTGTCTGGGGAAGGTCTAAGGAAAGAGGACCTAAAGGAGATTAGAAAGGAGCTAAGGACAAGTCTAAGGGCCGGTCTAAGACTCCTGGAAAAAAGAACATAGTTAAGTGTTAGAACTGCGGTAAAAGGGGACATGTGAAGAAGGAGTGCAGAAACCCCAAGAAATAGTGGGAGAGTGCTTTGGATAAGTCCTCGAATGCAGGTGAAGAAGTTTTACTTTCTGCATGTAATCTTGTTTCTAATGATCACTGGTTGGTTGACTCATGATGCTAGTTTCGTATGACTCCGCATAAGGAATGGTTCTCCTCATATGAAGAATATGATGGAGGTAATAGCTACCTTGGTGACAACTCTACATATCCAATTATCGAGAAAGGAAAGGTATTGTTGTGTTTCAGTGATGGGAGGATTAAAACCCTCCCTGGTGTTTTGCATGTTCCTGGATTAGCTAGAAATCTAATTTTAGTTTTAAAGTTGAATGATTTGGGAATGCATGTGACATTTGACAAGCATGGTTGCAGATTAGTGAGAGGGAACTTGGTGGTAGCGAAGGGGAAGAGATTCAGAAGCCTGTTCAAGCTTGAAGCCACTATAGTTTATAATGCCTCCTATGTATCTGAGGCTAATATTGAAAATGCATGTATGTTGTGGCACCGTAGATTGGGGGACACAAGTAATAATGTATTAAAAACTATTAAGAATAAAAATTTGTTGGATGGTTTCTCCTATTCTGAGGAGCACTTTGATTTCTGTGAGCATTGTGTGTTTGGTAAACAAAACAGAAAATCATTTCCTTCAAAAAGCAATAGAGCAAAAGAGAAGTTAGAAATTATTCACACGGATGTGTTTGGACCTGTGGATAATGAATCTATTGGAAAATCTCATTATTTTGTAACCTTCATTGATGATGTATCCAGATTTACATGGATTTATTTTATGAAGCATAAATTTGAAGTTTTCACTAAGTTTAAGGAATTCAAAGTCTTAGTAGAGAACCAATTAGGTTTAAAGATAAAAATATTAAGATCTGACGATGGAGGGGAATATTGCTCTAAGGAATTTGATGAGTTTTGCAAGCATATAGGTATAATCAGACAAAAGATAACTCCGTATACACCACAACAGAATGGTGTTGCAGAAAGGATGAACTGAAAAATTATGGAAAGAGATAGAAGTATGCTTAGTGATGCACAGTTGGATAAATGCTTTTGGGCAAAGGCTGTGTGTACTGCTTGCTACTTGATAAATAGATCTCCTTGTAAGGCTCTTGATTCGACACCTTATGAAGTGTGGATAGGTAAGAAACCTTCTGTTTCACATTTAAGGGTTTTTGGCTATGAGGATTTTGTTCATGTGCCTAAGGAAAAGCGATCTAAGTTGGATCCAAATTTTGAAAAGTGTACATTCATTGGATATGGTGATAATGTGAAAGGTTATAAGCTTTGGAATCCACTAACCCGCAAGATTATCTTTTCTAGAGATGTTATTTTTAGGGAACTTAAAGCTATTTCTGAACCTGAGCAGCCAAAAGAAAAAGATGAAAAGGTAAAGAATGTGTACTTTGATTTAGAGTAGCAAGATGCACCTCAAGAAGAACACAATGATGGATTAGGGGGTGAAGAAGAAGAAGATTCAAGTAGTTCTGATGAAGATGAGTATGTTGTTACAGAAGAAGTTGGTGCAGATGATCATGTAGAAGAATGAGTAGAGTCTCTTACTCCACTCTTGAGGAGATCCACAAGACAACGAAATCCAATTGACAGGTATAGCCCACCAGATTTCTGTTGTGTATATGCTTTATTAAGTACTAACAATGAACCTAGATCCTACAGGGAAGCTATTTCTATAGATGATAGTGAGTCTTGGCAGCTAGCCATGCAGGAGGAGATGATGGCTTTAGACTCTTGTAACACCTGGGATCTTATTCATTTGCCCAAAGGAAGAAAGGACATAGGATGTAAGTGGGTCTTCAAGAAGAAGTTTGGAGCAGACAGGTCATTGGAGAAGTACAAGGCTAGACTAGTAGCCAAGGGCTACTCCCAGAGAGAGGGAGTTGATTTTGGTGAGATATTCTCTCATGTTGCTAAATTTACTTCTATTAGATTTCTCTTATCCATTGATGTAGCTTATGATTGGGAGATTGAGCAAATGGATGTTAAGACTGTGTTCTTGCATGGAGATCTTGAAGAAGAAATTTATATGCAACAACCTACAAGTTTTGAGGTAAAAGGAAAAGAACATTCGGTTTGCAGATTGAAGAGGTCTCTTTATGGTCTGAAATAGTCCCACAGAATGTGGTATCAAAAGTTTGATTCATTTGTTTTGAAATTGGGTTTTCTTAGAAGTGAGGATCATTGTGTTTACATTCATTATGTTGATGATTCTATACTGTTATTGCTTTGTATGTTGATGACATGTTATTTTTCAACAATACCAAGGGTATGGTCAGTGAGCTTAAAGCCCAACTTTTAGGTGCATTTGAGATGAAGGATCTTGGTGCTGCAAGGTATATTTTGGGAATGGAGATTAGAAGGGACAGAGTTAACATAAAGCTTTGGTTGTCACAAAGTATGTGAATACTATTGTGCAGAGGTTTAGTTTGCAGGACTATAACCCAGTTAGAGTTCCTTTACCCATTGGTGCTAAGATTTCATTAGATATGTGTCCAAAGACTGAGGATGATCTTGAGGATATGTCTAATGTGCCATATGCTAGTGTTGTAGGGAGTTTGATGTATGCAATGGTTTGCACTAGACCAGATATTGCTCAAGCAGTGGGAGTTTTGAGCAGATTTATGTCTAACCCTAGTAGACAACATTAGAACTATGTGAAGAGGGTGTTTAAATATCTTGTAGGTACTCTTGACCATTGTTTGGTTTATTCTAGTATTGATAGTACTGATAAATCTTTGGACATACATGGTTTTGTTGATGCAGATTGGGCAGGTGACTTGGATAGTCAAAGGTCCACTAGTGGCTATGTTTTACTCTGTTTGGAGCTACAGTGAGTTGGATGAGTAAGAGGTAGCCCACAGTTGCTTTGTCCACTACAAAAGCAAAGTATATGGCTGTTACTCATGTCTCTAAGGAGGTAGTTTGGTTGAGGAGACTGTATACAGGTATTGGTTTTGATTGTAGGATCATTCAGATTGGTTGTGATAGCCAGAGTGCTATCTATTTGGCCAAGAATCCCATGTATCATGCTCGGACTAAGCATGCTGATGTTTAGTATCACTTTGTTTGAGAGTTGGTTACAAATGGAGAGATTGAGCTAAAGAAGGTAGACACTCAGGAGAATGTTGTAGATTCATTGACTAAGCTTATGAGTACAGAGAAGTTCGTGTGGTGCAGAGAGGCCATGGGCCTTGTTTCTAGTGCCTGATTATTTCATTTGATTTCCTATGGGTTGATTTACAATGTATAATGTCAAGTGGGAGAATGTTGGAATAAGGTTCCATTAACCTTGTAAATTCTAATACTGTATTTTATTCCATTTATTATTTGTTATTTGTAATTACCCATAAGGGAATGAGGTAGTCTCATTGATAGTTGTAATTTCAGAGTTACCGGTGGTAGTTATGAAGTAACATTTATTGTTGGCAAATGTAAAAACTCATAGTAAATGAGGATAGGCATGCTCCCTTGAGGAATATACTATTTTTGGCATGTATGACAACTATCATAATGTTTGGTGAGTGAATCTATGATAGCTGCAAGTTGTCATAAGATTCTATGATACTATGACATATGACGGATATGTTAGTTGTATATTTGCCATATTTAGCCCAAGGTTCCTATTTTGAAAAGATACTATTTTTCTAGAATCTATGAAGGTTATGACATGTCATAAGATGCTGTAAGAGGCTAGATTTAGTCTTGGGCACCCGACCTTTGCATGGCTGTTTTTGGACAAGTGGAAGGTGCTTGTAAGATGGCATTTAATATTTGTATGTTGGGGAATCTCATGAGAGAGAAGGTAAATGCTTAAGATGACTTAGAAAATGTTTCTATAAGTATTTTCCATGTATTAGTTGCTACAATACAGATTTTAGGTACTCAGGTGCTGCCGGAATGCTGTCAGATTGAAGTCTGGTGGAGAGAGTTGAAGTGTTGTATTGTAAACCATTTTTAAATTAATACAAACATTGGGCCTCTTTCCTTTGTGGAGTTTTTTACCTGAAATGGTTTTCTCCACATTAAACATTGTGTTATGTGTTCATATTTCTAATTTTGCATTTCTATGAAGCATAGTTTTGTTTCTGTGTTACAATCTCCATTAATAACACACAGTTAAAGATTGCAGAAATTTATATTGAATCAGATTTCCATTGAAGTAGTGTTGCTTTCATTTCTAACAATGAGAGCTTCTTCAAAGTTGTCCCCATACACAGTAAAGTCATCCATATAGACTTCCATGCACTCATTAGCTAGTTCAGAAAAAATGGCTAAAACAAGCCTTTGAAATGTAGCTGGAGCATTACATAGTCCAAATGGAAGAGCAAAAGTTCCCCAAGAACAAGTGAAAGTGGTTTTATCCTGATCTTTAGGTGCTACTTGGATTTGGTTATATCCACTGAACCCATCTAGAAAAGAAAAATACTTCCTCCTTGCAAGGTTGTCCATCACTCGGTCAATGAACGCTAAGGGAAAGTAGTCCTTCTTTGTTTCTTTGTTTAGCTCTCTGTAGTCAATACACACCCTCCACTTCTCATTCTTTTTAGGCACTATGACTAATGGTGAGACAATTGACTGTCTGAGATTAGATATATAAACCCTGCTTGCAGCAATTTTTCTATTTCAGTCTTGACAATGTCTTTTAAAGCAGGATTCAATCTTCTCTGGGGTTGTTTGATAGGTTTGACTTCTTCAGTGTATATATGATGAGTGTAGATCTTAGGAGGAATGCCCTTGATACCTTGGTATTCCTAAGAAAAAGTTGTTGAATGGGAAATTAGGAGTTTGATAAGTTCTTCCTATTTTTCTACTAACTAGATAGTGATATTCAGTGTTTTCCCAGGTAAAATCATAACCTATTTTGTGATCTGATCCATAGATGTATTCAATCCATATCCTGGAGTCATGGTTTGAGGGGGCAAGAATGTGGAAGCAACATGTGAAATGTGGCTAAGTCCCTGTAAAAGGTTTCTCCACAAGGAATGATATTTGCTAGGGTACAATGAGCTGAAGTGAGAAGTTCTCTCCTTGAATCTTGGGCTAGCTCCATTATATCCTCATTAATGAGAAAGTGGGTTATATCTTCCATTGTGTCATAGTAGATTTCTTCTTCCAACTCACCCAAATTTTCTTTGATGGTAACCATAGCTACTGAGGCACTGTTTTCCATGTTATCAGGTTCGTCTACCCATACTCTTTCTGAATAATGTATTGATGGTTTATCTGGAGGATACAAAGATATTTTATTCAAATCTATTCCATTAGAAATGACCATATCCCCAGTTCGACAATCAATAGATGCTATTGGTATAGCCAGCCATGGTCTCCCTAATATCAATGGATAAGCATTTCTCTGGTTTCTTAGTTCTAATATCAGGAAGTCTACTAGGAATTCCCATGATTCTATCACAACTGGCACATCAGTAATCACCCCTTTTGGAATAGCTACTGACTGGTCAGCAAGTTGAAGGATTATAGATGTGGGTTGGACACCTGTTAGGGCTAATTTATCCATTGTATGAACTGTCATTACATTTATTACTGCTCCCAAATCAACCAAAACATTTAAAATTTCTACCTCTGAGATGTAAACTATTATGATAGGATTTCCAGGATCTCCATATTTTGGAAGAAGCAATTCTCTCATTAGGAGGTCTACTACTTTTCCTTCCACCTGGATGGTGGAGGGAAAGTTTTTCTTCCTACCCTGGGTCTTAACACAGTGTTGTTTGATGAATTAGTTTAGTTCAGGCATATCCCTAATTGCTTGTAGGAGTAAAATTTCAATGTCAATTGTCTAATTTCTTGTAAAAGTTCTGATTCTAGGGTAGATTAGACTTGTTTTTGTAAAACCTTTTTCTGGGGAACATGCTGTTTGAGCCGTTCTAGGTATGGTGCTAGTTTTTCTATCTCTAGAGCATCTCCGGAGTTCTTATCAGAAATATTTCCAAGGGTGTTCTCTGGAGTCATTCTTTTAGGAGGAACTTCAGAGTTATCCAAGGATGATTCTTTTAGCATTGTTTCGATAGTAATCTCCTCTGGAAGCTGAGTGGATGGATTTTCAAGTTCCTCATCATTGGTTACTTCAATTATAGTTGGAGGAGATGGTCTTGGAAGTGCTTTCCCATAACGCAGTTGGAGATTATTGGAATATATGGCATTAATACCAGCCATGTTTTCTTGTTCTGACATGTAAACAATTGTTCCCTACTTATTCCGTGGTTTGGTATAGGTTGAGCTAGTAAGGGTGGTTGGTTAACTGGTTCATTTTGTGACTGTCCTTGTGTGTTGGGGGGTCCAGTTAGTAATGCTTGTTGTTGAGGTTGGAAATGTCAAGGTTATCCCTGGTATTGTTGATTGTATCCCTATTGAGGACCCCATTGAGGTTGCATGTTTTGTGATCCAAACTGTTGTGGCCACTGTTGATTCCCCCAGGGCTAATTTTGCCATTGTTGGTTTGGCCAATCTTGTTGTCCCCAAGGAGGATTATTCTGAGGCCCATGCCAAGTTGGATTCCATTGATTATTTCCCCAATTAGAAGGACCCCTATAAGAAACTTGGTTTGGATACTAATTATAAGGAAAATTCTTAGCTTGTTTTGTCCTACATAGTTCAACACCTCTTCTATAATGGAATTCTTCTTACTTAGCCTTTTTAAGGCTGGGAGTTGACTGCATTGACTGGTAGGATGTTCCCTATCACAGATCTGACAGATCTCTAATTTATCCAAAGGGCATTCTCTCAACAGATGTTTGTTTCTACACCTAGGACAATAGATGGAGAGTGGTTCAGTTGTTCTATCTTGATCATTTGTTCTAGTTTTTGCCTGAATCGCATCTAATGTAGTATTTAGTTGGACTAGAATCTCTATTTTGAGATTTCTAATTTCCTCCATTAATTGTCCTATTTCATTCTTCCCTTTGAAATATTTGGGTGTTCTCACTCCATCTTGGGTTCTGGAATAGTTCCTGCAGAGTTCTTCTATAGCAGGCATATCCATTTTATTGATATTCCCTTTTCCCATTAGATCCAGTGCATGTTTTGATTCCTTGTCTAATCCTTTTACAAACAGGGTTCTGGCCAAAGAGTGATTTACAGGGTTACCATACCTTCTTAAAGCAAAGTTGAACCTATCCACATAATCCGCTAAGGTCTCTTCCTCTCTCTATTTAATTTTGAATAATTCCTCATTCTTATCACTGACTCTACAGTAGTCTTGGTATTTTCCCAAGAATTATGTCCCCATCTGATCCCAAGAATGGATGGAGTCTTGGGGCAAACCCATGAACCATCTCATTGTAGAACCTTTCAAAGTTGCGGGGAACAGATTGAGTTTTTGATCATCTGATCCATAATCATAAGTCTAGCATACCACTTTGAATTCAACAAAAACTAATATGGATCCTCAGAAGCAAGACCCCTAAAATTTGGCAAATATGTAGGTGAAATATTTTTCATAGGGGCATTGTCTCCAGCAGCCAGAACAATGGGATATGAGAAGGTTCTTGGAGCTTGATTATCCTCATCTTCATGATTATCATGATTATCATCCATGTCTGATACTGGTTGAGGTTCTGAAGAATTAGTTTTTGAGGAATTAATTTCTGTCAAAGGATCTACCTAGAATTTCTATTGCAATTCTTGGATATAGTCAGCGAGTGGAAGATTTGGAGGATTTAAGGGATTATCGAATTGAGGTGCAGCTTCCAAGGTAGGTTCTAGGTGTCTCTCTTCAACAAGATCTTGTGCCACCCCATTGCTTTCTCCTATAGTTTGTTGATGGGGTGTTTGTTTTATGTATCTTCCTTTTGAATCTCTAGCTCTAACCATACAGATTCAATCTATCCTAAAACTGTTTAACTAAGTTTCCCTAATTAACACAGAGGTCCCCGGCAACGGCACCAAAAATGACAAGGGTCATTGTACCTCGGCATTTAATCATATTTTCATGTGTCAAATCCAGGGCTATGTCCTTGGCTATTTGCAATTAGGAATCCTATAGTTGACAATCTACTCAACTAACTCTAATGATCTCTACTGATTAAAGAAACTAATACTACTGATCTATCTGCTATGAAGATGAATTCTAGAAATGTTGGAAACAGAGCTGAAAAAATGAATTGTTAATGTAGATCTATACTATTCCATACAATTGAAACATACATTTATCTATGAGAAATAGTAACTATCTTACTAAACAGAATCTAAAACAGAACAACAAACAACCAGAATATGAAACAAAATAATAAAAACAAACAATACTAGCCTTCTTCCTTGGTGGTGGGAGTGGGCCCTTGCTCCACACCCTTAGGGATGAAGACCAAAGCAATGAATCAACACAAGAAGATAATATCACAATTCACTTTCAGTCCAATTCCATCAACTTTTGTATCCAGAAGAATGTCTATATCAAAATCAGATTGCAATAACAATAAATTATCTGCTGTCTATTCTGCTACTACCTTTGTAAGTTTATATCTAATCCAATGATGAGATATCACTTACCCTAACTACTAGTTCATCTGTGAGATAATACCAATCTCTTATTCTACTAATTGTTTAACTATAGAGTAGACATTCTTGCAATTGAAATAGATTTAGTGGAACAACAGTCTCACTAAATCTGAGTATTAGTTTTAAATACAACTGGGTACCGAGGCCCTGAAATATAGGTATTTAATCAGTCTGTTGAGAACTCATGCAAAATCAAAAAGAAAGATAAAAATTCTAGCAGTTAACTACGGTCTTCATTCGATTACTCAGGTGTTGATTGAGTAATATCTAGAGCATCCCAATTACCACTGGAAGTGTTGACTGACAGCGGCATTGGAAATTTGCATTTGTGTTGAGGAGACTCCAGAGGTGTGTGCCCCTGTCTGCAGCTCTAGAGATATGGATGTAAGGCCCCACCTTACCTATGGCTATTTTAACACCCTTGCCCATTATGGTGGAACCTAATTTTCTAACTAGTGGATTTATTTGATGAAACTTATGACTTTGGTTCTGGTATAGTGTTGTGATAATCAACCTTGAAGAAACTTTTTGGATGACTCTCTATACATCATGTGGAAAATGTGTGTGCTCATGATAAGATGTGAAAGTTGTCCCTAGAATTATTATTTTAGGAGACCTTGTATTATTTTAACACTAATCACATTAATCCATATGATATCATTGTTACGTGCCTGATGGAATGTGAATTATGCATTGGGTCTCTTAACTTTTTAATTCATATTACTTGTTAATTCTACATATTTAAAAAGTGGTTATATAATTTAGTAATTGTATACCTTTGATCTTATGTGATTGAGTTTAGTTTGCAAGGTGATATATTGTTTTAGTAAGTGAGCTTAAAGGAAAGGATGACATTTGTATTGATAATTAGTTCGATGAATTACTAATGTATTATTTATCTTGGTGAGAAAATACCATGAGTGGAATTAGGATCTACGGGATTGTATTTTAACCCCAACCTTAGAGACTTCCTAGAGAAATTCTATTTTAAGGGGTGGGGGATGTGAGGCCCAACCTTCAAGTAACCCTAGTCATGTTATGCATGGGTAATGACTAGTAAAACTCTAATTAGTTTGGGGGCTTGTATGCAACTTATACTCTTTTGACTCATGGATTTCATATCAATAATGTTGTCATCTTAGATATTTAGTATGCCATTAATTTATTTCAGGACAATGTTTATTTTGTTTTGAATAAATCACAAATGTAGTATAGATAACAATTTACAAAAAAATGTCGGTGTAGATTTTGAGTTTTATAATGTTAACTAGAGGGTTAGAACCTTACTAATCTTTGATGTTGGTTTATGTTGAGTTGTTGACATGTGAGTTGGACGAATTCCATTTCCAAGGTACATGAAGTTGATCGAATTAATTAGCAAATAAATAGCTTTCATGTATAATTTTCTACTTGGCTATATATATATAAGCATACTAATGTTTCACTAAGTGCACAGGTGGTTATAACACCATGGGAGAAAGGGAGAATCATTAGGTCCCCTAAATTGTCATTTCCACTCCACTTTATGGAGTCTTGTGGTCTCCAAGTGTATTTTGATTAAGTGTGGACCACAATATTGTGTAAAGTGTCTCCAACGTATTTTGTTTTATTTTATTTCCAACTTCATTTCGAAATGTTTAGTGTTAATGTATAATGTTATCATGTTAAGTGTCTATTGTAGTTTATTTCCTCTTGAATTTTATTTCAATGTATGTAGTGTTTATGTTCAATGTTATTGTATTAAGTGTCCTTATTATATTTTATTTTGTTTGTAACTTTTTTTCAATAGGGTTAGCGTTTATGTGTATAGTTATGTGTTTAAGTGAGTATAAGTGTAAAACTCGGATGGAAACTTCCAGCCAACTTTGCATGAGTGTAAAAATTGAATTTTTGTATTGTCATGTCATTTTTGGGACCCCAACCCAAGTACCTATGGGTAGGGTACTTGGGGAAGGGTGTGGGCTGTATTTGGGGATGGGTGGTGTATTTTAGGAGCCCGAGAAAAAAAGAGAAAACCCCCGGGGATAAAAGCCATGAGTGCTCTGCACAATGGAGGGGGGGATGGCACTCCCATATGGAAGCTCATCCTTTTGGCCTGGTGGGTGTGTTGGTGCTTGGATTCTTATTTTTTTCATCTTTTCATTTTTTTTTGGGAAAGGATTTTCTATGGAGGGTAGTATGAAGAGTTGGAAAGAGAGACTTCAAGTGGGAATGAAGGAGAAGGTTTAAGGAAAAGAAGAGTCTCTCATCTCCTTTTTGCTTACCTTGAGAGGTAAGCCCTCTCTCTCTCTCCTCTTAATTTCTGTGTTACATATTGTGTTTGATTTGAAGTTCCAGGGACTTGTATGTTGTGAAATTGGTTACTGTGAAAGAAACAAATACCTACCTTATGAATGTGAGTAGAACATATCTCTTTTTGCATCCTTGTTTTATGTGAGACTTGAGATGGTAGTGTTGTGTGTGTGTGAATGTTTGCTTGTTGGGGACCTAGTTGATTCTCCTAGCTCGGGGGTGGATTTCCAGTGCAATCCTATGGAAGGGAGGTGAGCACTCCCCTTGGTAAATCCTGATTCTCATAACAGAAGAAGCATGGAGCCTTGAGAATGGTGTAGGTTAGTATTTGAGGGATTGTAGTTTACTGGTAAAATAAAACTGCCACTATGTATGTAAATCTTAGATCTGCATAATTACTAGAGGACTAAAAATCATATTCACATATTTATTATAAATTCAGCTTAAAATTTAAGGGCTTAACTAGTCTTTTCTTTTGGTGGTTCTGCTATAGTAACAATCTAGATGGTTCTGGTTCTAGTTCTGGTTCTAGTTCTAGTTTTAAAGGCATTCTGTCAATAAATTCACATGCCCTGTTTACATTTCAACACTATCCATGACCACTTTGAAGCAATATTGTCAAATAGTTCCTGTGGCTTGTCTATGCCTCCATTTATATTCTGAACCTGCAGACAAACGAGAGAATGGTAATAATGGTAAGAAATCAGAAAAAAAAAAAATGTAAGACCGTGGAGGAAGCTGCCAAATCTATAATTATTTCCTTGTGTCATCAATGCATCTTTTCTCTGACCCCCTTCTGTTATACTTTGGTTGCCTCCTTCCATGGCCGCCGCTATTGTTCCTCTCAAACTTCTAAGAAAATAAAATATGAACACCTCTTCTTTTAGGGCAATGAGTAGGATGGACGTGCCTTTAGGGTTGATGTTAGTTACACATGAAATTAGAGCCACATTATAATATTAAGGAAATTAATGAAGCTATGGAATACGTAAAGAAAGACTTTTTCTTTATGAAAGAGTAATCTATAAATTTATAATTCTATTTCTTTAAATGAGCACTTTTTCTCTTATAATTATTTACCTAAAGGTTATTTAATTAGTTTATAATTATACACAAAAGTTATTTTATTTTGTTCATAGTTAATTACTTAAAAGTTATTTCATCTTCTTTTAGAATTATTTAGGAATTATAGTTATAAACATATTATTAGTATTGTATTAAATTTTGAAGTTCTTTTTTTTGTTTATTTATTTAGGGTTATTCTATTTATTTGATAGTAAAGGGTGTTTTAGGGCAACTAGTTTTGGTTAGTATGTAGGGTTAGCACCTTCGAAATATAATTCAAGTTGTATGATTGGTTATAAAATATTTTTTTTGAAGCACATTGACATTTATATAAATATAAGGTTTGTTAAAATGATTTATTATATAAATCGAATTGTATGTCTTGTTTATATAATATTCAAATACTAGTGAGCATATAGTTTTAATTAAAGCATACATATAGACACACACACACATATTGATGATTTTAAGCATTCTATAACTTACATTCTCTTTAAAATTACTTAAATCAACCTAGTAACCAATCTGTGTAAGTCAACCCTATTTAATATGTCAATAGACACCCCCTCACTATGAAAATAATATGTATATTGTGTTAGCGTGTGCCTAGAACAATGAATCCCAATAAATGGGTTATAGGATACCTTCCTCCTTAAACATAGATGTCTCAATGACATGTGGTTATATCGAATTGTTGAAGGGTAAGGTGAAGTAGCAAGAAATGTACACATTCGCTAGGTGATTCATTCATCGATGATATTAGTTTAAAATTTACTCTCCTCACCCCTAAAAATAATTAATGAACTAAGGTTCCTCATGGTATACCTTTAAGATTAAATGCTCCTTATAGCTATATCAATTGATATATTTTTCTATTATACATAATTGATGTTCGATTTAATGGAAACATTAGTGTACTGTATAGCATATAACATGTTGTGTACGATGTATGCAATGTAGTATACTATACATATAAAATATCATGAGTAAAATATTGTAATATTATGATATAACATATTATATACACCTTGTTTAGGGTATTTTGGTCTTGTGAGGGGTGGGTAGAATACCTCATAGAGAGAGGTTTTAATGAGCCTTATAGCATTTAATTTTAGTTCGAACGTGCTAACTTAAGTAAAACTATTCATTTTGGGGAATCATGATCTAAATGAGTAGCATTGGTCATAAATAATTTCTTATGCAAATTTTCCCATTACAATATTTGTCAAAGAGATGTTGGGGCACCAAGGAGAGTACTACATGATTGTCATCAACCAAATAATTGCAATTGTTGCCTCATTCCTTGTCACCCATATCCCTAATTTAGATTCGAAATACTAGTGTGGATGAACATGTGTTTGTGGTGGGTACCTCCTATGGTTATAGTTATGAAGGATAAAAGATATGTGGGTTGTGTCTCATTTGTAGTGTCCCCTTGCTCGTACATGCCTATTGTATTGCAAACCCAATAGTACCTTGATGTAAAAAAAAAAAAAATGGGCGTTCTTGTGCATGTTTCCCATGCATAAATTTGGGCATTCCAATGCTCATGACTTCAGTTCAGCTCTAGACATGATTCACCCCCTTCTCTCAAAATCTCTCCAATCATATTGGAAAATATTGGAGACTGGTGCGGTATCCATATGTCAGCTCCGAAGATTATTAGGACCATCTCCGGAGATGACCAAAATTGTCTTTGCCCGAACATCTGCACCTGTAGATTCAAAAAGAGAGAATTTATGCATATTTTCATGAATTCAATGCACATTAGTCCTTCAATCAGAAATCATGATTTTGAGTAATTCATCTCTCATTAAACATAATTAGAACAATCTTGTTAATCTACTTCGGTGTAGTCATTAGGACAATGGAATAAGGAGGAAGGAAAAAGAGGGGCAAAAAGGTGTATTTCATGGGTGCTACCTGGCACTCATCATAGAGAATCCAGACAAACTTGGCATAAAGCCTTATTCCAAAAGGGAAATAGAGTCACACCAAAAACACAATAAAACCAGGAAAGACCAGGAAAAAAACTATAATACAAGGCAGGACTCAGGAACATTACCAATTATACAACTTTAGATCTTGCCCATTGTAGGCAAGAGGTAATGGTGTCCCATCAAGATATGCCAGTAGAAATGCATTCTTTCCAATAACCTGTCTGATCTAGAAAGGCCTCTTCCATAGAGAGTCAAATTTCTTATGATCCCCCTTTGGCTTTCTTTTTCTGTCCCATAAAAGCATTGAGTCTCCCATAGCAAAACTTCTTTGCTTAGCCTTCTTATCAAAAAATTTCTTCACAGCCTGTTGGTGTCTGGTAATCCTATCCACAACCACTTCTCTTTGTTCCCCTAACTAGTTCAAATTTACATTATCCTCTTTTCCAGTGTTGATTGAAATTGTTCACCTTCAATTGCCTTCTGTAAATTTAGTGCAGATAATTCCAAAGGGATGGGTATTGCACTGTCAATTCCATACACTAGCTAAAAAGGGAACATACCGATGGATCTCTTATAAGTTATTCTATCTGCCCAAAGAGCATCATATAAACTTTTATGCCACCCTCTTTGATTTTCATCCACTAGCTTCTTGACAATTGAAATTAGATTTGTATTGCTTGATTCAGCTTGCCCATTGCCTTGTGGATAATAGTAAGATGAGTGGGCAAGACTGATACCATAATCATAATAGAAAAGAGTAAATTCAGAAGAGGAGAAATTGGTAGCATTATCTGCTACAATATTTTTGGGTACACCAAACCTGACCAAAATATTCTCTTTGAGGAAATTACAGACTACCTTAGAGGTGGTATGTTTTATAGGAACTACTTCCACACATTTGGTAAAGAAATCTATTGCTGTTAAAATATGAGTATGTCCAGCACTGGAATTGGGATTAGTAGGTCCAATGAAATCCAATCCCCATTACTGAAATGGTTCATCAATCACTACTAGTTTCAGAAGCAATGCAGCTAACTGAGGTCTGCTAGTAAACCTTAAACACTTCTCACATTTAGACACCCAGTTATAGGCATCTTTGAACATACTTGGCCAATAAAAACATTGCCACATGATTTTAAAAGCTGTCATACACGCTGAGAAATGACCTCCGCAAGCTTCATTATGAAAGGTTTCCAATAATTTCTTCTATTGTTCCTTATCTACACACCTTAAAAATGTTCCATCCACTCCCTTCTTGTATAAGTTCTCTTCCTAGAGAACATACTTGTTATCTTTAAGCTTCAAATTCCTTTTCTTCTTTGCAGACAGGTGGGGTGGACAATCACCATATGTCAGAAAATAAGAAATACCATAAAACCAATCATTTGTAGTGCTTATGAAAAGAACCAGAGGCAATTCCTCATCTTCGCTAACTTTGTTCTCAGCAATCATTCTACATAAACCTTTGCCTCTGACCAAATTGGTAGGTTTGATTTCAACATCATATTCCTAAACTTTAGCTATCCATGCTCCTCTTTTATTACAACTGATTTCTTGTTGGGTAAGGATGCTTTTTACAACGGACATAGGAACATAGACATGTTTAGTATGAGAGTGTAGAATATAAAACCTGAAACTTTTCAAAGCTTTCACTACTGTATATGCATGTTTCTCAAGTGGAGAATGTTTCAACTCTTGTTTCTTTAAAGGCACACTCATGAAAGCGATTGGATCTTCGATCTCCTGTTCATTTTTTTGTAGCAAGATAGCTGACAGAGTGTGTTCTGATGCATAGCAATAGATAATAAAATATTTTTCAAAATTAGGATGCACTAATTAATATAGGTGCATTAGCAATGGTTGTCCTAATATCTTCAAATGCCTATTTACCTTCATCATTCCATTTGAAAACAAGATGGTTTTTCATCATCTCAGCAATATGTCTAGTCAACTTAGCAAAATCAGGAACAAACCTTCTCAGAAAATTTACCTGACCAAAAAAAGATCTAGTATTACTTTTGGTCTCAGGTAGGCTTAGTTGTTGAATTGCTCTGACCCTATCAGGATCAATTTTGATACCATCCTTGGAGAAAATGTGACCCAACAGTTTCCCTTCAGTTACAACAAAAATTGACTTTTACGATTTAAGGAAATACCATGTTCTCTACAACGCTGCAATACAACCTCCAAATCATGCAAATGGTTAGCCCTTTTCTTAGAGAAAAATTGTTAAATCGTCCAGATAAACGACAATGATTTTATTCTTGAAATCACCAAATGTTAAATCCATTGCCCTTTGGAAAGTGGCCCCTACATTAATAAGGCCAAATGACATCTGATTATAAGGAAAAACACTAATTGGAGTACTGAACATTGTTTTGTGTTGATCTTCTGTGGCTACCTTGATCTAATTGTATCTGAAAAACCCATCTAGCATAGACATCATTTCTAAACTAGATACTAATTGCAATATATGATCCATCATGGGTAAGGGATAACTATCTTTTAGTGAAGCTTGGTTCAGATTTCTAAAATCGGCACAAATTCTTATTTCCCCATTCTTCTTTCTGACAGGAACAATATTAGCCACCCATGTAGAGTGGTGAATCGGGTAAATAATTTTCTCTTTCTATATAGAGAGCTACACAACTGCGTGTACAACATGAGCCAGTACCTAGGATCTAGAGTGACACTATTACACTTGTGGGAGTGGGAGCATATAGCTATAATTAGGCCACTATGTGATAGGTCTAGAGGTGTGAATCACCCATACTGTTGTCTATACATAGGGATTTTACACTATCGACACACAGGGGATATGGACTACTAGAGGAGGGTCCTAGATGAGTTAGACATAGTCATCTGGTGTCTGTGGAGGGATTGCGAGGTATGGGAGGAGGATGTGGAGTAGATGTCATATGTTTGACAGACAAGGTATATTTTGGGGAGGATGGCACAAACAGTTGAGCATTATATGTTAGATCAGGTATTGAGATATTTCAGGGAGAGACAAAATGCTCCCATTCATTAGGCAGTGTTCCTGAGGGTGACACAAGACATGGGGACATAGGGGTTGGCCCTAGATCCTTAGATACCATTGACAAATTTTTAGGGATTGCTACCAATGCCATGAGTACCACTAGGTGCATACATGGAGGATGCAGGTACTAGTCCTGACTATGATGCATGGTGGATTACACATAGGCCAGTGAGACTCATTATACTAGGGACACAGGCAGAATAGGTGGCTGCACCTCCAATTTAGAGATGCGTTAGACAATGTCTTGAGGGTGGATAGGCAGGAGGAGCTGGAGGAGAGGGATGAGGTGATGGAGTGTAGGATGCATAGGTTCCACAAGTAGTATAGTTGGGTGTCCCAGTTGTTCTTGGAGATGGGGAGGATGTATAGATATTGAGGGCATCTCATGACAGCCTTCAGATGGAGGTGACACGATTATAGGGTGTGGTGGCCAGAGTAACAGTGGAGAGAGATAGTGCCCTACTTTAGATTCAGACTCTATAGGGGAAGATATAGGTGCTATAGGTGTAGTTACAGGCTTAGGTTGGGGATGGAGATGGAGATGGTTGGCTATAGTAGGTCAGAATAGAGCGAGATGCTCCCAGGGTGGAGAGGGACACAACCATATCTCAGAGGATGGCTACCGAGGATACAACTTCATGTCTCTAGAAAGAGCATGACACAACACAGGGTATCATAGCATGTGGTGGGATGAGCCAGATGTGGACTAACATGATAAGGGTACAAGGAGACCTAGTGCTAGAATCTCAAAGAGTAGAGTACTATCATACTCTCTATCATAGCATGATTCCCGAGGATCAGAGGGCACCTAGTTTCATCATGTGGATTAGGTTAGGACCTTCATTGATGGGACCTCTTCCTTCTAGGGTTACTGGGGCATAGGATTCACCACCGATAGGATCATCTGGGAAGACTACAGGGACACAGACACCACGTCCTCCTCCATCTTTAGCATTAGAACCACAACCTGTGTCATCAGAACACTCAAAGGATGGTAGTTCATTGTGATCATGTATGGGAGATGTGTTGGTTCCCAAAATAACTCCAACCCAAAACTCTAAAACGTTCCTAAAACACCCAGGCCAGGGATTGTCATCAAGGTGAAAGGAAGAGGTTTATCAACAAGCAAAGGGGGATTTTGGTCAACTGCAGGAGATGGGTAATCTCCTCTGCTCTTTGAGATTAGCTTAAACTCTGGAGGGATATTCCAAGGGGTTTTATACCTGAGTAGGTATTAAAATCAAACCAGATGAACAACTAAAAATAAGAACAACCAAACCTAGATTGCTCTCTTAGCCCCAAATCTGTCACTGAACTAAGAAAAGTTGGTTGTTGTATGACCCCTATATAGTTGAAAAATGCAATCCTATACAATAAGGATGCATGAAGACTATTTCTGCTTCTAAAAATAAGATGTATAGTTTTTGTTTTGAAGATGGGGTGATCTGAGGCTACTCAGACTAGTGCCTATCCATTGGACTACAAAGTCTAATGTAAAATAGAGGAAAACAATCATATAAAAGTGTATAACTACCTGCTTGACGTGGCAAATGCTAAGAAATCACCACCAGATTACTGAAAATACTTAAGAATTACACACCATACCATGTTTTTCACTATGCAATACTGAAATGATCATTCACAAAGCTTGGGAATGAATTAAGAACTATCACATTCATCAAATCAGAGCTTACGATCATACCACGAAATGTGGTAAAAGCAAACTGAAACTGCAATTACAGTTTACTAAGAAAAACACCTACAATAGTGGAGAAAAATAATAATCTGATACAAAGATTTGAATTGTATTACATACACTTCATGATTGATTCATGTATAAACATATCCTGCACAACATCCTTTCTTAATATGCCTCCTGGAGCTACCAACCCTGTTGAGAAAATGCCAAAATGCCCAACCCTTAACATAACTGAAAAGAATACATATATAGCATTCGATTCAAAACTGACTGCAGTCTCCCAGGCACCACATCCTGAGAAGGACTACACCCATGTTGCATTGAAGTCCAATTCTAATCTGTAGTTGACTTGCACGTTGGGGAAGCGAAACCCATGCCCTGCTACCTCTACAATCAATCTATCAAAGATTTCTTGCACTCCAAATTTACCCTAAGCAATAAAGAGGGAAGCTTCTACCCTTTCCCTGCCACCTACAACATTGATTTATCAGATTTGTCCTTGATGTATTGAAGAGTTTTATTGTGCCAATCCACCCACATAGCACTGTTCTATAGGCTCATTAAATTCTAGGTACAAATTAGTTTATATATCCCTACAATCATGGCATGCATTCAAGGAATTAACCATTTCCAATATTGACAGCATTCCCAGTGTATCATCCTCCTTTTTCGTTTTGAAGCATTTGACTTTTGAATGTGCCATTTTGCATTTTGTCTCTTGGTGAACTTTCCCTTTCATCATCAGTCTTACCCTCTTTATGCCCTGTCGGCAAAATCTATCTTCTTTGAACTCTTGCTTTCTTCAACATTTTGCATGTCTTTGACTCCGTCAGCCAAATGAGCTATCGGTAAACTTGAACAATCCTGAATTAGTTCCTCAGTTTAGCCACCTGTCGATTTGCCGACAAAACAACATTTATGACTTAAGCCTTAGCCAATTTTACCCTTATCAGCAAAATGCAAAGTTATTGAACCCTGCCTTTATCTCTATGTCATGCCCTTTATCGACAAATTAGCCATCGAGAAAACTCCCTATCGACGAACCACCGGGTTCTTGAACTTTTCTTTTCGCTGATAGAGGATCCCTCTTTTCTTTACTTTGCTGCAACATTCTCCCTTTGTCCTTCAATCGGTGAACACACATATCAGCAAATCGACGAGAAATGGAAATTGAGACCAAGTATAGAATTTATAAACTTTGCCGATTTGCCAATAACAAGGCAAAACATGGAAAATTTTCTAAGGGAGAAACCCTCTTTGACCAAGGTGAAAAACATAAGAACCAAACTTTGAAGAAGCATAACTTCTTCATTTTAAGGAATTTTAACATGGTTCAAAAGGTAAAGTTTCTCAAAATTGGATTGACTATTCAATGGTGACCTTGGCTAAGAATTTTTCTCAAGATTTTTGGATTTTTGGTTGAAAAAAGGGCACAATGGGAATAAAATTTTGTAGGTACCAACACTAGCTCTATTTGGGGACATGTGACAAGCAGTGTCACAATGAGGATTCAGATCTCTGAGTAGACTAAAAGGACACAAAACACAAAAAAAAAACACACAAGGGAAACACCCACACAAATGTATTTACAACCACACTTATATACAAGGCAAAATATAGTCATAAACATTAGAGCACATAACACTATTTGACTATATTCAAAATTCAGGGGAAGCACATACTCAAGAAAAGTAAAGCTTCAGATGTTGTCTATGAATGGACAGCTCAAGCAATTCTCCCTCTATATTTATGATGTAATATGTATCTTGTCCAACTTTTTCATCAATCTGGTAAGGGCCTAGCCATAAATGCTCAAACTTGCCATGCTTACCCTTGTCTTCTGCCCTTGCATTCCACAGAAGAACCAAGTCACCAATCTGAAAGCTTCTCTTTACTATTTTCTTATTGAACAAATATTTGTCCTTTTGCTAGTGTTGTTGGTTTTTATCATGTGCCAACCTCCTAGCCTCATCCAACTCAGCCAACTCATGCATTCTTAGAGTTAAAGCATCATCCCCTCCTTGTCAATTTGTTGCAGCAGCTGATATACAGGCAATTCTAATGACATTGGCATTTTTGCCTCTACTCCATATACCAGCTCAAATGGGCTCCTTCCAATGGATTTCTTGAATGTTACCCTGTCAGCCCATAAAACATATTTTAGTTTATCATCCCACCTTTTCTTATTTCGATCCAACATCCTCTTTATTATCTTTATGAGACTCTTATTGCTAGAATCAGCTTGTCCATTACTTTGGGGATGATATGGTGATGAATGAATCAACTTAACTCCATACTTGGAACACATATCATCAATATCCTGAGATCTAAAGCACATGGTATTGTCTGTAATAATTCTTGATGGCACTCCAAATCTGGTTATTATATTTCTCATAAGAAAATCAATTACCACCTTGGATGTGGCATTGCGAGTGGGGATAGCCTCAACCCACTTGGTGAACTAATCAGTGGCCACAAGGATCCACTTAAATCCATTGCTAGATTTCTCTTGAATTTCTCCTATGAAGTCAGTGCCCCACTACTGGAATGGTGCTTCAACTACAACTGGCACAAGAGGCAATGCTCCAACAAATTTCATCTTGCCAGAAAAGCATTGGCAAGCATCACATTTTCTGACTTTCCTGGCAACATCCTTGAAAAGATTTGTCCACCAAAAGCCTGCTCTGATGATTTTATGTGTTGTGGTTTTGGCATGGAAATTCCCACCACATATTCCTTGATGGTATTCATCAACAATAGCCTCTGCTTGTTGTTGGTTTAGACATTTTAATAGCAACCCTTCATGGTTTCTCCACATCAGCATTCCTTGAACCAAGAAATACCTCTGGGATTGAAGTTTAAGGGTCCTTTGTTGTGTAACAATCATGCCTAGAGGACACCGCATATTCACAAGAAAAAAAATATATCTTTATACCATGGATTGTCAACTAATGAACAATGAGGAACTACATCATTTTCCTCAATTTCATTTACCTCTGTTGCTTTAAGATTTGAATTTGCCATCAGCATGGCTAAGCCTTGGCCTCTTACCAATTTGGTGACTTGTATGTGTTAGGGTTAGCTGGCAGAAGATATCAATTAAATGCAAATAGAGATTAAACAAAGGAATGAAAAATACACAGAAATAATAATAGCGAGAGACAAGTTTTAACGTGGTTCATCCAAATGCGGGCTACATCCACCAACAAAAAGTCCAATATTATTTTCCAGTAAATCAAACCGATTACAACCAGTAATCCTTGCAACTCAATACCATTGCAAATGCTACAATACAATATCAACCAAAACCGTAACCCTTAGCCGCTTTTATCAAGCCTTATGTCAGTTACAAAAATAGGGTTTTTATGTCAGCTCATGAAAAAAAAATTTGTACTTGCATGATTAGTCACCACCTACCAATAATCTTCCACTTAGAGACTGATCAGGCTCCACACCAAACAATCTCCCACTTGGAGACTGATCATGGATGACACCATTGCGCGTGCAACTCCCATTAGAAATAAGCACCATGGACTCTATTGTTCTAATTTTATTATTTTAGTCTTGAAGACCAACCAAAGCTGAAGAGGAGCTCATCTTCTCCCTTGTCACTACCTTTGTAAACATATCCGATGGATTTTCATTTGTATGTATCTTTTCCAGCCTTAACTGTCCATCATCCAATACTGACCAAATAAAGTGATACCTCAACTGTATGTGTTTGATATTTGAATGCAAGGCAGAATTCTTTGCAAGATGTATGACACTCTGACTGTCTATATACAAAGAACTGTTAGCTTGTTGTTTGCCCAATTCTTCCATGAAAGATTGCAGCCATATCATCTCCTTGCTTGCCTCTATTGCAGCTACATACTCTGCCTCTGTGGTGGATAAAGCAACCACCTTTTGCAACTGTGAGATCCAACTCACTGCTGTCCCACCTACAGTAAAGACATAACCTATAGTACTTCGCCTAGTATCAATATCTCCTGCTAAATCTGAGTCTACATAGCTTGCTAAATCAGTATTAGAGCCCCCAAAACATAAATGTGTATTTGATGTACCTCTCAAATATATGAGAATCCATTTTACCACATTCCAATGCTCCAATCTGGGATGACTCATATACCTGCTTACAACTCCTACAACATGTGTAATATCTGGTCTCATGCATACCATGGCATACATTAAACTTCCTACAGCTGAAGCATATGGTACCTTGGACATTTTTTCTTCCTCCTCGTGTCTTTGGACACATCTCCTTAGTCAATTTCAAATGACTAGGCAAAGGTGTGCTGACAGCTTTTGCATTCTCCATATGGAATCTCTGCAACACCTTTTCAACATAATCAGCCTGAGATAGAGTCAATTTTTTGTTCTTCCCATCTCTGCAAATTTTCATACCAAGGATTTGTTTTGTTGCCCCCAAAACCTTCATAGCAAATGACTGTGCTAACTGTTGTTTTAACTCTCTAATGTGATCCATGTTAGACCCAGCTACAAGCATGTCATCAACATATAAACATAAAATAATGTAGCTGTCATTATCCAACCTCTTAAAATAAACACAATGGTAAAAATTACACCGACTAAAGCCTTGCTCAGCCATAAAACTATCAAATTTCAAATACCATTGCCAAGGTGCTTGTTTCAGGCCATACAAACTCTTCTTCAATCTACACACCAGTTTCTCCTTACTTTTGACCTCAAATCCTTGGAGATGTTCCATGTATATCTCCTCCTCCAAATCACCATGGAGAAAGACAATTTTCACATCTAGTTGTTCCAAATGCAAATCTTCAGCAACCACAATACTTAAAACAGTACGAATAGAAGTCATCTTGACAACCAGAGAAAATATCTCATAAAAATCAATGCCCTTTTTCTGTGCAAATCCTTTTACAACTAACCTGGATTTAAATCTTCTCTTACCTCCATCATCCTCTTTTAGCCTATAAACTCATTTGTTTGGTAAAGCCTTTTTACCTACAGGTAACTTACATAATTCCCAAGTCTGATTTTTCAGCAAGGAGTCCATTTCTTCTTTCATTGCAAGCTCCCACTAAACCTGTGTATCCACTTGCATAGCTTCATCATACCCTTCCGGTTCACCAGCATCTGTTAACAAAATAGAATACAAAGAGGGAGAAAACCTTTCAGGAGGTCTACTTAGCCTTGTTGACCGTCTAACATTCACCGGAGTTTGTAGTATTTCTTGTTGTTGTTGCGAAGCATGAGGGACCACTGGAACATCACTATTTGGAGTATCATCTAGTACCACATAATACTTTTTTTTCTTCTCATGCTGCTACAACTGATCTTTGTACAACACCTTCTCATTGAATATAACATCCCTGCTTCTCACAATTTTCTAATTTTCAAAATCCCAAATCCTATAACCAAATTCATCAATGCCGTATCCAACGAAAGTATATTTTTTTTATTTTGCATCCAGCTTGGTTCTATTTTCAGAATCTATATATGCAAATGCTTCACAACTGAAGGTTTTCATAAAAGAATAACTCACCTTCTTACCTATCCATGCTTCCTTTGGAATACCGCAGCCCAAAGGAACTGAAGGACCTCTATTAATTAAATATATAGCAGTGTTGACAGCCTCTACCCACATGTTTAAAGGCAGCCCAACATGCAATCTCATGGTCCTTGCACACTCCATTATAGTCCTATTCATGCATTCAGCCACTCCATTCTCTTGTGGAGTCCTTGGAACTATTTTTTGCCTACGGATTCCATTGAAGGAACAATAATCCTCAAATTCTTTGCTACAATACTCACCACCATTATCAGATCTGAGAAATTTTAATCTTTTACCCATCTCATTCTCAACCAAGCTTCTCCATTTCTTAAATGTTTCAAATACATCAGATTTCTACTTAAAGAAATAAATCCATACCTTCCTATTTGTATCATCTATGAATGTAACATAATACTGAGAGCCACCAAGAGAAGATACCTAAGCCAGTCCCCATACATCAGTATGCACAAGCTCCAACTTTTCATCTTTCTTTTGCTTCCCATCCTTGAGAAAACTGACTCTCTTTTGTTTGCCATACACACAACTTTCACAGAAATCCATATTAATACATTTCAGACCTGGTAAAACTTTCTTGGGATGAAGTACCTTCATACCTTTTTCACTCATATGCCCAAGTCTGTTATGCCACAGTGTTGTCTCAGAACCTGCAACAACTATTTTAGTCTCTTCCTGCGAACCTATAGCAACTGTTCCTGAACCTATTTAATTTTTCTTTGCAACAGCTAAAGTAGAAGGAACAGTATGACTTGTACAAAGATATAAGGTACCTACTTTCACACCTTTTGCTACTATTAAGGCACCTTTTGAAACCTTCCAATTTTTATCAGTAAATGTAACAATGCAACCTTCTTCAGCTAGCTGCCCTACTGAAATTAAATTCTTACTGAGCCTTAGAACGTGCCTTACCTCTTGTAGTAGCTAATGATTCCCATTCTGCAACCTAATCTTGATTCTTCCCTTTCCAACAATCTGACAGGGTTCATTATCTCCCAAATAAATCGGCCCAAAATCCCCTTGGACATAATCAAGAAAATAACTTCTATGGGGCATAGCATGAAATGAGGCCCCTGAATCTAAAACCCATGAATCATCAGCATTATCTAGGGAAAGAATCAAATCATCATCTTTAGATTTATTACTTACCAAATTTGCCTCCTTATTTCCTTCTTGTTTGTCTCCTTCTTTATTCTTCCAAGACCAGCAATATTTCTTCAGATGACCTGGTTTCCCACAGTACCAGCAATCCTTTTGTCCTCTAGTTTGGGACCTCGTATCCTTTAATTTTCCTTGTGACTTCCCATGACCTCCAGAACCTTTTCCTCTCTCCTTTGATCTGCCCCTGCTTTCTGGATTCAAAACACTACCTGATGTGGACCCTCTTGAGCTTTTCTGTCGCATTTCCTCGCTAAAGATAACACCAACAACATCATCAAATTTCAAAGTGTTTGAGCCAGAGACAGAGTTACTTACAACCATTACCAAGCTACTCTAGCTTTCTAGCAAATAACATAAAACTAAGAGAGCCCTCACCTCTTCATCAAATTTTACTTTTACAGAAGTTAACTAACTGACAATCATATTAAACTCATTTAAATGATCTGTCATAGATCCACCTTTAATCATTTTTAGATTAAACAAATGCTTCATGAGAAATACCTTATTTGAGGCTGAGGGTTTTTCATACAATTTAGCCAAAGCTTTCATCAGTTCATCTGTTGTCATCGCTTTTGTTATATTGAATGCCACGGATGGTGCTAGGCACAACCAAATCGTTCCCAGTGCCTTTCTATCTAGAAGATTCCAATCCTCATCCGTCATTCCTGTCGATTTCTTGGATACTCCTTCCAATGGCCTCCATAAATCCTTCTGATAGACGTAATCCTCCATCTGCATCTTCCATAACTGATAGTTCTACCCATTAAATTTATCAACCTTCAATTCACCCTCATCCGCCATTGCTCCCACTCAACCATGAGACCTTCCTGCAAATGATAATTAAACACAACCTGCTCTAATACCACTTGTTAGGGTTAGTTGGCAGAAGATATCAATTAAAAGCAAATAAAGATTAAACAGAGGAATGAAAAATACACAGAAATAATAACAGCGAGAGACAAGTTTTAACATGGTTCACCCAAACTCGGGCTACATCCACCAACAGAGAGCCCAATATTATTATCCAGTAAATCAAATCGATTACAACTAGCACTCCCTGCAACTCAATACTATTGCAAATGCTACAATACAATATCAACGAAAACCCTAACCCTTAGCCGCTTTTATCAAGCCTTATGTCGGTTACAAAAATAGGGTTTTTTATGTCGACTCATGAAATTTTTTTATGTTGGCTCATGAAAAAAATTTATGTTAGTTTTGATTTTCCTCATGACTTCCCATGACCTCCAGAACCTTTTCCTCTCTCCTTTGATCTGCCCCTGCTTTCTGGATTCAAAAAACTACCCGATGTGGACCCTTCTGAGCTTTTCCGTCGCATTACCTCGCTAAGGATAACAATAACAACATCATCAAATTTCAAAGTGTTTCAACCAGAGACAAAGTTAATTACAACTATTACCAAGCTATTCCAGCTTTCTGGCAAAGAACATAAAACCAAGAGAGCCCTCACCTCTCCATCAAATTTCACTTTTACAGAAGTTAACTGACTGAAAATCATATTAAACTCATTTAAATGATCTATCACAGATCCACCGTCAATCATTTTCAAATTAAGCAAATGCTTCATGAGAAATACCTTATTTGAGGCTGAGGGTTTTTCATACAATTTAGCCAAAGCTTTCATCAGTTCATCTGTTGTTGTCGCTTCTGTTATATTGAATGCCACAGATTGTGCCAAGCACAACTGAATGGTTCCCAGTGCCTTTCTGTCTAGAAGATTTCAATCCTCATCCGTCATTCCTGCTGGTTTCTTGGATACTCCTTCCAATGGCCTCCATAAATCCTTCTGATAGAGGTAATCCTCCATCTGCATCTTCCTTAACTAATAGTTCTGCCCATTAAATTTATTGACCTTAAATTTACCCTCATCCGCCATTGTTCCCACTCAACCGTGAGACTCCCACTCAACCGTGAGACCTTCCTGTAGATGATAATTAAACACAACCCACTCTGATACCACTTGTTAGGGTTAGCCAGCAGAAGATATCAATTAAATGCAAATAAAGATTAAACAAAGGAATAAAAAATACACAGAAATAATAACAGCGAGAGACAAGTTTTAACGTGGTTCACCCAAACTCGGGCTACATCCATCAACAGAAAGTCCAATATTATTATCCAGTAAATCAAACCAATTACAACCAGCAATCCCTGCAACTCAATACCATTGCAAATGCTACAATACAATATCAACCAAAACCCTAACCCTTAGCCGCTTTTATCAAGCCTTATGTCGGTTACAAAAATAGGGTTTTTTATGTAGGCTCATAAAAAAAACTAGTGTACAATACTTGCATGATCAGTCGCCACCTACCAACAGTATGTCCATATCATATTCTCAGATTTTGTTAATGCACCTGTATCTCTTACCTGAAGCCTCATGTTGCATGAATAAATCTTTCACTGTTGTGTGTGGAACATATGCAATAATCTTGGCCCTTGTGAAATAGGGCCTGAAATGTTTTGTAGCCTCAACCAATGCATAGGCATGCTTCTCTATAATGGAGTAATTTAACTTAGTAGCCTATAAAGATTTACTAAAAAACCCTATGGGTTGCTCATATCCATCTTTATTCTTTTGTAGTAACACAACAACAACAGTGTAAAATGAAGCAAAGGAAAAGAGCTAGAAAGGCTTGGAATAGTCTGGACTTACTAGTACTGATGCATTTTTTAGAGCCTCTTTTATATGAAGAAAGGCTTCAACTGATTCCTTGTCCCACAAGACAGATTGTCACTTTTTAAGCATCTTGGAAATGGCTTTTGTCTTTTCAGCAAAATTAGGAACAAATCTCCTTACAAAATTGACTTGACCAAGGAAAGACTGAATACCTTTTATTGTTTTAGTTTGGGGAATAGGGTCAATGGCCTTAACTTTGTCTGGATCAAATCTAACCCCCTCCTTTGACACAATGTGTCTTAGCAGCTTTCCTTCAACTCCAAATTGACATTTTTTGGGATTTAAAGAGATCCCATACTCTAAACACCTCTCGAAAATCAATCGCAAATGTTTACAATGATCATTTCTATCCTTTGAAAATGTAGTCAGATCATCCTGGTAAACAACCATGATCTCATGAATGAGGCCAACAAAGGCCACATCCATTTCTCACTGAAATGTAGATCCTACATTTTTTAAACCAACTACCCTCTACAGTAAATGATCCATGCTTGGAAGAGGATAGTTATCCTTGAGGGATTTAATGTTCATATTTCTAAAATCAACACAGTCTAATCTCTGCATTCTTCTTTCTGACTGAGACAAGATTAGACACCCACTCAGAGTGCCTAATAGGTTTGATGATACCTCCCTCTTTCATTTTTAGCAAATCCTTCTGCATCTTGGGAGCTATGGTGGGATTTATAGGCCTTTGTTTCTGCCTAAATGGTTTTGCATCTGGTTGGAGGGGGATAGTGTGCTGAAACAAATTCTCCCTGTAAGCTTTCAAATCATCATATGACCATACAAAACACTTTTTGAATTTCCTCAGTAAAGCAATCATCATTTTATTTTCATGAGGCTTGAGTTTCTTGCCAATGTAAACCATCTTTAGTGATTCCTTGTTTCCAAAGTTAGCACCCTCTAGGCCATTTTCTTGAACTAATTTACCATTGCTTTCTAGCAATCAGAGTTGTCAAACGTCCTCTCCAATGCTACTAGTCCCTTAGGAATGGTATTGGTCTTTAACTATACCACTTCATTGCCAAACAACATTTCTTTGCCATTTTCCATTTCAACCATTGGCTGCCAGTCAATTTCATGACTTTCAAATTCATCCATACAGTTTAAAAAACTAAAAAATTTGACTGCTATCTTTAAATACTTGTCAACTGTATATGTTGTCTAGAATGGTCGGCCTTGCAAGTACTTCAACGACTTGATGGTCTGGAAGAAAATTAGACTAGGGATTGTACCTAGACGCAGCTACAAGTAGGGCATCTACTTCCTTATTTTTTGATCTACCAATCCACTCAATACCAATGGCATCAAAGAGCTCCATGGTATCCCATATAACATTTATGTATGCTTTCAACCTTTTGTCTGTGGCAACAAACATTTTTCTTATCTACTAGACAATTAGCTCTGAATCTCCAAATATCCTTAGACATTGGATGCCATGTTTATGAGCCAGATTCAGACCCAACAGTAGTGTTTCATATTCTGCCATATTATTTGTGTAGTGAAATTCTAGTCTGAATGACATGCATGACTGCTTACCATCTAGGGATGTTAAAATAATCTCAGCACCAGAACCATCTTTTGAGCATGCACCATCAAAGTGCAACGTCCACAAATTAGATGTATCATGAACAACACCAACAGGGTCAGAAGGTAAAACACTTACATCAGGACCATCATCATTACAATATGCCATAAAATGATCAATTTAAGTATCAAAGAAATTTGCATGATCATCCTCTGTTTTATATCTATCTTCAATATGTAGGTCTTCTACCTTCTTCTCCCTATGTAATTTTACTTCAACACCCTAAATAGGAATGGTAGCATATGACAAGTCCATTTTGATACTACCACCCATGGAAGTAGCCCACTTCCTAGATAACAACATGCCCCACTTGGCTGGGTAGTCCACAATAATTATGTCCATGAGGAAAGACTTCTCTGGGTAGGCAGTGAGTTTGACCTCAACATCCTTGACCAAGCCTATGACATTGACTTCCCTAGAATCCAAGGCAAAGCATTTGCCAAAAGATTTGAACACTTTTAGTCCTAGCTCATTCATAATTTCCAGCGACATGACATTGTTGGATGCCCCAGAATCAAGCATACAATTGTGTAACAACCATCCATTTCTATTCAAAGTGGTATAAAAGGGGTCAACTCCCATCTTGCTATCAACCATGGAAGACCCTAATAAAACCTCTATTGTTTCCTCATGACCCACACCCTCATCATTACTGTTTGAAACAACAACTGGTTATTTTTATGCATCTACAATAGTAATAAGAGATTTTGCCCTATCCCTATGTTTAGGGATTCTGAGTAGTTCCACTATTGGCACAGAGACTTTGATTTGGCTAATAAATTGTGTCATGTCAATAGGGAGATAATTGGGTAAGGGTGCATCACTTGAAGTAGTTATGTCATTTACAAAAGGAATATAAGGAATTACTTGGTTTGACGACATATCCTTACCTTCTTCCTTTGCTTTTTCTTTTTTCTGGCTCCTTTGGTGTTTTGAATTGATCTCGCCTATATATCCTTTTGGACAATGGACCCCTAGGATGGGTGTAGTATCTACAGGATGCACATTTAGCATTGGAATCTTTTGAATGTACTTGTGTTTTGTTGTTGGAGATGGCATTGGAACCTTCTTCTTTTCAGGGATGTTTCTTTTGGGAGCACTACTCTTCTTCTGCTCCACGTTCCCTTTACCTTTGTTACTTTTCTCATTAGGTTTTTTTTGGTTCAATTCCTTGGCAGAGACATTCTAAAAATGGACAGCTCTGTTCCATAGCTGATAGCTTCCTTGGACTTGCAAGATGGTAGCATTAGTCAACACTTTCATCTCTTCTTTCGAGGGCTTAGATTGCTAATATTATTTCTACATAAGGTCCTTTAGATGCCCAAAATCATGGGCTAGAAATTGGTATTTTTCAAACCTTCATCATAATCATATTGAAAAATATGATCATCCTCCTCATAGTTATCACAATAAAATCCCAATCACTTTGTTCATAGCCCTCAGTATCAAACGTATTTATCTCTTCCTCATAGTACTCAACTACACCATCTTCATTTGGAAACTCTTCTTCTCTGCTCAATGAATGATCCACTGCACAATTATCTAGGTCATGAGGAAGGAAACAAGCTTGACACCACAAAGATTCATCTTGGAAATTAATCTGATCCTTTCTCAAAGGATTAGGGGTGTCCCTTTCAGGCTGCTTGAAACTCACATGCCTAGGAGCAACCTACCTATCATTTTGTTGTGGTCTCTTAGACCAATCGATATTATAAGGCCTATTATAAAGCCTCTGTCCTTCATTAAAATGTGTTGCAGCACCCTGAGGTGGCAACCCTTTGTCATTTCTGGCAACCTTATAACATAGATCCTTCACTACCCCCATAAGTTTGTCTAACTTGTCATCAGTAGTGAGGGGTTTGTTGAAAACAACCTTGTCAGGCTAGGACAATTTCACATTAGCCCTTTTAATATGCTTGCCTAAATCTCTCATATTGCTCTCAATATTTATTGCTATAGCATAAGCTTTTCTTAATGTTTGTGGGTTCTTGTCCCTTAGACAATAACTAAGCTTTGAATCAAATGCACCACAATATAAGACTAAACACATTGATTCATTAGGTTTCATGTAAGGAGGTACCTTTCTCATAGTCATGATAAAATAGCTGTTGAAATTAGCTATTGTTTCATTGATGGCCTTTTTGATGGCTGTGAGCTCATAAATGGAAAATTTGGGGCCAATCCTATCCCCATACTACAGCCTGAAAACTCTCATGAACTCCCAAGAATCAATACTATTGTCAGGGAGAGCCTTGTACCACTCTTTTGCACTTTCTTCCAATGAGTGCACAAATAACTTCATCATCACATCTTCATCTTCAAACTCATACTCATCAGTGACATTAATAAAATGTCTCAGGTGTTCCTCACCAGTGACAACGTTGTTGCCCTGAAATCTTGGAATTTTCCCTCTAATCCCAATTGGGATGGGATCGGGAAAATCAGGAATACTAATAAAGTTGATCTGTTGTATCTTTCAGCTCTCAATGGCCGCCTCTATGCAATAAACCTACGTTCTTATCTTCGCTGAGCATGGCCAATAGGTTGAATGTAGCCATGCTGCTGGTTAACTTGATTCTGTGGTGGCTGCATGTTGATGTTATGATTAGGGGCTTGATTTACACCATGCTATCCCATTTGACATTATTGTTGTCTCTGGTTATTATGTTGATTGTGTGGCTATTGTTATTGTTGTTGTTGTGCACGCTGCTGCTGAACATTTTGATTTTGCCCCTGCTGCTAAGCGTTCTGATTTTGCTGGGCCTGCTGGGCTAATTGAACTTCTTGTTGCTCAAGTAAAGCTTGCACGTCTATTTTCCTATTTCTAATGTGATCAAGCAAGTCCAACTCATCTTGGATCCTTCTTTCTCTTTCTTCATCATTACTAGGCCACTGTTGATCATCCACATTAGGGATAGAGTCTTGTTGCCCTCTAAATGATCCTATGGGAGAATTAGGACACCTAGCATCCTGATATATTTCTTCATTATCACTAGGCATCCCAAATGTTCTCACATTTAAGTCATGCGATCCATCTTTACCTCTTCTACCAATAACATTCTCATTCCTTCTAACATCATAGTCACTTCTATTTTGTCTTTTGTTTTTCCTGAGTATGTTATCAACAAAGTCCTCAGAAGTGTATTGATGTTGACTCCTTTGGTCATCATATACATCATATCTTCCAGAAATATCCACTCGGTCCTAGGCATTCAATGGTGATACTATATAAGGATATATTCTCGACACCATATTGGGTCTCTTCTCCCTATACTTATTCCTTCCATTTCCAGTACTGCTAGAGGATTCTTCACATCCAAGCTGCTCCTGGTTTCTTCCTCTATCCATTTTGAAACTTTTTTCACACTGAAATTAATTCTGGGTTACAAAACAAAGTCACCACTCCCCTGCTGGGAATAAAATTTAAACAAAATTGTATCTCAATATTAGAAACCAGAACTAAAACAATTCACTATTACCAAGGATTTTGAATTTGCACAAAATACTTGCTCCCTGGCAATGGTGTCAAAATGTTGGTTCCCAAAATACTCCAACCCAAAACTCTAAAACGTTCCTAAAACACCAAGGCTAGGGATTGTCATCAGGGTGAAAGGAAGAGGTTTATCAACAAGCAAAGGGAAATTTTGGCCAACTACAGGATATGGGTAAGCTCCATTACCCTTCGAGCTGAGCTTAAACTCTTGAGGGATATTCCAAGGGGTTTTATACCTGAGTAGGTATTAAAATCAAACCAGATGAACAACTAAAAATAAGAACAACCAAACCTAGATTTCTCTCTTAGCCCCAAATTTGTTAATGTACTAAGCAAAGTTAGTTTTTGTATGACCCCTATATAGTTGATAAATGCAATCCTATACAATGAGGATGCATGAAGACTATTTCTGCTTCTAAAAATAAGATGTATAGTTTTTATTTTGAAGATGGGTGATCTGAGGCTACTCAGACTGGTGGCTATCTATTGGGCTATAGATTCTAATGTAAAATAGAGGAAAACAATCATACAAAAGTGTATAACTACCTGCTTGACGTATCAAATGCTAAGAAATCACTACCAGATTACTAAAAATACTTAAGAATCACACACCATACTACATTTTTCCCTATGCAATACTAAAATGATCATTCACAAAGCTTGGGAATGAATTAAGAACTATCACATTCATCGAATCAGAGCTTACAATCATACCACGAAATGTGGTAAAAGCAAACTGAAATTGTGATTCAGTTTACTAAGAAAAACACCTATAGTAGTGGAGAAAAACAACAATATGATACAAAGATTTGAATTGTATTACATACACTTCTTGATTGATTCATGTATAAACATAGCTTGCACAATATCCTTTCTTAATCTGCCTCTTGGAGCTCACAACCCTGCTGAGAAAATGCCAAAATGAACAACCCTTAAAATAACTAAAAATAATGCATATATAACATTTGATTCAAAACTGACTACAGTATCCCAAGTGCCACATCCTAAGAAGGACTGCACCCATGTTGCATTGAAGTCCAATTCCAATATGTTAGTTGACTTGCACATTGGGGAAGCAAAACCCATGCCATGCTACCTCTACAATCAATCTATCAAAGATTGCTTTGACTCCAAATGTACCCTGAGCAATAAAGAGGGAAGCTTCTACCCTTTCCCTACCACCTACAACATTGATTTCTCATATTTGTGCTTGATGCATTAAAGAGTTTTACTGCGCCAATCCACCTACATATCACTGTCTCGTAGGGTCATTAAATTCTAGGTACAAATTGGTTTATATATCCCTACAATCATAGGCTGTGTTTAGGGAATTAACCATTTCCAACATTGACAACATTCCCAGTGTATTGTCCTCCTTTTCCATTTTGAAGCATTTGACTTCTAACTATACCATTCTACATTTTGTCTCTTGGTGAACTTTCCCTTTCATCATCAGTCTTACCCTCTTTATGCCCTGTCAACAAAATCTATCTTCTTTGAACTCTTTCTTTCTTCAACATTTTTCTTGTCTTTGACTCTGTCGACCAAATGAGCTATCGACAAACTTGAACAATCTTGAACTAGTTCCTCAATTCGGCCACTTGCTAATTTGCCAACAAAACAACATTTTATGACTTAAGCCTGAGTCAATTTTGCCCTTATCAGCAAAATGCAAACTTCTTGAACCCTACCTTTATCTCTATGTCATGCCCTTTCTCGGTGAACTGGCCGTCGGGAAAACTCCCTATTGGTGAACCACTTAGTTCTTGAACTTTTCTTTTCACCAATAGAAGAGCCCTCTTTTCTTTACTTTTCCGCAACATTCTCCCTTTGTCCTTCAATTTGTGAACACACATATCGGTGAATCAGAGAGAAACGGAACTTGAGACAAAGTTCAAAATTTATAAACTTTGTTGATTTGCCAATAACAAGGCAAAACATGGAAAATTTTCTAAGGGAGAAACCCTCTTTGACCAAGGTGAAAAACATAAGAACCAAACTTTGAAGAAGCATAACTTTTTCATTTTAAGGAATTTTAACATGGTTCAAAAGGCAAAGTTGCTCAGAATTGGATTGTCTATTCAATGGTGACCTTGGATAAGAAATTTTTTCAAGATTTTTGGGGGCAAAAAGGGCACAATGGGAATAAAATTTTGCAGGTGCCAACAAGATGTATGATACATGTATTTTTGGATGCTTGCGAGCTCTTATGTATTTTGATAGCTTTACGAAGCCTTTTGTACACAGACACTGTATCATGACCATTTTTGTATTGATATATATGAGATGACATCGATTGGTGGCGACATATGTGATTGTGTTATGGTTTATTGTGATGTTTGTGATGGTTTTTTTATGCATGATGTTATATGCTTATGATGATGTATGGATGTATGGACTTATTAAGTATATGGATTATGATGAATACCTAATTTTTTAGTATGGATATGGTTATATATAATGTTATTGACATAGATATGATGTATATGGAATAAAATGATGTGACGGACTATGTTTTGATATGTTTTGACTCATGTGATGTATGTAGCATATAGATACATGGATATAGATATAAAATAAATATGGATATGTTATGGATTCTATGCTATGATTACATATATGTATGTGGTAATAGTAAAAATGAATAGTATAATGATGTTAGGAATGTGTATATGACCAGAATAATTATGGTAATGATGTAGATATCGTAGTAAATATGATCATGCAATGTCTCAGACATGTGTTTTGTGATAAACACGATGTATGGAGCAACATGATGATAGATTATTGTGTTTTTGGTTTGGTCATGATACTAAAGGAATAAAACAGTATAATGAAATGTGGGAATGCATTGTTAGGATGGATTTCTAGGGTGGAATGAATGGACTAATAAGGATGAATCATGAGTCAAAATGGTTAAGATAGAATGCTCTAGAATAGGACATGGGAATGATTGGGCTATGAATAGGATGGATAGGTAGGATATGATTATGCTAGTATAATATGTGAAGCAGTCCTACTTTTGATATAGCAATGGGATATTATGCATCAAGGTAAAAATAACTAGGATGACTTATGTAGATCCTTTGCATGGACTTGAAACTACAAACAAAAAGGAGTATCCTTATACACAACATAATACAACCTTGTCTAGATGTGTGAGAAAGGAATCTTAGAGCATTAAGTCCAAATGCACAAAAGGTATGATGTGACCTTAAATGTAAAGGACAACTGGTATGCAAAAAGTGACTCCACTACACACAAGATATGAATATTAGTTGTAGTGTTAATTATATCCAACAGACACACAAAATGCTATGCCCCATTCTCTGCTAGTCATAACACACCTAGATATGAATGGATCTAGGTGGCCTTGATAAAGCATGAGAAGGAGATAGAAAAGATAAAAATAAAAAATAAAAGACCAAATGATGACATAAGTCACATAGACATTGTATCTCTTGCCAAAGAGTTGAATGATGTTTGGATAGGTTCCTAATAATGGGAACGATATATTCATAGATGAGGTTGGATGGTGATTGTTATTTGTTATCAAATGATGTGGAAATTGATAAAGTGATTGGATACATTTCGACATGTAGACTAATGCTTATATGATTTTGGTTAAGGTATGATGCGTTGTATGAATGTTTTGTCTTACTTGAATGTCAAGTGTTTTATTGTGATATGGGTGAAATGGGAGTGTAAATGTTTATTATGACTATGATAAAAAAAGTTTATTATGGAATGTGGTATATGGTAAAATTTATTGCTTGGATTTTTGGGATGCTTGATTTTTTTGTGTTTTTAAAATGTTTTGATCTCTTTGGTATTTTTTGGAATATTTTGGTGTGAAATGCATGAGACTGATAGACTTACCTTCCAAATGTCTTATGGAAACTGGGAGAACAATCCAAACCCTAACTAGATAACGGTAATGTGCCCCCAAGTGATAAGGTTTTATTATGATGTGGATGGATATGGTAGATGTGAATAGGTTATTATGGTAGGTGTGATGGACAACTTATTATAGAATGACAAGAAATGACACTAAGTGAATATTTCAAGCCATGATAGGATGACATAATGATAGGTAGATAATGAAATGAAACCTAGATGAGGGAAAATGGAAGTCAAAATGGTTGTCTAGTAGATGGTAAATGTAAGGATACTACACATGGCACCTATAAATAGGTTTTCACCATGGTACTTATCCAAGCCACCACCAAAGTGGTTTTCACCATAGGATGAATTATTTCTCTTTACTATTTTGATTTTTTCTTTCTTTCTTTTTTTTCAATACAATTGGGATACCCTACGGGTTATGCATAGAACCACTTGAGATGAATGATGTTGATAGGTTCCTCAAGGGATTGACCCTCAAGTGTAGAAAGATGATATGATCCACACCCATAACGGCTAGTAATTATGAAGGGGCCCAACCAATTAGGCTCAAATTTCCCTTTTCTATCTCGATCTTGAAGGTTCTTTTGATTTTCCTTAAGTACAAAATCACCAACTTCAAATCTGTGCTCGTTGAGTCTCTTGTTGTAGCTATGATGAAGATGATTTTGATAGGCCATGAGATGATTAAGAGCATTGATAAATAATTCGTCTAGTGTTTCCAATTCTTGCAAGTGAGCAACTCTATAGTCTTCCTCATCAATAAGATGATGTAATGATACCCTTAGGGAGGGGAGCTCAACCTCGATTGGTAGGATAGCTTTGGATCCAAAGACAAGCTAATATGGTGTGGCTCTTGTAGGTGTATGGATGCTAGTGTGATATGCCCACAAAGTAGGATAAAATTGCAAGTGCCAATCCTGACCAGCTTCATTAAATATTTTCTTCAATATCTTGAGGATAGTTTTGTTTGAAGCCTCGGCTTGACCATTACTTTGGGGATAGTATGGAGTGGAAAAGCGGTGTTGGATATAGAATTGATGGAAAAGGTGACGGACTTCTTGATTTTTGAATGGTTTTCCATTGTGATGTAGAGGAATGACTCACAACAAGACTAACTTGACACATTCAAACAGGATTTCAATACAAATGATGCAAAAGTGCTACTTTGTTCATCTTTGGTAACTTGCTCACAAGCCTAATGGCACACCCCCAAGGCAAACAAAAAAGGGACAGCATGTAACATGATGTTTTAGACTTGTTCAAACCTCTAACAACATACCACCATGATTTCCCATCCAACCTTCATCACACAGTGCATAGATTTCATCAAGCCTTCATTGAACTTGGGTTTTTGACTATTTTTCAAACAAATGCAAGCAAATTGACATTAATAACTCCATGAAATTTGAAAAATATGAACTATCCTTTAAAGGGTTTTTAGATATGAACAAAACATAACGTTTCACCAAATTTTATGAAATTTCAACAGTGTAATAAAAAGTTATGCAATTATTTCATCTGTTGGAAACCCTAGGCCAACCACAGACTTGCTCTCACCAAAAATGGCATAACTCATTCAAAAATTCATCAAATTTACTCAAAAAAAAAGAATATGAAACTAGACTCATGAATTCAACTTTTAGAATTGGTTTCAGGCCTGTAATCTACCATACATGACCGTACTAGTACATTTTTAGACTGCAAATTCTGGAAAACTTTCTTAGATTAGGGCAGCCTTTACCAAAATGGCCACATCTTACACAAAACTTAATGAAAATCGATGCAACAACTTGAAAATGAAAGAAGATTCATCACACTATAACATGAAATTGACTCCCAATCAGTATAAAGACCATACATGTCATACAAGCTATCAGAATGTGCTGCAACTACAGAAAAACACAAAAAAACTTCATTCCATTCACTCCAAATTTGAAAAATCCGTACAATAATGCTTGCCTTCGACCATTTCAGCATATTCATGCTTTTTCCAACCATTTAAAATTTATTCCCACATTCTAACAATTGCATGTAACTGAAAACCACATTTTTGACAACTTTCTAAAAAAAGTTGCATGACAATTTCGCAACTTTTGACAATTTTTGCAAGTTTCCAACTTTTCCCACCAACGACTAAACCCACAACCAAAAATGAATTGAATACAGAGGAGATGGTCATAAATAACCTTATTAACTACTAAAACCCATTTTCAACAAAAAATTACAAAAATATCAAAAATGAGCAATAATGAAGCACCTAGTGCCCCTGCACCATACACCCAAGGGGAAGAATACTCAAGTCCCACTTGAGTGCAGGTCTTCTTTTCTTCCTGGTCTTCCAATTCTTCTGCCACTTGTCATTCAATTGGGAATTCATTTCCAAAATTTGATGCTCCTTACACCCTACTGTATGTTCTGCATTCCTGACTTTCCCTGGGTCTTTCTTGTTCTTCTTGCATTGTCTCTTAGCATCTTCTCAACTTCAAGGTTCCAAAAGTCTAGTTCTTGTTCATATGCCGCATTACCACTATCCATGTCTTCATCTTCATCATTTGAATACAATTTGTCAACATATTCATCATCCATAAAATCTAAAAATATAACCAATACCTCTGTTGTTTTTGCAACCTCTTCTTCACCATATTTTGCTACATTTGCATAACAATCTTCATACACTGCATTTACTTCTCCTTTTTCTTTATCCTCTTTTCTGTCTTCATCTGCTCCACCTGTAAACACATACTCACAAATATTGTTAGAAACAAAATTTTGAGTCTCAATGGACTCATTTTCTTCATCTTTTTCCTCTTCCTTGGATGGCTTGGGCTCTTCCATCATCTTGATTACTTTTTTTATCTTCCTTCTCAATTGTTGCCTCTTTCTTCTTTCCACAATTACCTTTATCAGCCACTTGACAACTTTGTGAATGGTGATGTTCCAACTCCACACACTTGTTACTATACTCTGTATTCTTTCTTCAAATGTTTTTTGCATTTGTTCCAAATCTTGTTGAAGCCCTATTATCTCTTGCTAAATACTTACTTGTTTTGCCTTCTCATCTTTCTTCTTCATCTCACTCCTTTCTCTTCTGATCTCTTGTTGCTTGCTTGACAACTTCTTACTCTTCAGGTCTTCATAGATTATTCTCCTCAACACTTCCATTATTTTGGTATCCAATACCTTCACACACACAACTATCCTCTACCCAACAAGATTTTAGAAGATGCACTCTCCAAGACCTCTTATACCCACTTCCTCTCAGTGGAAGAAATCTGCACACCTTCTACCCAGTTTCATCACTATTGGAGGATATAAGTCACCGACTCTCTTTCATACCTGCAACAAACTTTCTCTCACAACTCTCTTGTCCTAGTGCATACCTTGCATTCTCAGGGTCTTCTAGCTCTAATACCAAAATGATGCAGAGGAAGGACTCACAACAACACTAACTTGACACATTCAAACAGAGTTTCAATACAAATGATGCAAAAGTGCTACATTGTTCATCTTTGGTAACTTGCTCAGAAGCCTAATGACACACCACCAAGGCAAACAACAAAGGGACAACATGTAACATGATGTTTTAGACTTGTTCAGACATCTAACAACATACCACCATGATTTCCCATCCAACCTTCTTCACACAGTGCATAGATTCATCAAGCCTTCATTGAACTTGGGTTTTTGACTGTTTTTCAAACAAATGCAAGCAAACTGACATTAATAACTCCATGAAATTTGAAAAATATGAACTATACTTTAAAGGGTTTTTATATATGATCAAAACAAAACTTTTCACCAAATTTTATGAAATTTCAATAGTGCAATAAAAAGTTATGCAATTATTTCATCTACTGGAAACCCTAGGCCAGCCACAGACTTGCTCTCACCAAAAATGGCATAACTCATTCAAAACTTAATCAAATTTGTTCAAACCAAAAGCATATGAAAATAGACTCATTCCTTCAAATTTTAGAATTGGTTTCAGGCCCACACTATACCATACATATCCATACTAGCACGTTTTCAAACTGCAAATTCTAGAAAACTTTGTTAGATTAGGGCAGCCTTCACCAAAATGGCCATATCTTACACAAAACTCAATGAAAATTGATGAAACCACTTGAAAATGAAATAAGACTAATCAAAATACAAAATGCAATCCACTCCTAATTAGTATAAAGACCATACAAGCTTTACAAGCTATTAGAATGTGTTGCAACTACAGAAAAAAACAAAAAAAACTTCATTCCATTCACTCCAAGTTTGAAAAATCCGTAAAATAATGCTTGCCTTCAACCATTTCAGCATATTCATGATTTTTCCAACCATTTACAATTGATTCCCACGTTCTAATAATTGCATGTAACTGAAAACCACATTTTTGACAACTTTATAAAAAACGTTGCATGACAATTTGGCAACTTTTGACAATTTTTGTAATTTTCCAACTTTTCCCACCAACGATTAAACCCACAACCAAAAATGAATTGAATATATAGGAGATGGTCATAAATGACCTTATTAACCACTAAAACCCATTTTCAACCCAAAATTACAAAAATACCAAAAAAGAACAATAATGAAGCACCTAGTGCCCCTGCACCACATTGTCAATAACAATGGCTTGGGGTATGCCATACTGGCAAATAATGTAGTGAAGGATGAACTTGGAAATTTATTTTCTAGTTATGTAGGTAAGGGAAATAGCTTCAACCCACTTCATGAAATACTCAGTGGTGGTGATAATGAATGAATGGCCATTGGAAGAAGGCAGATGGATTTTACCAACAAAATTCAGCTCCTATTGTGAAAAGGGCCATGGTGTGGTGATTGGTTGTAAATCTTGTATAAGAATGTCAATCAAATCACTATTTTGTTGACAAGGAAGACATTTCTTGACAAATTGATGTGCATCATACTCGATAGTCAACCAATAGTAACCAGTCCTTAACAAATTTTTGATTAAGGTAGGACCACAAGAGTGTGCACCACATATACCCTCATGTACCTCACGTAAGGTGATTTGAGCGTCTTCTGAGTTAAGACATATAAGGAGAATCTCATTGAGTATCCTTCGATAAAGTGTATCACCGAGAATGGTATAACAATATGAATGATGGATGAAGGTTTGACGTTGGGAATGTGAAAGATTAGGTGGTAGAATGTTGTCATTAAGGAAGGTATAGATCTCATTATACCAAGGTGCATCAAGAACAACAAGTTCACATACAAGTTTAGTTTCTAGGATATCAAATGCATGAATGTAAAGTTTCTTAATCAAGAATTCTAACTATGGACTATTGGATGGAATATCAATCAATGAACCCATGGTTTCCATGGCATCAACAACTTTATTATTTATCCTTGGAATTTATTTAAACTAGATCCATGAAATGATTTCTTGAATGTGTCGACCAATTTCTTATATGGGAGTAGCTTGTCATATTTGTTTTGATATTCATCACTGACCTAGCCATTGACACGTTGAGAATCACCATCGACTTCAAGTATTTTGATATTCCATTGGATAGCCATTCTTAGACCTTTGATAAGTGCTTCATATTCTGCAATGTTATTTGTGCAAGGAAATAGGATACTATAAGCTTTTGGTATGCAATCTCCTTGTGGTGTGACAAAGAGGATCCCTGCTCCTGAACCATGATGTGTGAAAGATCCATCAATGTATAACCTCCAATTTGTAGGGGAGTCGATGAAAATGATTGATTCATCTAGAAATTTTGAATTAAGTGGATGATTGGCTTCAATAGGTGCTTTGACCAGTTGATCAGCAATGACTTGTCCTTTTATAGCTTTTCTATCAACATATTCAATGTCAAACGCACTCAAAATCACAATCCATTTCACCATGTGTCCTGTCAATGTAGCTTTAGATAGAAGATACTTTAGTGGGTCAACCTTGGAGATGAGCTTAGTTTGATGATTGAGCATATAATGTCAAAGTTTTTGTGAGGCAAAGACAACGACAAGACATGCCTCCCCAATAGGTGTGTAGTTTAGCTCATAGCCCACTAGAGTATAACTAATGTAGTATATAGCTCTTTCCTTTCCAGTATCATCATTTTGTGCTAACAAGGCCCCTAATGCTGTTGATGTGGCTGATATGTATAAAAGGAGCAGTTTTCCTTGAACATGAGGTACCAAAACAAGTGGTGTTGCAAGATATTCTTTCAAATTATCAAATGCTTGTTGGCACTTTTCATCACATTGAAATCCTACATTTTTTTCTCAATAGATGTGCAAAGGGTTTACACGTTTCTGTAAGCTATTTTATGAATCTCCTGATAGACTAAAGTTTTCCTTGAAGGTGACACAATTGTTTCAAATTCTATGGTGGTGTCATTTCAACTATAGCTTTGATCTTAGCAGGATCCACTTTGATACCCCTTCGAGAGACAATGTAGCCTAAGAGTTTGCCAGATGTAACACCAAAGACACACTTTTTTAGATTAAGGCAAACCTTGTATTCCTCTAAGAGGTCAAATATGTTTACAAGGACATACAAATGACCCTCTCTTGTACATGATTTACCAAGGATATCATCGACATAGTCATACATGGTCTTATGAAGCATATCATTAAAGATTATGCTCATTTCTCTTTGATATGTTGCTCCCGCATTCTTAAGACCTAAAGACTTTACTTTCCAGAAATAAACTCCACAATCACATATGAATGTAATCTTATTTTGATCTTCTTCAACAATCTTGATTTGGTTATATCTAGAAAATCCATCCATTAGGGACAACATCTAATGTCATGTTGTTAGGTCAACTATGATATCAATGTCTAGAAGTGGAAATTTATATTTAGGACATGCTTTATTCAAGTCTCAAAAATATGTGCAAATGTAAATGCCCCTAGTAACCTTGGTAACTAGAACAATGTTTGACACCCATTCTGTCTAATCTTGAGGTTTGATGAATCCTGCTGCAAGTAATTTCTCTAATTCTGCTTTGACGAAGAAAGCAATTTTGGGATGCATCTTTCTCAACTTTTGTTTGACCAATTTTTCTCCAGGATATATTGTCAAGTGATGTACTCTCAAAGAAGGATCTAAACAAAGCATATCCACATAGGAGAAAACAAAATTCTATGATCTCTCTTTGAAAAAGGTGATCAACTCTCATAATTCAAATTTTGATAGGGATTTGGCTGCAAATGTGATCTTTGGTTCTTCAATTGTTCCCAAATTCATCTCTTATGTTTCCTTAATAAGAATGGGAGATCTCTCTTGATATGCCTTGATTTTGGGGAGGTTAAATTCCTCATCCTTAGGTGCCTCAAGGAGGATTGCACCTTCGGATACGTCCTTTATTTTTATTTTTTTGTCATCCGAAGTGGTTCACTAGGGGAAGTGATTTTTATATTATCACATTTTTGATTGTTATGGAGTAAAAAGTGACCTCATGCCTTTTTACCTCCTAGTTTAGCTCCTAGGTCCCCATGTTTACATTATGCAAGATAAATACTCATCCCGGAGCAATTTCTCCCGAGACCCATGTCAATTGGGACTCAGGGGCCCATTCTAATCCTTAAGCATGACCAAATTAGGGCCTTGGGACTTGGGCACCCACGCCCAAGTCTAGCCTAACTTGTCATGATAATGTTAGCTTGGGCCCTCTCAAAAGATTTCCCTTTGTTGGCCTTCTTGATTTAAATTATGAATGTTATCGGGAAAGCATATATAAGTGAGTGTTTGATTTCATTTGTAACCAAGATGGATAACATGAACTTGTGATATTGAGAAAAGAGCATTCAAAGTACTTCATTGTGTTTTAGAGCAGAATTGTGTTGTTATTGTGTTTGTTGCAGATTTGGCTTCATCAATCCATCTCCTCATGATTTGAAGGATCTTCATCTCCGTGAGGATTTCACCTCTAAGGTGACATTAATTTGTGTTTCAATCATTTCAGTTCATCATTTGCCTCTTCCTGCCTAGGGCACACATTCTATCTAAGAATGGTGTTGGAAGACTTGAATCTCCTTTCGGGGCTTGACTGAGGCAAGCTCCTAAACACGATAACCCCAAACCCCTTTTTTCGTGTGTGCAGGTTACAGGTGCGGGAATCAGAAAAGTATAGGTTCAGAGAAGTAGTTTGAAGAACAGAGATTTGGGATCTGGAAGAATCTATAGAATATTCCTCTGTAGCAGACTAGTGTATGGACACAATGTCATTCTGACAAATCAGGCCCCAGATCTGGCATCAGGAGATTGTCTGCAACATCTTCTTAGTTCTGAGTTTCGGGAAATTCCACCTTCCTGGACTAGGGTGCTTGCCCCATAGTCCACTATGTTTTTAGTGTCGAGAATCAAACTTATGGTATGTGTCTGATCCTTCCTGAGTGCTTTTCTATTTGGTTATCAGTGGCATTCTGTCTATTTGTACCCAATTGCTTTACAATTAGGGTTTGAGGCCTATTTAACCTAGGGTTTGGTAAATCTCACAATCTACTCTATTATTTCCTTATCTTTCCTAAGCACAAAATCAGCATCTGAGTCATCATACTGTTGATAACTGAGAGGGGGGGTGAATCAGTTATCCCAATTATTTCTCTATCTGAACTTCCTTATTAATTAATGCAGCATTAAATCAAACACAGAAAACATTACCATGAAATAAGAAACACATGACACAGTATTTTTGACGTGGAAACCCTGTTAAGGGAGAAAACCACGGGGTGATTAACCCAAAAATTGTTCTCTGTTAGAAGAATAGGAAATTACAAAATGGCACTTGCCAATTAGGGCTCACTGCCCGAGCACACTGCTCACAAGAGGCTCACTGCCTACAAGAAGACACACTGTCTACAAAGTGATAAGAATCACAGTCTTGAACTAATTGGAAGCATCTGCATATGCTGGAGTTCAGTTCCGGTTAGGCTCAGTACACTGATCTGCTGCACTTCATCTTTCCTCTGTTCTTTATTCTTCTATCCTTTCACATACCGGATCTTTCTTGCTACTTCTGCTCTGCTCTGGACTTGTTCGCATATTCCTTCACACATTCACACACTTCACAACTAAATCCATCCTCTATATATATCCGCACAAGTAATTTCATCACCTTTCTAGTCGGCATCCGGAACAGTCTAGTTTCTTACAAACTTTTGTTCTGTCGGCTGAATCCTTCCTCACCAAGCAATGCGGATCAAGCATATACTTGTAGATATCATTAATCATGTCGGCCAAACATGATTCATGCCTTCACAACCTCTGTCATTAACAGTAACACATCCGGAAAGCAGTCTGATACTCTGCCAGTCAGTTCTTCCTCTGTTTTCACTGTCTCTCAGGAATCCGGTACTCAACTATTCATATCTTTTTCCTTGTCCATCTCCGGAGGCTAAATCCTTGGTATATACCACTCAAGATAGTCCTCTTGACTTCCCCAAATCCGCACTGCACCAAGACACTTCCTCTGAGAGATCCGGACCAATCTGTCGGACCTTGCCACATGCTCTGTTCTTGTTCACCGGACCACAACAATCTTTAATCTGACTTCCGGTAGAGACATATCATGACTTGCGGATATGTGGGATGACCTTTGTTGCCATCAATGACAACAACCATGAATCCATATAGTGTCTCTTGCCAACACATACATCCTATAGTGACTTGGCTCTATTTTGTCCTCGAATGTTTTTGTGAAAGGAGGGTTTGATTTGATACACCTTTAACATCATTTCACCCGTTTTCCATTTCACATATAACATTTTGGTGAAGCTAGAATAGTGAGCATTTAGCATCTTTCTAAGTGTTTTATTCAATCATTGCATTCATCCATATCCTATTTTTCATCTTGCATTGAAAAACCTTACATACATTTGAGAAAATTTGAAAAAATAGGCATTCTAGGCTTGCATAAAGGCATAGTTTTGCATAATTTCAATTACATAAGATAAAAAGATTTAAATTTATGATATCTACATCATATCTAGTCCTTATTACAATAATTAATTATTAATTCATATCAAATCTTGCATTTGAGGGTTTCATTTGCTAGGGTTTTGCTAAAAAAGTTGCATTTTTCATATAACCTAGTAATTCCAAAAACTAGGGTTTGTAGTCAAAATCTCATTTTCATATTTACTACCCTTTCCAACATTCATTCAAATCTAATTTGGAATCATAGTGTGGCTTCATTTTGCATACTTTTCAATCTTTTCTTTGAACACTTCATTTTTTACAATTACACATTGTGTATTTCAACATGTTAGTTCCCAAAAATACTGCAACTCAAAACTCTAAAACATTCCTAAATCACCTAGGCCAGGGATTGTCGGTAGGATGATACAAAGAGGTTTATCAACAAGTTTTGGGTGATTTTGGCCAACTACAGGAGTGGGTAAACTCCTTTGTTCTTTGATCTCAGTTTAAACTCTGGAGGGATATTCCAAGGGGTATTATACTTGAGAAGGTATTAAAATCAAATGAGATAATCAACTAAAAATATTAACAACCAAACCCAAATAACTCTCGTAGCCCCAAATCTGTCATTGGACTAAGAAAAGTTGGTTGTTGTAAGACCCCTATATATTTGATAATGGCAATCCTACACAATGAGGATGCATTAAGATTACTTCTACTTCTAAAGATAGGATGTATTATTTTGTTTTGAAGATGGGTGATCTAAGGCTACTCAAATTGCTGCTTATCCAATGGGTTGTAGAGTCTAATGTTCAATAGAGGAAAAACAATCACATAGAAGTGTGTAACTTCTTATTTTATAAATCAAATGCAAAGAAATCAATATCAAATCACTGAAAATACTTAAGAATCGAACACCATACCATACTCTTCCTCATGTAATATTGAAAAGATCATTTACAAAGCCTTGGAAATGAATTAAGAACTATCACATTCATTTAAATCAATGCTTACATTCATACCACAAAATGTGGCAAGAGAAAACCTTGACTACTATCAAAGTTCACTAGAAAGAACACCCACAATAGTGGAGAAAAACAGAGATTCAATACAAAAATTTTCAGAGTATATTACATACATTTCATAATTGCTTCATGTAAAACAATGATTGCAAAAATATCATTACTATCTTACCTTATGGATCTCACAATCCTGCTAAGAACTTTACTAAACAGACCAACCCCTATAACAATTCAAACTTATGCATATATAGCATTTCATTCACTACCGTTTCCTAGGCGTCGCACCCTATCCATTACTGCACCCATGCTGTCATAAATTCCAATCCCAGTTCGTCAAAAGATTTACACGTTGGGATATAAAACCCATGCTCTGTCGCTTCTACAAACAATCAGAAAGAGATTACTTGCACTCTAATTGTACCTAGAGAAATAAAGAGGGAAGGTTCTAATCCTCTCCTTGCCACTTGTAACATTGACTTCTCTAATTTGTCCTTTGTGCATTGAAGAATTTCACTATGCCAACCACCTGCATAATATGGCTTTGCAGGATCATTAAAATCTGAGTACAAATCAGCTTGTATATCCCTGCAATCATGGCACACATTTAGGGAATTATCTATTTCAAGCAATCCCAATATGTTGTCCCAATTTTCTATATTAAATCATTTGGGTCTAACTGTACCATTCTGCGTACTGGGTGGCCTCCCCTTTATCGGCCTATTCTTTTTATTCACAAACTCCTTCCTCCACTACATTCCTCTTTCTGAACTCTCTATATTCTCCCTTTGGTCGCCCCTATCGGTGATTTGATCTTTTGCCGAACCTTCTCATTTTCTATCTTCTTATCGCCTCTATCGGCAAATTTACCATTCACCAAACCTAGGCCATTTTGCCTTTGTGATTGATAATTTTAAACTAATGTAAGAACCTACTAAGATACCACAAATACTCTAGAATTTCTACCCAAATTCAATACATCAATGAAACTAAGAAAAATACAGAAAACATAAGTTATACCTTGTAAACTGATTTATCCGTGCATTCCATTGTTTCCTATCTTCTCTTGTTGATGATGATATTGCTCTTAGAAATGTACTTCCTTGCTTTCCAAGATGACAATGAGAGGAATGGATTTTGTGGATGAAAATGCAATGTGAGCAAACCTACAATGCAAAGCTAAGATAATGATGATATGATTTTGATATTGCCATGATATTGATATTGAGGATAATGATTGTGCAACTAGATGATAATATGCAGCTATGGAGGTTATGATACTAATGCAAATGGGGGCCAAAGGCACGCTTGATTGCTGATGGAATTTATGTAGCATGTAAGTACTATAGCTCTTGTGATGCAAAATGAGGGTGAGGAACTTGCTTTTATAGGCCAAAGAGGCTCAAATCCAAGTGTCAAAAGATCTACAGTGGAGGAATAAGTCATGTGATGTGTACGGTAGAGATTTGATTAGTTGGGATGAGGGAGAGGAATAGGGAAAATGTTCCTCCTATGATGACAAGGTGGAGAGAAAGGTGTGAGCAAGAGGCCACTTGTCACAATGCTCTCAAGGACCAAAAGACAAGGGTCAAAGAAGGAGTCCTTCTTTGTAGGGTTGTTGGAAAGAATCTAGGAACTATGAGACATGTGTCTCTAAGTGTCCTTTGACTATGATGACATGGAAAGACCAAGTTCTTAAGAATAGGGATGGTTAGAGGATAAATAGGACATGTGAGTGAGGATAATTATATAATTAAATATTAAAAATATTCAATTATGTGTGCAACATGATGAGGTGTAAAGTGAGATGGAAATGATGTGGATTTATAGAATTAAGACTTTAGGACAGATGATGATTAATTAAATAATTTGGAATTATTCAACTAAGGATGATTTAGAGGAATATGGATGATTTAATTAAATAAATAGATTTTTATTTAATTTTTGGAAGATTAAGATAAATGTGAATCAGATAAATAAATTAGGACATTTATTTATTGATAGAAGAATAAGAATAAAAAAATATTAAAATATTTATTTAATTCAACTTGAGCCATTTTTAGGTGTATACATTTTGCCCCTCTTTGAGACAATGTTTTTTATCATGTTGTTTCAAAGAATAAAAATTTTATGAGTATGATACATGCCCCAGTTTGTCCTTGGTACAAGTTTGATAATGGTAGGATGCCCACTCGGGAGATTGGTCAGATTGGATTTGGCAAAAGGATGACAAACGATCTCACGATGAAGAAGAATTGATGATACGATCTACGGATGAAAAATTTGGATGAAAGAGAATGAAAAAAAGGATGAAGAACATAACATTCACGTGCAAGGTCAAACACCTCCAGTTAGGGTTCACTTGGCTATAAATATTGATGTGGGATCTCTTTTCTACTCATTTGCACACATGTCATTTGAGGAGAGATTATAGGGAGCCCTAGTTTATAGCAGAGCAGAGCAGTCAACGAAGATGCAGTAGATTCCGATAGAGAACCACAGGTTCGAGAGGATCACGCGATTCAGGCGGCCAGCAGAGTACGGACCCCCTGTATGTATGCATTTAATTTTAGTTGAAGTGCATTTATGAAGGTCAAAATTTAGGGTCAAAAGTCACGGTTTTGAATGCGTGGTTTAGCTAGTTCTGAACTTTTGATAATTAAATTAGCACTTATGCCTCGATTCCAAGCATCTGATAAGGGGATTGGTACATACGCGATATTTTTGCATTTAAAAGATAGTATTGCGCATTTAGAATTAAGTCACGCATACAAATAGGGTTTCCACGCATTCATGTTATGTTGCGCTTTCAATCAAAAGTCCCGCGCATATAGGATAATGTCACGCATGCAAAATAAAGTAGCGCATACGATTAGGGCTTCGGTGCAAATGCTTGTTTTAGCACATATGAGGTGAAACTGTGCATCTGACTCCTATTTCTACGCATACATCTGAATGTGCACAAATGATAGGGGCTTCGGCGCATATGATATAAAACCGCACTTTTGAGAAACAGAGCTGCGCATCTGATAAAAATGGTCAATTACTTAGCCAATTGGATTAAGTCAGCATCTTGATCGATGTTGGCCAACTGACAGGTCATCTTTGAGATTGATAAAATCTCAGAAGAGATGATTGGATAGATTACTAATAGGATAGCTAGGTAACTAGTTTGATAGATTTGATAGATATGTAACTTAGTTGATTTGTTAACACACTTTGTTATTGATTGCAGGAGGAACTAGATAATGTTTTGATGTCGCAAGAGAGATTTCCAGTTACTCAGCTGCTGCGACCATACTTGACCAAGTTTGATCACTTGGTCCTTGGATTAGTCAGATTGTGGTATGTTTGTTTTATGCCTGAGATGCGAGAGAATCTAGGACTGCTGATTGCACTGGGGGAGAGGTTTCATAATGAGACTGACACATTTCATTTTCCCACTAGGGAGATTACAGTGACCCTGGAGGATATGCATCAGATTCTACAAATTCTGATACAGGGGGAGCTAGTGGAGTATGAGTCACACTCGAGAGCTAGATTGGCAGAGTGTAGATGAGTATTCGATGATGTAGACCTTGAGGGGACAGAGATCAGTTGGGCTGATATGGTGGATTAATATGAGCCCCTGTCAGCCATACTAGCAGGATTAGTTGGAGGTGTGGTCTGCCTAGATAGGAGATCATGTGGATTACCAGTTGGAAGGGGGAGGACTCTAAAGAGGATGATATCTGAGGGGACATGCTTCACTTGGGGTGTTTGTATACTTGCGCACTTATACCATGTCTTCATCAATTTGTATATGATGGAGTGACGAGTCTATCGGCTGGAGTATCTTTGTTGCAGATTTGGGCATGATTGCACATAGCTGTTACATAGCCAATAGGCATGGGCATCAAAGGCCATAATAGACCCTATTCCTACATGTTTCAGGAGACCCTTTCCTAGTCCAAGCTGAGAAAGCTTGAGTACTGGTGGCATACATTGGATAATGTGGACACAGTTGAGTGGCGGCCATACCTAGATTGAGAGGAGTGGGATGAGGATGTTGCGGAGCTACCTTAATATTTTTAGACATGATGGTTGATAGGGAGGACCCCCTATATCCTTGAGTGACATATCATTTCTCATGTGCTCCGATAGTCTGGCAGGGTCCAAGGGATGCCCCAGGGGACTGCTATATTTTCTCAGACGCACAAGGAGCATCCATGGTGGGGTCCTATGGCTTCATTTGAGACGGCGAGAGCAGACTTTTTACATATTCCATATCAGGTGTGGGATCTACAGAGATAGATTGTGGATGCCGGGATGAGAGCTGACTATGCGACACACTTCACAGCTCATCATGTTTCAAGATATTCTAGACCTGGGGAGCAGTCTCCTAGACTAGAGGATGGAGATGAAGAAGATGATGATGCTCCACGTCAGAGGAGGAGGTGATGGCGAGGTGGGAGAGGTGGTCAGGGTGGCTAAGTGGAGGAGATGATGGTGGCTGAGGTGGCAGAGGTGATGATGGAGGCAGAGGTGGGAGGGGTGGTAGAGGTGATGATGGAGGATAGAGGAGAGTGAGATAGAGAGTTGAGGGGGTACCCTAGATACAGGGTCAGCCTCAGGTACAGGCACAGGTGCAGGTGCAAGGGCAGGATGATGGATAGATGGCAACTTTACGAGCCCAGGTGGCTTAGTTACAGGGGCAGGTTGGACAGATGCAGCAGTAGATTACCCAGTTGCAGGGGGATGTGAGGACATCTATACTATAGTGGGACACCGCCATTCAGAGATACACTAGGGCAGAGGCCCTACTGTAGCAGGTACAGTAGACCGTAGCATAGGGTCCCATAGGTCAGACTGTTGCAGAGATGGTTCGAGCTGGCCAAGAAATTTTCTATTGGAGATCTCTATATGAGTAGGTAGTGCCCCAGAGAAGAGAATGGGTAGCTTCCATCTGAGCTCACACAGTAAATTCAGGTGGACACTATCTAAGAGTGGAGGAGTTATGGGGCCACCACCTCCTTGAGAGCCATCAAGGATAGGTCCTATAGGTCCTTTGCCTCAGCCTCAACAGCCAACACCTTCCGAAGGCAGTACCACTTAGGCATTCTTGAGACATGTGTCAGTTTATATCATTTTTGTATACACACTATGTCTTGACATTTCGAGATACACATTTATGATATCATTGTATACTTGGACATTATTATTATTTTCTTATGATAATCTATACATGACTTCGATGGACTATATGCATGTGCACTTATGGATGTATGTTATCTATATGTTTGTTGTTGATGCTATCTATATAATGGATTTTCTGATTATGTTTCTATTTTGATGATTCTAACATGTTGATTCTATGATGCATATGATACCTATGATATGGTGCTCCTATGGTTCACATGATGACTAATATCTATGTGTAATGTTATGTGCAATGATTCTATATGCTTATAGTTTATAATGACCTAATGCATATGTTGATGAGTTTTACATGCAATACATGGTGTTTAATTTTTTATGTTTGATGATCTAATGTGTATCTGCTATGACAAATGATATCTATGTTTTGATTTTTGATGATAAATGTGATGGTGACAGGTTGTCATTGATGTCAAAAGTGTGTTCAGTTGTTGATGTAAAGTTGCCATAGTTGTTGCAGGACATCAGGAGGAGATAGTTGTTCATTGCTTTGTTAGTTCACAGAAATGTGGAGTTGGTTTGATGTAATGTATTATTGATGGCAAAAGTTTCTTCATGTTTTAGGATGTCATTGATCATAAGTTTGGAAATGTGATGTCATACATTTGAGGGCACATGATGTGAATTTAAAAGTCACAGGTTGTGCTCAAGACAAGATATGAAATGTGATCTTCATTCATTGGTTTACTTGGTCTACAAAGATTGTCTTCATAATCATCTTGGAAAGATCATTTTGGACAGTGGGATCTTGCTTTATGTTATCCTGAATTAGTTTGATATCATGGTCCCTTACAAATGACAGTGGCTTGATACAAATAACACGGTATGGTCTTCATTTGATATCAATTGCAGTTGAAATCAGATGTGATCTTTGTGCTTTCAGTTGTAGTAACATTGGTTGGCTCATCTTGATTGGTTTGTTCTTCATCTTCTTAGTGGGCATTAAATTTGATATTGTTAAGCAAGGAGTTTGATTTGCTCTTCCATAGTTCAGATGCAAGTGATCAAAATCAGTTATAAATGCAGATATAGGATCTTTTTGCAGAGGTTAGATGTTTTATGATAAAGGTTTGATGTTTATCCTTCAGTGATCTCTAAACCTTTATTCTTATCATCATTTACATCCTATGTCATCATTCACTAAAGTCTTGATTGTCCGTCATCTATTTTCATACTTTATGTTATAATCAAGTGTTGACCTGAGCTTGCAGGTTAAGTCACTTAAGGTGACTTATTAAAGGGGTGTTAGATCGTTGAAGTTACCAACCCCTCCTCTCCTTACCACTGGTGGAACCGGTCTTATCTATTGTCGCGGGGTGCCAAAAAGCCATCAATGGATTTGTTTAAAAGTTTCATGGGCGTGAAAGGTTTTATCAATGGATAATATTTAATTTAAGACTTCTTTCCACATGAATGCACTTTGACATGCATATAACCTTCTTTCCTCATATCTGCAATTAATATGCTTTTCTAAAGCTATTTTTAGCTAACAAGTGGGAGTTTTGTTGGAGGTTTCTAAAGCATTTGTTTTTAGAAAAAAAAATGATTCCATTCTAATCTCTTGTGGCAAAGTATCCAATAAGGAAAGAGTTTTTTTTTTAAGAGTATCAAATGAAGGAGAAATTTTGGGCAGAATTGTTTAAAGTTTTTTAATGATTTTTTTTGTTCTCATGATGAATAATGGCTTAATGGATTTAAGTCCATTGAAGTTTTTTTTCCAAGGCAAGAGAAGACAAGGAGGGCAATTTTTTTATTAATACAGATGATTTGTTTGAGAAAAATGATTGACAATTTTTGCAGAGATGTGTTTTGGAATATGGAAGGTTTGGAGATTGTTGAAGAAGATTTTATGAAGAGAATTTGAATGGGGTTTTGAAGATTTAATATTTTTTATTTAATTTTTGTTTGGAGATGGTTTTTGCAGAGATGAAGAAGTTGAAGAGTTTAGAGATGAAGATAATAAAAATAAAAAATAAAGGAGATAAATTCATCATCAGATGGAAGAGGAAGATGTAGGATTTTGAAGATGATTTATTTTTTGTAGGTGGATTTATATGAACAAAGTTTGAAGGGAGAATATGAAAGGTCGTGAAAAGATGAAAATGATTTTGCACAATGTGAAGAAGCATCTTATATTTATTGGCTTCACATGTATATTGACAGTGTGTATGTGTGTGGAAAGTTATGCAGAAATGAAGACATTTTCTACAAGATCCTTTTGAAAAGAAAACGTAAATTTATCAGATACTGTTATGTGTATCAATATGAAAAATTGAAGACAACTTGTATGATACAGAATGAACCGAATCAAGCAAGAAGACAATATGCAATTGAATATGCAGAGATAATCTAAATCAGGTGAATGAATTGATTGAGCATCAGATGCAGGATTGAAGACATACACATGGAGAAATTACACATGGAGTTTGTATTATGCAGAGATGGGATATTGAATTGAATGGAAACAGAGTAACCCTCTGAATTCTTGGTTTTAGTTTTATTATGCATTAGGGGTTGGTGCTCGTTGAAGTTGGTGCTTCTAAATGAATTAGGGGTTGGTGCTCCTTGAAGTTGGTGCTTCTAAATATTGTAATCAGTGAGATTTTTGATAAAGCCAGTGAGGCAGTTTTGGAGTGGTTTTTCTACCCCTAGAGGGTTTTCCACTCGTGCAAATCTTGTGTCATGATCTTCTCTGTGTGTGTATGATTTTCTCATGAGGTTTTGTTCTCTTTCTTCATTCTTAGTCAAGTGCATATGATATCTTTCTCTTTGTGTCTTGAAATTTAAAGTTTGCAAAAAGATTTGAAAATTTACACAACACTGATTCACCCCCCCTCTCAGTGTTGTCCTGGACTCCTACAAAATGTTGTGTATGCAATCTATGTGGATAAATGACATCACTATCATGATCTAAATGCTTAATGCAACTAATGCACTTAAATGATATGAACTTATGGTTGGACATGCTTATAAATGCAAAATGATAATGATGATTTGTTTTTGTTATGCCAAGTATACTCAATCATAAATGAAAGATCACTTAGAATAATTAGACTAATGATTCTGATATGGTAAATAACTTAGAAGAATAGTTTGGATAAATGAAAGAAATAATTTGGATAAATGGATAATTTGGATGAAATGAAAGAAATTGACTTGGATCTTAAGGCACTTGGAAAATGATAATTTATGGAATGCTTATAAATAAAATGAAATGAAAACCTAACATGTACAAATGAGGCTTTGTCATCTTGTATACAAGTATTTGAAGTACTTTTTTCATCATTGAGCTTTTAAAATGTTGTAAGAAAATACATGCATCTAGGTATAATTAAACCATGATGACCTGAGTATCTCTTACATGGATTTTGATTTAGCAAGTTAATAAAAGCATCTAGGCAAAATTAAAGCTAGATGACCTGAGTATTGCTTGCATGTATCAATAGACAAGGATTGCACTCTTTCATACTAAGACCCATAACATCCTCGATGATCTTTTTCTGATCACGTCATTAGACAAGTCATCGCATTGCTAAAGATTAATCCACAAACAACAAACAAATGAAAATAATCATGTCCCATCATAGCTCCTCTAGTCTTGGACATCCTTGAGTAGAATAAGAAACATGATAATGAAAATCAAGACCTAAGACTTAAACTTATAACAGCCATAAAATTTTCTTGCCATATATATGTTTTCTTACCATGATAATAGATATAACCATCCTGATAGTTTAGGCACATTGTTGTCTGATATAGGTTAATGTCCTGGGTCAAGTTTTTGTTGAAAAAGTTTTGTTTGCAGTGTTGCATGTTGTCTGGAGATAGTATCGCGATCTGATTTGTTATCCTCTGAGATTGTGACATTCAAGAATTCAATTCCATAACTAGGTTGAGGATTTTTCCCCCAGTCAAGTAAAGGATTGATTTATTATGGATGGAACATATGGATGAACTAACATGAGACTCGATGTGTCGGGCCCTATGGGATTGACCTAATGCCTCGGGGGCTCATCAATGATGGCCTTGCCTATGTAACAACGCAGAGGCAATGTAGTTCGACGATGTGGACTATGTGGATCTAAGACCTAGGGGTGGGAAGCCTCGAAGGCCCATCAATGATGGCCTTGCCTACGTGATAGTTCAAAGGCGACGTAGTTTGACTATGGAAACTGAGACTGGTGATGGATGAACAGATGGAGTTTAATTACTATGTTAAGACAAGAGGTATGGATGGATGGGAAGCCTCTAGGGCTCATCAATGATGGCCTTGCCTACGTGATAGCTCAGAGGCAATGTAGTTCAACAATGACACTGACAATGGAGTTGTGATAGATGATAAGATAGACAAAGTACTAGATGGATAACCTGACTTGACAAGTTGATAAGGGCGAGCGAACAACAAGCCATGATAGGTATCTTTATACGATTTGATGGATGCGGTAAGAAAAGATGGATGAGGATTGAAATCCTAAAAGATGGAGGAAGTGGTTTATCACAAATAGCACCTGTTTCCAAGTTTTCACCACTTGCTTTTATTTGCACGATTTTTTTTTATTCCCTTGCATTGGGGTTTTTAGGTATAAAACTTGCGAAGATGCATACTGTTGATGGGATCATCAAACAACTCACCTTCTGATGTTACTAATTGATAGGCTCCTGATCCGTAAGTAGCAATGATTACATATGGACCAAGCCAGTTGGGTTCAAATTTGCCTTTCTTTTCCCTATCCTACTGATTTCTGGCGTTTTCCTTGAGAACTAGGTCACCGACTTGAAAGACTCTTGGTTTTACTCTGTGGTTGTAACTCCATGACATCCTTTGTTGATAGGCTTTGAGATGGTTAAAGGTATTCTATCTTCTTTCCTCCAACAACTCTAACTCTTGTAGTCTAGAAACTTGATATTCTTCATCAGTTATTAGACCTTTTAACGGTACTCAAAAGGATGGTAACTCGACCTCTATGGGCAAGATGGCTTCAGAGCCATAGACAAGGGAATATGGTGTTGCCCCTGTGGGTGTGTGGATACTTGTATGATAGGCCCACAGAGCAAGATTTAGTTGGATATGCCAATCACGGCCGGCATCATTGACAACCTTCTTCAAGATTTTCAAGATGGTTTTATTAGACACCTCCGCCTGACCATCTCCTTGGGGGTAGTATGGGGTGGAAAAATGGTGTTGTATAAGGAACTTGTCATAGAGTTCTTTGACATCTAGATTTTTAAAGGTTCTACCATTATTAGTGATAATGGATAAAGGAATGCCATAGCGACAAATGATATAATTCAGGATGAACGAGGCAATTTTCTTACCTGTGACATTAACTAGGGGTATGACTTTGATCCACTTAGTAAAGTACTCTATGGCGGTTATTATGAATTTATGGTCATTGGATTATGGGGGATGAATCTTGCCCACTAAGTTGAGTCCCCATTGACAGAAAGGCCATGGAGTCGTTAAAGGTTGCAGCTCTTGTGCCAGTGCATGTATTAAATTTCCATGAATTTGGCATTTCTTGCACCTTTTCACAAAATGATAGGAGTCCATTTCCATAGTTGGCCAATAGTATCCCATACACATGAATTTCTTAGCCAAAGTAGGACCACTAGAGTGGGTTCCGCAAATTCCTTCGTGCACTTCTCTCAAGGCAGTTTGATATTCCTCATTTTCAAGACACCTAAGGAGAGTACCATCAAGACCTCGTCAGTAAAGGGTATCGGTAATTATGGTATAGCGAAAGGCTTGACGGATGAAGGTTCGTTGTTGATTATTGGATAAACTAGGTGGTAAGGTGTTCTCTTTCAGACAGGCATAGATATTTCTGTACAAGGGGGAATCGGATCCTACTATGTGGCATATGATTTTGGTTTCAGCGATATCGTAAGCTGGATGAGACACTAGCTCCACTAAGAACTCATAACGTGGCTAATTTTTTGATATGTCTAGGAGTGATGCAATGGTTGCCATGGTGTCTGCAGCTTTGTTCTCTAGTCTTGCTATTTGTTCAAAGGAAATCACAACAAAATATTCTTTAAAGTCATCTACCATATGCTTGTAGGGTATTAACTTTTCATCCTTGGTTTGATATCCATCATTTGCCTAATTGATAACTAGTTGTGAATCTCCTTACACATGAAGCTCTTAGACTTTCCATTCTACAACCATTTTAGGACCAATGACCAATGCCTCATATTCTACCACATTGTTAGTACAAGGGAAAAATAGTCTATATGATTTCAGGATTGTATCCCCTTGAGGTCTGACCAAGAAAATGCCTACTCCTAACCCATGTTGAGTATAGGATCCATCAAAATAGAGTTTCCATGCTTGGGTTGTTATGCTAAAAATGGCTTCATCTAGAAACTCAAAGATTAATGGATTGTCATCATGCAATGGTGCATCCGCTAACTGATCCACAATCACTTGGCCTTTTATAGCTCTTTTGTCCACATATTCAATGTCGAACTGAGCAAATACCCACTTTGATAGACTTCCTGTTAGAGTAGCCTTACTGAGCAAATACTTCAATGGATCTATCTTTGCTACCAACTTGATTGAATGCATGAGCATATAATATCTTAATTTCTGGGATGCAAAGACCACGGCAAGACATGCTCGTTCAATAGGTGTGTATTATAGCTCATAGCCTACAAATGTTTGACTGATGTAGTAAATAGCCCGTTCCTTTCCTTCATAGTCTTGTTGTGCCAATAAATCCCCTAGAGCAGTTGGTGTAGCTGAAATATAAAGCAAAAGTGGCTTACCTTGGATTGGAGGCATCAAGATTGGAGGATTCATCAGATACTCTTTCAGGAGATTAAAAGCTTATTCACACCCCTCATCCCATCTGAAAGGAATGTTCTTGTGAAGGAGATGGGTAAATGGATGGCATTTGTCAGCTAATTGTGAGATAAACTGACAGATAGATTGTAACTTGCCTTGCACTGACCTCAGTTGACTGATATTCCTAGGTGGTGGCATGCCCATTATTGCTTCCACTTTGGCCGGATCCACCTCAATTCTTTTGGCTGAAACTATATATCCTAAAAGTTTGCCGGATGTGACTCCGTACACACACTTCTTTGGATTCAAGCGGACATTAAATTGCTCCAGTCTCTGAAATATTTTATCTAATACCTGCAGGTGTGTTTCTCTTGTGAGTGATTTGGGTAGAATATCATCCACATAATCTTCCATATGGTGTGCATCGTATCATGAAAAATTGTGGTCATTGCTCTCTGGTATGTTGCTCTTGCATTTTTTAGTCCAAATGGCATCACACACCAGCAATATGTACCCCATGGACATGTAAAAGTTGTCTTGTGCTAGTCTTCTGGTGCTATTTTGATCTAATTGTAGCCAGAAAATCTGTCCATGAGTGATAGCATAGTATGCCCCGCTGTAAGATCCACAATGATGTCGATATTAGGCAAAGGAAAGTCATCCTTAGGGCAAGCTTTATTCAAATCCCTAAAATCATTGCAAAGTCTGACCCTTCCATCTAGTTTTGAGATAGCAACAATATTGGAAATCCATTCCAGATAGTCAATTGGTCTGATAAACCCAACAGTTTCTTCAATTCTTCTTTCACTAACAACGCTATATGCAAATGTATCTTTCTTAGTTTTTGTTTGATTGGTTTAGCTCCCAAAGCTAGTGATAAGTGATGCATTATGAGATCTGGATCTAGTCCAGGCATATTCACATAGGAACAAGTAGAATTTATCTGTCTCTATTTGAAGAATTGGATGAATTATGGTCTTTCTTGCTCAGATAAAGATTTAGCTAGATGGATTATCTTTGGATTGTCTTCTGTGCCAATGCTAGCAGGTCCTACTGGTTCTATCAAAATTGATGATCTCTCCTAATGTGTAAGGTTGGGGAGAGTGTCAAGCCTTTCATCCTTTGGCATCTCAGAGAGATTTTCACCATCGAATTCATCTTTTATTATTTTTTTACTTTTTTCATGATCTAACACTGCCGCAGAGCAGTTTTCACCATTAGGTCTATTTTTTTATTTTTACATTTTATGACTGAAAGGCTTGGTACTCTCTCCAAAATAACCGTTGTCGTTGAGTTCTATAGTGAAGCCAGAATTATGATCTCCTAATGGTAAGTGATGGACCTTAGTTCTAGATAGTCAATAATAGCATCGTCATTTTGAAAGGTATCTAGTTAGGGGGCCTCTTGTAGTTCCCAATCTATAAGTTTGGGATGCAATAAGAGTAGAGGATCATCAAGTTGGTTTGACTCAAGGGAAACGATGGTTAGGACACAGGAGTTGACTAGGTTCATGGGGGTATTTACAAGGTCTAAATAGTACTCTCCTCAATATTATCTATCAAGTGTGACATCTGACCTTCCTCTTGAGACTCACTCTCAGTAGTTTACGAATCAAACTCTAGCGGTCTAGGCCTTGAGCTTTGACCCTCATGATATGTATTTGTTGAGCTATATGTTTGAACCACATCAATACCTTTATCTTCACAAGATTGCTGAAAAAGACTATCCCATTCCCATTCGTTAGAGTTAGTTTCACTCTCTTCTTACAATTTGTGAATTTGCTCAACTAGATTGGTGGTGACCTTTTCCTTGTCTTTTCCTTTGTATCCTAGCCCTGTAGTGTCTCGGGCCGATATGGAAGAAGGTTGTATGGGTTCTATGATACCTTCTTTTCTCAAGCCTATGGGACTATGGCCATCATATTCAATTCTTTGCAACATAGTAAAACTTGGTCCATATTGATCAGTTTGTAATTGGGGTTGTTGATCTTCTGGCTTGGATTCCATATCCTCTTCTTTGTATAGCCATTGAAGGACATCCTTCTCATCACTTTCATTTGATAGAGTTCCCCATTTGATAAAAGGACCTTTAGGAGTTTTTAATGGCTATGGTTTGTCCATAAATGGTTTGCCATAAGACTTGGGTGATAGAGGTAGTTTTGTAAGACAAAAGGTTTGTTCAATGGAATACTCTCCTATCCCTTTATCTTTGAGCTTGGCTTTTAGTTCGGCAGTTTTGGATGTAGAAGATATGGAACTTGGGTCAACAAGGGGTGTAGAGGATGAGCTTGCACAGTTGGTAGGTATGACAACTTCAGACTTTGGCTTGATGGTGTTGCAGTATTGAAATGAATCGGGATCACCTTAGATAGTAATCTCTTGGTCGTTGTAGGGAAATTTTGTACATTGATGATAGGTGGATGATACGACCTTCATCGTATGTATCCAAGGTCGGCCAAGGAGGATATTGTAGGCTAGTTCCATGTCGAGAACTTGGCAAACCATATCTTTCTCTACTGGTCCAACTCGTATGGGAAAAACAACAGTACCTTTAGATGTCCTTTCTTCTTCATCATAGGCCTTGATTGTGATCTTCTTTGGATCAACAACATTCTCGAAGAACCCCAAAGCAAGGATTAATTTTAGTGTGCAAATATTTAAACCTACCCCTCCATCTATAAGGACCCATTTTATTTTGTGTTTATGAATGAGGGCTTCGATGTGAAGGGATGCATCGTGAGGTTGAGTAATGGACATGTCATCTTTTTTGGTAAAAGATAGGAAGTAAGGGTAGTAAGATGTCCTACCATGGTTTGGAATTGCTCTTGAGCTAGATTAGTTGGCACGATGGTTTCCAATAGAGCTTTTTCTAGGATATCCTTATGGGATGGTGAGAGACACAAAAGCTCCAAAATAGATATATGCACGGGTGTTTTTTCGAGTTGGTCTAGAACATTATACTGATTGGATATGGAAGATGGTTTAGGTGGAGCCCCTTGGAGAGTAATCTTTCCACGACGAGTGGTTACATTACAATCAAGATTTTTATTTATAGTACTCACATTTACATGTGAGTCACTTTCAGAGATGTGGTTAATAGTATAATCATATGATACATTTGTGTAGTTGGCATTGTTACCACCGTTATTGTTTTGTTTAGAGGGACCTCCCTTTTCATAGTTAGGGAGAAGATTCTTGAATGCCAAATGGTCATCATTGGATGCATGTCTGTCAATTGATATATCTCTTTGATCTATCAAGTCTTGGATGGTGTTCTTCAATCGTTGGCAATCATTAGTTTTATGACCTTTACTTCTATGGAATTCACAAAAGTCAGAATCTTTCCACCAAGAGGGTTTGAACTTAGGTTCATATTCTCTTATCATAGGAAGCATTATGAGGTTGTTTTCTATGAGCTTCCTTAGGGCTGATTCAATTGATTCCCCTAATGGTGTAAATTTTTTGGGAGGAGGAACATTTGTTGGTCTTGATTCATTGTTTGGAGGTTTGTTTGGAAGTTTGTTTGGAGGTGTATTGTTGTGTGGACTCAATAGATTTAGAATAGGTTGTTTTAGTGTCACACATTTTGCATCTACAACTCCATCGTTTACAATGTTCTTGTTTTTAGTCCAAAATCTTGATTTATCCGTGTTATTGCTTGAACTAGGGACATCCTTGTAGATTTTTATTTGTCCTTTAGCTATCAAATCCTTCTCAATGAGTAATCCCATTTTAATGACCTTACTAAAGGAAGTAGCACATTGGATTTGTATTTGATATCTTAATTCGGTGTTCAAGTTATGGACAAACATTTCAATCATTTACTTTTTAGGAATATGATAAGGACATTTACTAGAAAGTTGTCTCCACCTTTGTAAGAAAGTGGCAAAAGATTATCCATTCTTTTGTTTGTTATTGCATAGGTCTAACATTGCAATCTCATGTTCAATGTTGTAGGAGAAATGAGTGACAAACCTATCCACTAGTACATTGAATGTTCAGATTCTGGGAGGTAGACAGGAGAACCACTCCATAGCTTGACCTCCTAGGCTGGGTGGGAAGAGTCGCATAAGATATGTCTCATTATGGGCAACTTCTAAGCATGCAGTGCTAAATTCTCTAATGTGGTCACATGGATCACCTTTCCCTGTATATTTGTCAAATTTTGGGACTTCAAATCTTGAAGGGAAAGGTACCATGACCAACCTTTTGTCAAAAGGATATGGAGATATATCCTCTAATGAGTAATGTTTTGTGGAAGTTCCTATTTGTAGGTCCAAAAATTTTTGTTGTAAGGCTTGGATTTGTTGTGTGAGTGTATCTAAAGGATTACATATCCTTAGCCTTTTCATTCTTGGGAGCTTTTGTTTCGTTCGATGAGATTGTTGTTCTTAATTGTGAGATGTCAAAATCAGCAGGTAGTTTGGCTCCTTGTTGAGCAAGTAAGAGGAAGTACTTGTGAGGATCCATTGTTATGACCTGTGATAGGTAAAAAATCAGGTTAATAAGATCAAGCATAGCCATGAAAACCTAACCCTGCCATCATCAAAGAATCTAATCCAAATGAAACCAAAAGCATGCAATTCAAGCACAATATCACCTAGATTGTGTGATTCTTTGTTTATGATGTGGATTGCTTCTTCAACAATGAACAATTATGAAGATAAAAGATGCCATGATGGATGGATGATAATGATAATAAGCTCAAATGGATGCTATGAATACTCAAGTGCTCAATATGCTCAGGATGATAATGTAGACGCTATACGAAGGCTGGATAGATGTAGTATTGAATGAGAGGGTGTTTATATAGAACTCAACCAAGGGCTATGTGAATGGCTAAGATTGAATGATAGACATAGGTGAATGTGAAGATGACAAGTGGAGAGAAGATAGGGCTTATATGTGCTTGTGTACATAAAAAGTACTACATGTGAAAGATATTAAATAAAGGATGTAGTACCACTTATCTTTTTTAAATGAAAGAGGCACACATGTCGGCTCAAGAGATAAATGATAAGATAAATTAATTAAATAAATAAAATTTATTTAATTAATTGGAAAGTGGGCTTGTGAATGAAATTTTAATTAAATAAATAAGATTTATTTAATTAAAATAGATAGAATGAAGATAATTAAATAATTAAAGATTGTTTAATTATAGCTTAGAGGAAATAGCTAATGAATTAACTAAATAAATATAAATTTATTTAATTAATAGAAGAAAATAGATATGTTAGGGATATTTCTCAAGTGTGCTAGACAAATAGAAATGTGATATTTTGAATGCTAATAATAATGAGTCAATTTTGGGTGTCTACATTTTGCCCCTCTTTGATACAATGTTCGATAGAGCATTGTGTCAAAGAAGATACGATATGCCTTCGATAAACAAAGTTATGCCCCAGTGTAACTGGTAGGTGATTAAAATGTGATAGGTAAAAAATTAGGTTAATAAGATCAAGCATAGCGATGAAAACTGATGCAGAGCCAAACAACCTAACCTACATTACCCTAACCCTTAACATACATTTACCTTTGTATGTCTATGTTTTACTTGCCTATCGGCTAGACATTATACTATCGGCCGAACAAAATTCCTTTACTCCGATCACACCCCTTACTCCGTCAGCACTCTCTTCGTTGTGACCCACTTCCATAGGTTGAGTGACCAACTGTCACCCCAGTCTACTACTCTCCCCGATGAAGCTTTACTCCTCGCGACCATCGGTATAATATTTACCATCGGCTAACATTCGTCTCCCGCACCGATGTACCGATGACTCTCCCCATACATGCAAGGCTTGACTTGCTGTTGCCAGTTTCCTTACCGCTGCTTCCGGTCACCTCTTGCACCTGACTCAATGTATCTACGCAATGCATATGCGCAACATACATTCGAAACATGCAACCTGATTATGCATTCGAAAGATGCAATCAAAACATGCATTCAGAATATGCTTTGCCGAATGTACATTTGACTGTTGACTTCCTTTGTATGCCGATACACTTGTACATTCACAATGTACATCTGCCACATACAACTGTGATGAACATCTGCGAGACACACATGAACATGCAACTGTGATATATACACAGGATGTATATCTAGCATACAATTGTGATATATCCACAAATTGTATGTCTGGTAAAACAACTCGCAACGTCACCGATTTGATCCGATGTAAATTCAGTAACTTCACGGATCCATTTCTTCAACTACACAAATCTAATCACATAGATCTTTCACTTTGCCAACCTAGCACATGACAATGCTAGGATCTGTCAATGCATCTGTACGCGATCCTGCAAGCATGAAATGGACAAAACAGAAAACACAAAATGAAAACATAAATCAATATGTACAGCCATTCCACTGATTTCGAACAAATCTAACCGGTGGAATGGATTAACGATCCATCTCGATCCCAAAATAGAAAATTAACTTATACAGAGGAAAAACCTAATGAGATCGAATAAAAGAAAGTTGCACAACACAAAACAGGCCCTTGTTTATTACGCTTTCAGAAATGTATACAGATGCTTTGTTCTCGCAATTGTACAACTCAACTTCACAACTGCTTACAACTATCTATCATATGATCTCAATCGATCTGATCCTGGGGTATTTATCTACTTACCCTCAGTAGTACCAACTTGGCTCCAAGCAGCTGGGAGACAACCTCCAAGCGGCTGGGAAATCACAACTGACTAACAACCTCTAATAGTTTAACAGCCTTTGGGATTACAGCTCGACAAGTGTCCTTGGGACTTACAACATAAACCTAAATACAAACTAAATTAACATGCATTGGTCAAACAGACCTTATTACATTGAATGGTCTTATAGGACCTTATTGAAAACATCAAAATGAACTGTAAACAGTTAATGCCTAATGGAGGCCACCGTGGATTGGGTGCTCTTGCACCATACACCCCATCGCAAAAAGAACTCATGCCACATGAGTTAGGTCTTTGTCTTGCTCCAGCTGTATACTATGTTGTCTCACGTCTTCCCCATGATCTTTGGACTGCATTATAGGCTCTTCTCATATCTATCCTTTGCTTGCCATTCTGTCTTACTACCATATCTATCTGAACACCTACATTGGAAACCTTGGTAAGTGCTTCTTGTACTACTGCTATGGCAGAATCTGTTTGTTGTTCAACTCGTGTTGGTTCTAGAGGACAAACAATTGTCCCTACTATGATTGCATCCTTGCCTCTCCCATCAACTTGTGGCTGCTTACAAACCTGTTCTTCGACCTTCTGCTGATCCATCTGATCTCCATCATCAAAAACTAAAATTGCCTTCAAAATTTGATCTTTATCAATCCCATTCCCTGAGGTATCCTCAACTACCTTTATGCCTTCTGCTGTAGGCATCTCCACAAACTCTTTCTTTCCCACTAAGATGACCTTGGCTACCTTCTGTGCTGCAGCATCCTCTTGTAATGGTGTCATCACAAAAGTCCTCCCATCCTTCTTGATGGTGTATGTCTTAGCATATCCTCATACAATGCTCTCTTATCAAATTGCCATGGCCTACCTAAAAGTAGGTGACAACATTCCATGGGCAATATGTCACACAAAACCCTATCCTGATATTCTCCAATCTAAAAATCAACATATGCTTGTTCATATACCAAAAGTGATTGACTATCACTGACCCAAGATGCTTTGTAAGGATTTTGATGAGGAATCCTTTCCAATTTCAATTTATCCACCATTTCTTGAGATACCATATTATCTGTAGAACTAGAATCTATTACTACCTTGCATAGTTTACCTTTAGTTTTGCATTTGGTCCTGAAAAGAGCTCTCCTTTGCAGCATGTCCTTGGATGTCTTCAAGATTGTTCTCCTTAGCATCAATGATTCTCCATCTTCAGCTGGGGCCGCACTTCCCATTTGAGAGTTAACACTTTCATCTACCTTCTCTTCTTGCACAAATTGAACCCTCTTGTCATTCTTCCTATCATCTCTTGATGATAAACCTTGCCTTTCTGGACATTTGAATGTTGTATGACCAATTTCATTACAATGATAATAACTTCCAGTGAAAACATTAGAACATCTACCACCTCCAAATCTGCCTCTTGTTCCTTTCCATCCACCTCTGAAATCAAACTGCTCTTGTCCTTTACTAGTCTCTTCCTGGTTAGACTCACCACTAGGCCTCTGGTTAGGACTTCTTCCTCCAAAACTGCCTCTAAAATTTCTGTTACCTCTTCCTCTATTGTTCTGCTCACCTTTTCTCTTCAGCTTCTCTTCAGCTCTTAAGGCCATTTGGAAACACTTATTCACTGTTTCTGGTGCTAAAATGTTGATCTCATCTTGGATGTTCATCCTTAGGCCATTCAAGTACCTGGCCTCTTTCTCTGACTCTTCCTCTTGTCTCTTTGATCTGAGACTGAGTTTATGAAACTCTTGTGTGTATGCATTCACATCAAGGTCTCTCTGTCTGAGGTTCTGCAACTTTTTATACATCTGCACATCATAGTCCAGAGGTAAAAATTGTGCCTTGAGTTTGGTCTTCATCCCTTCCCAAGAGGTTATCATATTCTTCCCCTCCTTGACTCTCTCTCCTTGTTCATAATTCCACCATGCAAGAGCAGATCCCTTCAGCCTTGCTTTTTCCAACTTAACCCTCTTATCATCAGGGATTTCTTTATATTCAAAATGATTGTTCAATGCCTCAATCCAATCAATCACCTCTTCAGCTTCCATACTTCCACTATACATAGGTAATCCATCTATGGTGTCCCTATTGACTGACTTTAATGCATTTAAAAATGCCCTCTGGTCTGTTGGTATCTCCTCTGCCTTTTTACTGGTTTCACCAATTTCTGTATCTTCTTCATCACTGTCACTGTCATCTTCCTTATCTTTGCCTTTGGACTACTTGAACTCTCCCAACTTGGATGCAAGTATCTCCTCGATCAACTTCTTGATGGCATCCTGCGACATACTTTTGGGAGGCATCCTCTCTGCCTTTGTATCGCTTTCTTTGTCTGACATAAACATACACAGACAACACCCAAACGCCAACACTCCTGCAAATCCTTAATTCAATTTTCTGCCCAAATCTTTTTCAGGCTCTGATACCACTATGATGCAGAGTCAAACACCCTGACCTACATTACCCTAACCCTTAACATACATTTGCCTTTGTATGTCTATGTTTTACTTGCCTATCGGCTAGACATTATACTATCGACCAAACAAAATGCCTTTACTCCGATCACACCCCTTACTCTGTCAGCTCTCTCTTCGCTATGACCCACTTCCATCAGCCGAGTGACCAACTGTCACCCCGGTCTACTACTCTCCCTGATGAAGCTTTACTCCTCGTGACCATTGGTATAACATTTACCATCAGCTAACATTCGTCTCCCGCACTGATGTACTAATGACTCTCCCCATACATGCAAGGCTTGACTTGCTGCTGCTGGTTTTCCTTACCACTGCTGCCGGTCACCTCTTGCACCTGACTCAATGTATCTATGCAATGCATATGTGCAACATACATTCGAAACATGCAACCTGATTGTTGGTTATTTTTCCTAGATCGGCAGAGGGTTTGCCAGTTCCTATGCATAAGTAGATCTGGCCAATAGAAATGGGAGGTTGCGTGAGCTGTCTCCCCTTCACTTCTGGTTCTACCACACCAAGGGGGGTATCCCTATTTGCTAAAGATGTAACATTGACTAGACCAACAATGACAAAAAGATTTAGCTTGACAGCAACAGGCAGAATACTCTCACGTATGGACCAAGATCTGCATGATAGATCACAAGGTTGGCAACATTCTTGGACTTTTTTGTCTAGTTAGGGATGAGAGTATGCAGGGGGTTCCTAATCCTACTCCTACAACTAACAGGTGGAAGTTACAGAAAGATGGATGGAAGTGATGTTTTGGATGCAAAACGAGGGGTTTTGGATCATAACTACTAACCCAGGCGCAGACCGGTGCCTATCTCAGGGCAAGGAGTCAACTAGACGTATTCAAGTTTCAAGGGGTTGGAACTGATGCTTGCCTTACAAACATCACCCAAGAACAGGTATCTAACCACCTCTACTTACAAATATCCCTGCTAACATACAATCTTCTCCATACTTAACCTAAAATAGTTTAATCCACTCCTTGAATGGAAGTCACAGATCAAGCATATGATACAACAAAGCTATACCCTAGAATCTGAGAAACCCTTAGCAATCTGATTCAAAAGAAGAAAATGCATGCAACAAATGGAGAGTGACAGCTAGACACATGCAATAACATATTTTTCATATACAATGATAAGAAACTGAATATATGTGCAAGATACACTACAGATGCAACTCATAAACTCCAAAATGAGACAGAACAACAAGGAAATGCTCTGTATTTCGTTATTTTTCCCCCAAAATTGCCCAAGTCTTCAACGACCTTACAAATGAGCAACACAGTCTGCTATATACAGCAGGAAGGTACTCAGCATTAATCACTGGGTGACTTCAAAATTTGCCAGATACATGCATCCTGAGAAATTGGCGCTCAAACATTGAATGTAGCAGATGGAGGAGAAGACAGGAAGTAATCTCGAGCCCTGCGCCACCGCCTGGGGATCCACATCTTCAATCGGGTACTTGATCCATCCACATCTTTGCCCATACCCTGTAACATCCGCCATTAATGTCCACCTACTCGTGGCCTTGGGAAAAATAGTTAACTGTGCACTCATGAAACTTTCCTGCCAAGATATATCATCCTAATATTTCAAATCATGTGGGAACTAATTATCCCACATGCACCCCGCGGCGACCTCCTTAATACAATATAAACTAGGCCGAGAGCATATATGATGTCGGTGATTTTGCTCCTGACGGCACCAATATAAACCTCATCATCATCCTCCATCGGCCAGACCCCTTATATCAGTGAACCTCATGTTTGTCCACCCGATACGAAATATCACCCTGATATTTCACATCACTCTGATGTGAAATATCACCCCGCGGGAAAGTATAACCTGATATAAAATATCACCCTGATATTTGGAAACCAGCCTGATGACCAACCTTACCTTCATGTGAAAAAATCACCCCGATATTCACCCTCATTGGTACAACCTGATGCACCGGAGGAAGATCCTCCTGCTTTGCCGATACCATATGTCTCGCCGATGATCCACCTGATCATGTCCAATAATATCCTGATGATGTCACCATCACATTGCAATATCAGGGTGATCCTTGAAGGATAACTGACGTTAGAAATATGACCCCCCTCGGACCTAGATGACATCATCGTCATGTCTGCATAAGGTGATATTCGGCGGGGTGATATTCGTAAGATCACCTGATATTTGAAATATCACCCCCCGCAAGAAAATCGGGCAACACTGTAGCTTCATTGTAACATCGAGGTGATGTTTGAATATGACTGATATTTGGAAATATCACCCCCACTTCAGAAAATCAGGTTGATATGAAAAATGACCCTAGCAAGAAATATCAGGATGATGCTTCGAAATATGATGATGATGACCTCCTCCCATATGAAAAATCAGGCTATCTTAGAAATATGATGAGGAGGCCTGAAGACTTAGAACCTTTTTTGGATTTTTTGGGAAGGGACCTGCAGATTTATTTGCTTGAAACCTGACTGCTTATGCAGGCACCACCAGCAGCTCTGGCCTAAAAACCTAAACATAAATGATTACCAACACCGATTTTGCATTCGAAAGATGCAATCAAAACATGCATTTAGAATATGCTTTACCGAATGTACATTTGACCGTTGACTACCTTTGTATGTCGATACACTTGTACATTCACAATGTACATCTACCACATACAACTATGATGAACATTTGCGAGATACACACGAACATGCAACTACGATATATACACAAGATGTATATCTGGCATACAATTGTGATATACCCACAAATTGTATGTCTGGTGAAACAACTCGGAACTTCACCGATTTGATCCACTGTAAATTCGGTAACTTCACGGATCCGTTTCTTCGACTACACAGATCTAATCACACAAGTCTTTCACTCTGCCAACCTAGCACATGATAATGCTAGGATCTGTCAATGCATCTGTACGTGATCCTATAAGCATGAAATGGACAAAAATGAAAACACAAAATGAAAACACAAATCGATATGTATAGCCATTCCACTGATTTCGAACAAATCTAACCGGTGGAATGGATTAACGATCCATCTCGATCCCAAAACAGAAAATTGACTTATACAAAGGAAAAACCTAATGAGATCGAATAACAGAAAGTTGCACAACACAAAATAGGACCTTGTTTATTATGCTTTCAAAAATGTATATAGATGCTCTGTTCTCACAATTACACAACTCAACTTCACAACTGCTTACAATATCTATCATATGATCTCAATCGATCTGATCCTGGGGTATTTATCTACTTACCCTCAGTAGTACCGACTTGGCTCCAAACGGCTGGGAAATCACAACCGACTAACAACCTCTAACAGTTTAAAAACCTTCAGGATTACAGCTCGACAAGTGTCCTTGAGACTTACAACATAAACCTAAATACAAACTAAATTAACATGCATTGGTCAAACAGACCTTATTACATTGAATGGTCTTATAGGACCTTATTGGAAACATCAAAATGAACTGTAAACAGTTAATGCCTTATGGAGGCCACCGTGGATTGGGTGCTCCTGCACCAAAAACCTAACCCTACCATCATCAAAAAATCTAATCCAAATGAAACCAAAAGCATGCAATTCAAGCACAATATCACCTAGATTGTGTGATTCCTTGTTTATGATGTGGATTGCTTCTTCAACAATGAACAATTATGAAGATAAAAACTGCAATGATGGATGGATGGATGATAATGATAATAAGCTCAAATGGATGCTATGAATACTCATGTGCTCAATATGCTCAGGATGATAATGTAGACGCTATACGAATGTTGGATAGATGTAGTATTGAATGAGATGGTGTTTATATAGAACTCAACCAAAATCAATCAATGGTGGGGATTCGGTGGCTATGTGAATGGCTAAGATTGAATGATAGACATAGGTGAATGTGAAGATGACAAGTGGAGAGAAGATAGGGCTTATATGTGCTTGTGTACATAAAAAGTACTACATGTGAAAGATATTAAATAAAGGATGTAGTACCACTTATCTTTTTTAAATGAAAGAGGCACACATGTCGACTCATGAGATAAATGATAAGATAAATTAATTAAATAAATAAAATTTATTTAATTAATTGGAAAGTGGGCTTGTGAATGAAATTTTAATCAAATAAATATGATTTATTTAATTAAAATAGATAGAATGCAGATAATTAAATAATTAAAGATTGTTTAATTATATCTTAGAGGAAATAGCTAATAAATTAATTAAATAAATATAAATTTATTTAATTAATAGAAGAAAATAGATATGTTAGGGATATTGGTCAAGTGTGTTAGACAAATGCAAATGCAAAATTTTGAATGTTAATGATAATGAGTCAATTTTGGGTGTCTACATTTTGCCCCTCTTTGATACAATGTTCGATAGAGCATTGTGTCAAAGAAGATACGATATGCCTTCGATAAACAAAGTTATGCCCTAGTGTAACTAGCAGGTGATGCCCCCTCGAGAAGTAAGCCAGGCTAACCCAGAAGGGCTAGGTTGGCTCGCAATAGAAGAAAAGCTAGGACGCAAGGTTGACACGAAGAAAAAAAAGGTTGGGTGGAAAAAAAAATGGGATGAGGCAGAACAAAAAAGGCTTTGGCATAGAAGAATGAGGGTTTAGATAGGGCTATAAGTAGGTTCGTCAAGGGCAAATAGACTCATTTGTGCCCAGTTGTGTTCAGAAATCTATAGAGATCTAGAGCTCCTTAGAGTTGGTGTGCGACGAGAGTTGGAGAGCTATCAGGATGGTGATTCCACCCAGAGATCATCGTGCCGAGCGAGTGAGGACACATGGACGACCAGAGGGATCAGACGTACCGGTATGTATCAAAAATTTTGCTAAAAGCATGATTTTGATAGGCTATAAGCGTCATAAATACACACACGTCACCATAAGCGACTAGGTCTTAGGATAGGCAGTGCAGGTTGCTTAGGAGGAAAAACAAGTCACGTACAGTAGTTAAGGTCACTTTTAGGTGCGGCTTGGTTGCATATGGAAAGAACAGGTCTCTTTTAGTCAGCTAGGTAAATAGAGGCAAAATGCGCATATAGATAAAATCAGGTCACTTATGGGCTAAAAACAGGCACATGCAAAGGTTCAGCTCACTTGTAAAGAAAAGATGCGCGCTTGTAGGATAGAGATCACTTATAAGCAAAAGGTATACACATATAGAAATAGAGCTCGCACTTGGTTAATAAGCATTCACATAGGGAAAGTAAGTCACATGTAAGCGAGGAATAAGCGCATGTAAAAGGTAGGTCGCATATAGATAATGAGATGATATGTGATGGACTTGTGTATGTCTAACACACTTGTTTTGCAGGATAAGAGATGTAGAAGAAGGATGATGGAAATGATTGATCTTGGCTGACTACATAGACGAATAATAAGATGAATAGATGAGGCAGTGGGCAGCTTTTTAAGTAATTGCTCAAAATAAAAAGAAATGCAATCCTTATGTTTGATAAAGAATATGGATGTTATGCACCAGGGTATGGAAGACCAAGGTGTCGAGATATCCAATGCGCAACTAGCATGCTACAATCTTGTCTAAACACATGAGGTCAAGATGTTGGGCCAACATGCACAAGATATGAATAACAACTAGTGTTTCAAGATGGACTTTGACACTACAAGCAATGGTTTGAGCTTATCTCCACTACGCATAGTGACAGCTTGTTGGTTATATGTATGGAGCTAGTCTTGACATAAAATAGTCTCAAGTACATAAGACACTATTTAGCTTCTCAGATGCTAGAGATATTGATATGTAAGATGCTAATCCCAATATGTACAAGATACCAATACCCTTAAGAAAAGAATAAGATCATCCCACAAACACAGCATATGAAAGCAATATGACCATGCCCCATTCCTTACTTCATCGCAACATACCAAGATATAGATAGATCAAGGTAGTCTTGATTAGGCATAGAAAAGGGACAAAAGATAAATCGAAAGATAAAACAAAAGATATTGTCATCACATTCTCTTGCCAAATTTAGGTGCTCTTAGATGGATTTAAGATGGCACCTTGTTAAGAGGAAAGCTACATCCTGTTGAAGGCTAAAAATGTGGATAAACTACTATAGAAAATGTTGGCTGAAGGCATGCAGACAAATAGCTTCTGGCTTATTCATGATTGGTTAAAGTGCTAGAGCTTTCAGTATACACACAGTTTACTTCCTGCTTGAGCTGATCAAAGAGAAGAAAATGGAAGATGAGAGAAGATAAAGAAGATGGGGTGGATCATCTATTTTTGAGTACTCGAAACTTCCTTCGTATTCCAGACTGCCTACATACATTTTATCCACGGGATCAAAGCACATTCATGATGAAGATGAGACATGATGAATATGTAGTTCCGGGTTTTATTGATGATGTATGTGATGATATATAGAAGAATGTGAGATGAAAGATTAGAGGATGATCAGAAGAAAGATGAAAGATGGATGATGAAGAGAAGGGGCTATCGTCTTAGCCTGAATCAGAGTGCTTCCTTCACATCTCAGATTGCCTACATACCCTGTATCCACGGGATCAAGGCTTTAACGATAGAGCTGGGATGTAGTTCTTGCTTATTACATGGACGGGTGATGTTGAAAGAATCAAGTAATTGCTTGAATGTTTGCGTTGGCAATGTCTTGCGATTGTTGGATGTCGGATGAGCGCAAATTGATTGCAAAGATATGAATCCTGGTTGCAAATTGTTTTGCCACGTTTGTCATTGGATGAGCGCTATGGTTGAAGTTGAAAGCTTGTTGTGTTGTGAGCTAAATTGTTTGATGTGTTATATGCTAGAGATAGCAGTATCCAGCTCCAAATAAGAATCAACAAATGCCCCTAGTGCGGGATGAGGTTTATTATAAAGGAGCAATGATGGAGAAGGCATGCAGTCAAGATGCTAAGGTGCCAAAAGAGATAGTTATCGCAACAATGTCTCAAGTATGATAGCTAGCATTGACAAAGGCGAAGATGGAAAAGCTATTTATTGTGATGACATGTGGATTATGATATGGATTATGTGGGATAGGATGGCGAAATATGGTAGGAAGAGTGATGATCAAACAAACCAAGCATATAATGGAGGCTAGTCACTACACATAGTGCCTGTTTGCCAGGTTTTCACTATGGTACTTATCCAAGGTGCCTGTTTACCAGGTTTTCACTAGAGGACGGATTATTTATCTTATACTATTATTTTTTTGTTATCCAAAGCACCACAAAGTGGTTTTCACTGTTGGATGGATTTTTTTTTTGGGGGGGGGATAGCTAATTACACATGGCGCCCGTTTACTAGGTTTTCACCATGGTAATGGATAGGATGGACTCAAGTGTCTAGTTCGATGGATGTTGGTAGTCCCGTTAGAGATGGATGTCATTGCATGGACTGTGTTGTTATGCTTCAAGATGTTGGTAAGGGATTGCATGGATGGAAGATGGATGAGGAAGGATAGTGGATGGAAGGCTAATGGATTATGTCAGACTTAGGATAAGAGGCTTATACAAAAGCATGGACCATAGGAAGGTGATAGGGGAGATATGGAGGATAATGGATGAAGGATGGAGGTATGGAGGTATGTGGACATGTTGTAGAATGAAGGAAATTGTGACCAACGGTTGCACACACCGCTAAACATTAAAGCTTTAGATGGAAAGGGTAGTGTAGGAAGTGAAAGAGATGCGTGCTTAGGGGATGGGTGATGGAGTGATTTAGGTACCCACAGATACTTAGTATTTTTAGTTCTTTTACTTTGCTTGTGGGATTGTTGGACGGAATGGAAGTTTTTGTGTGGAAGGGAATGATTGGGATTTTTCATTTATGATAAGGATGCCTCATTCGGTTGGCTTGCTTGTTTGCTTAGGAACCTAGACCATTTTGGTCATAGGCTCTTCTTGTGGAGTTATAGGCTCAGCTAGCTTTTTAGATACGCTAGATTGTGATTCTTTGCTTTGATGCCCTAAGACATGAGAATCTTTAGGATTCTTAGTAGGATTTTTAGCTTTAGAAGTAGAGGTATCCAAATTTTTATTTTTGAATCCCATGGATTTGCTGGAAGTAGGGTTTATAGAATGAGTGGAAGCTTTATGCTTAGACGGTATGTGCATTTGTTGGTCATGATTAGGAATATAATGGTGCTGATGGATAAAGGGATAATTAGGTGTTGGTAACAATGGCAACAAGGAAAATGGAGGGATATTAGGAGTTGGAAGGAGTGGGGGTAAATTGGATGGTGGAAGGTGGACGGTCACATGCTTTTGCAAGTTATAGGATGTGGGAAGTGGAGGATATGGATGTAAAGTTAAAGGTGGGCGTTTAGGAGTTGGAAGAAGCGGTGGTAAATTGGATGGCAGAAGATGTACGGTCACATGCTTGGGGAGTTTAAGATGGGGTTTTTGATGGGAAATGGTGGGCTTAGGATGGAAGGAGGATTTACCAACATCTTTAGCTTGGAGAGGCCAGTGTTTGACACTAGGGCTAGGAGTGCTTGGAGAACTAGACTTGAGTTCCTCATTAGATGGAGATGAAGGGGTTGCAGAAAGCATGAAGATGGAGGATCCCAGAAAAAGGTCGATGAGATGAAAGGAGGAGTCGTCAATGGTATCAGAATTAGGAGTCTCTCTTACCAAAGAAGATCTAGCTTCTGTATCAGAAATAGATGTGGATGAAGATTCTTGTAATGTGTACTCACCTGGACCATGTTCTATGTACTTGATATGGAGATTGGAAGCGGCTTTGCTAGATGATGGCTTGAGTAGGTCGGATGGATCTACATATGATGAAGATGGATATGCCTCGGTGTTGATAGGAATGCGGTTTGGACTCTGATATTTAGCTTGAAAGTAACAACAAAATTCAAATGGATTGGGATCAGCATGGATAGTAATCTCAACACCGTTGTGTGGAAATTTAAGACATTGATGGTATGTGGAAGGAACTGCCTTGAGGACGTGTATCCATGGACAACCAAGGATGTGTTATAAGGAAGGTCAATATCAAGAACCTGACAATGGGTTTCTGTGGTGACCGGCCCAACTTGGATAGGCAAGAAAATAATCCCTTCAGTATCTCTCTCGGCATCATCACATGCTCTGATAGTAATAACCTTGGAGGTGTCAACATCTTTCTCAGAATATCCCAATTGTTTTATTAATTTCAAAGAACATATATTAAGACCAGCTCCACCATCTACCAAGATTCGTTTGATATGGCATTGTTTAACAAATACTTCAATGTGGAGGGCTTCATTGTGTGACGGGTGAATGAAGGGTTGAAGATCTTTGTCAGAAAAGGTTAAATGACAAGGGGCTACAATGCTAGCAACCATAGATTGGAATTGTGTGATATCAATATCATTAGGCACCGAAGATTCTTGTAAGGCTTTGTCAAGGATAGCTTTGTGAGTAGGGGATATGCGAAGTAACTCAAGAATGGATATGTGCGCCGGTGTTTTGCCAAGGTGATCCAAGATATTATAGTTAGAGAATGGTCGAGGCAGATGAACAGGTGCTCCTTGAATGGTGACTCGACCTCTTCAAGTGGTTACAGCGCAGTCAGGTGCTTTGCCTTGGATAGTAATGGTAGAAATGCGAGCATGGTCAATGCGGCCAATGGTAGATGATTCATAGTTGTACTGAATGGCATTCCCGATATGAGGGTTACTTGACTTGTCATGAGATGGAAGTGGATTCTTGAATGCCTCTAGATCATAGTTCGATATTGATTGTTGTGTAGGTTGAGTTGTTGAAGGTGTAATTTTGATTAAACCTTGATCGATGCAATCTTGGATAACATGTTTTAAACGCATACAACCATTTGTTTTGTGTCCTTTAACTCTATGGTAATCACAATACTCATTTTCTTTGTACCAAGGAGCTTTGAAGAGCGGTTCACCATTGGGTGGTGCATCTAGTAACACAATATCGCCTGCTTGGAGAAGTTTTCGAAAGACAACTTCCTTAGGTTCCACTAATGGTGTAAATTATCGGCGCGGATTGGAAGTTTGTCATTGTCGCATTCATTGAAAAGGTTGTGCTATTGTAGAAGCAGCTTGAATGTTGATGGGAGCTTTCATAGTTTGTATGTTCTTTGCATCCACAACACCATTGTTGACAACATTCTTATTTTTGTTCCAAAAGTGAGATTTATCGTTGGAGTTTTGAGGATAGTCCTTGTTATCATGAAAGATCTTGATAGTTCCTTTAGCAATTAAAGCTCATTCAATGATGGTTCCTTTGGAAACAAGTTCATCAAAGATGCTAGCACTTTGCAATTGTAGTTGGAATGACAGCTCGGGATGAAGATTTTGAACAAAGATATCAAGCTGTTGCTTCTCAGGTATTTCCCATGATAGTTTGCTAGCCATATTATGCCATCATTGAGTAAATGAAGAAAAGGCTTCATCATTGCGCTATTTATTGTTGACAAGGTCATTCATGTTCACTTCATGTTCAATGTTAAAAGCAAAGTGTGATCAAAACTTATTTGCTAATTCTGAAAAAGACTTAATTCCCGAAGGTAAATGAGAGAACCATTCAAGAGCTTTTCCTGCTAAGCTTCGAGGAAATAGTCTCAAAAGATATGTATCGTCATGAGCAACATCGAGACATGCCACAAAGAATGCTCTAAGATGGTCTTCTAGATTTCCTTTTCCTTTGTACTTGTCAAATTGTGGAATTTCAAAGTGTGGCGGAAAAGGTGTCATATGAAGTGACTTGTCAAATGGGTAAGTGCATATGTTTTCTAGAGAAAATGTCTTCTTGCCTTGTCCTGCCGGTTGGTTGATCATTTGTTGAACATCCGTTGGAGATAATTGTTGTTGTTGCAAAGGGGGTGAAACATGGTATGATGTATATTGAGGTTGCTGTTGTGGGATATATGAAGCCATGACCCTTTGTTGAGGTTGTGTACTCACAATGTATGTCAAAGGATTGGTATGTGACACATATGTGGTTGAGGAGTGTTGTCCTTGAGACACAAGCGGTGGTTGGGTATATTGTGATGAATTGGCACCAAGATTTCACATCACATGAGAAGTGGAAGATGGATTGACACTAGTTTATGGTTGTGAATTTGGAGTTGGGTTTGTGACATGGTAAGTGATGGAAGGATTGGTGGATGCAAAAGAAGGATGGACACTTGGGTTTGTATTTTGGGAAACATGGGGATTGATATGTCTCATGTCTTGGGTGACAATAGGCAAGCCTTGGGTAGCATAAGATGGATTGATGGTTTGTGAAGGATTGGAAGAATATGATGGAATGGATGCAATTTGCTCAACATAAGTGACCGTAGTGCTAGGAGTGGCTTGAGAAATAATAGGAGGGTCACTCATGTCAATAAGATTAACATTGGGATTATATGGTGTAATGGAGGGATTAGTAGAGATAGTGGAAAGTGTATTAGCAGTTGGTATATGAGATGTGGTATCCACACGGGATATAGCAAGTTGTGATGGTCATGAAGCTTGGACTATTGGTGTTGTTGGGATAGTTTGGGAGGCTTGCACACTATGGGATATGGGGATAGCTTGTGATGTTTGGGGCGTTTACACTTGGGTCACATGGACAACTTGTGTTACTTGAGGCATGGAAATGGTCATGTTAGGAGAACGAGTATGTTGAGGAACATTGAAAGGTGGAATGTTCAAATTTTGTGAAATGAAAGGGAGCACATTGGTTGGTGTTATCAAAGGTTTTAGAGTGTACTCCGAGTGTGGTGGATCAAATGAAGTAACAATAGGAAATGAAAGAGATGTGTTGGAAGATGAAGCTTGTGATATAATGGGGGATGGTGTGACTATAGTGGATGGTCCCTTTGCAACAATAGCGGGAGTGTTTGGATCGTGCTCTCTAATAGCGGATATGTCAAAATCTCTTGGTAATTTAGCACCCATGCGGGCAAGTTGCAAGAAATAGTGATTAGGCTCAGATAAAACAAGTCTCTCAACTTGATCCCACACATGTGTATCCTGAAATTATGATAAGTCTTCTTGGGATTATTCTTCAAAAGTCTCCAAAAATGTTTGAGCTTGCAATTGTTGTGAAGATGACTCTCCAATGGTATACCCATGAGGCGTACACATATGAGGAGACATACCAGTCGTAAATTGAGTTCCATCTTTAAGAGGTGTTGATCTAGATTGTTGCATCTTAGCTCCCATCTCAGCTTGCAATTTGGCTTCCATTTCAGCTCGCAGTTTGGCTTCCATTTCAGCTCTATATTGACTCCTAGTTTGAGGCATGATGTTGATGTTGAAAACTTAAGTTTATCTTGTCAAGGTTTTGAGACCCAAAAAAAAGATGATAGTTTGCTGTTTGGTTGGTTGCTAGTTGCTTTGTTGTTTTGCTTGGTTGTTGATTTGTTGTTGGCTGGTTTTCTTTGGTTGGTTGATTTGATTTGGTTGGTTGGTTTGCTTTGTTGATTTGTTGTTGGCTGGTCTTCCCGAGAGAATAGCTCACACACTCAAGGGAAAAGTCATTTACTAAGGGTTTTTATGTTGCTGATGTTGCTGAAGCTAGAGCTAGGAGATGATGTTTTGCTGATTGATCGAATTGATTGGTTTGCTGTTTGGTTTTCTGGTTTGGGATCTCAAAAAGATGAAAAGCTCATGAAATTTGATTGATTGGTAAGCTCAAAGCAGGAGACAAAGTTCAAGTATCTGCTAATGATTAGAGACAGGTCTGAAAGCTAATGCTGAAGCTGAGCAAGCTAGATTTGTGGCTAATTTGACTGAGTCACTAAGATTTGCTGGTATTAGACCACAGGTGACAAGAATAGCTCATATGCGACTCAGAAAAGGCCAAAGGCAATTGGTAATAGCTTAAATGCAAGTTGGTTTTGGTTCTGACAGCAGGTTACAATGTTAACCAGAGGCAAGCCAATTTTTCACAGGTGATTAATATTGACTCAAAAGTGATTTACTATTGATTAGAAGTGATGCAGGTTAGGCCAGAGGTGACATACTGTTGTTTAAAGGTGATCTGATTTAGGCTAAAAGCAACTAACTGCTATTTAAAAGCGACTCAGTTTAGGCAAAAAGCAGTTGTCTGCTATTTAAAAGTGACTCAGTTGAGGCAAAAAGTGGCTAACTGTTGTTTAAAAGTGACTCAATTGTTTGTATGTGGGTATTTTAAGCTCAAAAGTGATTGTATCTATCAGAAAATATGTCTAATTTGTGATTTTTGACAAGAAAACAGTAATTACAGTCAATCACACTCACAACAATCACAAACTTGTACAACCTAGGCTAGGAAAGGACTGTATTTGTTGAATCCCCTGGCTGTCCTTATTCAAAGCAGATAGCTTCAGGATCTTGGTAGCACTGGCTCCCCTCCACGGCACACACTTCTCATGCATACCAAGATCTGGGTTTCCAAAAAGCTTGTCCCTCACCAAACCTTAGGAATGTCCCTGCTATCTCTTCTAAGAACCACGTGAATTGGGGCGGCTTCAAAGGTCCCACCTTTTGCATCAACAAATAGAAGGTTTTTGGCTACTACACAAAGTTGCTAATAAGGGCATCCGTTCGGGTGACTATATGTGCAGCAGCGCTACTCTCCATTATGGAGTCTCCCAGCCTTCAAGGGTTACACCTTGGAGGGTTTTGGGGAGGTTAGCTGTCAGTATAACACAACACCCATTGTTTGTGGCTTTCGACACAAACACTTTTCTTATATAGCGGTTCGGAAGGACTTGGCTTTAGCCCATTACCGCTTGGGCCGTATCCCTTCTCACACCGGGAAGGCAGGCCCTCTAAAGATAATAACAAGTTCTCATACACCCAAGATCCATTTGATAGGCAAGGGGAGAGGATACTTTTGTTATTAAATTTGGGTTACAATCAATCACATGCAAGCAATAAAAAAAAAGATAAATCAAGCACGGAGCAAGCAATGATTCATTTTAAGCACCAAGCCCAAATGTTCCTAATTAGTGAAAAAGCACAAGTCTTGGACTGATTGAAGCTGCAACAGATATGTTAGTAGTTTGATAACCTCCTTTTCTTGGACAATCGATAAGATGCTGCACAAATACCCAATTAGTAGCCAAGAAAACTGTTAGATTTAGGACAGACAACTGAGAGGGCGGGTGAATCAGTTGTCTGAAACTTTCTTCCAATTAATCACTTAAAACCTTTTCTTAATTTAGCATAATAATAAATCAATCGTGGAAACATAATGCAACAATTCAAGAGCAGAAACACACATAAGACACCAAGATTTTGACGTGGAAAACCCAGTTAAGGGAAAAACCATGGGGGTGACTAACCCAAGATTGTATTCTCTGTTAGAAGAATATCAAGAACAAAATGGCACATGCCAATTAGGGCTCACTGCCCAAGCACACTACTCACTAGAGGCCCATTGCCTATAGGAGACACACTGTTTACAGAATAATAAGTATTACATACTTGAACTGAAGAATAGCATCTTCACCATGCTTGAGTCAGTTCCATTTAAGCTCAATACTTCTGCTCTGCCTTTTTGCTCTGCTACTCTCTACCACACTCTCATCATAAAACACACACTTTGAAATGACTTTACAACTTCTTATTTATACAAGACGTCGACTTAGGGATAATCATCCAAGTCGGCAAACATTACAAAGCAAATACATAAATATAATATGATTAATTACAAAAAAACTTCACGCGGATCAACACGCTATCAGCCACACAGATCTGAGTCTTCAATCTTTATTTAGGAACACGCCATTCTTCATAGAACATCTTCAAGATCATCCGCAGGATGTGTAATCCATCCGGTCGGCCAGACTTAGGAAGAACACCATCATCCGGAAGTAATTCTTCAATTACAAGCTCAATCTTTAATGAGGACCACCAACACAAATTGGACACAATCCAAAGACCTCCACAAGCTTGCCTAAATCACCAAGAGCATCCACACTACTTCTGTTCACTGAAATCATTCTCTCCTTCAACTGGAATCTCAAGAACACAGTCTGTCATCACTGTCATATTGGAATAGATGCTTACAGACCTCCAAACCATGAACCAATTGAGTTGTCAGTTAACATTAGCTTCCTAAACACTCCACAGGATCCGCAGAACAAGATATTACACTTCTGGATCTTACCGGACCTATCTGTGACACTCTGTCACCTTTGAACACCTACCGGAACTAGTTTTACTTAAATGGCCATAACTTCTTCAAATCTTCATGCGGACCTCTAAAATCTTTACTGGATCATATTAAGACACATATCTGCAAACCGTTTGAAGCGCATCCTCTGATCTTCATCTTAGCTGGGATCTTTACCTCACTGTCTCCACTGATCCTCTCTATTCCTAATTAGGACTAATTTTCTTAATATCCTCAGCACATAGCTCATCCAATCCTTATCATCAATGCAATAGGAGTATGTTGACATCAATGACAACACCGGTTAGGCCCATAAACAAAAACAAACTGCAAATGATACAGACTGAAAGCAACACAGTTTACCAGAGGCGATCTACTGTTGATCAAAAGTGATCTATATTCTGTCACAGGTGAAATGTTATAGATCGTAAGCGATATCGAGAGTGCCAGATACGGATTGTTAAAGCTCACAAGTGATGCGAAAAAGCAGGAAGCAACTGGTTATGGCCCATAAGCGACTCGGATCTGCAAGAGAAACAGAATGCAACAAAAACCCTAGTTTTGCAATAAGCGATTTGATTAGCTAAAGGTGATCACTGTCAGATAAAAAATGATTCAGATAAATGCATAAGTGACCATTGTTAATGTAAAAGCGATGCAAAACAGATAGAAAGCAACCACTGTTCTCCTATAAGTGATCCGAAAAATGCTAAAGGCGGCAGGTTTCAGCTCAGAAGCGATGCGTATATTCAGATAGTGACAAGTTTTTGCTCAAAAGCGACTAGAACTTGCCGTAAGCGCTTGAAAAATCTGATCTTCATAAAAACAACTTCAAACAGCAAAGTTAATCAAGGATGTGGGTCCCACTGGGTATGCCAAAATGTGATAGGTAAAAAATCAGGTTAATAAGATCAAGCATAGCCATGAAAACCTAACCCTACCATCATCAAAGAATCTAATCCAAATGAAACCAAAAGCATGCAATTCAAGCACAATATCACCTAGATTGTGTGATTCCTTGTTTATGATGTGGATTACTTCTTCAATAATGAACAATTATGAAGATAAAAGCTACCATGATGGATGGATGATAATGATAATAAGCTCAAATGGATGCTATAAATACTCAAGTGCTTAATATGCTTAGAATGATAATGTAGACGCTATACAAATGTTGGATAGATGTAGTATTGAATGAGATGGTGTTTATATAGAACTCAACCAAAATCAATCAACGGTGGGGATTTGGTGGCTATGTGAATGGCTAAGATTGAATGATAGACATAGGTGAATGTGAAGATGACAAGTGGAGAGAAGATAGGGCTTATATGTGCTTGTGTACATAAAAAGTACTACATGTGAAAGATATTAAATAAAGGATGTAGTACCACTTATCTTTTTTAAATGAAAGAGGCACACATGTCGGCTCATGATATAAATAATAAGATAAATTAATTAAATAAATAAATTTATTTAATTAATTGGAAAGTGGGCTTGTGAATGAAATTTTAAATAAATAAATAAGATTTATTTAATTAAAATAGATAGAATGAAGATAATTAAATAATTAAAGATTGTTTAATTATAGCTTAGAAGAAATAGCTAATGAATTAATTAAATAAATATAAATTTATTTAATTAATAGAAGAAAATAGATATGTTAGGGATATTGGTCAAGTGTGTTAAACAAATACAAATGCGATATTTTGAATGCTAATGATAATGAGTCAATTTTGGGTGTCTACATGACCTTATCCATCAATTTTTGGAATTTTGGTTCTTGTACGCACTTATCAAGTTCCTCTTGGTTGATTTTTTCCTCTTCATCTTTAGAAGTGTGCACTACTATGTGTATAATCCATTTCTTTCTTTCTTTTGGCTTGAGACCTAGTTTCAACCATACAAAAGTGTGATATGAATGTAGTTGGATGCGAGACTTATGGATGTAAGTGATGTTTTTGATAGGGTGTAGTTTGGGGTGAATGATTGGATTGAAAATGTTGATGATAAGATTATCTAAAGGTAGTGTTTTGATTCTTTGTTCAAACAATAGTCTTGAGGTATGATGTATAACTATCAAAGTGTTGATCTAAAGTGAGTCAAATAGGGATGATAGAAACCACTATTGATGTAGACTAACCCTATCAAGATGCTTAGTGTAGTTTCTAGATAGAGGATGATTGATCCTGATAGGGAAACCAACTATATTGTTTTGAAAATGGAAGATCTTAATGGCACCTTTGGGAAAATTTTGATTTTGTTTGAGTTTGGAAAGGCTAAGATATGGGATGTAAGTGAAATGTTTGAAAATGGGTATGGGATGAATTTTTATGGGTTCAATGACTTCTCAAGTGTATTCTAGGTAGAAATGGGTATCCAAAAATGATTTTGTTTTTTTCTCAAAATGTTAGGAACAGGTCAATGTTGTGGATGTGTAGGTTTATATGTGCAGCAACAAAGAATGTATGGGCAGCTATGTTGACTAAATGTGCAGGTCTGTATGCATAGGTCTATTTTTTTTATGCGCAACAGAATGTATGCACAACAATATTATTCAAATGCACGGCAGGATGGATTATATGCGCAGCAGGAATTGGATGCACATAAAGAAGTATCAAATGCACATCAATAAGTTTCAAATGCACAATTTTGTGTATTGGTAGTGTTTGATCAATTTTGCTTGTTTTAGGCACATTTTTCTACTCAACCTAAATGTTTTTGCTGATGATTTATCTATTTTTAGACAAGAAAACATAGCAAGTAGTATAATTTGATGTTTGTTTGTGACACTTAATGTTTAAAACAATTTTGAAGACAAGTACAATCCTAGGTGAGAAAGGATACTACTTGTTGAATCCTAACTTGGATTTCTCCAGCTACTTAAATCAAGGCGGACAACTAGAAACTTGGTAGCATTGGCTCCCCCTTACATGGCACACACTTCTCGAGCATACCAAGTTTTAATCCTAGGTGAGAAAGGATACTACTTGTTGAATCCTAACTTGGATTTCTCCAGCTACTTAAATCAAGGCGGACAACTAGAAACTTGGTAGCATTGGCTCCCCCTTACATGGCACACACTTCTCGAGCATACCAAGTTTTATTCCCTATAAAGAGTGAATATTCTATCTCTACACATGATTAGTGAAAATGTTGGGTGGCTTCAAAGGTCTGACCTCCTGCGTCAAAAAGTAAAAGGATGTTGGTCTCTAAAACAATGGTTCTTAGTAACTTTGAGGGACCAATGCCTTGCGAGCATGCGGCAAGCTACTAAAAGCTTTGACCAACCTACTAAGAGTTTCAAATACTTCACACAATGCAAAAATTGTTTCCACAAAGTGCTAGTACACCTCTTTTCAATTTGGCACTGAAAGGCAATGCTGGCATTGGTTAGGACTTGGCTTTCGCCGTATCCCATTTATAAAGCTGGTCAAAGGAAAGCTCTACTTAAGGTCGTCCCTCTTGGATGAATCACAATCCAAGAGCAGGCCTTTCTAAGGGCAAACAATAAATGGTGACATGAGTCTAGCTTTTTTATCACCCAAGATGTTGCAAGGAGAGAGCATATGCCTATCACCTTTGCAAGCACAGAAAACACTTGTTTATTCACCGCCTAGATTAAGCTACTATGTGTGACTAATATAACAACACAAATTGCCACATTTGCATGATAAAAATAAAGGAAAGATAACCAAATTACTTCCCCCTATTTATGCTAAGGGAAGATACCAAATTACTTCATCAAGCCTTCATTAAACTTGGGTTTTTGACAGTTTTTCAAACAAATGCAAGCAAACTGACATTAATAACTCCATGAAATTTGAAAAATATGAACTATCCTTTAAAGGGTTTTTATATATGATCAAAACAGAACTTTTCACCAAATTTTATGAAATTTCAATAGTGCAATAAAAAGTTATGCAATTATTTCATCTGCTGGAAACCCTGGGCCAGCCACAAACCTGCTCTCACCAAAAATGGCATAACTCATTCCAAACTTAATCAAATTTTCTCAAACCAAAAGCATATGAAACTAGACTCATGCCTTCAAATTTTAGAATTGGTTTCAGGCCCTCACTATATCATACATTGCCGTACTAGCATGTTTTTAGACTGTAAGTTATGGTAAACTTTGTTAGATTAGGGCAGTCTTCACCAAAATGGCCATATCTTACACAAAACTCAATGAAAATTGATGCAACCACTTGAAAATGAAATATGATTCATCACACTACAAAATTCAATTGACTCCCAATCAGTATAAAGACCGTACATGCTGTAGAAGCTATCGGAATGTGCTGCAACTACAGAAAAACACAAAAAAAACTTCATTCCATTCACTACAAGTTTGAAAAATCCATACAATAATGCTTGCCTTCAACCATTTCAGAATATTCTTTTTTTTTTGGCAACCATTTACAATTGATTCCCACATTCTAATAATTGCATGTAACTAAAAACCACATTTTTGACAACTTTCTAAAAAAAGTTGCATGACAATTTGGCAACTTTTGACAATTTTTGCAATTTTCCAACTTTTCCCACCAACAACTAAACCCACAACCAAAAATGAATTGAATACATAGGATATGGTCATAAATGACCTTATTAACCACTAAAACCCATTTTCAACCCAAAATTAAAAAAATACCAAAAATGAGCAATAATGAAGCACCTAGTGCCCCTGCACCACATTGTCAATAACAATGGCTTGGGGTATGCCATACTGGCAAATAATGTAGTGAAGGATGAACTTGGAAATTTATTTTCTAGTTATCTAGGTAAGGGGAATAGCTTCAACCTACTTCATGAAATACTCAGTGGCGGTGATAATTAATGAATGGCCATTGCAAGAAGGCAGATGGATTTTACCAACAAGATTGAGCTCCTATTGTGAAAAGGGCCATGGTGTAGTGATTGGTTGTAACTCTTGTGCAGACATGTGAATCAAATCACTATGTTATTGACAAGGAAGACATTTCTTGAAAAATTGACGTGCATCATACTCGATAGTCGACCAATAGTAACCAGTCCTTAACAAATTTTTGATCAAGGTAGGACCACTAGAGTGTGCACCACATATACCCTCATGTACCTCACGTAAGGCAGTTTGAGCATCTTTTGAGTTAAGACATCTAAGGAGAATCTCATCGAGTGTCCTTTGATAAAGTGTATCACCGAGAATGGTATAATAATATGAATGATGGATGAAGGTTTGACATTGGTAATGTGAAAGATTAGGTGGTAGAATGTTGTCATTAAGGAAGGTATAGATCTCATTATACCAAGGTGCATCAAGAAAAACAAGTTCACATAAGAGTTCAGTTTCTGGGATATCAAATGCATGAATGTAAAGTTTCTTAATCAAGAATTCTAACTATGGACTATTGGATGGAATATCAATCAATGAACCCATGGTTTCCATGGCATCAACAACTTTATTATTTATCCTTGGAATTTATTTAAACTAGATCCATGAAATGATTCCTTGAATGTGTTGACCAATTTCTTATATGGGAGTAGCTTTTCATATTTATTTTGATATTCATCATTGACCTGGACTATGACACGTTGAGAATCACCATAGACTTCAAGTACTTTGATATTCCATTGGATAGCCATTCTTAGACCTTTGATAAGTGCTTCATATTATACAATGTTATTTGTGGAAGGAAATATGATACTATAAGCTTTTGGTATGAAATCTCCTTGTGTTGTGACAAAGAGGATCCCTGCTCCTAAACCATGATGTGTGAAAGATCCATCAAGGTATAACCTCCAATTTGTAGGGGAGTCAATGAAAATGATTGATTCATCTAGAAATTTTGAATTAAGTGGATGATTGGCTTCAATAGGTGCTTCGACTAGTTGATCAGAAATGACTTGTCCTTTTATAGATTTTCTATCAACATATTCAATGTCAAACTCACTCAAAATCACAATCCATTTCACCATGTGTCTTGTCAATGTAGCTTTGCATAGAAGATACTTTAGTGGGTCAACCTTGGAGATGAGCTTAGTTTGATGATTGAGCATATAATGTCAAAGTTTTTGCGAGGTAAAGACAACGACAAGACATGATTTCCCAATAGATGTGTAGTTTATCTCATATCCCACTAAAGTATGACTAATGTAGTATATAGCTCTTTCCATTCCAGTATCATCTTTTTGTGCTAGCAAGGCACCTAATACTGCTAATGTGGATGATATGTATAAAAGGAGAAGTTTTCCTTGAACATGAGGTACCAAAACAAGTGGTGTTGCAAGATATTCTTTCAACTTATCAAATGCTTGTTGGCACTCTTCATCACATTGAAATCCTACATTTTTTTCTCCATAGATGTGCAAAGGGTTGACAATTTTCTACAAGCTATGGTATGAATCTCCTGATAGACTGAAGTTTTCCTTGAAGATGACACAATTGTTTCAAATTCTATGGTGGTGTCATTTCAACTATAGCTTTGACCTTAGCAGGATCCACTTTGATACCCTTTTGAGAGATAATGTAGCCTAAGAGTTTGCCAGATGTAACACCAAAGACACACTTTTTCAAATTAAGGCAAACCTTGTATTCCTCTAAGAGGTCAAAGATGTTTAGAAGGACATACAAATGACCCTCTCTTGTACACGATTTACCAAGGATATCATCTACATAGTCTTCCATGGTCTTCTGAAGTATATCATGAAAGATTATTCTCATTTCTCTTTGATATGTTGCTCCTGCATTCTTAAGACCAAAAGACATTACTTTCCAGCAATAAACTCCCCAATCACATATGAATGTAGTCTTATGTTGATCTTCTTCAACAATCTTGATTTGGTTATATCTAGAAAATCCATCCATTAGGGACAACATCTAATGTCATGCTGTTAAGTCAACTATGATATGAATGTTTAGAAGTGGAAATTTATATTTAGGACAAGCTTTATTCAAGTCTCAAAAATATGTGCAAATGAAAATTCCCCTAGTAAACTTGGAAACTGGAACAATGTTTGACACCCATTCTGGCTAATCTAGAGGTTTGATGAATCCCACTGCAAGTAATTTCTCTAATTCTGCTTTGATGAAGAAAGCAATTTTCAGATGCATCTTTCTCAACTTTTGTTTGACCAAATTTCTCTAGGATATACTGTCAAGTGATGTACTAGCAAAGAAGGATCTAAACAAAGCATATTCACATAGGAGCAAATAAAATTCTATGATCTCTCTTTGAAAAATGTGATGAACTCTCATAATTCAAATTCTGATAGGGATTTGGCTACAAATGTGATCTTTGGTTCTTCAATTGTTCCCAAATTCATCTCTTATGTTTCCTCAATAAGAATGGGAGATCTCTCTTGATATGCCTTGATTTCGGGGAGGTCAAATTCCTCATCCTAAGGTGCCTCAAGGAGGTTTTCACCTTTGGATACGTCCTTTATTTTTATTTTTTTGTCATCCAAAGTGGTTCACTAGGGGACGTGATTTTTATATTATCATGTTTGCAACTATTATGGAGAAAAGAGTGACCTCATGCCTTTTCACCTCCTAGTTTAGCTCCTAGGTCCCCCTGTTTACATTATGCAAGATAAATACTCATCCTAGAGCAATTTCCCCCAAAACCCATGTCAAATGGGACTTAGGGGCCCATTCTAATCCTTAAGCATGACCAAATTAGGGCCTTGGGACTTGGGTGCCCACACCCAAATCCAGCCAAATTTGTCATGATAAAAATAAATGCATGTTAGCTTGGGCCCTCTCAAAAGATTTCCCTTTGTCGGCCTTCTTGATTTAAATTACGAATGTTAGCGGGAAAGCATATATAAGTGAGTGTTTGATTTCATTTGTAACCTAGATGGATAACATGAACTTGTAATATTGAGCAAAGAGCATTCAAAGGACTTCATTGTGTTTTAGAGTAGAATTGTGTTGTTATTGTGTTTGTTGCAGATTTGGCTTCATCAATCCATCTCCTCATGATTTGAAGGCTCTTCATCTCTGTGAGGGTTTCACCTCTAAAGTGACCTTAATTTGTGTTTCAATCATTTCAATTCATCATTTTCCTCTTCCTTCCTAGGGCACATATTTTATCTAACAATGGTGTTGGAAGACTTGAATGTCCTTTCGGGCCTTGACCAAGGCAAGCTCCTAAACACCATAACCCCAAACCCCTTTGTTTGTGTGTGCAGGTTACAGGTGCGGGAATTAGAAAAGTGTAGGTGCAGAGAAGCAATTTGAAGAATAGAGATTTGGGATCTGGAAGAATCTACAGAATATTCCTTTGTAGCAGACTAGTGCACAGACACTAGTGTCCTTCTGACAAATCAGGCCCCATATATGGCATCAGGAGGTTGTGTTAGCACTCATTTTGACCTGGGGGTTGATTTTTCATGATTAGGAGGTTTCTTCATTTGAACCCTATATCTTCTTGCCCATTTTCCTAAGTGTTGGACCTCCTCGGCATTTTTCAGCTGCAGCATCATATTTTCTTCGAGGAGGATGTCATCATCATCATGTTTGCTTCGATGGTGGTTAGCATCATCATGTTTTCTGTCGACTTGTTTTTCATCAGGATCATCGTATTTCAATATCGGGTGATGTTTGGATATCATCTCGATCCTGCTGATGAGCTACAGTGTGCCTTGATCTTCTTGCGGGGGGTGATTTTTTAACATCGGGTGATCTTTGTTAAGGTCATCCTGATGGTGTTGTTGAAGAGTTCTAAGTATGACCCGATATTCACCGTGGTCATCATATTTGGACGTCAGGATGATCTTAGTCAATATCATCCTGATGTTGTTGTATCACTTCATGATTCGTTGTTTTACCATCCTGATGATGCTGGTATCAAGGAGGTAGCCACCTGTCGGCTTCGTGCATTATCTAGTGGGGGGTGATCTTTTCGAATATCTAGCATATTCTTCTATCACCCCAATATTACAGTGGAGCTACAGTGCAGCATGATATTTGTGCATCAGGATGATATTTCCAAATATCCGGTTACCTTCTGATTATCATCCTGATGCCGACATATGGTGGTGATGTCATCACGGTCCGGGGGGTCATATTTCTAACAATACTCATCTTATGAAGATCCCCCAATGTTGCGAATATGATGATGACGTCATCCGGATATGAGGAGGTGCGCAGTAGGCAGATATACTGATGATGTCAGCAGGATATGACGATGACGTCATCAGGATGTTCATCGGCCAGGCTTTTGGTATCGGCTAAGCAGGAGGATCTTCCTCCGATGGATCAGGTTGTGCCGATGAAGGCGATTATCATGCAGGTGATATTGCGATGATGATGCTGACGTCAGGGTGATTTTTCGAGCAATAGGATATCATGCTGCTGAAGGATGATGATGAAGTCTTATACTAGTGTCGTCAGGAGCAAAAGCACCGACATCATGTATGCTCGCGACCTAGTATATAAGGTGATGAAAAGGTCACCGCGGGGTGCATGTGGGATAATTGATATCCTGCATATTTGAAATATCATGACGATGTATCTTGGCAGGAAGTGGTTGCGATCGACTGTCAAATGTTCTTCCCGAGGCCGCGGGTTGGTGCGCCATTAATGGTGATTGTTGCAGAGGTATGGGCGATGGCGTGGACGGATCTGGTACCCGATTGAAGATCTGGATCCCTAGGCGGCGGCGCAAGGCTCGAGATTTTTTCCTGTCTCCTCTCCCACCTGCTGCATTGAATGTTTGAGCGCCATTTTTCTGATACTGTGTATCTGGCGGGATTTTTGGTCAACCATGTAATTAATTGCTGTAGTACACTACCTTGCTGTAGATAGCAGGTTGTGTTGCTCATTTGAATGTTGTTGAAAGTTGAAGATTTTTGGCTCTGTAATCCAAAACAAGCTGATCTGGTTGCTCTGTACAGCTTAACCTGTGAGTCTATGTATCTCTTGTTGTATGTTTTGGCATGAACCCACTGATTTCATGATTAATCTTATATGAGAAATGCTATCTTAGCATGTGTTTTGTTAATTCTGTCTCCAGTATTGCATGTATTCTTCTTCTGAATCTGGATATTTGGGTAATGTTTAGATTCTAGAGCATAGAATTCCTATGTTGAATGTCTGATCTTTTAACTTCTGCTCAAGGGGTAGATTAAACTGTTTTCAGGTTGAACATTGGGAAGGGTATACTGCAGTAGGGATGCCATAAGTAGAGATAACTTAACACTCTTTATTGGGAGATATCTGTAAGGCAGGTATCACATATATCCCCCTGAAATCTAGTTTTAGCTGTTCATGTTGATCATTCACAGGTGTATGTCTACTGACTCCAGGCCCTGGATAGGCACCAATCTCGCTTTGTGTTTGTGTTACAACCATATCCAGCTTTGCATCCAAACTTAAAATCAAAGTCTAAATCCAAAACAATCTTTAGGACATTAGAGTTAGTTTTAGGATCCTCAGTCCTCTGTCTACAACTGCAAATAGGCCCAAAGCTAGCCCCTTTGCTCTTATCTTTCAGTTTTGGTCTACTTACAGGAGGACTTATCTGCTTTCTGTCAGCATCCCAGCTTTGTATGCATATCCTTATGGATGTTGAGTAGGGAATACCCCCCTAGGTCTTGCAGAGCCTGAAGAAGAAGAGGAGATAAAATATAGAGTCTATCTCCTACACTGTTGGCCCCTGGCCCAGAGATCCTGTTGATCACTGATGGCTACTTTGTAGGGAAATCTGGGAATAAGCATCCAGTCTGGGAAGAAACCAACAGGTTGTCTGCAACATCTTCTTAGTTCTAAGTTTCAGGAAATTCCCCCTTCCTGGACTAGGGCACTTGGCCCGTAGTCCTCTATGTTTTCAGTGTCAAGAATCAAACTTATGGTATGTGTCTGATCCTTCCTGAGTGCTTTTCTATTTGGTTATTAGTGGCATTTTGTCTATTTGTGCCCGATTGCTTTACAATTAGGGTTTGAGGCCTATTTGACCTAGGGTTTGGTAAATCTCACAATCTACTCTATTATTTCCTTATCTTTCCTGACCACAAAATCATCAGCTGAGTCCTCATCCATCTTGTAGTGACTTGGATTTATTTTGTCCTCGAATGTTATTGTGAAAGGAGGGTTTGATTTGATACACCTTTAACATCATTTCACCCATTTTTCATTTCACATATAACATTTTGGTGAACCTCGAACAATGAGAATTTAGCATCTTTCTAAGTGTTGTAATCAATCATTGCATTCATCCATATCCTATTTTTCATCTTGCATTGAAAAATCTTACATACATTTGAGAAATTTTAAAAAAATAGGCATTCTAGGCTTGCATAAAGGCATAGTTTTGCATAATTTGAATTACATAAGATAAAAAGATTTAAATTTCTGATATTTACATCATATTCGATCCTTATTATAGTAATTCATTATTAATTCATATCAAATCTTGCATTTGAGGGTTTCATTTGCTAGGGTTTTGCTAAAAAAGTTGCATTTCTCATATAACCTAGTAATTCCAAAAACTAGGGTTTGTAGTCAAAATCTCATTTTCAGATTTACTACCCTTTCCAAAATTCATTCAAATCTGATTTGGAGTCGTAGTGTGGCTTTATGTTGCATACTTTTGCATCTTTGCTTTGAACACTTCACTTTTTACAATTACACATTGTGTATTTCAACATGTTGGTTCCCAAAAATACTGCAACTCAAAACTCTAAAACATTCCTAAATCACCTAGGCCAAGGATTGTCGGCAAGATGATAGGAAGAGGTTTATCAACAAGTTTTGGGTGATTTTGGCCAACTACAGGAGTGGGTAAACTCCTCTGCTATTTGAGCTCATCTTAAACTCTAGAGGGATATTCCAAGGGGTATTATACTTGAGCAGGTATTAAAATTAGACCAGATGATCAACTAAAAATATTAACCAATCCCAAATCACTCTTGTAGCCCCAAATCTGTCATTGGACTAAGAAAAGTTGGTTGTTGTAAGACCCCTATATAGCTGATAATGGCAATCCTACACAATGAGGATGCATTAAGATTACTTCTACTTCTAAGGATAGGATGTATTGTCTTTTTTTAAAGATGGGTGATCTAAGGCTATTCAAACTGGAGCCTATCCAATGGGTTGTAGAGTCTAATGTTCAATAGAGGAAAAACAACCACGCAGGAATGTGTACCTTCCTATTTTATAAATCAAATGCAAAGAAATCACTGAAAATACTTAAGAATCCAACACCATACCATGCTCTTCCTCATGTAATATTGAAAAGATCATTTGCAAAGCCTTGGAAATGAATTAAGAACTGTCACATTCATTCAAATCAATGCTTACATTCATACCACAAAATGTGGCAAGAGAAAACCCTAACTACGATCAAAGTTCACTTGAAAGAACACCCACAAGGATGGAGAAATACAGAGATTCAATACAAAGATTTTCAAAGTACATTCATACATTTCATAATTGCTTCATGTAAAATAATGATTGCAAAAATATCCTTACTATCCTACCTTATGGATCTTACAATCCTGCTAAGAACTTTGCCAAACTGACTAACCCCTATAACAATTCAAACTTCTGCATATATAGCATTTCATTAACTACAGTTCCCCAGGTACCACACACTATCCAGGACTACACCCACGCTGTCATAAATTCCAATCCCAGTTCATCAGAAGATTTGCACATTGGGATATAAAACCCATACTCTGTCGCTTCTATAAACAATCAGAAAGAGATTACTTGCACTCCAATTGTACCTAGAGCAATAAAGAGGGAAGGTTCTAATCCTATCCTTGCCCCTTGTAACATTGACTTCTCTTATTTGTCCTTTGTGCATTGAAGAATTTCACTATGCTTACCACCTACAAGTACTACTCTGCAGAATCATTAAAATTTGAGTAAAAATCAGCTTGTATATCCCTGCAATCATGGCACACATTCAGAGAACTATGTATTTCAAGCAATCCCAATATGTTGTCCCAATTTTCTATATTAAATCATTTGGCTCTAACTGTACCATTCTGCATGTTGGGCGGCCTCCCCTTTATCAACCTATTCTTTTTATTCGCAAACTCCTTCCTCCACTACATTCTTCTTTTTGAACTCTCTATATTCTCCCTTTGGTCGCCCCTATCGGTGATTTGATCTTTTGCCGAACCTTCTCATTTTCTATCTTCTTATCACCCCTATTGGCAAATTTACCATTCACCAAACCTGGGCCATTTTGCCTTTGTGATTGATAATTTGAAACTAATGTAAGAACCTACTAAGATACCACAAATACTTTACAATTCCTACTCAAATTCAATACATCAATGAAACTAAGAAAAATGTAGAAAATATAAGTCATACCTTGTAAATTGATTTATCCCATGCGTTCCATTGTTTCCTATCTTCTCTTCTTGATGATGATATTGCTCTCAGAAATGTACTTCCTTGCTTTCCAAGATGACAATGAGAGGAATGGATTTTGTGGATGAAAATGCAATGTGAGCAAACCTACAATGCAAAGCTAAGATAATAATGATATGATTTTAATATTGCCATGATATTGATATTGGGGATAATGATTGTGCAACTAGATGATAATATGTAGCTATGGAGGTTATGATACTAATGCAAATGGGGGCCAAAGGCACGCTTGATTGCTTGATGGAATTTCTGCAGCATGTAAGTACTATAGCTCTTGTGCTGCAAAATGAGGGTGAGGAACTTGCTTTTATAGGCCAAAGAGGCTCAAATCCAAGTGTCAAAAGATCCATGGTAGAGGAATAGGTCATGTGATGTGTACGGTAGAGATTTGAATAGTTGGGATGAGGGAGAGGAATAGGGAAAATGTTCCTCCTATGATGATAAGGTGGAGAGAAAGGTGTGAGCAAGAGGCCACTTGTCACAATGCTCTCAAGGACCAAAAGATAAGGGTCAAAGAAGTAGTCCTTCTTTGTAGGGTTGTTGGAAAGAATATAGGAACTATGAGACATGTGTCTCTAAGTGTCCTTTGACTATGATGACATGGAAAGACCAAGTTATTAAGAATAGGGATGGTTAGAGGATAAATAGGACATGTGAATGAGGATAATTATATAATTAAATATAAAAAATATTCAATTATGTGTGCAACATGATGAGGTGTAAAGTGAGGTGGAAATGATGTGGATTTATAGAATTAAGACTTTAGGATAGATGATGATTAATTAAATAATTTGGAATTATTCAACTAAGGATGATTTAGAGGAATTTGGATGATTTAATGAAATAAGTTGATTTTTATTTAATTTTTGGAAGATTAAGATAAATGTGAATTAGATAAATAAATTAGGACATTTATTTATTGATACAAGATAAGAATAAAAAAAATATTAAAATATTTATTTAATTCAAGTCGAGCCATTTTTAGGTGTACACAGCCTTTATCAGCAAATTCTATCTTTTCAAAACCTTCTTGACTTTCCTTTCTTTTTCTCTTATGTCGGCAAAAAATGATTATCATGAACCATTATCCTTTGGCTTCTCACCTTATCTATCGCCTTATTGGTAATTCTTCAAAATCTCGAACCTTGTGAAGAGTTCCACCATCTGCCAGTTTGTTGATAATCTTCATGCCTTAGTCATTTTTCATTTTATCAGCCAACTTGCTCTTTTTTAAACCAAGCCCCCGGGCACCATTTCTTCATTCCTTTGCTCGATCAACAAAATTGTCATTTGCCAAACTAAGGGCCTTGTTGCCTTTTTCTTTTCTCTATCAGCGAAAATGTCATTGGTCGAACCTTTTATCAGCGAACCTTCAAGTTTCTAAACCAAAACATTTTTCCAATAAACTCTTTTCACTTCCTTTTGCCACGGCCTTTAAATTTTTCTTTTGCTCCGGGGGCTTCTCCTTTACTACTGCTGACATCATATTAGTGAGTCAGTAAATATTTGAACTCCAGAAACAGTTAGCAAGTTTGAGAAAATACAGATTAGCTGACCAAATGCAAGAAATGATGAATTTTTCCAAGGGAAGAGAGGGGAACAACCTGGGAACTTGAATTAGCCATTTTTGAGAGAAAATATCCTCGAAATCTATCTCTGGTCAGATTTAAACAAGAGGTTTTCAATGGTAAAGGTATAGAATGGGGATTTTGGATTATTGGGGGACAACAAGGCATTTCTGGGAGCAAAATTTTGTAGGTGCCAACACAACATACATATCTTAATAATATATTAATTGCTTCTTTCATTAGTGCATTGCATGTTATAAGACTTTGCACGAGTGTGGTAACCCGCTGCCCTAACACAAATACCTTAGTGAGAAGAAGTCATAGATTAATGGGTTCTAGTGCTCTTGATTGCAACAGTGTACCAGCATCAGAAAATCCACTCTCTCACTACTTCACACAAGGTGAAACAATATCTTATCCAAACAACAACCTAAATATGATGGAAGAACAAATATTTCATGATTCTGAAGATGTAATTGATGTAATAACACATGTGCCTGATGACCAAATAAAAAAAATTGATAAAGAATTAGTTGATTTACAAGCATTTGTGGAAAAAGAAAGACTAGCGGAAGAAGTCGTACCTATTGTTCACAACCTAAGAGGCTTATTAAAAGAAGGACATGATGGTGTTAACATGCTCTGTGGGATAGCCCATATAGTGGGTAACAACATTATGTCAGCGGCTAACTACACGAATATCATTAATAATGTGTCATCACCAAATCATACATAGATATCGACACCTATACCGACTACTGGAATATCCATTTTCACATCATCAATTCTCACTACTAATGCACAAGTTTGTAGTAATGCTACCACTAGCATGGGAACATCTAACGACATTAATTCACATAATTACAAAGTTGTGGGATTCAAATATCAAAACCTAGCACCTAAGGTGTCTTTTCCTATGAATAACTATTCTCAACCACCTCTCCATGCCACATATTCTCAACCACATTTCACTTACAATTATTCTCAACTACCTTTCACTACCACTCACAACCAATCACCTCTAAATTTTATGACTGCATCTTCCAATACTTTTGCTTCTAGCCCACAAACTACATCACCTTATGATGCCATCCTAAACCAAATCTTCCAAAGTATGACTTCCTTACAATAAAAAGTGACAAACTTGACCAATGCCTCCTCTCAACCTAATATACCAACATACCATGCTCACAGTCCTTTTATCTTTTACAATCCTACGAGCTCAAATGCCTGATAAGTTTGAGACTCCCAGCTTTGAAAAGTATAGTGGTAAAGGTGATCCTAATACTCATGTGGCAGCATTCACAGCTATGTGTAGTGATGTCTTCTTCAATGAGGACTTGTTAGCAAAACTCTTTCCGCAATCCCTCAAGTATACCACTTTGGAATGGTTTTGCTGATTACCTCCGAATTCAATACACTCTTTCTCACAACTTGTTGATCAATTTTTGCAACATTTCCAAGCAAATATTGGACCTCTGGTCTCATTGATTGATTTAGTTCATTGTAAACAAGGTCAAACAGAGAAGCTAACAGAGTTCATTAGTTGATATCAAGCTCTTTTCACATAGATACAATATCCTATTACAGATGAGGATGTTCAAAAGTATTCATTACAAATCTTCAACCTAACATTTGTGATAAAATCCTCTTGATGAAGTACAATTCTTTTCAACATTTATGTAAAACACTTCACAATTACTAGCTTTCGTCTAGTCAGTATGAGAATCAAAACTCATCAGCTCAAGTTAGTCAATCCACAGATGGAACATCTCAAAACAACTTTAAGAGGAACAACAAGAGTTTCATTAAGATTAATGGGCAACATTCGAATAATTTTCAATCCCAAGTGTCTACAATCAATAATCCTAAACGAGCACCTTTTCAATTCAAGCAACAACAAAGATAGTTTACTCCATTATCTGTTTCTCTTCAATCAATTATGAATTAAGCAATAAGCAATAACCTTTTAAATCTTCCTCTTGTTAAACCATTCGATAGCAATAGGATACAAGGACCTTCATTTGATGTCAATGCCTACTGTCACTATCACCGCTCACAAGGACATAACACTGAACAATGTATGTGTCTTAAACATGAAATTCAAGACCCCATCTATTCTAATGTAATACAAGTCACTGGTGTGAATGGCAATGGAAATAAGTCATTTTCCCCTCTGAATCAAAATTTACAGATCTTCACTAATCCTTATCCTAAGCATAACGACAATAATATGGTAGAACAAAATACAATAGACCAAGAAGATGATTACCTCGACTATGATGAAATCATTGGCATAATAGAAGTGGATAAGGGGAAAAATGAAGATTCACCTCATCCACGAGGGAAAGGTGTCTACGTTGTGGTTCCTCCATTATCATCACTTCAAGGATCGGGAGATAACCAAAATGCACAAGATACATATAATGAGCAACCTCGACGGGATAATATTAAGCAAGAAAAAGTTCTTACAATGGAAATTATCCCATTTCACCATGAAAGGCTCATTCATCAAGTAAACCAGAATAAGAAAGAAAAAGAAAGGAAAAGAACAAAGTGTGCCTCATATGTAGGAACAGGTAATGACTCCCCTCCTCACAAGCATTAGAAGGTTTCAAATGTACAGGATGTTGGGGTGAATGCACTGCATAACTATTTTGACAATGACAATCAAACAGGTACGAATTTCTCACACATTTTGTCACACTTAATGGAGCACCTTTCTAAGATGCTTGTAAGTTTGGCCTCCTCTTAGATATATATGCTATAATACTATGTCATGTTGTGTTCCCCCATGTTGTGCTATATGTTGTTTAGAACTCTTTGGATGACCCTTGATACTCCTGTAAGGTCAAGGATACAAGGAGAGTGCCTTTGTTGTGACCATTCTTCTATTTGTTTATCTAATTATTCTATATACTCTTCTCATCTATTTTATTGTTGTGTATTGTGCCTTGGGAGCATAGCGTCATGGAGGATGTCTTGGGGGCATCTTCCCGTGTTGTAAACCCAAGTCATTCTTGTCTCCTCTCTCATTTTTATTGTTTACATTCTTCAATGACTCTACTAGTCGGCAAATGACAAAAACAAAAAATACTAATAAGGACCGTGTGTGCCTTCAGCAAGTAAGTAAAAATGGACCTAGTCCATATATGAAGATGGGGTCGATATATATATCTGACGCTTTACTATTAGAATCACTCCATGTTGTGATTCATCTTGAGTATATCTTGTAACAAACCTTTGCAATACTCTAAATATGCTTCTATACACTTTGGATTATTTTGGATCTCACCTTGTTTCTACACTCAGTTTTGAGATACCTACAGCATAGCCCAACAGCTATACTCGGTTCCGAACCTGTAAGTGTTACCTTGGTTCATTATGTGATTTGATAAACATTTCAGCATTATTTTCATGACTTGATTTTCTAAACAAAGCATATATCTTGTTCATTATCTTAGAAAATGATATCAATGTGTTTGTGGGAACATTCGACGACTGTGGCACATGTCACTTAGGGGAATGGGCTTTGCGAAAGCTTTTGTTCCCTTGCATGTTTAATGTGCTTGATACCATCAATCGGGATCAACCACCTTAAGGTGGGGGCATATATAATGGTAACTACTTGATTATTTTAACACTGACAAAGCATGTTTGTAAGCCCTCATCACGAGGCGGGATGGTGTATCTCTTGAGCTAGTGCACATCCTTTTAAGAAAAAATCCCTTTTGCGGAAGGTGGGATGGTATATATCTTGAGCTAGTGCGCATCCTTTTAATCAAAATTGCTCATCACAAGGTAGGATGGTGTATCTCTTGAGCTAGTGCACATCCTTTTATACAAAGTCCTCTACAGAGGCAGGGTTGGATCTTGAGTCGTTCACCCTTAAGCATGTCTTTGGCGGTTGTGATAGCGTAGCTCAATTATCAAGTGTATTTGGCGTGTTTTAGATGGTGGGACTTAGAAATAAGCTCCTGCCCATCACTCATGTTTGTCATGTATAAGATGTATAGTGTGTCAATGACATACTATGTGGTGCTCATGTATTCCATGTGTCTTCTTTATGTGTTTGTCGTGTCTTCCCCCAAGTGTGATCTAAAGGCGTGTAGCGATGAGCTCCCTCCATATTTGGGTTTTGTTTTGTGTGTCTTCCCCCTAGTGTGGTCTAAAGGCATGTAGCGATGAGCTTCCTCCATATTTTGGGTTTTTTTGTGTGTTTTTGGCGGTCTAAAGGTGTGTAGCAATGAGCTCCCTCCACCCCCTAGTTGAGGATTTGTTTAGTTGTTTATTCAATGTGTACTTTGTGTAATGTGTGACTGCTCTCATGCCTTCTTCGTGTATGGTGTGCTTCACTGTATTCTCTATGTTTTGTGTGCTTCTCAGTATCTTCTTTATGTCTTGCATGACTCTCATGTGTTTTCTAGTGCTTCTTGAGATTGGGGGCTAGAAATAGTCCTTCAACCTTTGGGTATGCCTTAGCTTTATGTGCCTGGTGTGTTTGAATGTGTTTTATGTGCTTCGATGTGCTTTAATGCATATATGGAATCGTAAGATCATACATACATTAAAGTGGGGGATAAATGTTATGGAGTAAAAAGTGACCTCATGCCTTTTTACCTCCTAGTTTAGCTCCTAGGTCCCCGTGTTCACATTATGCAAGATAAATACTCATCTCGAAGCAATTTCCCTCGAAACCCATGTCAAATGGGACTCAGGGGCCCATTCTAATCCTTAAGCATGACCAAATTAGGGCCTTGGGACTTGGGTGGAGCAATTTCCCCTTAAACCCATGTCAAATGGGACTTAGGGGCCCATTCTAATCCTTAAGCATGACCAAATTAGGGCGTTGGGACTTGGGCGCCCGTGCCCAAGTCTAGCCTAATTTGTTGAGATAAAAATAATTGCATGTCAGCTTGGGCCCTCTCAAAAGGTTTCCCTTTGTCGGTCTTCTTGATTTAAATTATGAATCATGTTAGTAGGAAAGCATATATAACTGAGTGTTTGATTTCATTTGTAACCGAGATGGATAACGTGAACTTGTGATATTGAGCAAAGAGCATTCAAAGGACTGCATTAGGTTTTAGAGCAAAATTGTGCTGTTATTGTGTTTGTTGCAGATTTGGCTTCATCAATCCATCTTCTCATGAGTTGAAGGCTCTTCATCTCTGTGAGGGTTTCACCTCTAAGGTGACATTAATTTGTGTTTTAATCATTTCAATTCATCATTTGATTTGGCCTCTGTCCTCCTAGGGCACACACTCTATCTAACAATGGTGTTGGAAGACTTGAATGTCCTTTCGAGGTTTGACCGAGGCAAGCTCCTAAACACCATAACCCCAAAACCCCTTTCTTCGTGTGTGTAGGTTACAAGTGCAGGAATCAGAAAAGTATAGGTGCAGAGAAGCAATTTGAAGGATAGAGATTCAAGATCTGAAAGAATCTGTAGAATATTCATCTGTAGCATACTAGGACATGGGCACCAGTGTCCTTTTGACAAATTAGGCCCCAGATCTGGCATCAGGAGGTTATCTGCAACATCTTCTCAATTCTGAGTTTTGAGAAATTCCACCTTCCTGGACTAGGGCTCCCACCCCGTAGTCCTCTGTGTGTTTTAGTGTCGGGAATCAAACTTTTGGTATGTGTTTGATCCTTCCTGAGTGCTTTTCTATCTGGTTATCAGTGGCATTTTATTTGTTTGTACCTCATTTCTATACAATTATTGTTTGAGGCCTATTTGACCTAGGATTTGGTAAATCTCACAATCTACTCTATTCTTTCCTTATCATTCTTGAGCACAAAATTAGCAGCTGAGTCCTCATCCATCTTGTAGTGACTTGGCTCTATTTTTTCCTTGAATGTTATTGTGAAAGGAGGGTTTGATTTAATACACCTTTAACATCATTTCACCCATTTCTTCACATATAACAACGACTAAGGTATTTGATTGTCTCTCCAAAATAGGCATTAGTATTGATCTCTATAGTGTATCCAATCTTGCGATCTCCAATTGGTATTCCTAATCTTAATCCTAAGAATTTAGTGATAGCCTCATCATTTTGAAAGACATCTAGAATAGGAGGCCCTTGTTGGTCCTAATCAATGAGTTCAGGGTAGATGAGTTGGAGGTTATGGGATGGTAATGAATGCAAGACATGGTAAGGGTGAAGATGGATGAATTGTATAACTCGATGATACACTCAAGGGAGTCATCTTATGTATCCTCATTAGTGTACTTAACAGCGGGAAATGCTTTAGCTACCTCATTTAAGATAAAATTGAGCTCTAGAGATGTTGGCTCTTATGATCTAAACCCTAGTCCCAAGTTTTTAGGTCTAAGGGTAGCTTTAATGGGTTCAATAGTTCCTTATACTTGTAATCCAAGTCCACCTTTTCCTTGGTAACCCATGTTTTGAGCTATATGAAAACCTTTAGGATATTTCTCAAGAGGGAGATTATCTTGTTCATTCTTTATAGAGCCATTTCGAAATATCCACATCAATGATCTCCTTGTCTAGTACACCCCAATAAGAGAACTTAGTTGGCTTACAATTGATTGTGATAATTGAAATAGGTCCACTAGGACGAGATATTCCAAAGCTCTTAGGAGAAAGTGGGAGTTGCCCCACACAAAAGGTTCCTTGTAGAGTGTATTCTCCTAATCATTTGTCTTTAATCTTAGCCTTGATCTTGGGATGGGTGGTAGATGATGTGGATGAAGAGGCAAATGTGGATGGATCAATATATGATGGAGATGGTTTAGCAATATCATTGGTTGGGCAATAGTTAGCTTTGCGATATGGGCCTTCCAATAGGCGACAATACTCAAAGGGATGTGGGTCGACATATATGGTAATCTCTTGGTCATTATAGGGAAATTTGATGCATTGGTGGTAGGTGGAAGAAATGACCTTCATGGCATGAATTCATGGGCGGCCTAGGAGAAATTTATATGGAAGATCAAGGTCTAAGACTTGACAAGTGATTTCCATAAGTACGGGACCTAATTCAATCGGTAGCTTGATAGTTTCTTCAGATCTTCTCTCAACTTCATCATAAACCTTGATTGTGATAGAATGTTTTCTTGTCAATAACTGTGGTAGCGTATCCCAATTGTCTTACTAATCTTAAGGTGCATAGGTTTAAGCCTGATCCACCATCTACTAGGACCCTTTTGACTTTGTATTTATGGATTACTATTTCTAGGCGGAGGGATTCATTATGAAATGAATCAATGTTGGACATATTTTTTTCAATGAAAACTAAGCGGTGAGTGGATGCAAGGTGTCCCATCGGGTGTGCCAAAAATGTATGTAGAATTATGATCCAAGGGTAACAATGAAGATAAATGCAATATAACTCAATACCTTCACATCAAACCAAACCCTCACACTTAGATAGAATGGAGTAGAATGCACCCTAGCCCTACTAGCTTTGTTCTATAGCTATATTATACATTGTGGACTGCTCACAAAACCAACATAATCTAGGTATGAGATGGCTATAATGGAGGCAAATGATAATGATAATGATATAGAAAATGACATGTACTTGCATATGAAATATGTGTTGTGATAATGATGTGAGAGGCTTAACTTATAAAGGGTTGAATGATAAATGAAGGGCTAGGATTGGTTAAGAGGACTATGGGTCAATGATAAGAATCTTCTAGAGCATTTTTCTATGTGAATGGTGGAGATCAAAAAGATGTAGTATGAGGTGGATGGTGGAGATTAAAAATGAATTTAATTTTGGATCCATTATTTAATAATTGTGACCAATTATTTAATAATGGTGGTGAGTGGTTGAAAATAAAGATATGAGTAGGTAAATTAATTAAATAATGGGATTAATTTAATTAATTTTATGGAGAGGAAATTGTTAGAAATGATAAATTAATTAAATAAATGGGTTTTATTAATTAATTTAAGAGGAAATGAGAAATTAAATAAATAAATAAAATTGATTTATTTAATTTGGGAAAAATGGATTAATGAAAGAGATTAATTAATGATGGGTTAATTAATTAAATAATAAAATTATTTAATTAATTTGGAAGACATGTTAAGATGTGAAGTGGTGTTAGAAGTGTGTCGAAAATGGAGGTGAATACATCTAGTCATTTTCAAGTGTCTACAAGTGGTATAGTTCTTATAAGTTTAATCTTTAGTCCATCATGTGCAATAATCCATAGTTGTGAGTATAAATTTATGTCTTGTTGAAGAATGAGGGTTAATGACACATATAAAATTAAGGCCCCATTGAGAAAATGGATGTATCTCTATAATAGGTTGTAGTGGTAATGGTACATTTCTATCCTTACTATCAGAGACTTAACACATGTGACAACCATGCATGTGGGTATGCACATCTTTAAAAATGTGTGGCCAATAGTAACTTGCCCTTAGTATTTAATGTGTTCTTGCAATCACTAAATCTTGTCCTATTCCAAACTTCTCATGAAACTCCTTCAATTCATGGGCTACTTACTCTTTGTTCAAGCACCAAAATTATATCCCTTCATGATTTATGTGCTATGAGATTCATGACTTAATCATGAAACTACTACTCTTTAGTTGCAAGGCTCTCTATTGGCTAGGATTCAAGTGATTAGGGAATTTGTTTTTTAACAAATACAAAAATAAATCTATATACCACTCATCTTGGGTAAGGGAATTAGCTATATATTGCTAGAAAATAAAGTTCATATCTATCTCAACCATGGCTTTACTCATAGCCTTCCCTCACACTAACTTCATAGGTTGAATCTCTAGGTCAGGTTCTTACGAAACAACCATCCAATTGCCTCTTCTTTCACCTAATTCATTCTACATTAACATGGTTTTTATTACCTAATCTAAGATTATGGCAAACACTTTACTTCAAAGGATACAATACCTAAACATCTTAATGTTGGAAACAAGGTAGATAACTGAGAGGGGGGGGCGAATCAATTAGCTCTGATATCTTTACTTTCTTTTTCTTTTTATAATTTGTGCAGCATCAAAACATATAAGCATATATAATCATAAGAGCAGAAATAAAATCAACACACATAACACAAAGATTTTAATGTGGAAAACCCTATTAAGGGAAAACCCACAAGGTGACTAACCCAAGATTGTATTCTCTGTTAAAAGAATAAGAAGTACAAAATGGCACTTGCCAATTAGGGCTCACTGCCCGAGCACACTGCTCACAAGAGGCACACTACCTACAAGAGACTCACTGTCTACAGAGTTTATAGAAGGTAACTAGGTGCTTGAACTGATGAGAGGCATCTACACATGCTAAAGTTTAGTTCTGGTTAGGCTCAATATACTGATCTAATGCACTTCATTCTTCCTCTGCTCTAGTGCTGCTGCTTTGTCACATACCGGATTTGTATTGCTGCTTCCACACTTATCTCTGCCTTTTCTCGCACCTTATTTCATCACATCTATATTCACACACACCTTCATACTGGAATCCATCTAGTATATATATCCGCACCAAGGATTTCAACACCTTTCTAGTCGACAACCAGAATACTCAAGATATTTACAAGATACTGATCTGTCGGCTGAATCTATACTTGATTTGTGATGTGTATCAAAAACATAGACATAGAAGTTATCAATCATGTAGGCCAACATTGTATGATCCCTCAAATAACTTGATCAACATCAATTACTCATCCGGATTGAAGTCTAATACTCTGCTGGTTAGTTCTTCCTCAGTCTGCTCTGCCTGTTAAGAACCCAACACTCAGATGCTCATATCTTTTCCATGTTTTCTCACCGGAGGCTCAATCTCTGGAATATAGTAGTCATGATACTCCTCTTGACTTGTCCAAGTTCGTAACTTGCTGAGTTACACCATCTGAGAGATCCAGACCTGATTGTCAGACCTTGTTGCATGTTCTGTTCTTGTTCATCGGACCAAAACACTCTACAATCTGACTCCTGGTATAGGCATACTATGTGCTGCGGATGTGTGGGATAGACTTTGTTTCCATCAATGACAACACTCATGAAGCCACACAGTGTCTCTTGCCAACACTTAATTGCCTAGACTAGTGCATAAGCCTATTTTAATATTGGGGCACCTTAGTTCAACTTCCATTAATGGTAAATTCGTAAAAGTAACTAGACTCTCATCCCCCACTTCTTTCATTGAGTTAAGACATCTGCATGTATGAGTGTTCTAAGGTACAAGAATAAATGTAAAAAGGATGCACATAATTTGGACTAACTAGCATTGAGGCATGTGTGATTGATCTCTCCATCTGAACAAATACTTATTGGGATTTGGTACTTCATTCAATCTTAGCATCCTTCTTTAGCATGGCATTCAATGACCTCATAACTTCTATAAACCCTATCATCATCTTGTACAAAAAGTTGATTTTCCTGAAGTGATTTCAATTTTTTCTTACTATTGAGCAATGGGAATTTTAGTACCACTACCATTCACTCTAGGTCAATGGAAATACCCTTCTTTGAAATGACATGACCTATCAATTTCCCCTCAATGATCCCAAAGATGCACTTCTTTGGATTCATTGAGATTCCATGTTCCCTACATCACTAGAGTACATTCTTTAAGTCTGATATGTGATCACTCCTTCAATTGGTGAATAATAGCAATTAGATTCCATATATATGATGATGCATTTTACAAGACGGGCTTGAAAGCTATATCCATCACATGCTGAAAAGTGGCTTCCACATTGATCAAGCTAAAAGACATCCTTCTAAATGCAAAAGCACCCCACTTAGTGGTAAAAGTTATCTTTATTTGATCCTCATAATTTACCATGACCTAGTTGTATACTAAATATCCATCGAGAAAGGACATCATAAATGTGAACCATTAACTATTTTCAACACTTCATCTAATGAGGGCAAATGATAGTTATCCTTTTTATGCTTTATTCAAGTTTAAAAAATCTACACATAATCTCATCTCACTACTTGTATTTCATACCAAAATAAGATTTTCTACCCATTTGGAATGTATGACTGGAAAGATGATTCTTGTTGACAATAATTTCTACAGTTCTTTGAAAATTAGTGGTTTGAGCAATGCATTCATTGGCCTTTGTTTATGCCTAAAGGGTTTAACACCTAGTTTCAAAGGAATCACATGTGTGATAATGGAGGTGTAATATACTTCCAAATCTTTTTCACTCAATGCAATGTCCCTCATGACAATCTTTTATTTGCTAAATTATTCCTAACTTTTCATCTTTTGCGCAAGTCTTTCCAAAAAATAGCTATACAGTTTAAAGAAGTCTAAGTCAATGTATTTAAACAAAAAGTTTATAAGAAAATCTAGTGTGAAAGCCATTAGGTTATTGATGCCTACCTTGATTCCCCAACTACAATTCAAATGACATCCTCTCTATTCTTTTGAGTACAACCACTATGATTTGAATTTATAATAAAAAAATCCCATCAAACTCATTCAAAAATTCAACAAAACTAAATTAAAGGAACATAATGTAATAGAAAAATGTAATTAAATACATACTTAGTATCAACTTGTGTATTAAATGGAGTTTCTAACAATTGGTATTTTGATTCCTCTAAATGATATGTAGTGAAACAACATACTAAAGAGAAATCCATACAACCTCTATATCTCTACTGAAAACTCCAAAACCCACAATCAAACAATAAATAATGCATATCCAGAAACTTCAATTCCTACAATTCAACTACCAAACTTCCATTGCAGTCATATATTACTTAAAGATAAAAAAATACATCACATCAAATTAGAGGAAACCAATATACATACAAAGGCCATGTAATAGCAAATATAACTAGAGTTTGATAACGAGGCACAAGTAACTATTGTATAGGATGGTGTGCATGCACTCCAAGTACTCTACAATGAATCTATACCTTAAAGTGCTTGTTTGTTTAAGCCCTTTTAGAAATTTGGTCTCCCTCGTAGCATTTCCACAAAATTGATTCTCAATTAACTTATCCTGACGAAACAAAATTGTTGGACCAATTTTAATCAATCAAATCCTATAAACTAAGTCTTCTTCTCATGTTCAAGTCTTCTTTCTTCTTTTCTCTATAACTCCAAGCCAATAAATGCCTCTCACATGCCATGCCAATCCAAATGTTTCTTAGAAAACACAAATCTTCTTGTGATTACATATTTGCTACAAAATACCATCAAATCAATTTATGTGTCAATAATCCCTTATATCATATTCCATTGCACACCTTTTTTTTTTGTATTGAAGGAATGCAATTTTACAAAAGGAGAACAGTCAACTGGGGACTGTAAACAATGATCAAATAACAAACAACTAACTCAGCAAGAGTAATAAAAGAACTACACATAATGAGTAGGTGCAGTTTTCTACTCCATTGCACACTTGGCCACCTCAAACATTAAAGACAAATAAATTTGTGTATTTATGTAGACAATACAGATGTTTAGTTTGTTGAGACAAAACTTCTAAGCATTACAATCGGCAAAATTAAGAACCTTTTTCATGAAATTAGAAAAATCATCTGAGTTGCCTTGTACTAAATTAATGATAAACAAAAAGAAACGAGTATGCTAAAGAAAGTTAGCTAAACAAAAAAATATAGTTTTTAAATGACCAACTATTATAGCAATCAAGGATTACAAGTTACTATAAAAAATTCACATTAAAAATGACTATCAACTAAATTAACATTTAATAATAGTTTTTAATAAAAAAATATATATACACAATAAAAAATTTGAAATATTAAATTGAAAATAAAATATTTATATTTATGGCAACTTAAATGATCTAGCATGTTATTTTAAAGCATTGACATGGCACATATGTGTTTTAGAACACCTTTAAAGTTGACAGCAAACAAATATTTTGTGATGGTTTTCCATTCATAGTTGGATTTCAAATATTAAGACGTATCTTATTTAAACAAAAAACAAATTACTTAAATATATATACAACTATAACCCCTTACAACTATAATGAGAAAAATCTTCCCCTTTCATATAATACAATTTTTTTTTTTAATAAATAAGTGTCTATATCATTTATAATCTTCTTTAAATTTTAATTATATTTTATAACAAAAATACATAAATACAATCATCCGGCTCTCCATAGTCCTAACTAACTGCAACTAAAGTAAACAACAGACAAATTAGAACCCAAAGATTTATGCTTTTTAACTTTTTAAAAAAATCAATCAATCGTGTCCATTACTCTCCGTGCAAAGAAGCAGAGTACTTCTAGCGTGACGGCTTAAAAGCTTTCATGGATCAAAGCGGCGGCCGGCCTCTTTAAATGTACGCAACACAGCCATTAGTGGAATTATATCCTTAGGGTACACTGCTTGCGACTCTTCAAACAGATAAAGCCTCCGTAGCATATCATCTTCTTCAGGTGAAAGGTGGAAGGGGCAGATTCAATCCGGAGAGCTTGAACGTGCACATTTCATTGAAAGAGATAAAACCCACCTAAAATATCATCTCCTCCTTGTTTCTTATTCTTTGATTGGATACATATACCTATCCGTAGGAAGGCTGCATTGTAGAGGTTTGAGATCATAATCAGAGCAAGGGCCAGTCGCCGGTACGAATATTTTTCTGTATTTTACTACCTAGGGTTTTCAATAAGTTCTGTGTGTTTTGTTAATTTTTGTGTAACCTCTTTACAGTTGAAGACATGATGTTTCTACAGTTCATGTTATGAATTGAAAAATTTCTGGTTAAAATATGATCCGAAGAAAAAACTATACACAATTTTAACCAGAAACTTTTCAATTCACCTCAAAAAATAGAGCTGAAGAAAATAAAGTTTGATTAAAAAAGCGCACGACCTTTCCATTCTGTGCGACGCGGACGTCGATCTTGTCATTTTTCGGCAAAGGGAAAGCTCTCCGAGTACTCCAATACCAGGTATCCTTCCTCGTGCCTGCTTTTATTTATTTGGGGAAAAAAGGTACAGTTTTGGGGAGAAATATTAAATGATTGACAAAGTACCGTTTATAAAATTTGAAGCGTGCATTAATAGTCTTACAACGCAAGTGGTTTTTCTTGGAATAGTAGGTTTTGGAGAGACGTATTAAATTTAGTGTTTTCCGCACGTAGGTCCCTTTGGTTGTAAAGGAACAACGTTAAGATATTTATTAAGCACACAAATGTCCTTGTTCATAAACCACCGGGGTGAAATAAGTGCTAAGATATTCATTGAGCACTTAGGTGTTTTTGGCCATAAACCAGATGTGTGAAACAAGTGTTAGGATCGTCATTCAGCACTAAGGTCTTTTTGAGGGGATTTGAATATATGGTCTCCATCATGAGAACCAAGCGAACCAACCATTTGACCACACCTCACTTTATATTTAGTGTTTTCTAAACCCACAAGACATAACGACAAAACAAGTCCAGCCCAAAGAAGTTATAGTTGGTTTATACCCACAACTGCGTCCCACTCTTCTTGCAAGAAGTCCAAAGGTTGCTTCACAAAAGCCTTGTTCTCTTTGTCTCCATTGTCTCTCTTCCTGCTACTTTTGGTTCTTGAACTAGGTCTAACAAACTTCATCTTATTGTTCAGCAACTTGATACTCTTAGCACTCTTTTTGATTGTGGTTTTACTAACTTCCATCGCCTTCTTTATATTAGTTTTAATGTTCTGTAAATCCTTCTCCGAAGCACAAATCATGTCCTCTTGTTTAGCATTTTTAGCTTTCAACTTATTAATCTCTTGTATAGTTCCCAATGCTTAAAATCAATTTAAATTATTTGTATGTTTATAATTTTTGAAGAGTGATGTAAACTTAGTCCTTACAACCCTTGTTTAAATTGTGCAAATACTTGTCAATCTCCATTGCTTTAGCTTAAAGTAGCAATCCTTGAGAGTGATGATCTTAACTTCATACTATCTCAATAGAATATTTTATACAATTGGATGCTCTTTTAAAGCCAACTTATAAGAACATTTGATGTTATAGGGTCCACTCTTCACTTTAGAATCAAATTTAGTTTTATTTATGATTTAACAATTTCACTTAGTTTGTTCTACAGATGAAATATGGACCTAAAGTTTTGGTACTTTGAAATTGTTAAATTTTTGTTAGAAATACCCACAATATAAAGAAAGTAATATATTGAAAATCAAAACATTTGTATTTGTAGTATAAGGAAAATTAGAGGCTAAGTATGTTGTTATGTTATCTTCTCTAAAATTTTGTTGGCATGCTAGAGGCAAGTATACAACCCTTCTAAAATTTTATTAGAAATATTTATAATATAAAGAAAGTCAAGGTTAAATATGGTGCCCCTTCAAATTTATTAGAAATATTTATAATAGAAGAAAAATTAAGAGACAAGTATGTCTCATTCTCTGAACTTGGTTGTTAGGCATGTCCATCTTCATCTCTCTTTACACAAAACTTATTGAGATCTTTCTTAATTCAAATTTAAAAGACATTTAAATTAAGAAATTAAATATATTTAAAATTAAAGGTAATTAATAAGAAAATTTAAATATTTAAAATATAGTGATTGAAATTTCAAGTATTTAAGTATTAAAATAAATGTGTTAGTTTATTAAAGTGAATACCTTAAGTTATTTGATGGCCGACATCATAAACATTTACCATATATTATAGTATGGACATATTTATGTGTTTATCATAGTAATTTAGAAATTAAAAATTTAAGTATCAAAATTTTTATAATTATTTTGTATTCATAATCAATCAACTATTATCTTATTGAAAAACTATTTTTTATTGTGACATAACACTTATTAATATAAATACCATAATATAAAATTAAAAACAACAACATACCCCCCCCCCCCCCAAAAAAAAAAAAAAAAAAAAAAAATCAATGTTACTATCCTCATACTTTCCATAGTTTGAATAGAAGCAATCTTGATTCTATGCATCTAGAATCTAGGCAATCGAGGACATTAGTTTACCAATAGATCTAATCTTCATAAGTGTAACAAATTGCAATGTGTCTATCACAAGCAATGAGAGATGAAAATTGAACTGGATGCTTAATTTACCTATGCCCTTATAAGTGTAGAGATTGCAACACACACTTTTTCCTCTATATATTGAATTTGCACAATTAGTGAACTACCATTTATTTAATATTTAATACATTTTAAATAACAAGATATATGAACTCCCCCCAGATGCCCCCCTGCTCCTCTCCCCCCTCGCCACCCCCAAATACATTTTAAATAGCAAGATATATATGAACTAGCCCCCCTTCCCCCCCAAATATTTAATACATTTTAAATAACAAGATATATGAAGTCCCCACTGATGCTTCCCCCTCCCCTGCCTTTCTCACCCCTCACCACCCCCAAATACATTTTAAATAACAAGATATATATGAACTCCCCCCCCCCCCCCCCACCACCCTTGTTTTCAAGATTACATGTGCAAGGTAAAGGAAAAATACTTTTCGTATAGTGAATCTAGGTTGATTAAATAAATGCATGCACATGAAGCACAAATTAACCTAGATTAATTAATCATAATTAGGAATTGATAATTATTAAAAAAATAATAAACATTTGTAAATTGAATAAGAAAGTAGGTATTTAGTTGTGGTAATGATGATAAAAAATAGATGTTGATGTTCTACAGATTTCATTTATTGATGGTATAGAAATAAATTCTTATAATTTAAAAATGTTTTGGGATTGTAATAGATCTTGAATTTTGTGTGGGTTGATCTCTAATGCACGGAATCAATCCCATGCTTTGCAAAAATGTCTTGATCTGCAAAACCACTTTGTAAATCTAGTTGACTGTAGACTTTGGAAATTGTGTTGCTCATATCTCTAATATATGGTAATACGTAAGGATTAGTAGTATTGAATAATTCCTTAGGGAGATCACTAGATTGCAAGGGTCGTTTTCTTTTAGGTTGATTAACTTTATTAGATCAGATCTATTATTGTGGAAGAATATCAAAGACAACAATCTCAAGCATGCAGGTGTCCTAGATGAATTTAATGTTGACTAAGGTTCCTTTTAGTGGTTTAAAGTGAAATGTTCCTAGTATGATTCATACTTATGCTCTCGATTTCTCCATATGAATGTTAGATGTGAATTAATGCACATTGAATGCTTTTAAATAACAAGACATAACAATAAATCATGCATACATGTACCAAGTAGACTCTTAACGACTAGTGAAATAGGTAAGAGTCGACAAGAATTTTAAATTTTAGGGGTCAATGTCATGTGGTGTGAGATTGAACTTGCAAAATGTGGGATTGACGCAGGATAGGGAGGCATATATAACAAGGCATGGAATGAATGTATGGAAATGGGTGTAATGATAGGCAAAGAAATGAATAGTAATGATGAATGTATAGAAATATGTGCAAATAAGGTGGAATGTGTTGAAGCATGTGTAAATGGGGAGAGATAAAGGATTAGGAAATGAGCGAGCAACTTTGCACAAGAGTGCACCATCTATTGTTATGTTATTATATTAAGATATTGCATCAAAATGGGCCCAAAACTAATTAGGCTTGCAAATTTCACCATTACATTTTGCCCCCACTTTGAGTTCATGTGAATCATAAATTGATAATATATTTCAAAGTATATGAACACTCACAACCATGCATGAAAAGTAAATATTCTAACATAAAAAGTATATGGGACCTCCATGTACACAACGAATCTTTGTGTGTTTCTCCTTCTTGGCATGTATGTTCCATAGGAACCTATAAAGCTAAGAAAAGATATGCAATGAGATGCTTCTATCATGTAAGTAAAGACAAGCACAACTACATGTTGATTTTACTAAGAGAGAGAGAGTCCTGCCTATACAAAAAGTGGTAATTTATAATACTTTACCCAATGTAGTGATGGGAGGGTGATATGGCACTTCAGGGACAACAATGTCATGTGGTCAAGATCCATTTAGACATGATGATGAGTCTCTGCATAAGCATCTATAACTATTTTTGTAATCTATGCAATGAGTTGCTTCTCTCATGCAAGTAAAGATAAGCACAACTACAAGTTGATTTTACGATGTACGAGAGAGAGAGAGAGAGGGGGGATTAGAATGTTCTGCCTATACAAAATTTGTAATACTTTGTCCAATGTGACAGTAGTAGAGTGATATGACACTTCAGGCATAACCATTTCATGTGGTCAAGATCCATGTGGACATGATGATGAGTCTCCTTATAGGCATCTACAACTATTTGCAATCTAAACATAATCTAGTGTTAGTATAGAATATGCGCCCTTCAACTTGTTGCATCTAAATAGGAGAGGGAAAATAATATATGAAAAGTAAATGTAATAAATATAAGCACAAAAATCACGTAAAGTAATAAATATCATAAATGCATCATGTGATAAACAAGACATATTGCATAATGAGTGAAAAACATATGGACTAGAAATAATCATGAAATTGCATAAACTTGCCTCCACTATAGGCAAATGAGAGAGATGAGCTAGCCCTAATGGCTAGATAAAAAACATGTAAGTACATATATCACCAAGAAAGAAACATGCCCCATTGTATAATATAGGCAAATGAGAGAGATGAGCTAGCCCTAATGGCTAGATAGAAAACATGTAAGTACATATAGCACCAAGAAAGAAACATGCCCCATTGTATGGCTCTGGGCACATGATAAGCCATGTGGGCACACAATGGTATAGGTAAGGCATGATGCCCTTAATGATTAATTAGTTTTAGGCACATGGCAAAGCATGCAAACAATAAATGGTGTAAGGGAATGCATGGTGTCCTCAATGTGGCTCCAAACACATGATAAAACATAGGAGTGCATAATAGGATGGGGAAGGCCTGATGCCATTGATGTAATAGGAGAGCTCCAAGGACATAATCAAAGATGCAAGATCAACTATTTAATATGTGGTCATGAGATAACATGTAAAACTAATTGCCCCCACATGGGCAAGATAGTGAGATGAGGCTCAAAAATACCATGGGCAAGATCATAAATGATGTATAGCCACCAAAATAATAAGATAAAGATGTCCCCAAAAGAGGCCAATAAATGTTGTGTAATAGTTGTGAGTAAATAATCATGTCAGTGGATAGGCATGTGGGCACAAGTGAGTAAGATGTGAGCATGTAGGGCATGTAAAAACATGTTGTTTAGTCAATTTTCACTATAAAGGTTCTCATCAAGTTTGCAATAATACATTAGGCACATGGTGTAAAGATAAATCATGTGAAAATCAACACATGTATAATCAAAGAATGATCAAAGAATATTTGAAAAATAATATATAAGCATCATTAATCAATGCGATCACTAATGGGTGTCGTATGTTGTAAGTGTTGTTGGTGTAATATAAGTGCCATAATGAATTCGGGACAATGAGAAATGGCTTGAAAGTGTGATTAACTTATTGCTGTCGATTATATGCTTTGTCATCAATAGGATCAGTGGCATGTGAAAATGGGGTTCATAGGACTCATAATGCTTGATTTATAAAACGGTAACTGACTATATATAGGGAGGGTGAATAGTATGAGTTACTTTAATTTACACTAGCACCCTTGACAGTCTTACCTTTTAGAGCTCAAAGCCCATTTCGTGATTTGACATGATGGTGTATAGACATAGTCACATCTCAACACGAGGTGATAGGGTACATGTTAGCATTGAGCAAGGCAAGCAATCAAAGGCGCTAAGTCATCTTTTTGTCCTAAAATTTTCAATTTTTAATTTTTTCAAATAAATTAAGATTTTTTAGAAAATAGCATGGGCTTATCTTTGTTGAAGATACTTGCAGATTTGATTTGCTAGGTTTGGAATTACCTCCAGCTTGTCAAAATTTTAATTTTAGCATTAGTTTGTTAGCTTTTAGTGATGTTATTGATTGATTATGACTTAATACTGTCATGTTTATTTTGTCTATGGATGCAAATTGAGGTAGAGATAGGTGAACATCTACGGAATCAGTACCCTAGATATAGATTGGGCCTTGTTAGAGGTAGTTGGTGTGAGGCATATGGTCCATCTTTTAGCACTATATTATGATATGTGTATGCTTATAGATTTGGTTAAGAGGTAGGATTTAGAAACAAACACCCTTCACCTTCCCACATGCAAAATCACAATGATACTAGAGGATGTTTGGAAGATTATACACCTCCACATTATGGGTAGGCATGTGGGGATGTGACACAACACATAGTAGGAGGATAGACCTATATGAGTGGTATATTATTAGTCATGTTGAATATAGTTGGGATAGGGTCCTATATAATAAAATTGTCCCTGACAATGTATTTTATGGATGCAAGTGGTTGTTATTAATTAATGACATTCTTATCTTGCAAGATAGCAAGGGTTCAATGATTTCCTAAGGTTTCATTAGATCCATCAAGATATTGAGGAGCACCAGAGGCTCTTGCATGGGGTAGGTATTCTCGACACTTAAAATCGACCACTCATTGCTCCAGCCATCACTAAACCACTTTGTTCCACAATTAACTGGATAAACACCTATTTAGATAGTTAATTTATCAATCCCCCTATCGATAGTGATTAAATAATATTTTATTATTAAATCACTATTCATGCACTATTCATCCGTACCATCTCCTAACATTAATTGAATAAGTTTAATCATTTATTTAATTAATCAATCCTTTTCCATAGTCTAACATTAGCTAAGTATTTATTTATCTAATATCTATTCCTCATCCAAAAATTAAATAAATATTTCTATTTATTTAATTCTTTATTTTGTGCACTTTTGATTAAGTTGACTAATCCACTTAATCAACTTAATCACTTGCTTGCACATTCCAAATCCTTCATTAACCCATTCAAACCTCTCACATCTTCCAACATGTACAAAGGCATGGGCTTTTGTACAAGACTGGACAGTCTCTTACAAAGGGATGGGCAAGTCCTTTGTACAAAAGGTCCTTTTGTCTTCCTTTGATCTCCTCCATCCACTTTATCCAAGACCATCTTCTGCCCTTGATCTCTCCTTGATCCAAGGACCATCTTTATCCCTCAATCCAATCATGCCACTTGGCAATCTCTCATCAATTCAATCCTCTCAACCATCATAAACCATTGATCTTCCAAATCAATCCTATCCATCCCTCATCCAAAAATCTATAAATAGCCATCAACCCAAGCCATTTTCAAGTCTCCATGTTATGCAAGGTTATGTTTTCAATTTGATGAGCAATCACATACATCCAACGTCAAGAGCACATCCAAAGATCAAGGTTTGCATATGTATTGTTTATAGTTTAGCTTCATATGTATGCATGCATTCCTTTAGCTCAATCATGAGGTTGCATTAGTTAATGAGTAGAATAGGTTAATGTTGTTTTAGTTTGTTCTCTTTTAAGCTCATTTTCTAAATGTACACATTTTGGCATGCCTAGTGGGACCTTTGGGTCCTTATCTAATATTTTTTTTGGTGTTTTTAGCCTCTTGGAAGGTTGCAGGTCCTACATGAGCGTTTATGTGAAGGATGAATGCCTATGTGAGCAATCTGAGCTCCTTTGTATCTATTTGAGTGCCTCCATAATTCTTGAGCATCTTTGTATCACACTAGGGCATTTCTGTAGTGACCTAGGCAACCAATAGTCAAATTTTTAAATCTTTCATTTTGGGCTTAAAAATCACTATGTTTAGGGTCTAACAAGTGGGTTTTGTAGGATTTCATCATTCTAACATGTTCTATATGATCCTAACCCTTCATTTTGACCCCTAACAATTGTTTTTGCACAGCCCGAAATCATGTTTTTCCAACCCTATTCAGGATGAGCATTTCTATAAAAATGAAGCATTTCCGTATGATGGACGAGCGCCTTGTATCTGGGGGCTTTAAATCTCATTTTTATCACTTTTCCATCATCTAACATTCATTTTTTTGACAGGGGGATACTATGTCAAAATTTCCAAAAATCAAGTTCTAACCCTCATTTTCATCAAAAATCACGTTTTTGGCCTATTTTCATACTTGAGCACCCTTGTATCATACTTTAGCACCTCTGTATGTGGATGAGCACCTCTATATCTGGTTAAAAAAATCATCTACTTGTCTTGGGATTAAATCTTGGTAACTTCTAAATTTAATCAATTTATGCATGTGCATAATTTCCTAACATCAATTTGTAGCTATCATTGGTCCAAGACAAGAAAAATCAACTACTAGTGTTTTGTAGCATGATTTTCCAAGGACCTTATCTTTTTGTACAATCTTATGCACATTTAATTTCTAAGGGGTTAATGATGTTAGAACACACTGATATACTGAGGGGGGGGTGAATCAGTATATGCCACATTTTAAAACAATTTTACTATAACAACAAGATCTCTACTGCATCAATTAGAATATGAAAGAACTATGCAAGCATAAGCAAAATCACACATCCACATAAGAGACCATAACACTAGATTTACATGGAAACCCAAGATGGGAAAACCATGGTGAGCAAGTTGCTTGGATCTACTATCCAAATTCAGCCTCACAAAAAAAAAAAACAGTGAATTACAATATTTTGTAGGCTCCAACCCACAGGAATTTCAACCTAAGAAGGACTATGAACCTTTTACAAATCTGTAGGCTTCAACCTACCAGAGACTTCAATCTCAAAAAAAGCTGAGCATCAACCCAGCAATAGGATCCAACGTCCCACATAAACTAAGCTCCAACCCAGCAATAGGCTCCAACCTCCCATACAAACTGAGCTACAACCCAACAAACTGAAACAGTAGTAAAGAACATTCAACACTTACACAAACTGAGTGAACACAGGATCTTGAATTTATACTCTTCTCACACTTCAATTTCACTTCTCTGTTCACGCCTGATCGCTTGATGTATTTCGCTTCTCATTCACACTTGCAAACACATTCAATTTTTTTTCTTTTTCTAGGCACACGCACACACACACACACACACAGAGATCGACCACAAATGCAAAATTGATCTTTATTTTATACCAAACTATAGAACAAATGATTTCCATGTCGGCACTACATTCACCAATGCAAAATAAAACAATCTTCAAAGTTGACCTTTGTTAATTAAAATTCTAACATATTTAATCTGGAGGATCGGGCCCAAATCACATATACTTAGGTCGACCCAAAAATAGGTTTGGACCCAAAACTAAACAACCCACACGTTATAGCAATAGCCCCTTACATATATTTAAGCTCTTTGTTCTATGTCACTGAGTCGGCTTCAATCTGCATATTAGATCTTTGAATTCACTAGCCATTAAACCATCTTACCAATGTTAATTCATCTTACTAGTCGGCCTCAGAGTTTTGAATCCTGAAATTTTGCGCTTTGTATCTTTTCCTTTTGCATTAATTGAACTCGTGGAGTGTCAGAGATTGGGCTTTTGGTCTAGTGCCTTCCTCTTTGAAAGCCTTAGAGGGTCTTCTCCAATCTCGTACTTGCAGAGCATTAGAGATTGAGCTTCCAGTCTTCTACCTCCTTATCGGGTGTTAGGCTTTGTACAAATTTGGCCATGTGTCAACAATTTGTATCAGCGCGCTCCTCATTGGGTCCCACTTAACTAACGTTGCAATCATGTACTCTATGTCCATGTGGAACGTACTAATACCACTCTTCGAAGTCCTTCGACTGACCTTGTACACATGACAACCTATCACAACAATGCAAAGCTAAATTGGTTATATCAACTAACCTCTACGGATGCGCTATCAGTTCAACAAGGAACATCTTCGCCCTCTGACTCTTGATCACTTAGAATATATCAGAGTTCACGTGCTAGGCTTTCTAAATAATATCTTTTCATTTGAATTCGATAACGAACATCTTCGCCCTCTGACTCTCGATCACTTAGTAAATATCAGAGTTTCACGATCAGGCCAATTCCACTCTGGCCCTTCTTATTTCCTCAACTTGGAGAAGGGGTAAGGCCAAAACCTTAAACTTCGATGATCACCAGAAAACCTGTGAACCAACTTTTGTTGATACTTTAGGGTAAAATCATTCATGCCTTAGCATATTTTCTTTGTCATCTTCATCTTTGAACTTCCTTTTGACATCAATGACAATATGTGTACACACCTTTAACATAAATGACAACACTTCCAACATTCTCCCCCTTTGTCATTGATGGGAACACAAACAAAATCTATCTCTATATTTTCTCTTACTCTATCTCTTCCTGAACTGTAACACAACTTTTGAAAACTCTCCCTCTTTGACATCAATGGCAAAGGGATATAACCAACCACTTTTAAACTACAACTAGCAAAACCAACTCCCCCTAACCAAGCCATAACAAACTCTGCTCGTCTATATTGTCTCCTTTCTACCTACTCCCCCCAAGAGGTATCCATTGTCCAAATAGAGATGGAGAATATGCCTTATGTTGCTCCCCCTGGATAGATGTTTCATCATAAGATTTTACTGATTTGGTGAGAGTGATATCACTCCCAACTTTTGCCTTAAGTATTCAAATGTTTCTTTAGGAATAGGTTTTGTTAAAATATATGCAATTTGAATCTTTATAGGCACATACTCTAGTTTCACCTCTTGACCAACAACCTTTTCTCTCAAAAAATGATACCTAATAGATACATGCTTGGTTCTTGAGTGCATCACTGGATTCTTTGATATGTTAATTGCCCTTGTATTGTCACATAGAATAGAAATAGGCTCATCATATACAACTCCTGTATCCTTCAATGTCTGCTTCATCCACAAAACCTGAGTACAACAAGTTGCTGCTACAATGTATTCTGCTTCTGCTATTGATAAGGCAACTGAATCTTTCTTTTTGCTTAACCATGAAACCAATCTACTGCCTAGAAAGAAGGTGCCACCACTTGTGCTCTTCCTATCATTAGTGCTGCCAACCCAATCTTCATTTGTATATGCTGTCAAAAAGAAATCCTTTTCCTTCTCATACCACAATCCATAATCCAAAGTGTTCTTCGGATATCTGAAAATCCTTTTAACCTCTTGGGTATATGCAAAAGGATGAGGAACGAAAAAGTTGCCACATGACCTTTTGGCCCCATACAAGTCATAATGCGAGCACATTATATTACGCTCTCAAGCCTAAAATGCGAGCGCATTATAACACAAGAGCATTATAATGCGCTCGCATTTTGTAAAAAAAACTCAACTCTCTCTTCCCCCTATTTACCACCTACCCTCTCTCTCACCTCTCTCTCTCTCACCTCTCTACCTCCCTCTCCCTCCCCTCTCTACCTTCTACCCTCTCTCTCTCTCTCTCTCTCTCTCTCTCTCTCTCATCTACCTCCTAGTTTTCCTTTTCCTAGCTTTCCTAGTTTTCCTTTTCCTTTCCAATTTCCCTTTAAATCCCACCAATTTTTTCCTATTTTACTATTTTCCACCTTTCCTCTCATCATTCTTCCCATCCAATTAACCTTTTGTTTTATCTTGTTTCTATTTCATCCTCCCAATTTATCTCCTCATCCCTCTTTGCATGTCCTAGTTTTCTTGTTTCCATTTTCTTTGTTGATAAGGGAGAGGGAGAGAGAGGGGAGATGGAGGGGAGAGAGAGGGGAGAGATAGGGAGATAGAGAGAGAGAGTCGTAGTTTTCTTGTTTCCATTTCCTTCATTGATAAGGGAGAGGGGGAGATAGAGGGGGGAGATAGGTAGATAGAGGAATGATAGGGGAGAGAGAGGCAAGAGATATACAGATAGGTGCAGATAGATAGGTAGAGAGATGAGACATATAGGGAGAGATAGAGGAGACAAAGGAGAGAGATAGGGAGATAGAGTGTGAGTGAGATGTCCAGAGAGATACGGAGAGAGATTGAGAGGTAGAGGGACGATAGAGATAGGGAGATAGAGGTTTAGGGTTGCTTGGGTTTAGGTTTTAGGGGTTAGGGGTTTGGGTTTAGGGGTTGAGAGAGAGAGAGAGAGAGAGTACTTTTGACATGCAACCCTAAACCCTAAACCTAAGCAACCCTAAATAATGCCCCTAAACCCTAAACCTGAGAAACCTTAAACCTCTAAATTATAAATAATACCCCTAAACCCTAACCCATAACCTCTAAACCCTAAACCTCTATCTCTCTATCTCTATCATCCCTCTACCTCTCAATCTCTCTCCCTTTGTCTTTGGCTATGTCCCTCACTCTCTATCTCCCTATCTCTCCCCTCCGTCTCCTCTATATCTCCCTATCAGTCCTCTCTCTCTCTAAACCCTAAACCCTATACCTCTAAACCTTAACTCCTAAGCCATAAACCCTAAACCCTAAATAATGCCCCTAAACCTTAACCCCTAACCCCTAACCCCTAAACCCAAGCAAGCCTAAACCCTTAAACCCTAAACCCTAAACATCTATCTCCCTATCTCTCCCCTATCTCCCTATCTCTATCATCCATATACCTCTTAATCTCTCTCCCTATCTCTGGCCATGTCCCTCACTCTCTATCTCCCTATCTCTCCCTCCAGTCTCCTCTATATCTCCATATCAGTCCTCTCTAGATCTCTCTCTAAACCCTAAACCCTAAACCTCTAAACTTTAATCCCTAACCCCTAAACCATAAATCCTAAACCCTAAATAATGCCCCTAAACCCTAAACCCAAGCAACCCTAAACCTCTATCTCCCTATCTCTCCCCTATCTCCCTATCTCTATCATCCCTCTACCTCTCAATCTCTCTCCATATGTGTTGGTTGAATATTTTGTCTTCAACTAACTAGAGGCAAAATGGTTATATCAACCATAGTATGATGAGATTAATCTCTCCTCTTAGAAAGGGGAGGCTCCCTTCTTATTGCTCACTACAATCAACAAATACTTAACTAAATTTATGTGCACTATAAACTAACCTGTGGATGGTTCCATATCATCTGTTTCTCTTTTTTCAGAAATGATGTTTCAATTTAATCCTTACAATGTATGATAAACTCACAAACTACTTATTGGAACAATAATAACCAATATCAAGATTGAATGAACATATGAATATTCAAAATGATACCAGCGTGAAATAGACTAGAAATTCATAGAAATACAAACTAGTCTTTCGTAATTTCTTTTGCTGACTTGGAATTAGAAATATATAGTGTAGAATGTAGCCCAAAGTCTCCACTGCACACTATCAAGAGATTTAATTAACACGGAAAATAAATAGCAGCTCAAAGTCTTCTAATATTTTCAACTCATGAACATAGAATATAAATTCGAAAGGCAATGTTATAGCACAAAGACTCCAAAATCAGCTTTAGATCACCTCCCAGATTATATGAACTCATAATACTTATTTGATCAATTGCATAAGATGGTGCAAGAGAAAAGACATAAGAACATCTCTCATAAACTACAAGTAGATTCCCAAAATAAAGTTTGAATGCTCACTTGCTTTCTTATTATTGATAAAATCTTGATTTACAATCTTGAACACAAAGTCTCAAAAATGCTTCTCAATTTTGATAGAGTTTCGCTTCAATCACTAAAAGGTCTATTTTTAGGGTAACAGAAGGCAAGCTACTTGAGCATATAGTTTCTAAGGAAGGTACCAAAATTGACTCAGAAATAAAGAGTCAAATCAATTCAAGCTCTTACTTTGCCTTCAAGTAAGACAGTCATTCATTGTTTCTTTGGAAAGGTGAATTTTTTGCAGAGGTTCATTCCCGAATTTGCAAAAAAAACTTGTCATATTGTAAATATGATGAAAGGTAAGTCCACTTTCCATTGGAGCGCGGAAGGTAAGGAAGTGTTTGAGGACATCAAAAGAGCCATTGTCCATGCTCTAGTTTTGGTTTGTTCTGATTATACCAAATATTTCATTATTTATAGTTATGCATCTGAGCATACGTTGTCGGCTATCCTAGTTCAACAGAATAAGGAGGGTATTGAATCTCCTATTGCATTCATGGGTTGCCCTTTGAAAACTCATGAACTCAAATATTCAGCTATGGAGAAGCATGCATATGCCATAGTAAAAGTTGTCAAGCATTTCAGGTTTTACATTCTGAATTCTCATACTATTGCATTGGTTCTAGATTCAACAGTCAAATCTATCCTAACTCAACAAGAGCTCGGGAGCAAGAGAGGCAACTGGATTGCAAAGATCCAGGAGTATGATCTTGACATTAAGCCTACCAAGATTGTGCATGGGAAAGGATTATGTTAGCTTATTACTGATAATGTACCTAAGGAAATAGGGGACGAAGAAGCAGAGATTGAAGATGTTCCCACCATTCTTTTTGTTAGCACAACAGACGAATGGTATTCAAATATTGCTTACTTTCTCACTTATGGTGAATGTCCTGATCATTTGTCTTACAAAGAGAAAAGGACTATCAAGCTCAAAGCTGCAAATTTCATCCTATGTGACAATGGTTTGTATAAGAGAAGCATTAATGGAATCTTCCTCCATTGTGTTGATAAGGTACAACAAAGCAAACTATTGGAATCCTTCCATAGTTTGGCATGTGGCGGGCATTTTTTAGCACCAGTAACAGAGCACAAGATTTTGAGAGCTAGATACTATTGGCCTACACTGTTTCAAGATGCATATGATTGGGTGCATAAGTGTGACCTTTGTCAGCAATTTGTTAGGAAACCCAAGTTGGCTGCTCTACCTGTTACCTAAATTTCACTACGGCTCATTCAGGTAGAGTTTTGATTCAAAACTTGTAAGGTACATCTCATCTGGTCCTTCATACATTACATTCAAGTGCATAAATGAAATAATTCAAGAGATTGTGTTTATTATTTTATTGCATTTATCCAAGTGCATGTAACGTAAGAAGGGTTTATCCAAAATCGTTTCTAAAAAATAAATAATCTTTATTGAATGTAAAATGTTCATCATCTCACACAAGCCATGAGGTTAACTGCCTTATTCAATGAAATAGAAGAACAATCTATACATGAATAAGTAAATAAAGTAATGTGCATGTAGGGTCAGAGGCCGGTCATTGCCTGAGAATGACTGGTTCTAGTTCTGACGTGTTGTCCTGTCGCCCTGAGTCGTCTTTGTCCTTCCTAGATTCATGTCATCCCTGGTTCCTAGATCTAGCAACAACAACAGTGTTAGAGCAATGCTCTAAGCAATGAATGGTCCCAAACCATACATGAACAAGATACCATACATGTATAAATTGATCCTCAATTTGCATTAAACAAGAAATGTATACCTTGGATGTCCTAGAGAACAATTGGTCATCAAACACATCCAAAACATGCATTTATTTTTCTAACAAGTTTGCTTCATGTGCAGATAGAGATGCAATTATGTTTTTGTTTGATTCATCAGTTACATTATGAGTGGAGGAAATGTGGCTCCCACAAGGGTTGAGCCCAGCTCATAGACCTTACAGAACATTTCAGATGCAGTATACAAATGCAAGAACTCAATCTAAAGAGCATATTAAGAAGGCAGACCACAGCTGTCAAGAGAAATAACAGTCAGCAGGAAGGCAATCATAGGGGCAACCATGATAAAGATAGTCATGAAGGAAAAAAGAGAGGATGGAGTAATGACCACACATCAACAAGCATGCTGCCCAATTAAATGAAGAGATGAATAAGAATAAGTGCTATCATAGCACAAAAAAGAAACAATCATAAACTTGTTCTTATAAATTAGAGAAACACTCAAGGCAAGCAATAGGATACTATACAACAAATTCCTGTACAAGATGTGATACCTCTTCACACCAATTGTTTTATCCTCAGAAAACTTTATTTAAGACCGTGTCTTCTGATTGTCTCAAGAAGGTGGAGCTCTATAATGATCAAAATGCTATTGTGGATGTCAATGTTCATTATGGATATAACCAGGAAGACTCTCTAGTTTTAAACCATGCCTCAATAGATCGAGGGTTGTTTCAAACCATGCATTTTCATACATTCACATCAGAGACAGACCATGATGATAGTGACTCTAAAAGTTCATCAAAGATCGGAGTAGATTTTGGAAAGCCAAACATAGAAGACCGTGAAAGGTAGGATAAAGTCCATTATATCATATAAACGAATCATAGAGCTATGAAAATCAATTTTTCATTAAGCAGAGAGTATAGGAATAGCCACCATAGGGGTAACTCTGTTAGCAGGTCTGAGAACAGTTTCGAAAGAACCAAAAGGACAGCAAGGCACAATGGAGCGAGTCAGGGATTTCTTGCCTATGGAAATGTAAGAAAGATTTGATAATGGCTATGAAGTCAACTTGGAAGATTGGTTATGAAACTTGTGGGATGATTTAGGCCTTGAAAAGATAAGATGTTTTGTGCTTCCTTGATAGAAGGTTTTATATTGGTGAGCAAACCACCTATAACTGTTTGCTATTACTGATAGAGGGATTGTGTTTCTTTCATAATGATTTGGAATTGCCCAAAGATTGTTTCTATATAAGTGTTCAATTTACTTCGGATGAAGAGAACCATAAAATCTGGTTCCCTTCATGTCTTGTTTTTAAAGGATCTGGACTGATGCCAGTGGCTCATACAGTAAGAGCATCAAAAGTATTTCATGCTCTTGATAACTTTAAAAAAATGTATTGCAGAATGGAACTTCTTTGATGGAGGCACTCCAAAGTTTCAAAGCACATGTCAAGTTAATTCATCTCTAGAAGTCAGTACATGGGTCACAGCAAAAGATATCCTTTGACCTCGTTGTTCCACTGAGAATCACAAAGACCAAAAATGCACATTGGGTGACTACACAATGAGTTCTTTGACAGTTGTCATATCAAGCCTTGGTTTTCGCAGATCAAAACCCTTTTGAGCATCAATTGAACCCAAAAGAGAAGATATTCAGGATTTGTCTCAAAGACATGAGAATCAACTTTGTATTTGTCCAACCCTGAGAATGATATTCAAGAATGTTGTGAAAATTGTACCACTCTTCATTAACCGTAGAATTAACCAAGGAAAGAACGCATCTTTAGTGAGAAGAAAAGAGCAATCTACTAACAAGATTCAGGGTTCTGATGGCCCAACTAAGGACTCTTCTACCATATCAAATGAAGAAGTAGAACTAGATAAATTATTCTCTCTAGCAATAGCTACAAAAGGTAGACCTTACATTCTCAAAGTTCCAACTTTTGCAAGGAGAAAACCATCTCTTGTAATTCTACAAAAAACAGTTAAAGCTAAAAGCAAGAATACCTCATTTGGAAGGAGAAGTACAACTACTAAAACAAGAATACATTTTGAAACAACAGAAATGACAAGTTTGAATAGAGTCCACAGAAATGCTCAAGTCGAGCCTCAAGTCACAATATACAGATGGGCTTGATAAGGACATGGAGCGATTGCATCAAAACATTATGAGAGGCATGGCAGGTGTCGGATCGGTAGTTCTGTTTAAAGGTTTCCACCATTTCTCCATCAAAGATTGGAAGGCAATAAACAAGTTTCTTTCAGTGGATTCTCCTCTCATAAGAGCTTATGGATCCATTCGCTTCAATTCGAAAACAAAGCCAACAATTGAATGGTTCGAATTTGGCTCCTTCTACTTTGTTTTATCATAGTGGAGACATGAATAGATTGAATTGGACGAGTTTGAGAATTATACTCTTCTAGTAGTAACCATTACATGGGACCATTCTCTCTCAAGGGCCTTCAAAGATTCAATTTATGGACTTGAATTATCTTTGCAGCATGTCTCTTGTCAAGTGATGGAACCTGGAAAAAGGCTTCGTTTATCAGGGATTAAAAAGAATCATGTCCTAGATGAGCCTTTCTGGTAAGTGATTGTCAGTGAATCAACTGGATAAGGAATATCAAGACTGGTTAAAAGCAATGCATGAAAATTATGATGAGGTGGAATATTGTGATGAGCACGCAGTATGGATTTTTTAACCCTAGCAATGGGAAGGATCTTGGGATTTCACAAAAAGTGGTACAAGTGCTTGCTCAAATAAGAAGAAAAGGACAACAATGGAAGGCTTGCCAAAGAATAAAGATTGTTAAAGGAGCTCATGGTGGGAAGGATTTTTATGCAACTTTAGAGTATTTTTGGTGTGAGGGTTTAGATGGTGATTTAGGCCAATGGAATGCCCTGAAGATGGTGGTAGCAAACTACTATTCGACAATGGAAATGTATGCTTTGAACTTGGGATTTCCAAATCTCTTCCCTTGGATTTGATATCATTTGGAAAGTATCAGGCTATGGATGATGAAACGTGGACATTACAGCTTCAGAAAAAGAGACTCAAGGCTCCAGCATTTATTGACATATTAAAAACCAAACAAGTACATAAATTTGATGTTGATAAGGGATTTCCCAAAGGAGTCGTAGTTCAAGCAGGTTTTGAACTACCAAAAGAGATTATTGATGTTATAAGACCACATTCTTTTACCGCAAACAATATGGATAAAAGCTTAGATAGTACAGATCAAAAATATATTGTAAGAGAAAGAATGCAGATTTTCTTGAATAAAATGCTCAGAAATGCCTCAATATCGCGGCCCCTGGTAGTGGATATAGTGAGAACCCAAAAAATGAGGGGATATTTATCATAAAAAGCAACTTACTTGTGTTTCTGCTGAGTGTTATGTGTGCAAACTCTCCTAGTTTCCCCTCAGGCGACCTTCCAATGGCGGCCTCGAATAGTGAAAAGTAATACAGGTGGTCGGCCATGATCAGAAAACAAAAGAAATACATCAAAAATGATAGGCCATGGCCATAATGCTTAGAAACCAGTGAATAGAGGCAAAAAGATAGCTTAGTCGAACATACAAATTACTTACCTTGATTCCCCTGTCATAAATCCAGAGAGAAATACCTGAGAAGATTATTGAAATGGCAGAAGATAATGAAGAAGCATCAAACCATCGCATGGAGTGGCAGCGGCTCAAGACAGTCACAACGAAATGGCAAAGTCAAAATGATAAAAGATAGGGTTTCGAACCCTATTTTGTCATGATAGAATGAGCGATTTTGGTAATTTTTTTGACTTGAAAACTAAAAAATCATTTCTATTCCTTGGCGGCCTGTGGGGAAGACTTCATGTGTTCAAACCTAGTGATGATACAAGGGGGCCGTGTAACATTTTTTCTACCTTTTGAATCTCTTTAAAAGTCAAAAAAAAAAAAAACATTATGATTGCATATGGGTCGAGAGGGTATGTTTTGCTAAGGCACGTTGGTAAGAGAGTTGCAAGGTGGTATAAAAGTGAAGTGGAAGCTAAGGCATGGTGATGTGTATATGGGAGTCATAAGGGTCATTTTAAAATATATTGCTTAGAGCCTTGTAGGCATGATGGTGCATGTTGGGAAACGTGTGAGTGGCTAAGGGGTTATAAGGTGTTTTGACATAGTCATATGATGCGAGATATGGTGCAAACTTGTATGTGAGTCATGTCATTTTGCCTAGGAGTTACAACATTTTTATGTCATTTTTGCATAGTCTAGGGATAGATTAAATGTTGTAAACAAACGACAAAGTAATTATTTATGAATTACCTTATCGTTTGTAATAAAATGCAAAGAGGCAATAATGAGAAGATTATCACAAACGATAAAGTAAGTCTTGTCGATTACTTTGTCATCCTTTCATGACATTTAATTGACCCTAAATCATGCAAAAACATGGAATTAAATGTTATGTCATAAATGTCATTATTTTCTGCATAGGTTTGTATAAATTTTGAATTGTAAAACATTAACTAAGGTGATGTAATTATAAATCACTTAGTCAATGATAAATGAATTCAGAAATTGTGTATTTATGTCATTTATTGTAAAAATGTTAGACATTTATGATGCTGCAGGGTGGAGTTGACAAACAGGGGCAGGAGTTATTGCACAGATTTGACTTATTTCAGTGGCCTTAAAGATCATTTAAGGGCATTCAAAGTCATTTTCAGGGGCTTTTATGATTAGTGATGGCATACCTTGACTTTTTCTGTATTGTGAGCACACTTTGGAGGACTTTGGGCAGATATTTTTGAGATATTTATGAGATACACGAAAATGGAGATGGCTCATCCCTATCTCATGGCAGCTGTTTGGAGAGTATATAGTCATTCATTTGACTCTTTTTAGGTAGTTTTGCCATGTACATTCTGGAGTTAGTAATTTTTTTTGCAATCCTACTCAATTTGAGCATGTTTTTGTAACTCTTTGGGCATATGAAATATAGAGAACACCTTGAATACCACTAACAGTCAGATTTTGCCTTCTTGTTTTGCAGTATTGGGTGTTATTAAGTGTTTGAATAGGTCATTTGTGAGGTAATTTATTTCCTTGTGACTATCTTATGTTTTCAATACCTTTTTTCTGCAGAAGTTGTGTTTATGCAGATTGCAAACTGTCTTAGAGTGTTATAAGGCTTTAAATTGTGAAGTTTAGCTTCCTTTTAAAGATTTTAACGTAGTTAGGCCTCTTTGTGAAGTGCTTTTGCAAACATACAGTGATAGGTTGTGCAGGTCTTATTTTTTGTTGTCTATGGCCAAGTGTATATAGGTCTGAGTTTCATTTTACCTTATCAAGTTTGGTGAATCACCCTTATTTTCAAGTTTTCTAGTTTTAACTTCTAATTTTAAAAGCATTCCTTCTCCTTTTTCCTCTGCAAATCCAGTAGATTTTAGGTGATAACCAGCACACAGGTGACCCACAGACCTAGAAAGATCCCATGTTTCTCCAGATTGCCAAGTTTTACAACTCAGCAAGGGTGCAAATCTAAGAGACAACACTACCACTCAAACCAGTCATTATTGAGGAGCCATTTCAGCAATGGGGTATTGACTTCATTGATGTGGTGAATCCACCATCAAGTACAGGGCACGTTACGTTCTTACAACAACTGACTACTATTAAGGGAAAATTGGATTCAAATGAATAATCAATATCAAAATACCCAAAACTCAATGAAATATAGAAACAAAGAGATTAACCAAACAAAATAACTTCAAAAACCTTTGCAAACCTCAAAGTTTCATAACTTCCGTTGGTTGCCTATCTCAATCTATCTTGCATGTATGAATAAGGCCCTCAGAGAGTGCACTTCCTTGCTATGATTCCAAGATTATCAATGGAGAATGGCTATGATAATACTTTGTAATGAAGAGAAGCTTCACAACAATGATAGTAGTATGGTAACGAGTGTGATCACAAGCAATGAAGAAATTGGTGCCAAAGGCGCGCTGTAATTCCTGCAGAGTAACAATACTTAAAGCTTGGATGAATGAAATGGAGGAATAAGGTTCAATTTATAGACTTGAGAGAAAGAAGATCAATGGCATAAAAAGAATGAGAAGATCAACAGTATAGGAACTTTGAGGAACATGCGCGATTAGAAAGAGGACATGTGTCTTGCTATATTTTGCATGAGAGGAATTAAAGAAATAGAAGAATGAGTTAAAACTGAAGAGATAAATCAATTAAAAGAGTAGATCAATCAGTTAAGAGAAATAGAACTAAAGAATAGAAATTGCATGAGGATGAGAAGATATTTTAGCTCAATTAATTATTTAGAATATTCAATTGCATGTGTACAAGTATTGAATTATATTTAGACCTAACTCAATTTAGAAGAAAAAGATGACTTAAATAAATATTTGATTTATTTAAATTTAGAGAAGATATTATTGGGAAAAACAATTAAATAATTAGAATTATTTAATTTAGAATGATTTTGGAAGAATAAATAAAATATTTGATTATATTTTATTTTTAGAGATTGAGAGGATTTAAATAAATTTGATTTGATTTATTCAAATTTGGAAGAATGATTTGATTTAATTAAATAATTAAAAATTATTTAATTGTTTGGAAGAATTTAATTAAATAAAGAATTTTATTTAATTTTGACTTTAGAAGAGATATTTAAATATTTTGATATTTAATTAATTTAGAGGAATATGAATCAAATAAATAAATTTGTTTATTTATTTATTGATAGAAGAATTAGAATGGAATAAATATTAAGAATATTTATTTAGACCGAATCGTGTCATTTTTAGGCGTATACATTTTGCCCCTCTTTGATGTAATTTAGTTTATAGCATTGCTTCAATGAATAGATAGTCTGATAATGATACATGCCCAGTTTGCCCCTAGTACGGGTTATGATGATATGATGCCCCCTCAGGAGATTGGACGAGAAGAAGGCAGAAGGAGTAAGACGGACTATCTCACGAAGACGAAGGGTAGACTTGTTTAGGTTTGAAGAAAACAAGACGTGTTTCTAAGAAACAGGAAGAAAATTGGAAGAAATGGGTGCGGGAAGTAGTCCTAGTCACCACTTAGCCAGTTTAGGGTTTGCATGCTATATATAGGAGCTGGGTCTATAGGACAATTCATTTGCACACTTGGCTTTGTTTGATTTGCTTCTGAGAGCTTAGGAGAGCATAGAGCATAGAGCAGTCAGCATTAGGATGGATATTCTGCGTGAGAAGCATCGCTTTGAGCGAGTCTGATGATTCAACCAGCCAGCAGAGGCAGGACCCCTGGTATGTATCTCAAATTTTTTTTCCCTAGAGTCAATTTTTAGTGTAATAAATGCTAGGAGAAAATAAGATAGACAAATACGCCAGATTGCAGTTTCGCGCATATGACATGTGAAATTGTGCATTTGTTAAACTTCGGCACATTTAGAATATAGAATAGCGCATACAATAAAGCTGTGTATGCATGAGTTTAGTCGGCGCATGCATAATTCTACGGCGCATTTACGGTATGAAGTAGCGCATACAACTGGGTGGCGCATTTGTGACATAGGATGGCGCATGCACGACATCTTGCGGCACATGCATTAGAAGTGGCGCATTTGACAAGAAATGGCACATGTACCACCTGTTATGGTGCATATGATATAGATAGGTAGTTTATTCAACAAAATTGACTCGATTGGCATCCTGTTTGATGCGTCAATTGATAAGCTATCTCTGAGATTGCAAGAATCTAGTCAAGAGATGTAGTGTGCTGCTTTAATCAATTTGATATGTTAAGTTAGTTGATATGTTTCTATAGATATGTTGAGCATGGTACTTGCAGTTTTAAGTTGACGCCTTGCTTTGCATTCTTGCAGGAGGACATACGAGATACCCTTCAATCGAGGGAGCAGTTCCCTATGCCGATGTTGCAGCGTCATATGCTGACAGAGATGGATCAAGAAGCGCTTGGCGCGATGGGTTTGGACTATGTTTGCTTCATGCCTGAGGTTCGAGCGAACCGTGGGTTACTGACTGTAGCAGTAGAGAGGTTCCATAGCGAGGATGGGACCTTCCACTTCCCTACTGGCGAGATGACTATTACTTTGGAGGATGTATATAGAAACTCCACTTGCCTATTCAGGGAGAGTTTGTGGAGTACGATCCACAGAGGGATGCACGTATTGTAGAGTGCAGGTGAGTATTCGATGACCCCGAGCTGGTCGGACAGGTCATCTCCTGGCAGGACATTCATGAGTACTATGACTATTTCCCAGGGATTGTGGCAGGACTGATCGAAGGTGTTGTATGCCTCGATAGGAGTCACATGGGTTCCCGATTGGATGGGGACAGATCATGGAACAGATGATTACAGAGGGCACCCATTATGCTTGGTGTGTCTGCATGTTGGCACAGCTATACCATGACATGCATCAGGTGGTATACCACAGGGGTGTGAGCCTATCAGCAGGTGTGTCATTGTTGCAGTTTTGGCTATGGGAGCACATAGCGATCACTAGACCGATTTGTGTTTTTGACAAACAAAGAGGAGAGTTGTACAGCTATGGCTACGTAGGAGTGATTTCCCAGCACAGGCTGGGGAAGCTCGAGTATTGGAGGCATGCTTTGGATGGAGTAGATGTGGTCGTCTGGCAACCATATCTAGACTGTGAGCCCTGGGAGGATGAGGCTGATGAGCTACCATACTGCTATCAGACGCGATGGCTGATAGGACAGACGCGGTTCATCCTAGAGAGACAGATTGTCAGCTGGGTTTGGAGATAGTTTGGGAGGAGACATGGCATGCCACAGGGGTAGGCTCTATTTGCACAGACTCATGCTGAGAGATTTAGATGGGGGCCAGTGGCATCCTATGAGGAGGTAGTGGCTGAGTTTCAGCAGATGCCTTATGTTGCCTGGGATATGAGGAGAGAGATTGCAGATGCTGGGATGACGCAAGACTATGAGGAGTGGTTCGTTGCCCATCCATTTACGAGATATTCTGGGCTTGGAGAGATGGTGCCTCATATAGATGAGGCAAATTCAGATTACGAGGGTCAGGTTGGCAGGAGGAGGAGGAGGAGAGGAGGATGGAGAGGTGGCGGAGATGGTGGAGGAGGGGGAGGCAGTGGAGATGATGGAGGAGGGGGAGGTGGTGGAGATGGAGCCAGACCCAGACAGAGGAGGAGAGCTGGGGAGGGACCTTCCCACACTCAGCAGATAGTGCCACCGTAGGTCACATAGTAGGCTCCATAGTAGGCACAAATGCCACCACCTCAGCAGGTGGCACAATAGCAGGTACCCCAACCATAGGGCAGGGACAGGCACATGCATCTCAGGGTCCAACACAATTAGATGTCTATGAGAGAGCTATAGCTATGCTGAGAGGACATGTTAGGTAGTTGTGGGCACAACTTAGGATGGCTAAGGCCCGGTGAGAGACAGCCACAGAGGCTATCTTGGAGCTTACGAGAGAGCGAGATATGGTAGAGGTGCAGATACGAGTTATCTGAGTAGAGCGGGATACAACAGTGGTAGCCCTTGGGACAGATGCCACCAATAGCTTTTTGGTTGGGCAGGTGCACTAGACATAGGCACAGCTAGCACAGGCACACACACAGCTAGAGCAGGCATAGACACAGTTGGCGCAAGTGTAGGCACAATTAGCGTAGGTGTAGGCAGGGTGAGCTTGCTAGAGAATAGGCTCAGACACAGTATTATCGAGGTTTATACCATGGTGATGTGCCAGTTAGTTAGAGGGCTCCGAGCTATAGGAACCAGTCTATGGCCTCCCAGAGAGCAAGTGGATCTAGGTCAGGAGCTTCCGTGATGGGCTTACAATAGTCTGGAGCTAGCAGAGGAGGGGATTCAAGAGACACTGCAGGGAGCAGCGGTTCACAGCAGCAAGGATAGCAGATACCTGTGCAGATTTTGGATCCTATGTACACCTTTTGATGGCTCAGATAGCCGAATATACTTATGTACCAATTTTGCATTTTGAGACATGTATCACCATCCTTGGGATGTATTTATTGTATATGACATTGACTCAGAGATGGACCACTTGATATTGTACATTTGGACATATTTATGATATTTATATGATGATGCAATTTATTTGATGTTCTCTAGATTTATGAGTTATGATGCATTTCTATTGTATGATGTGATGCATATGTTTATATAATGCAGACTTAGATGTTTACTTGATGCTATGCGATGTTATCTAATGCAGATTTTCATATGATGCTATGTGATGCTATATGACCTAATGTAGACTTAGATGTTTTTACTTGATATGCCTCTAATGTGCAAATGCGAATGGTATCCATATAATTATGCAATTTATGTGATGCACTTATCTTTTTTTTTTTTTTTTTCTGTTTGACACTATGTGATGATTATATATGGATGACCTGATGCACTTTATTATGTATGCAACTGATTTAATCATGTAAATGACTCTCATGTGATATGATATGCAACTATATGCTATGTTTTTTTGATGTCCAAATGTACTCTATCGACACAGAAATGACATAATGGTAGATAGAAGACTAATTGAAGAGAATGACTCGATAGAAGGATTCACAAGCTTCACTTTGTATTATTACTCTGCATTGTTTAGATCTTTTATTGCATGGGATACGGATGTATGGATGTATAATGGATGTTTTGTTTTTGACATCTTGATGGTGCAAGTATTTTGAAGTGCTTATTTCATCCTTGGACGATTTTTTTTGGTACTTTTTCTAAATGTTGTAAGTTAATACAAGCATCTAGGTATAATTGAACCGAGATGACCTGAATACCGCTTACACGGATTTTGCTTTAGCAAGTTAATACAAGCATCGAGGTATAATTGAACCGAGATGACCTGAGTATTTCTTGCATATCAACACATAAGGATTGCCCCCATTCATGTTAGACCTTTAATGTCCTCGATGATCTTTTTCCGATCATGTCGTTAGACAAGGCTTCACATTACTAAAGTTTAATCCACAAACAACAAAACAAAAAAAATAATCATGCCCCCATCATAGCATCTCTAGCTTTTTGGGCATCCTCGAGTAGCATAGAAAGACATGATAGCAGAAATAAAGACATGTAACTTAACCATGGTTCTAATCTACAAAACATATTTGCATTTAGATGTGTTTGTTTATTGCCATAATTTGGGTAAAATCATTTAGAATGCCTTAGGTGTTTGCTTGCTTTGCTTTGGATAGGTTAATGTCTTTCGTCAGGATTTCTACTTGAAAAGAGCAGGTTTTGTTTGTGCTTGCTTGCCTGGTGAGAAGATTCCACAATCTTTATTGGTGAGATGAACCCTAAGGGATTGATCTAGTGCATCGGGGGCTCATTGCTAAATGGCATTGCCTACGTGATGATGCAGAGGCAATGTAGTTCGGGGTAAACCCTAATGGACTTGAGACCTAGGCAGTAGAAAGTGGTGTGAACTCAGATAGATAGAAGGACTAGACCTACGACGGATGGGACAATGGAGCCTCGGGGGCACATAGAAATATGGCCTTGCCTACATGACAACGTAGAGGCAACATAGTTCATGGACTTGGACCATGTAGATACTGATGATAGACTCTATGCTAGGATGACACTGTGGATAGGATATGGGATAAAACCTTGGTTGACAAGGCAACAAAGAGATAGAGTATCAAGCCATGATAGGTTATTTTAAAAATTTTATTATGGAATAGACATGGATCGAATGGGACACAAGTGAAGGAAGAATGGACACAAGGTGATTGGTTTCCCAAAGATGGAGGAATCAGTTCATCACAAGTAACACCTGTTTACCAGTTTTTCACCACTTGTCTTTATTTGCACGAAAGCTAGAAAGTATGCATGACGCATGTTTGCCAGGTTTTCATCATAATACCTATCCAAGGCGCCTATTTTCTAGGTTTTCACCAACGGACGTTTTTTTTGTATTCTTCTAATTTTTTAATTTTTTTGTATTTTTGTATTTTTTTGTATTTTTATACCCCCCTTACATTGGGGTTCTCCTAGGTATAGAACCGGCGAAGATGCATGATGTTGATTGGGTCATCAAAAAGCTCACCCTATGATGTTGCTAACTAATATGCCCCCGATCCATAAGTAGCTATGATCAAATAAGGCCCAAGCTAGTTGGGTTCGAACTTGCCTTTCTTTTCCTGATCTTGTTGATTACGGGGGTTCTCCTTAAGTACTAGATCTCCAACTTTAAAGACTCTTGGGTGAACTTTGTGGTTATAGCTTCGTGACATCATTTGTTGATATGCTTTTAGATGGTCAAAGGCTTTCTATCTCCTTTCTTCTAGCAACTCTAGTTCTTGCAATCTGGAAACTCTGTACTCTTCATCTGTTATGAGACCTTTTAATAACACCCTAAGAGATGGTAATTCAACTTCTATGGGGAGGATAGCTTCTGAGCCATAGACAAGGGCATAAGGGGTAGCACCTATGGGAGTGCGTATACTAGTTCTGTAGGCCCATGGAGTAGGATTGAGTTGGATGTGCCAATCACGGCCAACATCATTGATTGTCTTCTTGAGGAGTTTCAAGATGGTCTTGTTGGATGCTTTTGCTTTGCCGTTACCTTGGGGGTAATAGGGTGTGTAGAAACGGTGTTGGATTTTGAATCGGTCACAGAGTTCTTGGACATCCTAATTTTTGAAGGGTCTTCCATTATCTGTGATAATGGATGAGGTAATTGAGGATGAATGAGAAGATTTGTTTACTTGTGATGGTGGTGAGGGGAACGACTTCAATCCACTTGGTAAAGTATTCAATGGTGGTTATTAGAATTTATGGTTGTTGGATGAGGGTGGATGGATTTTACCCACAAGGTCAAGTCCCCATTAGCAAAAGGGCCAAGGTGTCATTAAAGGTCTCAACTCTTGAGTTGGTGCATGTATCAGGTTCCCATTTATTTGGCACTGCCTGCACTTCTTCACAAATTGATATGAATCTATTTCCATGTTCGGCCAATAATAACCCAAACGCATGAGTTTCTTAGCTAAGGACCGCTAGAGTGTGTTCCGCAGACCTCTTCATGTACGTCTTGTAAGGCGGTTTGGGATTCTTCTTGTTCTAAACAACAGAGTAAAGTACCATCTAGAACATGTCGGTATAGGGTGTCAACAATAATGGTATAACAAGAGGTTTGGCATATAAAGGTTCGTCGTTGGTTTGAAGATAAGTCAGGTGGGAGGGTGTTATCCTTGAGGTAAGTGTAAACCTTACCATACCAAGGTGAATCAGATCTAACTAATAGGCATATGGAATGGGTTTCAGGAAGATCATAAGCTAGTTACTGAATTGATTCCACTAAGAACTCGTACCGTGACTCATTCTCCTGGATTTCGAGAAGAGAGGCAATGGTTGCCATGGCATCTGTTGCTTTGTTCTTAATGCGAGGCATCTGCTCAAAAAAGATGATCACAAAGTATTCCTTAAAGTCCTCAACCATTCGCTTGTATGGGGAAAGCTTCTCATCTTTGGTTTGGTAATCGTCATTGACTTGATTGATTACTAGTTGAGAATCACCATAGACATGTAGCTCTTTGATTTTCCATTCTGTTGCTATCTTGAGGTCAATGACCAAGGCTTCATATTCTGCTATGTTGTTGGTGCATGGGAATAACAGATGGTAAGACTTCGGTATGGTGTCGCCATGACGAGTTACAAACAAGATTCCTACCCCTGATCCATGGTTTGTGTAGGATCCATCAAAGTAGAGTTTCCAGGAATGTGTTGATATATTGAATAAGGATTCATCTGGGAACTCAAATTGCATTGGTGTGGTGTCTTGTAGTGGTGCATCTGCTAACTGATTAGCAATGACCTGCCCCTTGATAGCCTTTTTGTCTACATATTCAATGTCATATTCACTTAGGAGCATTACCCATTTGGCTATGCGACCTGTTAGAGCTGCTTTGCTTAGTAGGTACTTCAATAGATCTATTTTTATAATAAGTTTGACTAGATGTGCTAGCATATAATGTTAGAGTTTTTGGGAAGCAAAAACTACTGCAAGGCATGATCTTTCTATCTGAGAGTATTGCAACTCATAGCCCACCAATGTGTGACTGCTGTAGTAGACGGCTCTTTCTTTATTTTCATAATCTTATTGTGCTAAAAGAGCCCCAAGAGTTGTTGGTATAGCAGATATGTATAATAACAATGGTTTCCCTTGGATAGGAGGCATGAGAATAGGTGGATTCATAAGATACTCTTTCAGTTTGTCAAATGCCTCTTCACATTTCTTGTCCCATCTGAATGGAATGTTCTTATGTAGGAGATGACCGAATGGTTGACACTTGTCTGCCAATTGTGATATGAACCTACGGATTGCTTGTAGCTTGCCTTGTAGGGATCTGAGTTGAGAAATATTATTGGGTGGTGGCATGTCCATAATAGCCTTGACTTTGGTGGGGTCCACCTCTATTCCATTTGCTGATACAATAAAGCCTAGGAGCTTGCCTGAGCTGACCCCAAACACACATTTCTTTGGGTTCAACCTAACTTTGAATTTCTCTAGTCTCTGAAAGACTTTCTCTAACACATCCAAGTGTGATTCTCTTGTGAGTGACTTTGCGAGGATATCATCTACATAATCTTCCATTGTCACGTGCATCATATCATGGAATATAGTGGTCATAGCACGTTGATATGTGGCTTCTGCATTCTTTAGCCCAAATGGCATGACATTCCAATAGAAAGTGCCCCATGGACAAGTAAAAGTTGTCTTATGCTGGTCTTCTAGTGCTATCCTAATTTGATTATATCCTGAGAAGCCATCCATGAGAGATAACATGGTATGCCCTGCTATTAAGTCGACTATGATATCTATATTTGGCAACAGAAAATCATCCTTGCGGCAAGCTTTATTTAGATCTCTGAAATCAATGCATAGTCTGACTCGGCCATCAGGTCTAGACACTGGCACTATGTTGGAGATCCATTCTAGATAGTCTATAGCTTTGTTGAACCCTACATCCAGTAATTTCTTGAGTTCTTTTACAAGCAGTGCAATGTGTGGATGCATCTTTCTAAGCTTCTGTTTCACTGGTTTCACTCTTGGATCTAATGGAAGATGATGTAGAATCAAATTTGGATTTAACCCCGGCATATCTGTGTATGACCAAACAAAATTGACTTGCTTTCTCTTGAAGAATGGTACAAACTTAGTCTTCTCTAGTGGGGTTAGAGACTTAGCAAAGTGAATGATCTTAGGCTGTTCCTCTGTTCCAATGTTAACAGGTTCTGTGGGTTCCACAACAATCTGAGACTTCTCTTGGTGCATGTCGTCGGGGAGAGTGTCAAGCCTTCCATCGTCAGGTGCCACAGTTGGGTTTTCACCATCAGATGCATCCTTTCTTTTTACTATTTTTGGATCTGACACTGGCGCAGAGTGGTTTTCACCGTTAGATCCAGTTTTTATTTTGATATTTTTGCGACTGGAAGGCTTGGCACCCTATTCGAAATAAGCCACAGTATTAGTTCAATAGCGAAGCCATCTTTATGATCTCCTTTAGGTAGGTGGTCCCTAAGTTCCATATAGTCAATATAGGCATCATCGTTTTGGAACATATCTAGTTGCGAGGTTCCTCGTAGATCCCAGTCAATAAGCTCAGGATGTACAAGGGGGAGGGAGTTGGAGGATAGATCCGATTCATTGATATTTTGAATGGATATACTAGGAGTATTGGGAGGGAGAGTGTTCGGGATGGTACTTTCCTCTAAGTTGTTTATTGTGATAGAACTCAAACCTTACGTGAAAGTCGTATTCTCAGGGATAGGCAAATCACACTCTAATGGTCTATGCGGTAATGTTTGTCCCTCACGATAGGGGCTATAAGTTTGAATGGTATCACCGTCTTTGTCATCATAGGAATGCTCTGTTAGCTCATCCCACTCATATTCATTGGAATCTGTGTCATTGTTCTCTTGAAGTGTATGGATCATTTCCACTAGACAAGCATTTGCTTTAGCTTTGCCCTTATCTTTATATCCTAGACCTTTTGTAGTACTAGCTAGTGAGGATGCAGAAGGTTGAATGGGTTCTATGATTCCTTCTTTTCTTAGGCCAATGGGGCCTTGTCCTTCGTAACCCATTCTATGTAGGATAGATTCACCTCGCCCATAGATTTCTGTTGGGAGTTTAGGTGGTTCTTGTTGTATGCTCTCTTCTTTTTCAGTATAAAGCCATTATAGGATATCTCTTTCCTTTGTCTCATCTGATAGGGTCCTCCATTTTACAAAGGGAGCTGTGGGAGGTGTAGGAGGAGCAGATGGCTTTGGAAAATGCTTGGGTCGCCCAAAGGATCTAGGAGATAAAGGCATCTTGACTAGATTGAGGCTGTGCTCAATGGAGTATTCCCCTACTCATGTTTCTTTGATGGTAATCTTCTGCTCTTTGGGCTTTGATGAGGAGGCTTCAAAGGTAGGATCATGATGTGGGGTAGTGGATGTAGATGCTCTATTGTTTGGTATGATGCAATCAGGTTTTGAAAGGACAGAGCTGCAATGTTGAAAGGGGTCAAGGTCACCTTGGATGGTGACTTGCTTGCCATTATGAGGGAATTTTATGCATTGATGATAGGTAAAAGGCACAACTTTCATGGCATGAATCTATGGTCTACCTAGGAGAATATTATAAGCGAGCTCCTTATCTAGGACTTGGCACACAACATATTTTATCACCAGTCCCACTTGTATGTGTAATACCACTGTTCCTTTGGTAGTTCTCTCCTCTTCATCATAGGCTTTGATAGTAATCTTCTTCCTAGGATCAACTGCATTTTCAGAGAACCCCAATGTAAGGACTAGCTTCAGCGTGCAAATATTTAAACTGGCTCCCCCATCAATGAGAACCCTCTTGATACGGTGCTTATGGATGAAGGTGACAATGTGCAGAGGGTGTTATGGGGTTGAGACACTGAGAGGTCATCTTGTTTGGTAAATGATATGGTACTTGAGGAGGTCAGATTACCTACCATGGCCTGAAACTTCTCTTGAGCCAAGTTAGTGGGTACGGTGGTTTCCACTAAGGCTTTATCGAGAATCTCCTTGTGGGAAGGAGATAGATGCAACAAGTCTAAGATAGAAATTTGGGCCGGAGTCTTCCGTAGTTGGTCTATGACGCTATACTGATGGAAGTTGGATTGAGAAGGTGACGACCTCGGAGGAATGGTATTTAATGTGACCTTACCATTGTGGGTAATGATACTACAATTAGTTCTATTGGGCTCCGATTGTTGGTTGGGCGTAACCACATTGATTTGTGGGACATGCTCTGATATGCAATTGATGGTATAGTTAAATGGCACACTTGGATAGTTGGCATTACTATTCCCACTATTCTGATTTTGCCTGTTGCGGTTGTTGTTGTTGCTGTTGTTGTTATTGTTGTTGTATGGCCTGTCATGATTGAGAAGTGGATCTTTGTAAGCCACGTGTGTCTCATTAGAAGTATGTTGATGAGCACCTCCTTGATTTTGATCAAGCACGTCTTGAATAACATGTTTGAGGCAGATACAATTGTTGGTTGTATGTCCTCTTCCTCTATGATACTCACAATAGTCGGTGTCTTTCCAATAGTGAGGTTTGATTTGAGGTTCGTAATCACTTGTTGGTGGCAGAGAGATTTCATTGTTGGCTAATTTCTTCCTTAATGTAGATTCTTGGGACTCACCCAGCGGTGTGAACTTTCACCTTGGATTTGAGTTGAACCATGGTCTTGGCTCCCGAGAGAATGTTTTGTTGGGCATAACATTGTTTGCCTCTCCTTTGAGAGTGAATATTGGCTGTTGTTTGGGAGACGCCACCTTGGCATCAACTACTCCATCGTTGACGACATTTTTGTTCTTAGTCCAAAACTTTGATTTGTCAGTCATGTAGTTGGAGGTAGGTGTGTGCTTGTATAACTTGATTTGTCCCTTGGCGATCATAGCTTTCTTGATGAACAATCCCATTTCAATGACCTTTGAGAATGAGGTAGGGCATTGGATTTGTATTTGATAGCTAAGATCGGAGTTGAGGTTATGGACAAACATCTCCATTAATTGCTTCTCAAGGACATCATATGAGCATTTGCTTGCTAGTTATCTCCACCTGTGTAGGAAGGAGGCGAATGATTCACCACTCTTTTGTTTGTTGTTGCATAGGTCAAGCATGGAGACTTTGTGTTCAATATTGTAAGAGAAGTGCATGATGAATTTGTTGACTAACTCATCGAAAGTTTTAATGCTTGGTGGAAGCCGTGAGAACCACTCTATGGCTTGACTACCTAGCAATCTATGGAATAGTCTCTTTAAGTAAGTCTCATTATGAGCTACTTCCATGCATGCAACATTGAATTCCCTAATGTGATCTCTAGGGTCCCCTTTCCCTTTGTACTTGTCAAACTTAGGAACTTCAAATTGAAAGGGAAATGGTGTCATGTTCAAACTTTTATCAAAGGGGTATGGTGCAATATCTTCCAAGGAGTAGGTTTTTGTGTTTGTACTCGTCTTGAAATTCATCATTTGTTGCATTAGACCCTCGATTTGTTTCCTCATTTCTTCCATAGGAGTGCTTGGGTCTATGGCTTTCTTTCCTTTTTCATGATTATCTTCTACGATTTATTAGATTTTGCTTAGATCAAAATTGGCGGGGAGTTTAATTCCAAGATTTGCAAGATGATAAAAATACTTGTGAGGGTCCTCATGGAGCACTTTCTCTAGCAAGTGTTGGAATTTCTAATTTTGGAGGGTTCCTTCATACTCTTCGTGAGATATTTCCTCATCACTATCATGAGGGGTGATAATGTGGTTGGATGATCCGGCCATTTCAAGTTGCTTTTTGTATTGAGACCTAGTAAGAACCATGCAAGGTGACGTGGGATGAGGTGGGATGAAACTAGAGATTTTGGCAAGGTGTCGATGGATACTGTTGAGAATAGGATACTTATGACAAGATTTGGACAAGGGACTCTTTCGATCAATGATTCCAAGTAAGACGACCGATACAAGACGATGGCCCCTAGTAAGGGTACTCGATACCTATCTTACTGTGTAGGGACTAGTTGTGCACCGAGACCACTAGCGAAGTTTTGTGACTTACTAGGGTTACTTGAATCTAAAATGATACGAGAAAGGGGCCTATGTTGATCTGATATGGGATACTTTTGACTTTGGACTAGGAAGACCTGATAAAAGGTGAATGGGATGACCAACGAAAGAGAGATTTTGATGCGAAATGGATGAAAAAAATGATTGCAAGGTAAGATCTGATCTCAGAACCTATAACCAAACTAAAATGGGTATCTAGAAATGACAAAAATTTTCTCTCAAAGATTGTGGAAGTGTTCACTGTCACACATGCGCTGGAACAAATGCACCCCCAAAACTGTTAAATGTGCCACAAGTCGGCACAGAAGCACTGCACTGGGAAATATCAAATGCATCGTAACAGTTAGTAAATGTGTTGCAAGTTAGTGCAGATGTGCTGCAAGTTGGTACAAATGTGCAGAAGAAGAGGACGAATGCGCCACTCTAGTTTTCTCAGTATTTTTTTGTGAGTTTTTGGCAATTTTCTGATGTTTTTGGTACTTTGGTTGCAAGAAGGTCTTTTTGATTTGATTTTTTAAATTTATGGCAAGAAGACATAGCAAACACAAAGAATGTTTTTATGGTTTTTTTTTTTTGTGATTTTTTTTACTCTTTTTGGACTAAAGAAAGCAAGTACAACCCTAGGTTTCAAAGGACAGTATAAAACTGAATTCTCACTATCTCTAGTGAAGCATCTTTGGGAGGTGATAATCGCCCTTCCCTGCACTGAATTATAGGAGTTTTTGGTCTAGTAAAACAAAGGATGAGTAATAAACGCAACCATTTGAGTGGTTATACATGCGGCAACACTACTCTCCATTATGGAGTCTCCCAGCCTACAAGGGTTGCGCCTTGGAGGGTTTTGGGGGAGGTTAGCTATCGGTATAACACAACTGCACTCGTTGTTTGAAGCTTTCACTGCAAACACAATTTATTTATAGTGGCTTGGAAGGGCTTGGCATCTAGCCTGTTACCACTTAGGGTCATTCTTACTTGGATGAACGGTATCCAAGAGCAAGCCCCTCTAAAGGAAAAACACATACGAAAATGATATGTCTGACATTTTGGTCACCCAAGATAGGGGAGAGAATAGGCCTGGTATCATTCCCAAAACACAAAATACAGTGGTTCTTTTCCCCTAGTTAAAATGAGAAAAACTAGATGAGTTATCTACTTGGGCAAGCACATAAATTTGTTAACTTTGAAGTGATAACAAGATAGCAATGGTCCAGTTTTACCAAGATAGCAATGATGTGTTCAATTTTTAACCTAGATAGCACAAATTTGTTAACTTTGAAGTGATAACCGAGATAGCAATGGTTCAGTTTTACCCAGATAGCAATGATGTGTTTAATTTTATCTTGATAGCACGAATTTGTTAACTTTGAAGTGATGATCAAGATAGCAATGGTTCAGTTTTACCCAGATAGCAATGATGTGTTCAATTTTATCTTGATAGCACGAATTTGTTAACTTTGAAGTAATAACCGAGATAGCAATGGTTTAGTTTTACCCAGATGGCAATGATGTGTTCAATTTTATCTAGATAGCAATGAGTTGTTAACTTTGAAAGATAGCAATGTAGCAATGATTCAATGATATGCAAGATAGCAATGATTCAATTACCAACTTCCTAGTTAAAACTATGTGAGATTTGCATGAGCATCCATTTTACTTTCCTGTTAGAAATTGAAGTGTGAGTTAACAAGTGCAACTATATGATTCTAAACCAGTACCTAGCCTAAAAAACTTATCAAGAGCGTTCCTGCAAAAAGACGTCAGCGTTAGTAAAAATCTCAAGGAAACCCTAAAAATCACTGCCTAGATCAGATGTGCCACTTCAGAGATTAAATGCACAAAAATAGAGCTCAGAAGCGTCGCAGTACATATGTGCTAAGATAGAGGTCAAAAGTGTAGGAAAGCAGTGTATATGTGCCGATTTGACAGATGTGTCGTATTAGAGGATAGATGCACTGTAACAGAGTCTATATGCGCCAAAAGGATGTATGTGCCGAAACAGACAGTATATGCATCAGATCAGAGACTGTATGCGCTGTAACAAATATCAGATGCATGTTAGGATGTGTTAGATGTGCTATTTCCTCCTGTGTACATCTTTCTAAAACATAAAAACTCAGTTTTTGGGTTAAATTTGGGGCTAGGCCCCACAGTGGGCACCAAAAATGTTAAGGGAAAATTGGATTTAAATGAATAATCAATATAATCAATATCAAAATACCCAAAACTCAACAAAATATAGAAACAAAGAGATTAACCGAATAAAAGAACTTCAAAAACCTTTGCAAACCTCAAAGCTTCATAGCTTTCGTTGGTTGCCTATCTCAATCGATCTTGCATGTATGAATAAGGCCCTCAAATAGTGCACTTCCTTGCTATGATTTCAAGATTGTCAATGGAGAACGACTATGATAATGCTTTGTAATGAAGAGAAGCTTCACAACAATGATAGTAGTATGGTAACGGGTGTGATCACAAGCAATGAAGAAATTGGTGCTAGAGGTGCACTGTAATTCCTGCAGAGTAACAATACTTAAATCTTGGATAAATGAAATGGAGGAGTAAGGTTCAATTTATAGACTTAAGAGAAAGAAGATCAACGACATAGAAAGAATGAGAAGATCAACGGTATAGGAACCTTGAGAAACATGCGCGAATAGAAAGAGGTCATGTGTCTTGCTATATTTTGCATGAGAGGAATTAAAGAAATAGAAAAATGAGTTAACTGAAGAGATAAATCAATTAAAAGAATAGATCAATCAGTTAAGAGAAATAGAACTAGAAAATAGAAATTGCATGAGGATGAGAAGATATTTTAGCTCAATTAATTATTTAGAATATTCAATTGCATGTGCACAAGGATTAAATTATATTTAGAGATGACTCAATTTAGAAGAAAAAGACAACTTAAATAAATATATGATTTATTTAAATTTAGAGCTTAAATAAATATTTGATTTATTTAAATTTAGAGAAGATATTATTGGAAGAAAAAATTAAATAATTAGAATTATTTAATTTAGAATAATTTTGGAAGAAATAAAAATATTTGATTATATTTTATTTTTAGAGATTGAGAGGATTTAAATAAATTTGATTTGATTTATTCAAATTTGGAAGAATGATTTGATTTAATTAAATAATTAAGAATTATTTAATTGTTTGGAAGAATTTAATTAAATAAAGAATTTTATTTAATTTTGACTTTAGAAGAGATATTTAAATATTTAATTAATTTAGAGGAATATGAATCAAATAAATAAATTTGTTTATTTATTTATTGATAGAAGAATTAGAATGGAATAAATATTAAGAATATTTATTTAGACTGAATCATGTCATTTTTAGGCGTATACAACTAATTCACAAAGTGGGTGGAGGCTATTCCTATGAAGCAAGCTACTTCTGAGGTAGTTTGCAAGTTTCTCAAAGAGAACATTATATCCAGGTTTGGGGTTCCAAACAAGATTGTAGCAGATAATGCTACATGCTTTTCTTCTCATGAAATTACTAGTTTTTGTTTTGAATATGGCATTATTCTTTCTCATTCATCCGACTATTACCCCCAAGGGAATGGTCAAGCTGAATCCAGTAACAAGAATCTAGTCACTATCATCAAAAATCTTGTAGATGAAAATCAAAGAACCTGGCACAAGGTATTGTTTAATGCGTTGTGGGCAGACCGTATTACCCCTACAAGAGCAATTGGTATGTCACCTTTTCAATTGTTGTAAGGATTGAATGTTGAGATCCTAATTACACTAGAGCTGCCAGCTTTGAAGTTGGCAAAAGTAGTTGAAGATGGAACTTTTGAGAGCTATATTTGTAGACATCAAAAATTGACCATAAATTCCACTCCATCATAATCCTTGGGAATTTAATTAAATTTAATTAATTAATTAAATTATCCTTAATCCCTCCCATAAATAATAAATTAAATTAATAAATTTAATTTATTATTTAATACATTTTTAATCCCAAGGTTTAATTAATCTCAATTAATTAAACCTTTTTCACCTTTTGCCCCCCGCCCCCCCCCCCCCCCCCCCGAAAATAATAAATTAACAAATTTAATTTATTATTTAAATTAAACCTAAACCTATTTAGAATAATCAAAATCTGTTCAAAACCCAACTACCTTTTACCTGCCCTTTACCGTTCACCGAACAAAATTCGTTCAACCATTCGAACTACTTTTGAATTGTTCTACCAAATCTTATAAAAATCAACTTTGTTTCTCATTTATCCCCTGGCAAAAATTCAAAAAATTCACATACATTGGAGTTATGTGAATACTTTGAGCAACCACATTTATGCATTCGGTAACATTTATCTAAGTTAATAATTTATCATTTTTCATAGCTATATTTTTAATTGTGATGTTGTATTTGATATGGATTTTAGGGTTTTGAAATAGTTTTGAAATCTCATTAAAAAAATTAATATTTTATGCTACATTAATTGGTGAACCTGACGTGAACACCCCTCTCTGATCATTTGTTTGCAAGTATTTTTATGGTTTGAAAACTTGCAGGAGTTAGGGTATTTCAAGAAATATTTCTTAAGGAGGTTGACCCGAATCTGGCATGTGCTATATTTTGATAGATTTGATTGTTTCAGGCAGTATTTTGTTCTCCATGTTAGTTTTGAATTTTAGGAAGCTTTGACCGAGGTTGTCACTTCCGTCAAGGTCACCTCACCATAGAATTTACATGCGAAGTGCCAATTTATTCATAGATCAGCAAGGTAAGTCTAATTGATAAGTCTCTTATTTGAGTGCAGATAAATGTTGTGCACGACTCTTAGAATTCATTGCAATTTTTACTTGGGTTGGAAAATTTACTAAACTCGTTGGTTATTACTTTCAGTGTTTTCTTGAATTTCATGCAAAAATCACGCTGTAAAATATTCATGTTGTTCTCTGAAAATTATCTCACGTTGTTCACACCAAGAAAATTTGTTAAATTGGTCATTTGTTCCAAACAACGTATTTCTTAAATCTCTCTAGCCACCAAACAAATGCATTCACATAGCCATATCTGGTTTTTATTGGCATTTTGAAGATAAATTTTAGGGCTGAGTGCTAGCAGCAAAAACTCCTCAGTTGTTCCTTTCGGCATATTTCTTGAACTCCTCATTTGTTCCTATTGGCGCATTTCCTGAACTCACTATTGTCTCACGCCCTAAAGAAAAAATTATACATGTTGGAAAACATTCTAACTTTGTCTGTTGATTTTATCTTCATACTCTTCGAACCTCTTATAGGTGGAAGTGTTGGCTTAGAGTGCTCATAAAATTGTCCCCATGCCGTCAAGAAAATTCACGCTATTGTCTCATGTTGTTGGAAAACTCTCTGAAGACGTTGATTGTTCCTATCAGCGTATTCTTGAAACTCTTGTAGTAAGTTGCCTGCTTGGTCGTAGGCCTCGCTTTTGAATTGAAAATAATTTTCTTTCAGCCCAGTTCACATTGACATTATAAAAAGATGCAAAATCTTAATTTATGTTCATGCTTACTGCATTTTTTGAGTTCATTTTACAGGTATAATAAGAAGGTTCAATTTGGGTAAATCTTGGATGACTAGACTATTTGTTGATTCTACGCTTGTAACTGTTGATTCAGAGCAAATTGATTCTTGATCACTATACAAGGCTACTAAAGTTTATTCAAAATCTTCATACCAACTTTTGTAAACTGCCCGGAATTGTCATGATATCTTTGGAATTGCTTATCTATTGAAAGTGACAGTTTTGTCAAGCTAATCTCCTCCTGAATGTTCTTTCATAATGATATTTGTTGCTAAGTCTGAGTTAAATGCTTTAAACTTTGCATGTGATATATATGGAGTGAAACTGCTAATATAAACATCTTTCAGGTGGTTTGAATAGTGTCACATTTCCGCCAAACATTCAAACTCTCCCATGAGATCAAATTTTTACTTAGATTTGAAACCATCTGCATCTGACTTTTTTTTTGCAAACTGTCAGAGATTAAATAAACTGCCAGATTGCCCATTTTAGCCCTTGAAGGCTGATTTAGTCAAACAGGCCTAACTTTTTGAATTTTCATCAGATTTTTATGTTTTTGCAAGCATCAAAAAATGGATTCAAAGAACTACATCACGGTGAAGGCTATTTCAAACTCATGTCAGATTTTCTGGTATATTCATTTTAAAATCATTTACTTTATTTTAAAGCATCAATCAAACTTTATACTGCATTTAACATCTTATGTGGTTTTTTGCAAGATTCATTTTGGTCTAACATTTTCTTGCAGCTTTACACTTGTCAAAGACTATTTTGCAAACTACTAATCAGTGTGTTGTATGTTCGATTGTCAGATAATCTAATCTTGAAACATTGTGTTTTTTTTAGATTAGATCACATTTGGATTCGTTGGTCTAAAAATAAACTCAAGTGTTTGTCTCATCATAAGCAAGGGTTAAAATTAACAAGTGTTTGCCATGTCTTGTGGTTTGCATTTTTCTCATTGAATGTGTATGCTCTTATCTTGCACCACTCGGCAATCTTGAGAATCAAAAGCATTCCTTTGACATTTTGTATAACCACTCACACATTTGGATTTGGAATTAAAATGAACCCCATGCAAGTGTGAGTAAGTTGCATGCGTCTTAGTATGAGCCTGGAGATCAAAAACATGTACTTGTCTTGCTTTTGTGTTATCCTTTAGAGTGGGCCTGCTCTTGAGACACATCCGCAAAGAGAACTCATTTGTGACCCCAAGTAGTACTTTCATCTAGTCTGCTATATAAATTGAGGATAAGGTGAAAGCCAAGTCTAATCGGTATGAGCGTTCACCATACAACGCTAGCTCGAAAGGAGGTGTACCTTTGTGTATATTAAACTCCTAGTAGGGTTAGTCAAAGCCTTTAGTGGCTTGTTGGATGCTCGTGACGTGCCGGTCACCTAGATATACACTAGAACCTCTTTGTTTAGTGACCAAAAACCCTCTTCTGGCTGATACAGGAGGTGAGATGATCAAACTCTGATAGTCGTCCCACATTTTTGCGGCTTATGGCAGAGATAGAAAAGTATCTTAAGATCTGCGCGTCTTAAGGACTTGGAACTTGGTGTGCCTAAAAAGTGAGTGCACTGTAAGGGGGAGCTCGTGCCCCAAGTTCCTGGAGCTATACACCATAAGTAGGTGCAGCTAGGTAAAACCAAGTGGGAACTCAGCAAGTATTGTCTTTTCTTAGCCTAGGATTGTGCATATCTACAAGTGTTTGCAAAACATCAAGATGTCATCAAAAATAGCCAATCTGATTGTCATGTGTCTTCTATGATTGATGTGGGTTCTTCAAAGAAATCTCAACCAAACATCACACCTAGGAATCTGCAACATCGCAACCTTACAAAACTTCAAAAAAATCAAATAACTACAAAAGTGTCCCTTTACACCATTCAAGAGAAGTGAAAACATAGTCATATCCAATCTTTTGGGAATCATTCTTCAATTCTGATCTTTTAGGGTTTTAGTCTTAAGTCATTTCATATCTAGAACATCCCAGTCAATCATACACACTTGCATATCCATCACTATTCAAGCAAAACCTTCAGCTTACACTTAGGTTACTCTCCTTAGGTCTTAAATCAAACATCAGCTATTAATCACCTGTATCACTGAGGTTCATCATCCTTGAGTTAGGGAGTATATCGGCATCTTAGGATAGGGTAACCTGCTTGGATTTTATTATCTCCTACTTTAGCATACCCTCTCTTGATTTCTCGTCCTTGTGTCTATCCATCATAGCACAGGTAAAGCCTCATGTCACAATTATTTTCAGACCTAGAGTTACCTTAAACTATTTTAGAGTTATCATCAACCCACTTGAAATTTAGTCACATCATACTCATTTAGGTTGTCTTCATATCCTAAAGTTTGCATTACATTACAACCTTGCATCCTTATATCTTGTTATCTCACTTGTCCTAGGTCAAAGATTAGAGTTATCACAGATGCCCCCTAAGACAAGATTTCAAACAAAAAGAGAAAGACATCATGAGAATCTTGATGAGGAAGAACACATTAGTGTTGCAGACGAGGAAGAACAAAACAATACAAATGATGAAGAAATATCGCAAGAACATATAATAGAAGCACTCAATGATGAAAAGTTCCTCAAAATATTCAAAGTAGTGGTCAAATTTAATCCAAAACTTTTCTTTAAAGTCATTGCTGATGAGGGGATAAAAATACCAGATAATTTTGATGCATCTTTACTAATAGCAAATGAAAATGCAGGATCTAGTGGATCTAAAAATACTAAGACAAACAATGATGACAAAGTGAAGGATCATAGACCTTTTTATTTGCAACCAAGCTATAAGAGTTCTACAAAGGTATTAAAGCCACCACCTACAAATGATCCCACCTTGGATGAACTTAGAGCACTAAGACAAGAATTAGACAATCTCAAGAATGCTAAGAGATCATCCCACAAGTTTTCTCTTGAAGATATATGCCCTTACCCTTTTGATCCAAGCATACCAATGCCGCCATTTCCTAGTAATTAGGAGATACCAAAACTTGACAAATATAAAGGAAAGGGAGACCCTAAAGATCATTTGAGAGAATTTTGTGCCGCTACCTTGGAATTTGCTGTGGAAGAAACATACCTTATGAGGTTATTTCCTCGTAGTCTTGGAGGAAGTGCAATGGAATGGTTTTCTCGATTACCACTAACTATCAAAACATCTCAAGAATTGGCTAACAAATTCATTGCACATTATGCTTATAACTGTGAACATGAAGTGACCATGACAAATCTTTTTAACACTAAACAAAAACAAGGGAAATCCTTTGTCTCATTTTTACAAAGATGGAGACATTTGACTAAAAGAGCACCTTACAACATTCCTAACAAGCAACTAGTTGACCTCTTTTGTTGAAACTTGAACAAAGAAATTGGAAAGGAACTTCATCTTAAGTGCCTAGATTCTTTTGAAGAAGTAATAGAAATGGGAGTACGAATTGAACAAGATCTTATTGATGATGGCACTATCAATGTATATAGTGACAAAGACCATAAGGGAAATTGTAGTTCAAGTAATGACAAAACACCCTTTTGGGCTAAAAACAAAAATGTGGCAAATGATGGAGTTGTTGATTGAAAAATGGTTAAAACCACACAACCGATTTACAATCTCAAAGGTTTATCTTTAGACAAAGGAAAAGAGAAACAAAAGAGCTTTCCAAAATGAAATTTTATAGCATTAGGATAGCCACTTGAATCATCATTAAAAGAACTTCTTGAAAATAATCTCATAACACTACCAGAAATAAGGGAATATAATCCACCAGTCATACCCGCATGGTGGAATGACAATCATTTTTGTGACTATCATCGACATAAGGACATCAAACAAACAATTGTAATCGGCTCAAACATGTGAAACAAGACCTTATTGATGATGGTGAAATTGCAGTTGATGGACATACTCCTGGCAATTTTGATCGCAAGGTGTTTAAGGATCCCCTCCCTAGGCATGAAAAAGATAAAGGTAAGACCACTAAATCTGGTGATCGTGTAAACTATACCAATGCTAAATATGATTATTGCATAAATCACATTAGTGAAGTAGATAACAATGTAAATACCTTCATCATAAAAGGTAAGGATCTTGAATGTAATGTCACCACACGCAGAGGTACTATTACCCTTTAAGGTCCTAAACCTAAGCCTGCTATAGTTACTCTTCGCAGTCCTAATTCTAAACTTGCTACATCAGCCACACAATATAACCTTATAGAGAAATTAGGAAAGACACCCACACAAATTTCTATACTTGAGCTTTTGCATTTATCTCCTCAGCATAAATCCATCCTCGACAAAGCGCTTGCCAATGCCACTGTACCTACTGACTTGCATGTAGATCAATTTCAAGCCATGGTGGGACATATTGCTTCCCCTCATACCATCACTTTCACAAAAAAATGATGATTTATCCATGCACCAACCACACAATGCATCCTTATATATTGAAGCCTTCATCCATAAAGCTAAGATCAAGCGAGTTTTGATAGATGGAGGAGCAGGTCTAAATATTTGTGCTTTGAAAGTGATCAAAGAATTAGGCTTTTCTGAGAATGCAGTGGATCTGAAAAAGAAAATAACTATTAAAGCCTATGATGAAGAAGAACGCTAATCCAAAGGGTCAGTTACATTTCCCATTAGGGTTGGACCAGTGGTGAAGGATGTGGTTTGCCAGGTTCTTAATATCCCTTTGACTTATAATATTCTTCTTTGAAGACCATGGATCTATGCAATGCAAGCCGTACCTTCTACATATCATTAATGTATAAAATTTCTGCATAATGGTGTTGAGATCACCATACCAGGAGATCCAAATCCCTTCATGTATTGCAATAATCTAAATCCTAAAGTTGAATCTACAATCCCAAGCAACTGTGAAGCACCTTCTTCTCAAAAATGTGTTGATTCTGAACCCTTAAGAGCATCCACTTCCAAGTCCAATGAAACTAAGGTCAAAATACAAGTCAAAGAACAAGGAGTAGGAGAATATACTATGAGCCATGCTCTTTCCATTGGGAAGCTGCCTTTGTCTCCCTGAACCTATGGCAAACCACAAATGACTGAAGCCACATTGGATACTACTACAATTTCCTACAAATCAACTACTTTTACAAGATGGGGAGCCTTATATGATAAGCTAGAAGAAGAAGATCTCTTGGGTTGGTTGTACAAAGATGAAGATATAAAAAAGGAACAAAATGAGAAACCAAAGGTTAAGCTACCTGTTGAACAGTACGGCAAAGGATTTGAGATCTTGAAACAAATGGGATAAGATGGTAAGAGTCCTCTTGGTTTATAGAAATAGGGAATCTTAAAACTAATACAACCTACTTGTGCACAAAAAGTCCTTGGCTTAGGTCAAGATATGCAGAAAGGTAAGACCTCGAGTATTAAGTGTCATTCCAACACAGGATGATGGGGAAGGTACCATTGATGACTTTATAGGCGTATATGAGTGTGATAACATTTGTACCCTTGAACCAAGCCATAACTTGGAACCTAACCATGATCCTTTCCCCCTTATCCATCCCGAGCTTATTGATTGGGATCAACAAGGACCACCCCAATTTGACACATTTCAAAATGATGAAGCAATAGTAAACTTTATCAGAGCATAAAGTAAGATACCTTTTAGGGACCATAGAGCTGGTTTCATTATAGAACTTAACAGTGTAGCTTACTTCGGAGTGGGTGCCAAGCCTTTCAGTCACAAAATTATAGAAAATATAAATAGGTCTTCTAGTGAAAATTGTTTTACGGTGCTATTAGACTCAGAAAAAGTAAAAATAAAGGACGTGTCTGAGGGTGAAAATCTCTCTGAGGTGCCTAAGGATGGAAAGTTTGACACACTTCCCCGATCATCATATCATGAAAAGTCATCCATGCTAGTTGAGAAAACATTACCAATAAACCTGGGTACAGAAGAAAAGCCAAAAATCATACATCTAGTAGAATCGTTAACACCTACTGAAAGAGCAACATTTACATAGTTTTACAAGGAAAGACAGGTTAACTTTGCTTGGTCTTATGCTGATATGCCAAGATTTGATCCTAATCTAGTCATGCATCACTTGTCTTTACCACTGGGGGCAAAACCTGTCAAACAAAAATTGAGGAAAATGCACCCGCAAGTTGCGCTATTGGTAAAGGCTGAGCTACAAAAATTATTGCATGTTGGATTCGTAAGACCTGTTGATTATACAAATTGGATTTCAAATCTAGTACCTATTTCAAATCCTGATAGAAGTGTTCATGTTTGTACATATTTCAGAGATTTAAACAAAGCTTGTCTGAAAGATGATTTTCCATTGTTGAACATTGACATGATAGTAGATTTAACGGCAAGACACAATATGTTATCACTTATGGATGGCTTCTTGGGTTATAACTAGATTAAAATTGCTGCTGAGGATCAAATCAAGACAACATCCACTTGTCCTTGGGGAACCTATTGCTGGAATGTCATGCCCTTCGAATTGAAAAATGCTGGAGCTACTTATCAACGTGCAATGATCACTATCTTTCATGATATGATGCACACATATTTAGAAGATTATGTGGATGATTTATTGGGAAAATCTTTCACCAAAGAAGGACATTTAGAAATCATGGATAAAATCTTCACATGGTTAGAAAAATACAAAGTTTGATTGAATCCAAAAAAATGTATCTTTAGGGTGACCTCCGGGAAACTCCTGGGATACATTGTCTCTGCTAAAGGAATTGAAGTTGATCTGGCCAAAGTGAAATCCATACTAGAAATACCTCCACCTAAGAACATAAATTAGTTAAGATCATTACAAGGGAAGTTACAATCTATTCACCATTTTATAGCACAACTTGCGGATAAATGTCAACCATTTCAAGACCTATTGCATAAAAATGTTCCATTCAGATAGGATGACAAGTGTGAACAATCTTTTCAAAAGATTAAGGAATATTTGATGTCACCACCAGTGTTAGTACCTCCCACAAATGATAAGCCCTTACTTCTTTACATATCAGCAACTACCACAGCATTGGGGGCACTTTTGGCTCAGCATGATTCAGAAGGAAAAGAATGTGCTATATACTATATCAGTCAAACTCTAGTAGGATATGAGTTGAATTACACTACCATTGAAAAAGCTTGCCTTGCCATAGTTTTTGCGTGGCAGAAGTTGAGACATTACATGCCTACACATCAGATGAAACTCATTGCAAAGATTGATCCTCTTAAGTATCTTCTGACTAAAGCAGCTCTTACAGGACAACTAGCTAAATGGGTAATGATTCTTAGTGAATTTGACATTGAGTATGTGGAAAGAAAAGCAATAAAAGGATAAGCTATAGTAGATCAACTTGTAGATGTTCCTATAATAGATGATCATCCACTTGTTGCTGAATTACCTGATGAATCAATATTTACTATAGAATCTACACACCTTTGGAGTTTATATTTTGATGGTTCTTACACACAAGGTGGCTCTGGTGCTGGTATTCTTTTTGTCACTCCACAAGGGGATTACATACCAAAATCTTACAAGATACATTTTCAGTGTACCAATAATGTCACAGAATATGAGGCTTTGATCAATGGACTTCGTATGGCTATACAATGGAAGATTCTTGAGTTACGTGTTTTTGGTGACTATCAATTGGTAATCAAACAAGTTAATGATGATTACAAAACAAAAGATGAAAAATTGTTGCCTTATAAAAGAATGGTGGATGACTTTAAAGCTTATTTCATATTGATTACCTTTGAGCAAATTCCCTGAGATAACAATAGAGTTGCTGATGCCATGGCTATAATAGGGTCTCTTGTAGAAATGCCAAGTAATGCTGCATACTGTGAGTTCTTGGTGGAACCTCTATTAAAACCTGCCTATAATATATCGCAATCTGAGATGATATGTCTTATCGTTGGTCCTGATTCCTAATGGTATGGAGACATTTATACCTATTTACGTAACAATATTTTTCCACCTGCCTTATCAAATAAATCCTATAAGACTTTCATCTGTCGAGCTTCTCGCTATGTCATTTTAGCCAATACCCTTTACTGAAGAAGTCTTGATGGTACCTTACTTAGATGTCTTGAGCCTAACGAGACCAACACTGCCTTACAAGAAGTAAATGAGGCTATATTTGGGGCACATTCTAGTGGTCCTACCTTAGCTAAGAAACTCTTGTGTGTTGGTTATTATTGGCCTACCTTGGAAAAAGATGCCTATTAGATTGTCAAGAAATGCAAGCAATGCCAGATACATGGAGACTTGATACATGCGCGTGCACAAGAATTACAACCAATTGCTACATCTTGGCCCTTTTGTCAATGGGGACTCGACCTTGTGGGTAAAATCCATCCACCTTCCTTCAATGGCCATAAATTTATTATCACTGCTACGAAATATTTCTCAAAATGGATTGAAGCTATTCTCTTAACACATGTCACTGGTAAACAAATTGCTGCATTCATCCTTAACTACATCATATACCGGTATGGTGTTCCTTTTTCTGTTATAAAAAATAATGGTTATCCTTTCAAAAATCAGGATGTTCGTGAGCTTTGTGAGAAGTTTCATATTCAACACCATTTTTCTACTCCTTATTACCCTCAAGGTAATGGCTAGGTTGAGGCCTCTAAGAAGACTATCCTCAAAAAACTTAAAAAGATGGTCAATGAAGTTGGTCATGACTGGCATATGTAGCTTAATCCAGCCTTATGCGCTTATTGCACGAATGTTTACACTCCCACAAGCACCACTCCATATGCCCTTGTCTATGGCTATAAAAATATCCTACCCATTGAGGTCGAGTTACCTTCCTTACGAGTCTCTTTGCATAATTTGATCAATGATGAAGATTACAAAGTCTCTTGCTTGCAAGAGTTAGAACTACTGGATGAAAGACGACAGACTACCTTTAATCACCTCATAGCTTATCAGTAACTTATGTGTAGAAGTTATAACCATCGAGTGAGATCACGCACATTTGAAATCAGTGATCTTGTCCTTAGAGAAAATCCCAGAAATTAGAAAAATAGAGAGAATAAGGGCAACTTTGAACCTAACTGGCTTGGTCCATACATTATCACTATTTTATATGGATCAGGGGCATATTAGTTAGCTACTCCAGAAGGTGAATCATTCACCGATCCCATTAATAGCATGCACCTTCACAGGTTTTATACCTAAGAATTAAAAAAATCAAATATATCAAAAAAGTAAAGAGAAATAAATTTGTTCAATGGTAAAAACCACTTTGGTGGTGCCTTGAGCAAGTGTCATGGTGAAAACTGAGCAACCAGTGCCATGTGTAGGGATTTTTCTCCTCCCTCTTTCAGGATTCTACTTGATCCTTCCTGTTGTGTGGTTACATAACACGCCCCATTTTGACTTGGCAAAACAGGGGCCCAACTTTTGCTTGGCTTGTTGTCTGCTTTGTGGTGGTTTTGGTAAAAAGCAAGTCATGCAGATCATCATGCATGGGAGGCTGGGTAAGTCATCATCATGAGGTCAGTTTGTCAAAGTTCATATTTCATCCCAGTAACCTCATATTTAGAAAGAGCATCAAATTTCATGCAAGTTTGCCTTTTGCATCACCCTGATATTCGCTAGGGTGTGAAAATTATGAATGGTCAAAGTTTGGTCAAACCTGACGTTCGCAAGAGCAGGATCATATTTTTGTAACATCGGTCATGTTACTGAAGGTCATCCTGACTTAATTTATCACCCGATAAATCATGCGGTCCGAATATCTGGACGTCAATTTTAAGTGATAGTGTCCTTTACCCGTTGATGGCCTTATGCATTTCGCGAGGATCATATTTCTCAATGTAACCCGATATTTGAATATCCTCCTGCCGCGAAATATCCCCCTAAGCCAACATCCTGACGATGTCATTCAAGTCCGATAAACGATGAAACGATATGACGATGACATCATCATCACATTTACCTCTCGGCAGGATATTTCATAAACATGATCCTGTTCGCATAACATGACGATGACGTCATCATAGCTCAATGATATAGTGAACGAATATCCGGATGACGTCACCCCGATATCCTTAGAATAAGAAAAGGAATGACTTCGGTCATCACCACCATCTCAACACGACCTGATATTTTCTAATATCCTCCTGACGTATAAAGCACGACTTAAGGGTGCGTTTATCACCCAATATTGTCAGGATGGTTTTTCCTCTCGAGGAGGATGATCATGATCCTACTCACATAATATGATGATGACGTCATAGTGCCATAACACTGAACCGAGTCGATATCCTAATGACGTCATCATGATATTCCGACACTGGGTCATTTTAGTCCAGGGGATCATCATCTTGAAACATCACCCGACATTTCTACATCACCGGAGCTTTCGATGTAGGTTTTCCCGCTCAGAGGCGGACGATCATATTACACTAAGGGGATCATCATATTTGAACATCACCCGATATCCAAATATCACCCTGCCGCAGAATATTACTCCGATCTGCTAGCACGACGATGACGTCATAATGACATAGCGATAAATGAGGTCTTCCATCTGCAGACGTCCTCCTGATTTCTTTCCAGGGGGTCATTTTGGTTGTGGGGGTCATATTTCAGATCCTCTTGATTTCTTAGCATGACCATGACGTCAGCCTTTCACATTTTAACGAAGCCCGTCCATGATGATGACATCATCATCATCATATCCTGATCTATGAAGAGAATCATATTAGTTAATATCCCTCATATTAGCTAATGTGCATACCCGGACCTGATAGTTTTATTCAATGGAATTTAGTGAACAGAAGTGCATGCATTGCATATGCATGATCTTATGCATGCGATAATTGAAAATGTAAGGCTTGCATATCATATGAAAGGTCCCCATCACCCTTGGAATACAAAAAAGGCTACCGGAGGGTGAAACTATTTGCAAAATTCAGAGAAACTCGAAAAATTAGGAAATTTTTGATCTTCCCCTTGGCAGGGTCATAACTCCTAGCCATGTTATCAGAATTTAAACTTTTTGGACTCATTGGAAAGATAAACTAGTTATCTAGTTTGAGTTTCCCGGTCACCTAGGCTTAACGCCAAGTTACCGAGAACGTGTTGAGCCCTAATTTCGCTCTGAAGGCCTCCGAAAATGCAATTTACTAAGATGTAGAAAATACAAGAAAAATTATATTTTCAATATTTTTATCAAAAATCGCTCAAATGACCCTGGCTGGACCTGATCAGATACTGAAACTATTTTAGGGCCTGACAGCATGTTTTCCAATCAACGATAGTCACCCAGACCCTCTTGACCACCTATGGGCATTTAGTTGCGCGAATTTTCTCAGATGCTCAATATTCATAACCCGATATATATAGGTTTGCACATTCACAGCCTGATTAAATGTAAATGCTTATTTTCCTGCTAGTTATTAAATGATGATGCTTAATTCTTGTCTGTTTGCTGCAGGATGCTGGAGTTGTATGAAGTGGCTGAAAATTGCCAACTGGCAGGTAACATGACCCAGAAACGAGGAGGATATTGTCAAATATGCTGTCTGCCAGCTGGAGACCGAATCAAATCAAAGATGCTAGAATATTTTGTGCCAGCTATACATTTGCCAACTGGCAAAGCACGTGCTGTTCATCTGGACCATTGATTGTTCTGGGAGGATCCTGATCCTTGGATCATTGTAACTGTTTTCTGGTATTTGCTCTATATATGGGCCAGAACTTGTCATAAAGGATATACATTGGAACATCTGGCACAATAAGGCCAATTACTGTAGAATCAAATACGAGGTCGAATTGCTGAGACTAATGAGGATTGAATTGTTGAAATGTCAAGGTTCTTTCTTCAGATCACTGTAAATGTACCTGTTCTTGAGCATACTGAATGGATATGAAGTTTCAGATTACATCCTGATTGTAAACTTTACGTAATCTTCATGTTGATTTCTGGATATGTACTGGTGAATGCTGTGTTCAACTAGAAGCGCTTTCATTTCATTACATGTTGTTGTCAACTTTTCCTTTGAAGATTTGCACTGGATCATGCGGATTTGTGGAATGTCCTGGTGAAGTATGATTCTAGTTTCCTTCTTTTCATTGCATGTATGGGAGCTTGTATGTGGATCAGTGATCTCAGTCAAGTAGTTTTGGGAATCTCATTCTTTAACCCTTTTCCTTTTTTTAATTTCATAAATTCATCACCATAACTGCAAGTCATGACAAATAATGAGTAGAAATAGAGAGGTATGCTGACATCCCGTAGGTAACTGAAAATCATTAGCATATTTGAGTTAAATGCATGTAGTATTGAAAATATCATGCAAATAATCATAAATAATGGTAGAAATCATGCAAATATCAACCTGTAAGCACATTATTTGACTAAATTCACAGTGCAGAGGTAGAATTATTGGAGATTTATGCAGAGCAGACATATAGAGCAGGATATTTGGAGAAATAATGATGAACTTTGCAGAAATTACTGAAGAACGTAAGGCCCCTGAATGATTAACAGCAACACACATCAACCACTGAGTAACGTCAGTAGATTATGAACTAATTAACGGAGACTTGGGATCATGAATTCTCTGAATTCATCGTATCTTTCAAGATGAGTAAAGGCTGTTGTGTAACTTTTATTCTATGTTTGTTTGTGACTAACATCATGACCAACACTTCCATCTCACACCCATTTCCCCATCACTTCATAATAACCTTTTCACACTCACCATGGCTTGTAAATTGCTTTGCATTTCTCACTTCCACCCTTTCCCATGCATAATAAGTTAAGTTTTATCCATCATTCAGGCATGCCCTTAATTTTAGCTATGGGTAGAATTCCTAACATCTTGTGGTCAGAGGAACCATCATCTTTTATCTGTCTTCCCGCTCACAATCCATAATAAATTCTCACCTACACCATTCATCCACATTGTTTCATCCTTGCTCCACAATAAAACATCCACTTTGTAGATCGAAGTATGTTTTTAGATAGACACACAACGTTGAACTCAAACAAAAATCATGATACAACAAGATTGACAATCAAGCAAACATTATAACACTTTTAGCAATCTATCCAAACTAAATACACAAACTATGACAAGAATCATTTCAGCATGAATCATAATGACTGTTTGTTTGTATGTCTTTGATTGTTTTCTAATTTTTTACCTTTGGTGACATGTCTTTTAGGTTCTCCAAGATGTCTCTGACTACAGAGGCGAGGATGGGGCATGTTCACTTATTTGTTGCCTGTGGACTGTTCCTTATTAACATGGCCACTTGTCTTAGGACATGATTGTCTAAGATCATCGAGGACATATGGGTCTCATGTGAAAAGGGGCATTCCTTCACTGTCTATTGTGTATTTCCATTTCCAATTGGTATGTTCATTTATCTTTCCATAATAATCTCAATAGTCTTGCACTGAGTGACTGAGTACTATGACACACCAAAAACATAGGATTCTCATTGCATTAGCTGCATACCCTACACATCCACATGATAGTTATGCATATCATATCCCATCTTGCATTCATTACATGTTAGAATTTATTCATAAGCATCCTCATATACATTACACCATAAACACATAAAATGCATATCATATAGAAGCATCCAGTGATCACACAACATATTCATGTAGTGAATTTCATATGCACACTGTTGGTGCCTGAATTCACTGTCAGTTAATTTAGCAATTTTCATGCAGGCACCATCCCAAAATATCCAAAAGGTTCTAAGTTTTGGCACCCCTTCAGTGTTTTTCAACATCTGCATCTCATTTCTTGAGGAGGGGTCTTCGTGTTTTCTCCATCGGCATGCGTTCGTTTTTGTGTCTTCGACATTTCGGTTTGAACTTGAACCCTTTTTTCTCTAAGTTCAATGGTTCAATGGTTCATGGTTCATTTCTCTTCTAGCGGTTCATATTATGCATTTGACTTGCGCAAATATTGTATCGTTGAACCTCCCGCTTGAACCCTTTTCTCAACGGTTCAAGGTTCAATAGTTCGATGCTTTGAGTTTTTTGCTCTCAGCCGGAGTGTTTTGCAGATGGAGTATTATTTTTGATGTTTGAACCTCAGTGTTGAACCATCGGGTTGAACCGGTTCATGGTTCAACGGTTCAACAGTTCAGCACTTTGTGTTTTTGGTGTTCATCTGTGTAATACTCTTCATCAGCAGGGGAATTTCGTGCTAGGCTGACAGTTGGGAGTCTAGCCGCTGGTGAGGTTGGTGTTCGACATATCAGGGTGACGAGGGAGTGTGTCTTAGAGATGGAAAGACCGTCGGCAGGACTGTTGCTATCGGCAGAGGGGTTTTGGCCTCTGTCGATATCATTACTCAGGTCGATGGGGATTTGGGCATATGTGTGGTCGCCAGGACTTTGATCTATCGGCGTAGTAATTTGTGGTCTTCCTGATAATTTTTGGTCATACTGATGGAGGAGGATGGTGGATTGGTAACCACTAACGTAGTGTGTTTTGGTGGCCATCGGGGAGACGTGTATGGTCGGTGGGAGTCTGGGAAGTTAGCCCGACGGTCTTTCTCTGGCCGATGACAAGGAATATAGTGTAAGCGTCGGTGTGACTTTTGCCTATCGGCGAGGAGGCTTTTTGGTTGGCCGATGGTAGTAGTCTGGCCGACAGAGGATTGCGGTGGCTTCATCGGTGTAACTGATGAGATCAGCGTAGGTTTGGAGGATTAGCCCGACAGTCTTTCTCTGGCCGATGAAGGGGAATGCGAAGGTAGCGGTCGGCAAGACCATTGAGATCGATGAGAGATTTGTGGGGTGAGCCGATGGCCTAGGTCTGGGCGATGGGCTTTGGGCTGAGAGGCGTGTGTCGAGCGTGGCAAAAGCGCTCGATGCTTATTATGTTTGTGGCCCCGTTTATAAACTGCTGAAGGAGTCTCCGCGGCACCAATGTGGGATTAATTTCCCTGCACATTTGAAACTTCAGAAAATGCATTTTAGCGGGAAATTTCTTTTTGAACGCAGCAACAGTTTTCACGCGGCCGCGGGTGGTTGAGCCATCAATGGCGACTGTAGCAGGGGTAAGAGAAATGGTACACATGATCAGGTGGCCCGATTTATGGAGGAAGACTTCCTGATGGCGGCGCAGGGCTCGAGGCCACCATTGTCTACTTTCTGTCTCTGTAGCAATAACTTCTGAGTGCCATTCCTTCTGTGGGATCTGTATCTGGCAGTTTTTTGTAATAGCCATGTAATTAATTACTGCGGGTACACTTTCTGGCCAATATAGGCAGACTGTGTTACCATTTTTGTTGTTGTTGAAAACTAGACATTTTGGCTCTGTAATAAGATACAACTGGTTTTGGTTGCTCTGTGCAGCAAAACTTGCAAGTTTATGTATCTCCTGTTGTACGTTTGTGCATGAATCCACTGATTTCATGGTCAATTTTATATGAATAATGCTATGTTTGCATGTGTTATGCTGATTCTGTCTCTAGTTTTGCATGTATCTTTCTTCTGAGTCCAGGCATTCAAGGAATGTCTGAGATTCTAGAACATAGAATTCCTGTGTTGAATGTTTAATCTTTTAACTTCTGCTCAAGGGGTAGATTAAACTGTTTTCAGATTGAATATTGGGAAGGGTATACTGCAATAGGGATGCCATAAGTATAGACAGCTTAACACTCTGTATTGGGAGATATCTGTAAGGCAGATATCATGTATATCCCCCTGAAATCCAGTTTTAGTTGTTCATGCTGATCATTCACAGGTGTATGTCTACCGACTCCAAGCCCTGGATAGGCACCAATCTAGCTCTGTGTTGAGGTTATATACCATGTCCAGATTTGCATCCAAAAATCAAATCAAACCATTTCATCCTTCCACCTATTAGTTGTAGGAGTAGGATTAGGATCTCTGCGTACTCTCATACCCAACCAGACATATATGTCCAAGAATGTTGCCAACCTTGTGATTTGTTATACAAATCTTGGTCCTTACGTGAGAGTATTCTACCTGTTGCTGTCAAGTTATATCTTTCTGTCATTGAGCTAGTCAAGGTCATACTTTTATCAAATAGGGACACCCCCTTGGTGCGGTAGAACTAGAAGTGAAGGGGAGGAGCTCATGCAACCTCCTGTATTCAGTTGGTTGAATCTACCTGTGCATTAGAACTGGCAAACCCTAATGCTGATTCAGAAGAAAAACCAACACACACGTCATTCCACATCATACTGTTGCATCATAAGAAATCAACATCATCGCATCATGGTATACAACATTTAGCCAAGTTGCATCCATCACATCTTATAGACCCATAATGGTATCATATAGAATGCATTATCATAGAATCCTCAGCATCATAGAGCCTTTCATATATAATCATATAAGTGTCAAAGTACAATGATGTCAATATATAAATTGGCTACTATCAAACCTCACATACATCATCAAGTTCTCAAACATCGCTATATCTAGCTGATACATCGAGCACTGACAAAGTCATGTTGTATTGCCCCTATCTCGATCTGGACAACCTTGGTTCTGATTAAACCATCCATTAGTTTTGTTCTCAACCTTGCTAAAAATATCAATCATCTTAATCAAACATCTCATCAGGATATGCCATTCCCTATTCTCATATTGTTCTCGGGATATATCATTCCCATATCAACAACAAAATGCTCATGTTGTTCTTGGAATAAATCATTCCTACATTCACAATGCTATCAATAGCCATCATCATCACTGGAATATATCGTTTCCCTCCACTATCCAACCCAATCACAATCAGTCTAATGGCTCATCAGTTTTCAGTTTAACTAGGGGCAACATCTAGGGGCAACATCATGATTGTTTATGCTTTTTGTATCATCTTGTTTGCATGCTTGCTTGCTTTGCTAGTTTGTGTGTGTCTTATCGGTCCTTGCAATATACTTGCCCCGACGTCATCATGGTCTTTCCTATTATGGTGCCTTTGGCATATGTTTTCTTGTGACTTTAATCTTTTATGCATTTGACACATCGTCACCCTAGTCTTTATACCATGGTGCATAACATCGGGTGCTATATCAAACATTAGGTTGCTGAAAGTTTAATTAGCATAACTCCACCTCCTTCCCTTTATTTCCTTTTTCAAGAGCCAATCCATCTCCTTCATCCTTGCGTATCCTCTTGAGGGGGCATTATCTATCGATCTTTCATTTGTATGAGCCCCATGTGAGTCCCAGCCTACCCAAAATTCATTCCAACCTATGTTTTAATCTTCTTTGAAACAACATTCTTCGCAATATGCTTTGCAATATCATCTCAAAGAGGGGCAAAATGTAGACGTCAAAAGTTGACCATAAATTCCACTCCATCGTAATCCTTGGGAATTTAATTAATTTTAATTAATTAATTAATTATTCCTTAATCCCTCCCATAAATAATAAATTAAATTAATAAATTTAATTTTTTATTTAATCCACTTTTAATCCCAAGGTTTAATTAATCTCAATTAATTAAACCTTTTTCACCTTTTGCCCCCTCGAAAATAATAAATTAATAAATTTAATTTATTATTTAAATTAAACCTAAACCTATTCAGAACAATCAAAATCTGTTAAAAACCTAACTACCTTTTACCTACCCTTTACTGTTCACTAAACAAAATTCGTTCAACCGTTTGAACTACTTTTGAACCGTTCTACCAAATCTTATAAAAATCAACTTTGTTTCTCATTTATCCCCCTGGCAAAAATTCACATACATTGGAGTTATGTGAATACTTTGAGCAACCACATTTATGCATTCGGTAACATTTATCTAAGTTAATAATTTATCATTTTTCATAGCTATATCTTTAATTGTGATGTATTTGATATGGATTTTAGGATTTTGAAATAGTTTTGAAATCTCATTAGAAAAATTAATATTTTATGCTACAATATTGACAAGTGCATAATGTTCCTTTCTGAGCTTGAGGAACGTGTCAAAGTGGTGGATCGCATTGCGGAACACAAAAGTCAAGTGAAGAAGCTATTCGACAAGAAGGCCAAATTCAAATATTTTCAAGTTGGGGATCAAGTCTTGTTATGGGACAAAAGATGAGAGACGAAAGGAATGCACGGGAAGTTTGATTCCTTATGGAGAGGTCCTTTCATCATTCATCAATGATATAGTGAAAATAGTTTCATTATGGAGTATCAAGATGTGACACCTTTCTTGCTGCCACACAGTGGGTAACATTTGAAGCTTTTCTCACAATGAAGCGACAAATAAGTTCTTGTATTTTTGTATAGTTTTTTGCGACTCTACTGGGGAATGAATACGCATCTAAGAGCCTCACACTTTTGGTTGAAGTATATCGGTCTCATATTGCTTGTAATATGTTGTGGTTTTAAATCTTTGTTAGTTATTTTGCACTCTGGCTGAACCTAGGTATACCAGAACTAGAAGAGCATAGGGAATTGTTGATCCTATTTTCAAGTTAATGCAACAAAATAATTTCACTCTTCTGCTTAAGAGATCTCTTCAACATACGCTAAGATTTCCACCTACCAACGCCAGATCTCCCATACCAAGTGAAACATCAAGTGTTCCCAAAACTATACCTATCCCACATGTTTCTAGGTTTGTAATTCTGCCTTTCAATCGACGCACAATGGCTCTTCCTCGTCCTTCAGGTCCATGGGGAAATGCTTTTGGGTATTTGAATCTTTCTTTACCATTGCAATTTACCCCGTAGCTCAAGAAAGAATTTTCCAAAGTTTTATGGTGATGGAAAAGTTCATCCCGATGAACATATTGCAACTTTTTACATTGCATATGGTGTTCTAGGGGTAGAATATAAAGATGTATTAGTAAGATTCTTTGTTGAGACACTTCAAGGTGTTTCTATAGACTAGTTTTATCATCTTCCGTCTCAATCCATCACTGAATAGAATATTCTATGAACCAAGTTTGAGGCTAGGTTCAAACCTGTCGAAGATGCTCACGCTCTCTTGGCTCAACTCACTCAAATGAAGAAGGAACCACAAGAACCCATGCATGAGTTCATTGCAAAGTTTAACAAGTTGACCAATCAGATTCCAGCAACTGCTCAGCCCACAACTAAGAACCTAAAGTGTTTCTTCATAAACACTCAACTTCCAGAGGTAAGTTTTCTTCTGAGGTGGGCCGGTCTGACTGATTTGGTAGTAGCTCAAACCTTGACTACTGAAATTGAAGACAACTTGATCCTCACCAGAAAAATAAGGAAGGATGCAAACTAGGCTAAAAGGAAACCTTCTACAAGTACACCTTCCACAAGCACCACGGATCCCATGGTACAAAAGTTGGCTAATGAATTGTTAGCCTTGAAGAAACAAATATCTCAAAATATGTCCTTTCCTTCCTATAAGGACATACCAAGGAGAACCTTTCCGAATGCTCCATATCAAGGTAATTCTATGAGAAACCAAGGACAAAACAGGCTTCTCCCTACACAAGGGAGACTTGCTTTAGAAGCACCACCGGTTAATGCAATAGTTGGATACTATGAAGCTGAACAAGAAATATCCCCCCAACCTGATCTTGATCAGGATACTATTGCCAACCTCTTCAGGGAAGGAGAAGAGGAGTTGGCTGGTGACTCAAACATTGGTTTCCTAAATTTTTTGCATGAAGAAGAACAAGGAGAAGATGCATATGGAGAGTCATATGTTGTTTTCACGTGGTCACAGAATCAGCTGAATCAACAAGTGGCTGACAAAGGAAAGTATACGAAAGATTCTCATCCTACAATTACCAGTGCTAAGAGAGGCACACCTCTACCTTTCCAACCTAGGGATTCAACCTGTGAAAAACAAGTAAGTACATCTAATATTCCTTCTTCTTTTATTCCTTAGACTAGTACTTCCAATCCAAGACCTCAAAATGAAAGTATTCCTTTTCCCGTGTCTACTTCATATCAATCATTTGATATAATAGATCATGCTAGAAAGAGTAAAACTCCAATGTATGATGTCGAGTATTTGCAAGCTAATTTGGATCAGTTTGAACGGTTAGCTAAGCTTGTAAAAAATAAGGCTGCCCCTGTAGGGTAAGATTCTTCCCAAAATATTCCTGTCATTTCTAAGACCGGAACCTCTCAGAACAATCTAGTTGCTACCTCTTCCACTGGGAAAATTGAGCCATTCTATGTTTCTTTGTTGATAAATGGTCATAAACTTAGTAACTTTGTCATAGACTCGGGAGCCTCTGACAATGTTATGCCTGACAAGGTGGCAGACACCTTGGGTTTAACTTTGACAAAGACCTTTGGTAGATGCTTTTCAATGGAAACTGATGAGTGCCAGGTAGCACCCATGAAATACACCTTTTTACCCCTCTTTTTCTCCCTTCTTATTTCCATTGTCCTGATGATTCCACCAAAATAAGCTAACAAGATTGTTCTAATGATGATTAATAAGAGATGAATTACTTAGAATCATGATTTCTGATTGAAGGACTAATGTGCATTGAATTGATGTAAATATACAAAAATCTTCTCTTTTTGAATCAATAGGTGTAGGTATTCGGGTAGACAATTTTGTGCATCTCTGGAGGTAGTCCTAATGATCTCCGGAGCTGACATCAAAATGCCACAACTGGTCTCCAATGTTTCCAATTTGATTGGAGAGATTTTGACATAAGGAGGTGAATCATCTCCGGTGCTGGACTGAAGTCACAAGCATCTCCAGAGCTAAAAGAGAAGGTCACAAACATACCTCCGGAGCTACAGACAGAAACATACATCTCCAGTGCCTCTTTAGAATAGTGCAGATTTCCAACACAACTGTGAGTCAAACACCTCCAGTAGTGATCAAGATGCTCCTGATGTTACTCAAATCATCACCTGAGTGAATGAGGGCAAACCATAGTTAACTACTAGAAGTTTTATCTCTTTTTGATTTTGCATGAGTTATTGATAAACTGATTTAAATACCTATATTTCAAGGCCTCACTACCCAAGTGTATTTAAAAACTAAGACTTAAATTTAGTATGGACTGTTGTTCCACTAAATCTATTTTAATTGCATGGATATTCATTCTGTAGTTAGACTGTTAGTAGATTAAAGAGATTGATGTTATCTCTTAGATAAACTCGTAGATAGGGTAAGTGATATCTCATCACAGATTTAGATATAAACTTACAGAAGTAGCAGCAGAAAGAACAACAATTATTTTTCTGATTTCTGTAACCTTATTTTGATATAGACATTTTATGAATACAAATCTGATGGAATTGGACTGAATTGAGTTGTGATATTATTCTCTTGTGCCAATTCTTTACATTAGTCTTCAGCCCTAAGGGTGTGGAGCAAGGGCCCACTCTCACTACTAAGGTAGAAGGCTAGTCCCATTGTTTTGTTATTTCAGATTCTGTTTAAAGAGATAGTTACTGTTTTCATAGATAAATGCATGTTTCCATTGGAAGGAACAATATAGATTTACTTTAAGCAATTCATTGTTCAGTTTTGTTTTCAGCATTCTTGGAATTCATTTCATAGCAGATTGATCAGTAGTATTAGTTTCTTGAAAGCAGTAAAGGTTATTAGAGTTAGTTAGATAAAACTGGCAACTATAGGATTCCTAATTGTAGATAGCCAAGGACATAGCCCTAGATTTGACAAAAGAAATATGATTAAATGATTAGGTACAATGACCCTTGTCATAAACCAAACAAGTGCCTCTTATAAGGAAAATTAAGGATGCACAGTTTGTATTTACTACCTTTCCAGAGAAAAGGATTAAAATGACCGTCTTAGTGGCCGATGTTCCTACCTCATATGGAATTTTATTGGGACAAAATTTATGTAAAGATGTTGGTGGGGAAATCAACATGGACTTGTCTGAAGCAAGGATTTTTGTTAAGGGTGTCATGCAAAAGCTGCTTCCTGAAAGGGAAGCAAAATATACTGTAACCACATCGGAGGATCCAATGATGCAAATTCTTTTTGAATCTTCAGGTATGGGATACTACTTTCTGACTATTGAGGATGTTTCTGATACGTCAAATGATAGTTCAAATGAGGACATGATAATGGAAGATTATTCTTCTTCAAGTGAAGAATCTCCTTGTCATGAGAATGTCCAATTAGAGGGTTCAAATGATGTTTGGACGTTCAAGTTTGATGGTATCTGTTCTTCGACAAGATCTGAGGTTAAAATAGTCCTCATAGCTCCTCAGGGAGATATTTTTCCTTTCTCTTATAAGCTACAATTTGATAATACAATAATACTACTGAATATGAATCTTTGTTGCTGGGTATGGAAGCTTCTCGCACTAAAGGAGTCCAAAATCTCCATGCACAAGAAGATATAGAAATTGTCATCTGCCAGGTGAGGAATTTGAATCAAACTAAAAATGAAAGGTTGAGGCACTACCGCAATCGTGTGCGGGATTGCATTGAGGACTTTGATGCCTTTAATATTTCAACAATACCAAGAGAATTCAATGACATGGCAGATTCATTAGCCATCTTAGCTACCCTTATGGTTCCTCATAAGGATTTTAAGGGTAACAAATACACTATTGAGTTGGTCTTCTGACCAAGTGTCCCAGATAATTCCGATCATTGGCAAGTTTTCAATGGCGATGATCAAATTATCGCATTCCTAGAGAAAGCAGATAGCTTCAATGGACTTTACTTTGAGGGAAGTGATTCTCCTCCTAGAGAGTCTATTTATGAAGTTGATTTTGAGATAGGTGAAGAATTTCTATAGTTGAAAGGTAACAAAATTCCCAAAGGCTTGGTTTCTCTCGAGAAACTATCTGACAAGCATGATTGGTACATCAAGCAGTAGATTGGAACGGGTGAATCTAGGTACAAAAGTTGATCCCAAAATGATCAACATTGGGAAGTGTCGTACGGATGATGAAAGATTCAAGTTTGTGATGCTTTTGCATCATTATATTGAAGTGTTGGTATATTCCTATGATGACTTGAAGTCATTCCGACCAAAGGAAGTTCAACATGAGATTCCACTTAAGATGGGATCTTCGCCTCATAAGCAAATATAGAGGCAATACAACCCAAATATTTTAGGTACTCTTCAAGCTAAAATTTAGAAGATGTTGAATGCAAGAATAATTTTCCCAATTCATCATTCTACATGGATTGCAAATATAGTGCCAATAAGGAAAAAGAATGGTGAAATTCACATTTGTGTGGATTTCTAGAATTTGAATCAGTCCTCCCTAAAAGATAATTACCCACTTTCGGTAATGGATCAAGTACTTCAAATGGTGATTGGTTTAGAAATGCTATCTATGTTGGACATCTTCTTAGGCTACAACCAAGTGGAGGTTAGCGAAGTGGTTTAGCATAAAACTACCTTCACAACTCCTTGGGGTACTTTTGCTCACTGTACAATGTCATTTGGGTTGATCAATGTTGGTGCGACTTTTCAGAGAGCAATGGACTTGGCCTTCATAGATGAAATGGGTAATTTTATTTTTGTCTATCTTGATGACTTAACTATTTTTTCAAAAAAGCATCAAGATCATGCATATCACTTGCAGCAAGTTCTAGAAAGGTGCCGTCAACATGGAATTTCCCTCAATCCCAAAAAGTCTATTTTTGGGGTAACAAAAGGCAAGCTACTTGGGCATATAATGTCTAAGGAAGGTACCAAAATTGACTCAGAAAGAGTCAAATCAATTCAAGCTCTTACTTTTCCTTCAAGTAAGACATTCATTCATTGTTTCTTTGGAAAGGTGAATTTTCTGCGGAGGTTCGTTCCTGAATTTGCAGAGAAAATTCGTCATATTATAAATATGATGAAAGGTAAGTCTAGTTTCCATTGTAGCACAAAAGGTAAGGAATCATTTGAGGACATCAAAAGAGCCATTGCCCATGCTCTAGTTTTGGTTTGTCCTGATTATACCAAAGATTTCATTATGTATAATTATACTTCTGAGCATACATTGTCGGCTATCTTGGTTCAATAGAATAAGGAGGGTATTGGATCTCCTAAATTGCATTCATGAGTTGCCCTTTGAAAACTCATGAACTCAAATGTTTAGCTATGGAGAAGAATACATATGTCGTAGTAAAAGCTGTCAAGCATTTTAGGTTCTACATTCTGAATTCTTATACTGTTGCGTTGGTTCTAGATTCAACAGTCAAATCTATCCTAACTCAACAAGAGTTCAGGAGCAAGAGAGGCAACTGGATTGCAAAGATCCAAGAGTATGATCTTGACATTAAGCCCACAAAGCTTGTGCGTGGGAAAGGATTATGTCATCTTATTGTTGATAATGTACCTAAGGAAACAAGTGACGAAGAAGCATAGATTGAAGATGTTCCCACCATTCTTTTTGTTAGCACAATAGATGAATGGTATTCAAATACTACTTACTTTCTCACTTATGGTGAATGTCTCGATCATTTGTCTTACAAAGAGAAAAGGACTATCAAGCTCAAAGATGCAAATTTCATCCTATGGGACGATGGTTTGTATAAGAGAAGCATTGATGGAATCTTCCTCCGTTGTGTTGATAAGGCACAACAAAGCAAACTATTGGAATCCTTCCATAGTTTGGCATGTGGTGGGCATTTTTTAGCACCAATAACAGCTCACAAGATTTTGAGAGCTAGATACTATTGGCCTACACTATTTCAAGATGCATATGATTATGTGCGTAAGTTTGAGCTTTGTCATTAATTTGTGGGGAAACCCATGTTGGCTGCCCTACCACTCAAACCAATCATTATTTAGGATCCGTTTCAGCAATGGGGTATTGACTTCATTGGTGTGGTGAATCCACCATCAAATGTAGGACACAGTTATGTTCTTACAACAATTGACTACTTCACAATGTGGGTGGAGGCTATTCCTGTAAAGCAAGCTACTTTTGAGGTAGTTTGCAGGTTTCTCAAAGAGAATATAATATCTAGGTTTGGGGCTCCAAACAAGATTGTAGTAGATAATGCTACATTCTTTTCTTCTCATGAAATTACTAGTTTTTGTTTTGAATATGGCATTATTCTTTCTCATTCATCTGACTATTACCCCCAAGGGAATGGTTAAGATGAATCTAGTAATAAGAATCTAGTCACTATCATCAGAAAGCTAGTAGATGAAAATTAGAGAACCTAGCACAAGGCATTGTTTGATGCATTGTGGGCAGACTGTATTACCCCTAAGAGAGCAATTGGTATCTCACCTTTTCAATTGATGTATGGATTGAATGTTGAGATACTAATTACACTAGAGCTGCTAACTTTGAAGTTGGCAAAAGCAGTTGAAGATGGAACTTTTGAGAGTTCTATTGATAAGCACATAATGTTCCTTTCTGAGCTTGAGGAATAATGTGTCAAAGTGGTGGATCACATTGTGGAACACCAAAGTCAAGTGAAGAAGCTATTCGACAAGAAGGCCAAATTCAGAGATTTTCAAGTCGAGGATCAAGTCTTGTTATGGGACAAGAGACGAGAGCCAAAAGGAATGCATGGGAAGTTTTATTCCCTATGGAGAGGTCCTTTCATCATTCATCAATGATATGGTGAAAAGAGTTTCATTCTGGAGTATCAAGATGGGACACCTTTCTTGCTATCACACAGTGGACAACATATGAAGATTTTGTCACAATGAAGTGACAGATAAGTTCATGTATTTTTGTACAATATGTCTCTAGCCATGTCCCTCATTCTCTATCTCCCTATCTCTCCTCTGCTCTCCTCTATATCTCCCTATCAGTTCTCTCTCTCTAAATTCTAAACCCTAAACCTCTAAACCTTAACCCCTAACCCCAAAACCATAAACCCTAAACCCTAAATAATGCCCCTAAACCCTAACCCATAACCCCTAAACCTGAGTAAACCTAAACCCAAACAACCATAAACCTCTATCTCCTTATCTCTCCCCTATCTCTATCGTCCCTCTACCTCTCAATCTCTCTCCCTATGTCTCTGGACATTATCTTGCTATATCTCCCTATTAGTCCTCTCTCTCTAAACCCTCACCCTAAACCTCTAAACCTTAACCCCTAACCTCTAAACCATAAACCCTAAATAATGCCCCTAAACCCTAAACCCTAAACCCAAGCCACCATTAACATCTATCTCCCTATCTCTTACCTTTCTCCCTACCTCTATCGTCCCTCTACCTCTCAATCTCCCTATGTCTCTAGACATGTCTCTCACTCTCTATCTCCCTAATCTCTCCCCTCTGTCTCCTCTATCTCTACCAATCTCTATCGATCCCCTCTCTATCTCTCTAAACTCTAAACCCTAAACCAAGCAACCTTAAACCCCTAAACCCTAAATAATTCCTCTAACCCCTAAATCCTAAACCCTAAACTTGAGCAACCCTAAACTCATAAACCCTGAATAATTCCCCTAAACCCCAACCCCTAACCCTAAACCCTAAACATCTCTCCCTCCCTCTCTCTCTCTCTCTCTCCCTATCTCTCCGCTCTCTCTCCCCTCCATCTCTACCCTCTCTCCCTCTTCCTCCCTCTCCCTCTACCTTGTTGACAAAGCAAATCGAAACAAGAAAACTAGGACATGCAAAGAGGGATGAGGATATAAATTGGGAGGATGAAATGGAAAAAAGATAAAACTAAAGTTCATTAGATGGGAATAATGATGAGAGGAGAGGTGGAAAATAGTAAAATAGGGAAAAATTGGTGGGATCGAAAGGGAAATTGGAAAGGAAAAGGAAAACTAGGAAAGCTAGGAAAAGGAAAACTAGGAGGTAGATAGGTGAGAGAGAGAGAGAGGGGTAGGGAGGGAGGGAGTGAGATGATATGCATTCACCATAACGTGAGCACGTTATAATGTGCTCGCGTTATGTGCATTCACAAAACACACGCATTTGGTAATTTCTTAGCCTTTGTCTTGGATTTGCCTTGGGCTTCGAAGCAAAAGGCTTGGATTCTGTTTTGGATGTCCAAAGACATGTTTTTGTAGATTGTAATAAAAATTACATAATCTGGAGTGATGAGTGCCAAATTGCACTCATGAAATACATCCTTTTGCCTCTCTTTTTCCCCTTTCTAAGTTCATCTTTCTGAGTGTCTGCACCCAAAGAAGTTAGCAAGATCGTTCTACTTTATGATTAATTAAGATAGATTACTTAAGATTAGAATTTCTGATTGAGTGACTAATGTGCATGGAATTGATGGAAAAATGCAGAACTTCTCTCTATTTTTGAATCAACGGGTGTAGATGCCAGGAACAACAATTTTGTGCATCTTTGGAGATCGTCTTCAATGATCTCCGGAGACAATACCAAAGAATCATGACACCTGAAGTTTTGAAGATATAAGGAATGCCTCTCCGGAGCTCTGCGAGAGTCTGGAGTATCTCCGGAGCTGAACAAGAAGCTACAAACATATCTCCGAAGCTGCAGACAGGAACAACTATCTCCAGTACCTCCTAAGAGTAGGGCGTATTTCTAGCAGAGTTGCCGACCAGACACTCTCAGCAGTGATCTTAATACCCCTCACTTCACTCAAATCATCACCTGAGTGGTGAAGGGTCAACTATTAGTTAAACTGCTAAAGTTTTATCTTTTCAAAAATTTTGCATGAGTTATGAATTGAACTAATCCAATATCCTTATTTTCAGGGCTTTGATGCCCAATTGTATTAAGACTTAAACTTAGACTTTTGAGTGGACTTCTGTTCCACTCAAGTCTACCTTTATCGCATGGTTATTTTTTTTCATAGTTAGACAGTTAAGAACAATAAAGAGATGGTGTCATCTCATAGAAAGACTGGTAGATAAGTTCAGTGATATATCATCACTCATTTTTATATATACTCTCAGAAATAGTAGAAGGAATATATAATGATTGAATTATTCTAACTCTCAGAGATCTCAGTTCTGTGCTAGCAATATTTTCATGAATAGAGAGTGGATGAATTGGATTGAATCTAAGTTGTGATCATCTTTCTTTGTGCTGATTTTCTTCTGTAGCCTTCAGCCCCAAGGGTGCGGAGCAAGGGCCCACTCTCACCACTAAGGCAGGAGGCTAGTACACTGTTTTATTGTTTTAGCTTTTCATGAAAGTATTCACTGTTTTTAATAGATAGATGCATGTTCTATTTTAAAAAAATGCTTTGAGTACATTTCCTATTTAAATCAGTTTCAGCATTCCTTAAATTTATTTAGCAAGCAGATAGATTAATTTCCTTCCAAATTGTAGAGACTGTTAGGATTAGCTATGAACTGGCAACTGTAGAATCCCTAGTTGCAGACAGCCGTGGACACAGCCCTGGTTTTTGACATCTGAAAATAAATTAAATGATGAGGTACAGCGACACCTTGTCATTTTTGGTGCCGCTGCCGGGGATAATCTTGTGTTAATTAGGGAAACTAAGTTAAAATAGTTTTTAGGATAGATCTGTATGGTTAGAGCTAGAGATCTAAAAGGAAGATATATTAAGCAAACACCCCAACAACACACCATAGGGGAAAGCAGTGGGGTGGTACAAAATCTTGTTGAGGAAGGAAACCTAGATCCTAATTTAGAACCTGCACCTCAAAACAACAATCCCTTAGATCCTCCAGACATTCCACTTGCCAATTATATCCAGGAATTACAACAAAAGTTTCAGGCAGATCCTTTAGTAGAACCTAATTTCCTAGAGCCTCAGGAAGAAGAACCAGTACTAAACATGGAAAACAATAATCATGGGGAAGAGGAAAATCAGGCTCCAAGGACCTTCTCTTATCCTATTGTTTTGGCTGCTGGAGATAATGCTCCTATGAAGAATATCTCACCAGCACACCTACCAAATTTTAGAGGACTTTCTTCTGAGGATCCAGATCAGTTCTTGTTTGAATTCAAAGTAGTCTGCCAAACTTATGATTATGGATTAGATAACCAGAAACTCAAACTGTTCCCTTCAACCCTGAAAGATTCTGTGATGAAATGGTTTATGGGTTTACCCCAGAATTCTATCCATTCTTGGGATCAAATGGAAACAGAGTTTTTGAAAAAATATCAAGATTATTGCAGATCTAGTAATAAAAATGAAGAATTGTTTCAAATTAGGCAGGGGGAGGAAGAATCCTTAGAAGACTATGTGGATAGGTTTAATTTTGCCTTGAGAGGGTATGGCAATCCAGTGGATCACTCCTTGGCCAGAACCCTATTTATAAAAGGATTGGATAAAGAATCAAAATAGGCACTGGACCTAATGGGAAAAGGGAACATTAACAAGATGGAAATACCTAATATAGAGGAACTCTGCAGGAACTATTCCAGAACCCAAAATGGAGTGAGGTCATCCAAAACTTTTAAAGGGAAGAATGAAATAGGACAGTTGATGGAGGAAATTACAAATCTAAAAATAGACATTCTGGTCCAACTAAATACCATATTGGATGGGATTCAAGCAAAAACTAGAACAACTGATCAAAACAGAGCAACTGAACCACTCTCCATCTATTGTCCTAGGTGTAGGAACAAACACCTATTAAGAGAAAGCCCCTTGGACAAATCAGAGATTTGTCAGATCTGTGATAGGGAACATCCCACCAGTCAGTGTAGTCAACTTCTAGCCTTGAAAAGATTGAGTAAAAAGAATGCTATAATAGAAGAGGAGTTGAACTATGTGGGACAAAAACAAACAGGAAATTTTCCTTATAATCAGTATCCAAACCAGCCTTCTTACAGGGATCCTTCTAATTGGGGAAATAATCAGTGGAATCCAACTTGGCATGGCCCTCAAAATAATCCTCCTTAGGGACAGCAGGATTGGCCAAGTCAACATTGGCAAAACCAAAACTGGCAAAACCAAAATTGGCAAAATCAGCCTTGGGGAAATCAACAGTGGCCACCACAATTTGGATCACAAAACATGCAACCTCAATGGGGTTCTCAATAGGGATATAATCAACAATACCAGGGACAACCTAGACGTTTCCAACCTCAACAGCAGGCTTTAGTAACTGGACCCTCCAACACACAAGGTCAAACACAAAATGAACTAGTTAGTCAACCACCTTTACCAGCTCAGCCTATACCAAACCCACAAAAAAAATAGGGAGCAGCTGTCTACATGACAGAGCAAGAAAATCTGGCTGGAATTAATGCCATATATTCAAATAATCTCCAGCTGTGTTATGGGAAAGCATTCCTAAGACCATCTCCTCCAACTATAGTTGAAGTAACTAATGATGAGGAACTTGAAAACCCATCCAATCAACCCCTAGAAGAGATTACTAATGAAAAAGTGCAAGAAAAATCAGCCATAGACAACTCTGGAGTTACTCCCAAGAGACCAGCTCCGGAGAACAGTCTTGAACACAATTCTGACAAGAGCTCTGGAGATGCTCCGGAGATGGAAAAGTTAGCACCATACCCAAAACGGCTTAAACAGAATGCTCCCCAGAGAAAGATTCTACAAAAACAAATCCAAACCAACCTAGAATCAGAACTTTTAAAAGAAATCAAGCAGCTAAACATTGAAATTCCTCTTCTCCAGGCAATCAGAGATGTACCAGAACTAAATCAGTTCATTAAACAGTATTGTATCAAAACGCAGGGCAGAAAGAAAAACTTTCCCTCCACAATACAGGTGGAAGGAAAAGTAGTGGATCTATTGATGGGAGAAATTCTCCTCCCGAAATATGGAGACCCTGGAAATCCTGTCATAACTATTTTCATCTCAGGGGTAGAAATTCAAATGTTCTGATTGATTTAGGAGCAGTAATTAATGTGATGACAGTTCATATAATGGACAAGTTAGCTCTATCAGGTATCCAATCCACAACTACAATTCTTCAACTTGCTGATCAGTCAGAAGCTATACCAAAAGCAGTAATCACTGATGTACCTATTGTGATAGATTCATGGGAATTCCCAGTGGACTTCTTAATACTAGAACCTAGAAACCAGAGAAATGCTTATCCGCTGATTTTAGGAAGATGATGGCTGGCTATTGCAGCAACATCTATTGATTGTCGAACTAGAGATATGGTCATTTCTAATGGGATAGATCTAAAGAAAATATCTTTGTATCCTCCAGCTAAACCATCAATGCATTACACAGGAAGAGTATGGGTGGATGAACCAGAGAACAATGACAACAATGCCTCATTAGCTATGGTAACCATTAAGGAACATCTGGGAGAATTAGAAGAAGTATACTATGATACAACGGAAGATTTCACTCACATCCTAATCAATAAAGATGTGATGGAACTCACCCAAGATCCTCAGAGAGAACTTCTTATTTCTTCTCATTGTACCCTTGCCAACATTATTCCTTGTGGGGAAACCTTTTACAGGGACTTAGCCACCTTTCACATGTTACTTCCACATTCTTGTCCTCTCAATACCATGACTCCAATGTATGGATTAACCACATCTATAGATTAAATCACAAAACAGGTCATGATTCTACTAGGGAAAACACTTAATATAAATACTCAGTTAACAACAAATTAGGAAGAAAAACTTATCCAGCTTTTGGTCTCCCACTCAGCCTCTTTTGCCTGGGAATACCAAGATATGAAAGGCATACCTCCTGAGATCTATACCCATCATATATACACTGAGGATATTAAACCTGTTAGGCAACCACAAAGAAGATTGAATCCTACTTTAAAGGACATTGTCAAAACTGAAATAGAAAAATTACTCCAGGCAGGGTTCATATATCCAATCTCATACAGTCAATGGGTCTCACCCCTTGTCATTGTGCCTAAAAAGAATGGGAAATGGAGGGTGTGTATTGATTATAGAGAACTCAACAAGGCCAACAAAAAGGACTACTTTCCCTTACCATTTATTGACCAAGTTCTGGACAACCTTGCTGGGAGAAAGTATTTTTCTTTTCTAGATGGATTCAGTGGGTATAATCAAATTCAAGTAGCACCTGAAGACCAAGACAAAACCACCTTCACATGCTCTTGGGGAACTTTTGCTTACAAAGTTCTTCCCTTTGGACTATGCAATGCCCCAACTACATTTCAGAGACTGGTTCTAGCTATTTTTGCCGAACTGGCTAATGAATGCATGGAGGTCTACATGGATGACTTTACTGTGTATGGGGATAACTTTAAGGAAGCTCTCACAAACCTTGAAAAAGTACTAAAATGCTGTGAGAAAAATCAATTGTCCCTTAGCCATGAAAAGTGTTTTATGATGGTGGAGGAAGGAATTGTTTTGGGACACCATATTTCAGAGAAAGGGATCAAAGTGGATCAAAACAAGATAGAAGTAATCACACAGTTGCCTTCACCCAAAAATCAAACTGACGTTAGAAGTTTTCTAGGTCATGCAGGCTATTATAAGAGGTTCATAGAAAATTTCAGCAGAATAGCTGCCCCCCTGTTTACCCTACTTAGCAAAGACACAGAATTTCTGTGGACAGAAGAATGTCAATCAGCATTTGAAACCTTGAAGGAAAAGCTTACTGTCACACCAATCTTAAGAGGACCTAATTGGACTTTACCATTTCACATATAGACTGATGCTTCAAATGAATCCATTGGGGTAGTTTTAGGACAAAAGGAGGAAGGAGAAAGTATGCATGCCATTTATTACATTAGCAAAAACCTTACCTCTGCAGAAAGAAATTACACAACTGAAAAAGAATTCTTGGCAGTCATCTATGCTATAAACAAATTCAGGCATTATATCACTGGATATAAGATATTTGTACACACTGATCATGCAACCATCAAGTACCTAATGAATAAACCAGTAGTAGGTGCAAGGATCATCAGGTGGTTATTGCTATTACAGGAATTTGACATTACCATAGTTGATAATCTAGGAAAGTTTAATTTGGTTGCTGATTTTCTGTCAAGATTGCATATAGGAGAAGACCAACCAGTGGAGGACAATTCCCAGATGAACATCTTTTTGCCATATCCTCTACTGCACCTTGGTTTGCTGACATAGCTAATCTTTTAGCTACAAGCTTGTATCCATCCCATTTCACTTCAAAATAAAGAAAATGTTTAGTTAAAGAAAGTTTATCTTACAAATGGTTGAATGGTTTACTATTTAAATGTGGTCCTGATTTCATTCTACACAGGTGTTTAAAGGCTAATGAGACTTTTGATGTGTTGAGAGCATGTCATGATGAACCATCTGGTGGCCATTACTCTTTCCACCAGATAGTCCACAAGATCCTTGGAGCTGGTTACTACTGGCCTTCTCTTCATAAAGATACAAAGAAGTATGTACAGCACTATGACCAGTGCCAAAGGATGGGGCAGCTAACATTTACCCAGGAAATGCTGCTGCATCCTCAAGTCATGATGGAACCGTTTGAGCAATGGGGTCTAGACTTTGTGGGACCAATTTCACCACCATCATCAGGCAAGCAGTATATTCTAGTGTGCATAGACTATGTTACTAAGTGGGCTGAGGTTCAAGCATTACAGTTTGCAAGAGAAGAAAAAGTTGTTGATTTCCTCTACAATAAAATTTTCTTAAAATTTGGAGTCCCAAGATCAATAGTTTCAGACAGAGGACCTCAGTTTACTTCACAGGAATCAAGGCATTCACAGATTTATACCAAATCAAGCACAGGAAATCTTCACCTTACCATCCTCAAGCAAATGGGAAGGTAGAAGTGACTAATAGGGAACTTGAGAATATTCTGACAAGGACAGTGGCAATGAACAGAAAAGATTGGGCTAGTAGATTACCTGAAGCAGTTTGGGCTTACAATACCACTTGGAAGTCCACAACAAAGTTCTCACCATATGAATTGGTTTATGGGAAAAAGCCTATATTATCTATAGAATTTGAACTCCAGACACTTAAAACTGTATTGGATGTTGGTCTGCCATTAACTATAATTCAGCAGAACATAATTCTTCAGCTCAACGAGTTGGATGAGATTCAGACAGAAGCCATTCAGCAAACAGAACTGGTTCAATACCAGAGGAAGCAATTGCATGACCAACACATCAAGAGGACATTTCAAGAAGGTGATTGGGTTCTTCTTTATGATTCTAAATTCAAAGAATTCAAGGGGAAATTGCAGACTCACTGGCTGGGTCCTTATCAAATAAAGGACGTGTTTGAAAATGGAACTGTATTATTGCAACCTATTGATGGGAGCACAGACACATTTCTAGTCAATGGTCACCGAATCAGGCTCTACAAAAGACCATCTACTAAAGAAGAGTTTCTGAATAATTTGTATTTTGATATAGGGGATACCTCCTCTATCACAGTGTTCAATTAAAAAAAAAAAGAGAAAGATGGAAAACTAGCAAATGACTGTTTTTCTCGACCAAGGGAGTTGAAAACCAGTAAAATGGTGATTCCCTTCTTCAGGGCAGTTAAAATAATTAAGCTCCGAATATGATCAGTTGCCAGAAATTGGCCCAATGCATCTCCAGTGCTTCTCAAACTGAAGCACCTCTGGCTCCTTCCAATTAGGAGCACCTTGGGCGCTCTGTCAATAACACCGTCAGTCTCCATAATAAGGGAGGGACCCACCTCTCCAAGCGGTAAAGTAGACAAATCATATGATGAGGTCATCATGACTCATCCTCTACTTTATCACAAAGAATAATTAAATTAGAATAATAATCATTTGCAGGAGTATCCATAAGCCAACGCTGACATCACCAAAGGGCGTGGATTTTTGAACCACTCAGCGCAATGATTGCAGGTCGCGTACAAATAGGAAGTGGACATCATCTCAGGTTGCTGCTCAATTGCCACAACACATGCAGTTTCCAAAACGATGCAACATCTCTCCTATGTACATTGCCTCATCATTAAAACTGATCCAGGTAAATTTGTCTTTAATTAATCATTATTAGTAACTGTCTTGTCTTTCTATTTTGGGTACCACCACAATGACACATCCTTTCGCCATCATTTCCTTCTTCACATCCGAGCATGCGGCCATCTGTGCCTTAATGCCACCTTACCTCCAGAGTTCCCTGTCAGTCTGCTACATTTATGACTGCCTTGGTCCTCTAACCCATCTGCATAAGCCTAAACTAAAAAACATAACATCCCTCACTCAAACTTCCAGAATAAACTAAAGCATAGGGTAAATTAAACGGATTTCTAGAGCTACAGAACAAACTGAACAGTTCTTCGGAGTATACAGAGCAATTTGAACAATACTCCGGAGCCCACTGAGATAAGAGGAAAAGATAGACTGCAGATTGGGGAGGTAAAGAATAAGCACAAAAGGTGAAATCAATTCAGCAATGGGAGTCAAGAAGAAGTTTGAGCCAAAAAATACTGCAGGTCTTCTAAGGGATGCAGCTGCAGCAAACATTTTAAGGGCTGCTGTATGGTTAGATTTCCTGGACAAATTTGAAGGGTTTCGGGAGGATATTGTGGATGAATTCCTTAGAAATTTAAGAGACAACTAGACGACTGTGAGAGGAATCCAAATCAATTTCTCCTCAGCAATTATCAGCCACATTTTTGGACTTCCTGAACAAGGTGAGAGGTTCTACCACTTGAAAACCTTATACACTGATTTGATTAGAAATTTTTATGTTCGTGGTGAACCTGCTATTCAATTACATTCGAATAAAAATGAAGTCAAAGGAATTTTGAGGTCCACACTCCCAAACCCTTGGGCATATGTTGCCACCTGGTTAATGAAATACTTTACTTGTGATGGCCAATTCTCTATAGTTCTAGGGCCAATCATGAAAATGCTGATTTTTCTCAGACATGGAAATAGACACCCTGAGTATAGCATAAATATCCCTAATTTCCTATATTCTGCCATTAGGGCAACTGCAGAGAAACATTAGTAGAATAAGGGACCCATGAAACATCATGGCCTCATCTTTTTGGTAGTCAAGCACAACTTCCTATCTCAGGCCAATGGAGAAGAAATATTGCAAAATTTTCTTGAGCAGAGCCCCTAGGTCAGAGAACCAGAGATAACACAACCAGAAGGAGAGAGTTCTCCTCCTCACCAAGATGAGGAAACCGAGCCTTCAACTTCCTCCATATTTGTTCACAAAAGGAAGTCACCCTCAAAAGAGGCCACTTCATCTGCAGCCCCTGTTCATGACAAATGGAGGAAAGGCAAACAAATTGCAGAACCTGCTCCTACACAAACCCTATACATGACTCAATCAGTCAAGAGAAAGATGACTCTACCTGAGGAATCTTGGCCTAAGGAATTAGCAGAGGGAAGGTTAGGACAAGGAATTGAGGAAAAGTGGTGGGCTGAAGAACCATCCCATGATTCAGATGAGATCCCTCTGGTCAGGAAGAGGAAGCAAAGTGAAATTTCTCTTGCACCATCTATTCATATGGAGTCAAGTCCAGTTTCAACATCACCATGTGCTCCAGAAACAGGAAACATACAAACTTTTACTATTTCCTCAGATTCTGAGGAAGAGAGACCTGCTCCGGAGGCACCTGTCCCACCTTTGCTCTAGAGGAGCAATGTGAGGCCTACCTTTTTCACTTCTGTTCATGAGACTATTTACAGTGCTATTGCTACTATTTTTATGTTGAAGGACTATTGATCTTAGAATTTTGTTTATTAAACCTAAATAAATTTTAAGAAAACAAATCGTGCAATGATAGTTAGATGTTGCTTTTAAGAGAATGATGAATGGATAATATTAGAAATAGAACTTTAATGTGATTTCAGTATGATTATATGGTAGAATGTTTAGGTATGCTTGTATTTTAATTGCTTCGGCTATGATATCTTTATGTGTTATTAACTTCGAGATTGAGTGTGCAGGTATTGCTAACGAAACCACAAATACAGGAGATCATTCCACACCCTATGTTGTATCCCTTGTGAGCCGATCTAGTTCCACGAGGAATTAAGATCAACTTCGTGTATGGTGGAAATGTTGTAATGTTGTAATGTTGTAATGTTGCATGCGGTCAAGGGAATTAGGTCTACCCTCTGAATTACTTGTATTGTGATATGTGTTGTAAGAAATGTTGTTATGAGTCTTGTTTAAGTTTATTTCTTTTAGACCCTCTTCTTGTGTTTTTACTTGACTCTGAGAGTCCTAACTAGGTAAAAATCAACCCTGGGTTATACCCTATGGGTCTAGGGACCCTTTTGACTAGGATAACCTTGGGATAACCTCTATATGGTCACTTTAACTTCACAGTGAAGTTAAGTGACGAATTTGGGAGCATGGGGATAATGGGATGAGTGGAATCCACACTCAGGCCCACTTCCAAGTCATGGAATGACTCCATGATCCACCAATAATGGAGTGCTTTGTCTCTTTGTGCCTCTCTTTTGGTGGGAGTTCCCCATAAAAAGGGTGGTGTGTCATCCACTCCCTTTTTATTTCTATTTTACTTATTATATTTTATTCCTCCATATGTTGGAAAAGGGCTATAGTGGGGGACCTCTTGAGTGGGGTTAATTGTTTTAAGTCCACTAGGGATAATGGATAAGGAGTGGGTTTAGTTTTTTTATGCCACTTGGGAATAACGAAAAATGGAGGGAATTTGTTTTAAAGAAGAGAGGAGGGAGAGGGTAAGGGGGTTGGATAATTGTGGAAAGAAAGAGAACTTGGAGGAGGAGACTAAGGGTGAAGCTCTTCTTCAACTACATCCATAATAGGACTTGTAAAGGTTAGTGAGCCAGTTTACTCACCTATGTATGTTTTGTTCTTGTTTGATGAATGTGGATTTGCAAAGGTTGTCTATGTGTTATTTTTGCTATTTTGGGTTTGTGTTGGGTGTTTGAAAGAGCTTCTTCCAGTTGGAAGACAATGCTCATCATGTATGGGGAAGGGAATGTGTGAACCTCCTCGGGTGCATTCTTGTTCTTGGTATATGGAAGCCTTGAGGGCATGTTGGCAATTTTGAGCCAAGAGGGCTATAAGGCTTGAGAGCCTATTTGGGATATCCCTGTGATTTTTATTATTTAGATGGCTTGAGGCCATGAGAAAGAATAATTTTGTTGGCTTGAGGCCATGAGATAAACTGTGATAAATGTTGAGAAGAATGACACCTTGGAGTTGAGTGAGTCTACTTCCCTACCCTCTTTAAACTCACCTCAGCTGAGTTTTTGTGTTGTGAGTAAAACCATGGGTGTTGTGTGTTGTTTGTTCTAATGTTGTGAAGTGTTTTTGGTCTATTCTACCATGGGTATGTGGATGATCTCCCTAGCTCGGGGGTGACCCTCTTGCGGGTTTATGGTAGGGAGGAGAGCTAGTTGGTTGGTGTATTTCTTCCTTGTTGTCATGTAGGTTTCTCTTGGAGCTTATGGAAGAGAAATAAGAAAGTTTTATTGTTTGGGGAAAGTGTAACTCATCCTTACTGGCAAGGAGAGTTTGGTTCATTAAGTTTCATCCTAGATAAGTTTTCCTTTGAGAAGAGGTTTACTCCCTCTGAATTTGTAAAATTTGTTATTTGGCGGAAGGGAGTAATTCCTCCCTTAAAGTGTTTGAGAGTTGTGTATTTTTATAGTTGTTTTATACTTGTATAACAAACTTGTAAACTTGTAAATATTTATCCATTGTATGGTTCAATGAAAATATTACATTCAAATATTTATATAGGAAGTAAATTTGTCTTTGGGAAAGAGTTAAGAATTGATTTGATTATGCAATAAAAATTCTTCAGAAAATGGTTTACTTGTCTGTTATAATAAATTTTTGAAGTGAAGGATTTAATAATTAGTTTGTATTTATTCTTAATTTCTTCTTTACATTGCATTGGAAAGTACATGTGAAAAGATGAATTTTAATTGACAATTGTAAATTGGAATCTATATTTATTTCTAATTTATTTCAAGTATTTGTTAAATTTATAAACTGAAATACTAAAGAAAATTAGATATTTGTATAGTTCCTATGACATATATATATAATATATATATAGAAATATATATATATAAATATTTATAGATATATATAACTATTTATAGATATATATAAATAAACTGAGAATCTGAGAAATTTACACAATGTGAATATCTTATGCTAAAAATAAATATATTTATTTATTTAAAATTACAAAATTAGCAAGTGCAATGAACAGAGAGTTTTCGCAGTTTTAATTGGTACATAGTAGAACATTTTCAAGATATATGGTGGGGGTTTAAACCCCCATCGAAAATCCTTAAAACAAGAAGGGTGTGGGGAGGGGCAGAGCCCCACCCACACCCCACAGAGTGGGTTGTGGGTGGGGCTCCGCCCCTCCCCACATCCCCTGTTGTGACTGTAAACCCACACCCCCACCTACGGAACCCCGCAGTGCCGCCTCCTGCGGCCCCTCCTCCATCACGGCCTGTGCCGACCATTCTTGCCGCCGGCTCCCATGTCCGCTCCCCTCCATCGCTCACTGTGACTGCCACTCCGCCCACCTCCATTCTGCCACGCCACACAGCCACCTCCCTCGGCTCCCCTGCGACCTCCTTTGCCGCCGCCGCCTCCATGACCCTGCAACACAAAATAAAACTAGGGTTAACACCCTTCAAGACTATAACATGTTTTATAACAAGCACTTGGTGTTTGAGTGGAGATTAATGTTAAATAATAATTAAGCAATTATATATATGTAAGTAGGTATATATATATATATTTATATATATAATTATTTATTGTGTTACTTGTGGAATCCACTTACAAAAGAAGAAGTTAATTAATTATATATATATATATATATATATATATATATATATATATACTTAGAAGTGATAGTTGTATTAGTTGTGGAATCCACTTACAAAAGAAAGATTAAATTATATATATATATATATATCTCTATTTATATATATTTATATAAATTTAGATGTAATAAGTTGTGGATTCCACTTTCAAAAGAAAAATTAAATTTATTATAAATATATATATATATCTCTATAAAGACATATTTATGTTAATTCAGAGTTATTAAATGCCTAATGAATTATCAGGGTATTGAGCACAAATTATCTTAATAAATTAATTTAAGATAATAAATAAATAAGTAAACAATTGAACGTGAAATTTATCAAAACAACTTGAAAGAGGAGGAAATAAATATTGCAAGGCAGTAATGAATAAATAGAGAAAACCAAATAGGGGCCAACCAAGTATCCAGTAATTTAAACGTTGAATTTTAAAACCAATGAAAAAACGTAGTGATCATCATCAAGTAACTAGTAAGTCCAGCATAGTGAAGGCACACGTGTGTAAAATATTCTGTAAACAACCTTATCACTACATCTTAAAAGTACGCATTCAAATATGCATACGCGTATGAGGGGGAAATACAGAGTAGTAAGGGAAAATTTTTAACAGTTCGTATCATGACCACATGCCGCATGTGGACATGACACACATGTTTGCGTGTTGTGACCGCATGGGAAATGTGGGCATGACATTTGGTATCAAAGCCCAGGTTGTCTTAAACACTGGGCTTGTTTAGGCACATTATCACTTCCGCAACCAAACTGATTGGCGGTTACCTCATTTTGTAGGATGCCTCCCAGACGAGTTCGGCGAATACTAACCCGTCGTACTCCACCCACCGAGGTGCGCACTGATTCTTCAGCTGTGGGACCAGATCAACCAATTCCATAGGTTCAGCCAGTTCTACGAACACAACCAGTTGCTCAGGTATCGCAGGCACCACCAGCCTTACTAGATATGGGACCACAGATATTACAGGCCTTACAGGCTATCTTAGATAGGCTTCCATCGGCTACAATTGAGCCACATGTAGAGCCATGTGTCGAGCCCCGTGATGTTCCGCGAGAGGAGCCATGCGTGGAGCCACGGTCTGAGACTCATGTCAAGCCACGTGTGGAGCCTCGTGTAGAGCCGTAGGGGGTACCACGTGTGGAGCCTTATGTCGAGTTGCCTGATACAGAGGAGGTTGGTTCGGCTGACAGGGCCCATAGCAGGAGCCCCACACATCATGCCAGGCATGATGAGACAGTGCGAGTAGAGCAATTAGGTTCCAGGCTTTATGATTATCATACAGATGAGCCTATCATGGGGCGCAAAGATAAAGGAGATTCCATCAGGGACATATTGAGATTGAACCCTCCTACTTTCATCAGAACCACAGAGGGAGCTGAGGCAGAGGCCTGGCTTATTAGTTTAGATAGGTGCTTCACATTGCGTCTTTACGAGGGCAACACGAAGGCCCATGTGGCAGTATACTTATTACGAGATGCAGCAGCTACCTGGTGGCACACTAAGGAGGCAAAGTGTTGCCTCTCCTTAGACACCCTCTCATGGAAGACCTTTATTGAGCACTTCAACACGCGATACCTATCAGACTATTACAGACAGCATTGGATAGACGAGTTCCATGACCTACAGCAGCGGGGACTCTCAGTGGCACAATATGAGAGTAGGTTTACAGATTTATCCAGATATGTGGAGTATCTCCATGACAAGAAACTCCTAGTGCATAAGTTTATCAGAGGACTAAACCACAATATAGCAGGACCTGTTCGGATGGTAGATCCCCAGACTTTGAGTGATGCTGCCGAGAAGCCTTATATTGCTGAGGAGATTCAAGGATGGGGGCAGAGTTCTCACCCTCAGTTCCAGGATCAAGGACAGTAGCAGCATCAATAGAGTTTCCGTAGGCCAACACAGCCACCCCCTAGAGGAGGATTCAGTTCAGCATCATTACCTCCTAGGCCCCCACAACAACAACAGTCACGGCAGCAACAAAAAGCTAGAACACAGCCGAAGTCACATGGGGGAAATAATAGAGGTTGGCAGTAGCAGGGCCCGCGTAGGGATCAGAGACAACATGGACCACCTGCGAGACCCACGAGGCCGCAGCAGTCATATAGGGGCTCACAGGGGTCCACTGGAAGATCAGGACATCAGCAGTCAAGTAGGACTCAGACTGTACAGGTACAGGTTAGGGGCCCTTGTTATGTTTGTGGTGAAGCTGGACACCTAGCTAGAGAGTGCCCACAGGGTTTTACAGCAAGGGGACAGCATCGTGCAAGAGGATCCGAGCAGACTGTGGGTGATATGGGTAAATCCCACCGTATGTTTGCAGCTGTTGAAAACCGCCAGGCCGATTTCTAGGCTTCAGTCATAGAGACAACAGGTATGATTGAAGATTTTTCCATCTCTATCCTATTTGATTCCAGAGCTACTGACTCTTTTATATCTACATCGTTAGTGGAATGTTGCAGGCTGGTGGCTTCTAGGCAGGACATTAGGTGGGAGGTCGAGTTGGCCTCTGGGGCCAGAATGTCAGTTGATACCGTCGTTAGAAATTGTGAGATTTCCTTGGGTTCTTTCATTACAACATGGGATCTTAGGGTTATGCCATTAGGATCCTACGGTGTAGTTGTAGGTATGGATTGGCTTGCGGCTCATAGAGCCAAGCTAGATTGCCGCCAGAGGACGATTAGTTGCATAGACGATCATGGCACTCCGGTCGAGATAGTGGGCATACAGAAGCCCACGACTGCTCGTATGATATCCGCTCAGCAACTTAAGCGTTGCATGTGGAAGGGTTGTCAGATGTTTGCTATCACAGTCAGTGATAGATCAGAGGATGAACCTGAGACTACCTTAGATGAACACCCTATCCTAAGAGAATTTTCTGATGTTCTTCCGCCAGAGTTACCGGGTATGCCTCTACGCAGGGAAGTTGACTTCCACATCGATTTAGTACCAAGGGCAGAACCAGTGTCTCGTAACCTTATAGAATGACTACACATGAGCTTACAAAGCTTAAACTGCAGTTAGAAGAATTATTAGAGAAGGGACACATCTGACATAGCGTTTCACCATGGGGCGCACCAGTTATCTTTGTAAAAAAGAAGGATGGATCTCTTTGGCTATGCATGGACTATAGACAGTTGAACAAAGTGACGGTGAGGAACCGATATCCTCTGCCTAGGATTGACAATCTCTTTGACCAAATGCAGGGAGCCAAACTATTTTCAAAAATTGATCTAAAATCTGGCTATCACCAATTACGAATCACAGAGGCAGATATTCACAAGACTGCCTTTCGAACTAGATATAGCCATTATGAATTTACAGTGGTACCTTTCGGTTTGACGAACGCCCCTGCAGTGTTCATGAGCCTCATGAACGGGGTTTTCCGCACTTACCTAGATCAGTTCGTGATCATATTCCTAGATGATATTTTGATCTATTCACGGACCGAGGAGGAACATGTGGACCATTTGCGTCAGGTATTACAGTGTTTACGTGAGCATCAACTTTATGGCAACCTGGAGAAGTGTGCCTTTTTCAGGACAGAGGTGCAATATTTGGGGCACATTTTATCAAGCGATGGCGTCTCCGTAGATCCATCGAAGATCAGAGCAATTCAGGATTGGCCAGCACCCACCAATGTAATAGAAGTAAGGATCTTTATGGGACTAGCGGTTACTACCGTAGGTTTGTCGAAGGTTTCTCTAGGATAGTACATCCTATCACTTCCCTTTAGAGAAAAAGGAAAGGATTCACTTGAAATGAGCAGTGTGAGAAGGCCTTTGGGATCCTGAAGGAACGTCTTACTAGTGCTCCCATATTAGATGTTCCTGATCCGGCAGAAGATTTTGTTGTTTGCACAGATGCATCATTAGAGGGATTGGGAGCTGTGCTTATGCAGGGTGGTAGAGCGATTGCTTATGAATCGTGAAAACTTAAAACACATGAGCTAAACTACCCTACTCACGATTTAGAGCTCGCAGCAGTTATTCATGCTCTTGTACGTTGGTGACACTTTCTCTTAGGTCGACGTTTTGAGCTCCATTCGGATCATCATAGCTTATAGTAGATTTTCACTTAGCCTAATTTGAACGCCCGCCAGCGGCGTTGGATGGAGTTCATGTGTGAGTATGACTTTGATGTCCACTACATCAAAGGAAAGGAGAACGTGGTCACCGACGCTTTGAGTTGAAGGCGCCACAAGATCCTGACTCTAATTTTGAAGGTGGATTTGAGAGGACTTATTTTACAGCATCTGCCTGAGGACGAGTGGTTTTTGGAGGTGCAACAGGAAACCTAGAATCAGAGGGTCCTGAAGGGCAAATTCGTAGGATATTCCCTTGAGTCGGATGGATTGCTTAGAAATAGGCAGCGCATCTATGTACCCTGTGCAGGTGACCTACATACAATGATACTCTCTGAGGCTCATAGAGCACCCTATGCAACTCATCCAGGAGTGAAGAAGATGCATGTGGATTTGAAACAGTTATATCATTGGGCTGGGATGAGACGTGACATTGCAAAGTATGTTGCTCGATGCCTTGAGTGTCAGAGGGTCAAGGCCAAGCATCAGCATCCAGCAGGACTTTTGTACCCTCATGAGATACTTGAATGGAAGTGGGACACCATTTCCATGGACTTTATTGTTGGTCTACCTATGTCATCACGATGCCATGATGCCATCATGGTGACAGTTGACAAGTTGACCAAGGTGGCACATTTCTCACCGGTACGCACAACGTACAATGCACCATCGGTGGCAAGAGTGTTTCTAGATCAGATTGTCAGACTGCATGGAGTACCTCACCACATCATATCTGATAGAGACTATGTATTCACATCATCATTTTGGGGAGCCTTACATTAGGCGTTGGGCACACAGCTCAACTTCAGTTCCGCTTACGATCCTAAGACTGATGGCCAAACAGAAAGAGTTAATCAGGTGTTAGAGGACATGCTTCGCATGTATGTTATGGATCATCAGTCTAGATGGGAGGAGTACCTGTATCTGGTTGAGTTCACCTACAATAATGGGCATCACAGCTCGTTGGATATGCCTCCTTACCAAGCTTTATACGGCAGACCTTGTAGGATGCCTTTGAGTTGGGATTGGTTAGAGGACGAGTTGCCTTTGGTCCCGAAATAATTCAAGATATGGAACAGCAGGTCACATTGATCAGACAGAGACTTCAGGAAGCTCAAGATAGACAGAAGAAGTATGCCAATGCAAAGAGAACGGATTGAAACTTCTCAGTGGGTGACAGGGTATTCTTGAGAGTGCAACCGCATAAGAGTCCAATCCGTTACGAAAAAGGCTCTAAGCTCGCACCCCGGTTTATAGGACCTTTTGAGATTTTGGAGAGGATAGGACCTTTAGCCTATCGTTTAGCCTTGCCACCTAGCATGTCTCGTATCCATGATGTCTTTCATGTTTTAGTTCTACGTCATTATATTTCTGACTTATCTCACATATTGGATTGGAGTGCTCTTCAGGTAGAGGCAGACGGATAGCTGGCTTTGGAGCCAATACGCATATTGGCTCGTTGGACGCTGGGCCTTCGAGGTTGAGAGTTGGACTAGGTTAGGGTCCAGTGGGATATGTATGATGAGGTTACTGCAACATGGGAAGATGCAACGACACTAAAGACACTGTACCCTCACCTCTTTGATGACTTCCAGGAGGAAGTACAATCTTAGGGGGGCAGGATGTGAGGCCTACCTTTTTCACTTCTGTTCATGAGACTATTTGCAGTGCTATTGCTATTATTTTTATGTTGAAGGACTATTGATCCTGGAATTTTGTTTATTAAACCTAAATGAATTTTAAGAAAACAAATCGTGCAATGATAGTTAGATGTTGCTTTTAAGAGAATGATGAATGGATAATATTAGAAATAGAACTTTAATGTGATTTCAGTATGATTATATGGTAGAATATTTAGGTATGCTTGTATTTTAATTGCTTCGGCTATAATATCTTTATGTGTTATTAACTTCAAGATTGAGTGTGTAGATATTGCTAACGAAACCACAAATACAGGAGATCATTCCACACCCTATTTTGTATCCCTTATGAGCCGATCTAGTTCCATGAGGAACTAAGATCAACTCCGTGTATGGTGGAAATGTTGTAATGTTGTAATGTTGCATGGGGTCAAGGGAATTAGGTCTACCATCTGAATTACTTGTATTGTGATGTGTTGTAAGAAATGTTGTTATAAGTCTTGTTTAAGTTTATTTCTTTTAGACCCTCTTCTTGTGTTTTTACTTGACTCTAGGAGTCCTAACTAGGTAAAAATCAACCCTGGGTTATACCCCATGGGTCTAGGGACCCTTTTGACTAAGATAACCTTGGGATAACCTCCATATGGTCACTTTAACTTCACAATGAAGTTAAGTGACGAATTTGGGAGCATGGGGATAATGGGATGAGTGAAATCCACACTATGGCCCACTTCCAAGTCATGGAATGACTCTATGATCCACCAATAATGGAGTTCTTTGTCTCTTTGTGCCTCTCTTTTGGTGGGAGTTCCCCATAAAAAGGGTGGTGTGTCATCCACTCCCTTTTTATTTATATTTTACTTATTATATTTTATTCCTCCATGTGTTGGAAAAGGGCTATAGTGGGGGACCTCTTGAGTGGGGTTAATTGTTTTAAGTCCACTAGGGATAATGGATAAGGAGTGGGTTTAGTTTTTTAATGCCACTTGGGAATAAGGGAAAATGGAGGGAATTTGTTTTAAAGAAGAGAGGAGGGAGAGGGTAAGGGGGTTGGATTATTGTGGAAAGAAGGAGAACTTGGAGGAGGAGACTAAGGGTGGAGCTCTTCTTCAACTACATCCATAATAGGGCTTGTAAAGGTTAGTGAGCCAGTTTACTCACCTATGTATGTTTTGTTCTTGTTTGATGAATGTGGATTTGCAAAGGTTGTCTATGTGTTATTTCTGCTATTTTGGGTTTGTGTTGGGTGTTTGAAAGAGCTTCTTCCAGTTGGAAGACAATGCTCATCATGTATGGGGAAGGGAATGTGTGAACCTCCTCGGGTGCATTCTTGTTCTTGGTATATGGAAGCCTTGAGGGCATGTTGGCAATTTTGAGCCAAGAGGGCTATAAGGCTTGAGAGCCTATTTGGGATATCCCTGTGATTTTTATTATTTGGATGGCTTGAGGCCATGAGAAAGGATAATTTTGTTGGCTTGAGGCCATGAGATAAGCTGTGATAAATGTTGAGAAGAATGACACCTTGGAGTTGAGTGAGTCTACTTCCCTACCCTCTTTAAACTCACCTCAGCTGAGTTTTTGTGTTGTGAGTAAAACCATGGGTGTTGTGTGTTGTTTGTTCTAATATTGTGAAGTGTTTTTGGTCTATTCTACCATGGGTATGTGGATGATCTCCCTAGCTCGGGGGTGACCCTCTTGCGGGTCTATGGTAGGGAGGAGAGCTAGTTGGTTGGTGTATTTCTTCCTTGTTGTCATGCAGGTTTCTCTTGGAGCTTATGGAAGAGAAATGGAAGAGTTTTATTATTTGGGGAAAGTGTAACTCATCCTTACTGGCAAGGAGAGTTTGGTTCATTAAGTTTCATCCTGGATAAGTTTTCTTTTGAGAAGAGGTTTACTCCCTCTGAATTTGTAAAATTTGTTATTTGGGGGAAGGGAGTAATTCCTCCCTTAAAGTGTTTGAGAGTTGTGTATTTTTACAGTTGTTTTATACTTGTATAACAAACTTGTAAAGTTGTAAATATTTATCCATTGTATGGTTCAGTGAAAATATTACATTCAAATATTTATATAGGAAGTAAATTTGTCTTTGGGAAAGAGTTAAGAATTGATTTGATTATGCAATAAAAATTCTTCAGAAAACGGTTTACTTGTCTGTTATAATGAATTTTTGAAGTGAAGGATTTAATAATTATTCTGTATTTATTCTTAATTTCTTCTTTACATTGCATTGGAAAGTACATGTGAAAAGATGAATTTTAAAATTGGAATCTATATTTATTTCTGATTTATTTCAAGTATTTGTTAAATTTATAAACTGAAATACTGAAGAAAATTAGATATTGGTATAGTTCCTATGACATATATATATAATATATATATATATACAAATATATATAACTATTTATAGATATATATAAATAAACTGAGAATATGAGAAATTTACACAATGTGAATATCTTATGCTAAATTATATATATATATATATTTATTTATTTATTTATTTATTTAATTGTAATTAAATTAAGATCTTATGCTAAGATTATATATATATATTTATATTTATTTTTATTTAAAATTACAAAATTAGCAAGTGAAATGAACAGAGAGAGTTCACAGTTTTAATTGATTCACAGTCAAACATTTTCAAGATATATGGTGGGGGTTTAAACCCCCACTGAAAATCCTTAAAACAAGAAGGGTGTGGGGAGGGGCGGAGCCCCACCCACACCCCACAGAGTGGGTTGTGAGTGGGTCTCCACCCCTCCCCACATCCCCCGCCGTGACTGTAAACCCACACCCCCACCCACAAAACCCCGCAGTGCCGCCTCCTGCGGCCCCTCCTCCATCACGGCCTGTGCCAACCATTCCCACCGCCGGCTCCCATGTCCACTCCCCTCCGTCGCTCACTGCGACCGCCACTTCGCCCACCTCCATTCCGCCATGCCACACCGCCACCTCCCTCGCCTCCCTTGCGACCTCCTTTGCCGCCGCCGCCTCCATGACCCTGCAACACAAAATAAAACTAGGGTTAACACCCTTCAAGACTATAACATGTTTTATAACAAGCACTTGGTGTTTGAGTGGAGATTAATGTTAAATAATAATTAAGCAATTATATATATATATATATATATATATATATATATATATATATATATATATATATATATGTAAGTAGGTATATATATATATATATAAGTTTATATATATATATTTATTGTCTTACTTGTGGAATCCACTTACAAAAGAAGAAGTTAATTAATTATATATATATATATATATATATATATATATATATATATTTATATAAATTTAGATGTAATAGATGTAATAAGTTGTGGATTCCACTTTCAAAAGAAAAATTAAATTATATATATATATATAAAGACATATTTATGTTAATTCAGAGTTATTAAATGCCTAATGAATTATCAGGGTATTGAGCACAAATTCTCTTAATAAATTAATTTAAGATAATAAATAAATAAGTAAACAATTGAACGTGAAATTTATTAAAACAACTTGAAAGAGGAGGAAATAAATATTGCAAGGCAATAATGAATAAACAGAGAAAACCAAATAGGGGCCAACCAAGTATCCAGTAATTTAAACGTTGAATTTTAAAACCAATGAAAAAATGTAGTGATCATCATCAAGTAACTAGTAAGTCCAACATAGTGAAGGCACACGTGTGTAAAATATTCTGTAAACAACCTTATCGCTACACCTTAAAAGTACGCGTTCAAATATGCATACGCGTGCGAGGGGGAAATACAGAGTAGTAAGGGAAAATTTTTGATAGTTCGTATCATGACCACATGCCGCATGTGGACATGACACGCATGTTTGCGTGTTGTGACCGCATGGGAAATGTGGGCATGACAAGCAAAAGGAAGAGACAGCTCTCACAAGCTAAGAAGGATACTGCTCTGCTCACTGAAGCACTCCTGGAATTGAGAGCATGTGAGGATAAAGCTGGGCCTTCACTAGTGCTAGCAGCAACAGAGGATCCTCAGGACAGGAAGACTGAAGAAGGAGGAACAGGGCAAATGGATACATTAGGCAGAGTAGGGCAGATGGCCATGGACAACCTTGATGATTAGCCAATAGCCACAGAAACAGAAGTAGAAACTCTATCTCATCCCTCTGACCAAGAGGATGTAGAAATTTCAATAGAACAACAATTGATGGAAGAAATTGAAATTTTAAAAAGATTGCTCTGGGGAAAGAATTTGATTATTTCTGACCTCAAGAAGGTCAGAGTAGAGGTGGAGATGGAGATGAAACAAACCATTGCAAATATCCAAACAGACCTCCAAAGTAAGGATAAAATCATCCAGGAGAAAGAGGCAGAGTTGGAGGCACAGAAATGTGAGGCAGCCAAATTGGTGGAAGAAAAAGAGAAAGAAGCAGCATAGAAGGTTTTTGAGCTCACCATGGCCAGAGACAATGGCTTCACAATAATAGTGGAACTGATTGAGAAGGTACAAAGCCAGGATAAACGGTTAACTTGGGCCAATAACAGACTGGATGACCAGAAGAATATATTCAAGAATTGTCTGGGCCAAGGGCAACCAATGAGCAGGAAATCCAAATAGATGCCTATGTGGGTCCAATCCCCATTGACATTCCCAAAGCCCTATTTCATTGGGAGAAAAGGTGTAGAGAATTTGAGGCCTCTAAGCAAATGTTGCAGTTACAAAGGGCAGTCACTGCCAGAACAGAAAGAATAACAACTTTGGAAGGCAAAATCATTAAAATGGCCTCCCTTTCCTCAGAAATTCTATCCTGTCGGCCTCCAAGTGCCAACTATTCAATGTTCTTACAGGAAAGGGTACTGCAAAGGAAACTCTCCTTAGTCCTGTCTGACCTAACTGAGGATACCGAAATAGCAGAAGGATTCATGGTAGCTTACACCAGAAGTAATGATGAGGACAAAAACTTCCTATGTGAATTATACCTACATGGGTTCCATATTGATGATATAGCCTTCATTCTTAATCACTTTGTGAGAGAATGCCAGCTTAAGGCATTTATGTCCCTATTGAGAAACCACCAAATCTGGAATGAAAGGATGGAAGATCATCTTCAAAAGGATTTAAAAATAGATCTCTTCATCAGGAAAGAATGTCCTAATCCTTTTGCTCTTCGGACCCAATTCAGGGCCCTTATCTATCATCCTTACAATGCAAATAGAATGTTGCCATTATATCTGAAAAGTTTGCAGGAATGCTCCATTGACTTTGGTCTTTTTATGGTCAATTCAGCAAATTCAGTACTTGCTGTAGCAAAGAGGAGATGAAATATTTTGACCCCGGAACATAAACTTATAGAGGTGGTCACTCCTGCAAACCTGAGATTATTCATGAGAAAGGCAAAGTTGATATCCAAACTGATGGATACTCACAAGCATGAATGGATAGGTGGACATTTCAGGCCCCCTCTAATAATTGAACCACTCCCTATCTAGGCAGAACAAATAGAAGATGAAAAGTTGAAAGACTGGTTGAAGCAGGTTGATGAATACAGAGGAAATGGTAACACCAATAGAACCACTTGGCCAACCTATCTCCAAGATTATAGACTGACTGACAGGCTCCTTCGCCAAAATAAATCTAGAGTGTGAGATGTAGGAGGACCTGCCAAACTTTAGGTATGGGGGGATGATGAGTGCCAAATTGCACTCATGAAATACATCCTTTTGCCTCTCTTTTTCCCCTTTCTGAGTTCATCTTTCCTAGTGTCTGCACTCAAATAAGTTAGCAAGATCATTCTATTTTATGATTAATTAAGATAGATTACTTAAGATTAGAATTTCTGATTGAGTGACTAATGTGCGTGGAATTGATGGAAAAATACAGAACTTCTCTCTCTTTTTGAATCAACAGGTGTAGATGCCAGGAACAACGATTTTGTGCATCTCCGGAGATCATCTTCAATGATCTCTGGAGACAATACCAAAGAACCATGACACCTGAAGTTTTGAAGATATGAGGAATGCCTCTCCGGAGCTCTGCGAGAGTCTGGAGTATCTCCAGAGCTGAACAAGAAGCTACAAACATATCTCCGGAGCTGCAGACAGGAACAATTATCTCCGGTACCTCCTAAGAGCAAGGCATATTTCCAATAGAGCTACTGACCAGACACTCTCAGTAGTGATCGTAATACCCCTCACTTCATTCAAATCATCACCTGAGTGGTGAAGGGTCGACTATTAGTTAAACTACTGAAGTTTTATCTTTTCAAAGATTTTGCATGAGTTACGAATTGAACTAATCCAATATCCTTATTTTCAGGGCTTTGATGCCCAAGTGTATTAAGACTTAAACTTGGACTTCTGAGTGGACTTTTGTTCCACTCAAGTCTACCTTTATCGCATGGTTATTTTTTTCATAGTTAGATAATTAAGAACAATAAAGAGATGGTGTCATCTCATAGAAAGACTGGTAGATAAGTTCAGTGATATATCATCACTCATTTTTATATATACTCTCAGAAACAGTAGAAGGAATATACAATGATTGAATTATTCGGACTCTCAGAGATCTTAGTTCTGTGCTAGCAATATTTTCATGAATAGAGAGTGGATGAATTGGATTGAATCTAAGTTGTGATCATCTTTCTTTGTGCTGATTTTCTTCTATAGCCTTCAGCCCCAAGGGTGCGGAGCAAAGGCCCACTCTCACCACTAAGGCAGGAGGCTAGTACACTGTTTTATTGTTTTAGCTTTTCATGAAAGTATTCACTGTTTTTAATAGATAGATGCATGTTCTGTTTTAAAAAAATGCTTTGAGTACATTTCCTATTTAAATCAGTTTCAGCATTCCTTCAATTTATTTAGCAAGCAAATAGATTAATTTCCTTCCAAATTGTAGAGACTGTTAGGATTAGCTATGAACTAGCAACTGTAGAATCCCTAGTTGCAGACAGCCGTAGACACAGCCCTGGTTTTTGACATTTGAAAATAGATTAAATGATGAGGTACAACGACACCTTGTCATGGAGCATGCTCCCCATCAGGGTTGCACGTGTTTCAATGACAAGTCAAAAAATACCACCATAATCTTAAGCTCTCTCTTAGCTTTCTAACCATATAATTTTTTTTAATGTTTTGAGTATGTTAAGGATTTCATCTTTAATTTCTTTTGTTAGTTTATCCATTTTTGTCAAAAACCAGTGTGTGATATTTTTTACTTTTTTTTAACCATTCATCAAATTTTCAAATAAATTACATTTTTAGAAACTGGACTCCATTCTACACGTATTCAAAAAAAATGATTTTTGATTAGTTTTCAAAAATTTTAGGGGGGAATACAGTCAATTTTCTATTTTTCAGGATGTTTCCACTTTGAAAATTAGTAAAAAATCAATTATTCATGAAAAAATTATCAAAAGAATCAAGGATAAACTACATGGTGTTAGCTAATTTCTCACCGAAGCAATTTTTGAAATACTAAAAATAAGTTAACATTTTAGGGGGAGCACACCAGATGCTATGTTATGTTTTTTTGAAAAAATAGGACCAATTTGTGTGCTCCCCCTTTCTGAACCCCTTAATCTCAACCATTTTTGAAAAAAATTAGTAGTTTAGAAACTAGTTTCGAAGCGCTACAACTCTTGGTTTTGTTGTATCTTCAAATTTTGAGTTTAACTATCTTCAATTTCTCATCCAACATTAGTCTTTCTTAATTTCAAAAAAAAAGTGGCATCTTAAGACCCCCTTTTGGTCCCCCATCTTTGTGCACTTACTCGCTTTCACATGAGTTTCTTTTGGATCGGCCTGAAACCTAGCCACCATACAGATAACTTGCATAATGTCTGGCCTTGATGTAATCAAGTACAATAAACTTCCAATCATGGATATGTACAGAGTCTGATCAACTTGAGGTGACTCATCATCCTTGCTGAGATGATAGCCTGTAACCATGGGTGTGCTCACAGGTTTGCAGTCATCCATGCCAAACTTTTCCAACATCTCCTTGACATAGTTTGTGAAATAAACATAAACTTAATATCTGATTGAACAACTTGAAGTCCAAGAAAAAATAAAAGCTCACCAATCGTAGACATCTCAAACTCCTTTTGCATCTCTTCAGAAACATCTTGCACATTTCATCATTGCCTCCAAAGATAATATCATCAACATAAACCCCAACTATCAGCTAGTCATCGCACACTATCTTGATATAAAGATTGTTGTCAGCAATCCCCTTCTTGAATCCTCACTATGTAGGTACTTGTCCAACCTTTTGTACCATGCCCTAGGCACTTTTTTGAGACCATATAGTGTCCTTTTAAGTCTGCATACCAAATTTTAATATTTTGATAACCGAAATCCTTCAGGCTGCTCTATGTAAACTTCTTCCTCAAGATCACCATTCAAGAAAGCAGATTTGACATCCATTTGATATACCTTGAAGTATTTGTGAACTGCAAAAGCAAGGAACATCCTTATTACTTCCATTCTTGACACAAGAGCAAACGTCTCCTCAAAATCAATGCCTTCTACTTGTGAATACCCCTTGCAGACTAGTCTTGCTTTATTTCTAACAACTTCTCCATCTTCATTCAACTTATTTCTAAAAACCCACTTGGTTCTAATCACATTCTTGTCCTTTGGCCTTGGAACAAGTTCCCAAGTTTTATTCTTCTCAATCTGATTTAACTCTTCTTGCATTGCATCAATCCAACTTTCATCCTTACTAGCTTTAGAAAATTTCTTTGGTTCTATCTTGGATAGTAGTGAGAAGTTTACTAGTTCTCTGAGTCTTCCCCTAGTTATAACTCCTTCATTATTATTTCCAATTATCTAATTTTTAGAATGATTCTTTTGAAAGAATTTTGTAGGTGAGTTGGTGGTCTCTATGGGTGTCTCTTCTTCTACAACTTCATTTTCTTCTACTGTGCAGGGTAGATCATCTAAACAACACTCTTCTGAATCATATGAACTGCAGGTTGAATCATGTGTAGATGGATGTTACTTTTCATCAACCCTAACATTTGTACTCTCAACTATCTTTTTTAGTCTCTTGTTGTAGCATCTGTAAGTCTTGATTCTAGTTGAGTAACCAAGAAAAATTCCTTCATCTGATCTTGAGTCAAACTTACCCAAATTATCTTCATCTCTTCTAATGTAGCATTTGCTTCCAAAAATTTTGAAATACTTGATTGATGCAGATCTTCCTTTCCACAATTCATATGGTTTCTTAGTGTTGTTCATTCTTAGTTGTCCTTTGTTCAAGATATAAACAACAGTATGAACTACTTCTTTCCAATATACATCAAGCAACTTGGCTTCATTCAACATTGTTCTAGCCATCTCCTAAACTATTCTATTCTTCCTTTCAACTACTCCATTTTGCTGAGGGGTTCTTACAATAGAGTATTGTCTTTTTATTCCATGTTCTTCACAAAATTCCTCAAATTTATTTGATGTCAACTCATCTCCTCTGTCTAATCTTAGATACTTGATTCTAACATTCATTTCATTCTCAACCATAGATTTGAAAATTTTGAATCTACTAAACGCTTCTAGTTTTTCTTTCAAAAAAGTAACCCATGTCATTCTAGAGTAATCATTAATGAGTAAGTTAAAATACCTTTCATCTTGAAGACTCCTTGTCTTAGTAGGACCGCATAAGTCTGTATGAATCGGCTCCAATGGCTTAGTAGAATGATATTCCTTGGTCTTGAACTCGGTTCTTGTTTGCATCCCAATTTGACATTCCTTACAAAAGGAACTAATAGGTTTGGCAATCTTTGGCATGTCTCTAACTGAAAGTTTAGAGCTGAACTTCACAAGATTGTCAAAGTTGATGTACCCCATCCTCTTAGGCCACAGCCAACTCTCATTAGTCTGCCCTAAAAGGCAACTCTTTCCTTTCACTTCACAAAGATGGTACAAGTTATTTTCTATTTTGCTTGCTTCTGCCACAAGTTTGCCAATGCTAGCTCTTTTGAGTTCACATCCTTGTGCATTGAAAATGATATTATATCCTTTTCTAACCATCTAACTTACACTAAGAAGATTGTTCTTGAGACCTTCTACATATAGAACGTCTTCAATCCTACTCTTTCCATCAATACTTACTATGCCTTTGCCACATATTTTTGCAGATGTGTTATCTCCAAAATTAACTAATCCACCATTCCATTTATCAAGGTTGATAAACTTGCTCTTATCTCCTGTCATGTGACTTGAGGATCCACTATCTATAAGCCAAGGATTTGCTTGTCCTTGTGCATGAAATGCAGTTTGGACAATCATTGAGTTTTCACCTTCATGATTGTTCTTGATTCTCCATTCCTTCTTGTAATTTGACTTCTGATTTTCAAAAATGTCTATCCTCTTTTCTTGGTTATTAAAATCAGTCATCTGAGATTTTGACTTTGCCAAGCCACTTCGGCAAAACCTTGCTATGTGCCCAAAATTGTTGCAAATATGACATATTACATTGAAATCAAACAAAGGGGCAAAAGAATTTCTACTTACAAAATTGATTCTCCTCATTCTCAATCTACATTTAATAGCTTTGTGACCATACTGATTGCAATTGAAACAATAACTAGAGAAAGATAAATTAGACTTGTTCATGAAAGTGTGTCTTGCAGGAATTGATCTTCTAAATCTTCTTCTTTGAGAAATAACAAGAATGAAATCAACTTCTTCAATTTTTGTACTATCCTTCTTCATTGGGATTTCTTCATTTGATACTTTCTTCTTTGGATTAGTCTTCTTTGTCAGAACGGAAGATTGTGTGACTTCTTCATCATAGCCCAAACCTGAATTAATAAATAGAGGTCTCTGAATGTTTATTATATCATCCAAAATTTTAGAGCTCTTTCCAAACTCGATATTCTTACTCAAGTGATGATGTACCTTTTCAACTTCCTTTCTCAATGGAACAATTTCTTCTTCATATTTTAAACACTCATCTGATTTGGATTTGAATGTAGTGTTCACCATGTTTGTAATTCTTTTTCCTTCTTAAATTTGAATCTTCAAGATAACAATTATCTCTTCTAATTCTTTAAGCTTTACCTTTTGTTCTTCACTTTCTTCCCTTGCTAAATCCATGTCTTCAAGTGCAACGATCAATTCACCTTCAAAACCCACTTCCAAATCCTCTTTATCAATCAGTGTTATGTCTTCTTCATTATTAGCAATGCTACCTGAATTTTCCAAGACTTCCATAGCCATGAATAGGGCTTCATCTTCTGACGGGAAGTTATCTACTTTTTCTGTTGAACTACAGTCATCCTTGGAGTAAAGGTTTTTATTGTTGAAGTTAGATCAATTGAAACCCTTGTTAGTTTTACTCTTTCCAAGAGGACATTTATTTGCATAATGCCCAATTTCACCACAGTTGAAACACTTGAAAGGTAACTTACCTGATCCCTTCTTTAGCTTTCTTACAAATTTGGCTTTCCTCATTATTAGACGCATCACTGGAATCAAATCCATTTTTCTTAGATCCTTTGAAAGTAGATTCCTTATTAGATGTTTCTTTTCTTGCGTTTCTCATTTCATAGGGAATGAGTGAACCAAATAATTCATCCATTTTGAATGTATTCAAATCTATTACTTCTTCAATAGAAAAAACTTTTGAATCATACCTTTGAGGTAGTGATCTCAGTACCTTCTTCACAACTGTTGAATCCACCACCTCTTCACCAAGACCTCTGATAGCATTAACAACATTATCTACCTGGAAAAGATAGTCAGCAATGTTCTCTTCTTCCTTCATCTTCATATTTTCAAATTCAACCTTGTAGGTTTGCAACTTTGCTTGCTTTACTTTATCATCCCCTTCATAGAGACATTTGAGTTTATCCCATATGTCTTTGGTGGTCTTGCACTGCATTACTTTGACAAACTCTGATTTAGCTAGACCACTCAAGATAGCATTTTTAGCTTTGGAATTGTTCTCATAAGCCTTCTTATCAGCCGAATCTATGAGAGGATGTGCAAGAGTAGTATAAGAATCAATCATAGATCTCTAAACATCATACCCTAGGGAGCTAAGATAGGCTTCCATCCTCATACTCCAAAAGGCATAGTCAGATCCATCAAAATAAAGTGCTTTTCTAGATGAGGATCCTTCCTGTACCATGTGTTCTTATCCAAGATCTACCTTCAGCTATAAGGCTGTACCAAGAAACCTTGCTCTGATACCAATTGTTAGAACACACTGATATATTGAGAGGGGAGGGGTAAATCCATATATGGCACTTTTTAAAACAATTTTACTGTAACAAAAAGATCTCCACTACATCAATCAAAATATAAAAGAACTATGCAAGCATAAGCAAAATCACACATCCACACAAGAGACCATAACACCGGATTTACATGGAAACCCAAGATGGGAAAAACCACAGTGAGCAAGCTGCTTGGATCTACTGTCCAAATCCAGCCTCACAAAAAATGCAACAATGAATTACAATATTTTGTAGGCTCCAACCCACAAGAATTTTAACTTAAGAAGGATTGTAATCCTTTTACAAATTTGTAGGCTTCAACCTACCAACAACTTCAATCTCAAAATAAAACTAAACATCAACCCAACAATGGGCTCAAACTCCCATAGAAACTGAGCTCCAACCTAGTAATAATCTCCAACCTATCTGAGGCTCCAACCTCCCACATAAACTGAGCTCCAACCCAACAATAGGATTCAACCTATCTGAGGCTGCAACCTCCCATACAAACTGAGCTACAACCCAACAAACTAAAATAGTAGTGAACATTCAACACTTACACAAACTGAGCAAACACAGGATCTTCAATTTATACCCTTCGCACACTTCAATTTCACTTCTTTGTTCACACTTGATCTCTTCATGTATTTCACTTCTCATTCACACTTTCAGACACATTCAAATTTTTCACTTTTTAGGCACACACACACACACATGGATAGACCGATCACAAATGCAAAACTGATCTTTATTTTATACCAAACTGTAGAACAAATGATTTCCATGTCAGTACTACATTCACCAATGTAGAATAAAATAATCTTTGAAGTCAGCCTCTGTTAATTCAAATTACAACATGTTTAATCCGAAGGATCGAGCCCAAATTACATATACTTAGGTCGACCCAAAAATAGGTCTGGACCCAAAACTGAACAACCCACATGTTACAACAACGGCCCCTTACATATATTTAAGCTCTTTGTTCTATGTCACTAAGTCAGATTCAATCTGCATATAAGATCTTTGAATTCACTAGCCATTTCACCATCTTACCAGTGTTAACTCATCTTACTAGTCGACCTCAGAGTTTTGAATCTTGAAATTCTGCACTTTGTATCTTCTCCTTTTGCATTAATTAAACTGGCAGAGTGTCATAAATTGGGCTTCCAATCTAATGCCTTCCTCTTTGAAAGCCTTAGAGGGTCTCCTCCAATCCCATACTTGTAGAGCGTTAGAGATCGGGCTTCTAGTCTTCCGCCTCCTTATCAAGTGTCAGGATTTGTACAAATTTGGCCATGTGTCAACAATTTGCATTGGAATGCCCCTCATCGGGTCCCACTTAACTAATGTTGTGATCATGCTCTCTACATCCATGTGGAATGTACTAATACCACTCTTTGAAGTCCTTCAACTGACCTTGTACACGTGGCAACCTATCAAAACAACGTAGAGTTGACTTGGCTCTGACAACTAACCTCTAGGTGGATGTGCTATCAGTTCAAGAAGGAACATCTCCACACTTCGACTCCTAATCACTTAGCATATATTGGAGTTTGCGCGTTGGGCTTTCTAAATAACATCTTCTCATTTGAATTCGACAAGGAACATCTCCACCCTCCGACCCTCGATCACTTAGTATATATCAAAGTTTCACGATCGGGCCTTCCACTTTGGCCCTTCTTATTTCCTCAACCTAGAAAAGGGGTAAGGCCAAAACCTCAAACTTTGATGATCACCAGAAAACCTGTGAACCAACTTTTACTGATACTTTAGGCTGAAATCATCCATGCCTTAGCATCTTTTCTTTGTCATCTTCATCTCTTAACTTCCTTTTGACATCAATGAGAACACTTCCAACAAATGAATCTTATGTTCTTTGTTTGAGATCAATTCACAAGTGTATTCTCTCTCGTCATGCCATTTGGTGACCTTGGAGATCAATAGATTTGACTTGATCTAATCTTTTTTAACATTTATCAATCCTAAGAACATATTGTGTGTATGCTCTCCCTTCGCATCGAAAGGTGATCTTATGGATCAAAAGAACCTAGGCTTCTTTGCTCTAGTGGGCCTACCTTAGATTTCATCACCAAGGGGACAAATCAAACCCACCTGTTCCAACAGGGTATACAAATTTGGTAGAGAATCAAAAGACTCTCTCATTGGGGGACATTTGTCATTTTGGGATAAGCTTGCAATAACTTTATACCTTGCAAAGTGAAGAAGAGTGGGTTACCTTGTCATACCATGCCTTAGACATACCCCTCATCACAAAGACATTGGTCTCATGCACCTTGAGTGTATCAAGGACACCCTTAAAGGCCTTGTTCATCCTAGTCTAAGACCTTTCAACCATCCTTCCTTATGGTGCATCATAATCTAGTTAGGCCCAAGAAGCTACTCATGCCATACTTTTATAACGGGGAGATAGAACTCACCTTGGGCAAGGCTTTGGCCTCTAATGTAAGGGGTGCATAGGTGGTAAATGGCCTTGCATTCCCTAGCTATCCACCACTTGGTAAATAGTATATTATGGGCCCACAAGGATTGATACTGCCACTTGACTAATCTAGGGTGTTATTGTGCTAGGTGTGTCTTCATTGTTGAAACTTGTACACTCCCCTAATCCAAAATGAAAAATCCTTTGCAAACTTGTGCATGTTGTATGTGGAATTTATTGTTTGCAATTGCCCAAGGTCAAGCCATCCACCTAATCCAAATCCAAATCCAACTTCCTCCTAATCATTCCAATTATTCTAATCATCCTAATCACCCTATTGACATCATTTTAATATATCCTAATCTAGACCTAATCCATCATCTAGGACCCTAATCCTATAAGTTAACAATTTTCAATACAAGAATCCACATCAAATTATAATCTAGATCCTAATGAGATAATTGAATGACATTATTCCTTATTAAATTCATATAAAACAATTAATATAACATTCTTTTATGCAAATATTGAATTATTGTAAATAAATATATTAATCCAATCTCAACAATACAAATAAATATATTAATCCAATCTCAACAATACAAATAAATATATTAATCCAATCTCCACAATTTGTATAACTGAGAAGAAGAATGCATATCTTTTGAATCCTAATAGTTCTCCAAATATCACTCCATAGAATGGATTATAGACTCAACTTCCTTTCAGCAAGTGAGCACTTCTAGGAGGAATCCAGTTCTTGTTCAGAACCCACAAATTCTTATTCATAACTCACCATGCTTTGCAACACACTAGCCCTGGCCAAGACAAGCTCAGGTGTACGCTATACCCTAAGTTTGACACAAGATGTGTGCCCCTTCTCCAATGCTTACTGCCTTTCAAATCTATAACCCTTCTCCTTCATGATTCCTGCACTTCCTTTCTCCTCTATCTTTCTTGTATGCCTTTACATTATTTTTCCACAAGTTTAAATAATAACCTAAAGGGTAGTTTCAATGTTCACACCCTTTCATAACAAAATTATAATTAAATTATAACTTCCCATGAAGTTTTTTCTAATATAATTCCTTTTATTGATGTTTTATTCTTTTAAGTAACTTTTATCTCTCACGGGAAAAAAGTCCTGTAATAATTCTCCCCCTGTAATTTAGTTGTTGTCCTTAATAGCATGAGGAGTTTTTGTGCCAATAAAAGAAACACAAGAACAACTTTAGTTAAACAAATGTGGATATTGAACTTTAATAAAATCAGCTTTTGTTGCAAGTATGAGGTTAACCAGTGTTGTCATTGATGTCAACATACTCATATTGCATTGATAAGAAGGATTGGATGAGCTGTGTGCTGAGGATATTGAGAAAATTAGTCTCAATCAGGAACAGTGAAGAACAGTGATGAGAAGAAGGCAAAAATACTCAATAGGCTGAGGATCAGAGGGTGCGAATTAAAGGGTTTGTAGATATGAGTCTTGAGATGTTCTAGTTAAGATTTCAGAGGTCCGCATGAAGCTATGAAGAAGTTGTGATCGATCAAGTAGAACCGGTTCCGGGAGATGCTCCGGAGTGACAGAATGTTACAAAAAGGTCTGGTGAGATCCGGAAGTGCATTGTTAGATTCTGCGGATTGGCAGGAGTGCTTGAGATGTTCTTTTGATGTGTCATCTTAGTTTGTACGTAGTTTGGAGGTCCAGAAGAACCTGTTTCAGTTTGACAGTCGTGACAGACTATGTTCTTGAAGTTCTGGATGAAGAGGAGAAGAGATTCCAGTAGGAAGAGGAAGTGCGGATGTACCTGGTCATTTAGGCAAGCGTGTGAAGGTTCTTGGATCATGTTGAGGTTGTGTTGTCGGTCCGCATTAGTATTAGAGCCTGGAGTTGAAGATATTCTTCCGGATGAAGATGTTCTTTTTCAGATTGGCCGACTGGATGAGTTATTCATCTTGTGAATGTTCTTATGGATGTTTGCCGACTTGCGAATGTTCTTGTGGATGATTGCCAACTTAGATGATTGTTCCTAAGTTGATGCCTTGTATAAATAAAGGTTTGTGAGTTCATTTCAAGAGCGGATGAGTGTGATATAGCCAAAGAGTGAAGGGTAGAGCAGAAGTTTCTCAGGCTTAAATGGAACTAATCCAGACATGGTAAAGATGTCAATCTCCAGTTCAAGTTTGTGATTCTTATCACTTTGTAGATAGTGTGTCTCTTGTAGGCAGTGTGCCTCTTTGTGAGCAGTGTGCTCGGGCAGTGAGCCCTAATTGGCATGTGCCATTCATTTTTTTCTTATTCTTCTAACAGATAATAATCCTTGGGTTAATCACCCTGTGGTTTTTCCTTTAACTGGGTTTTCCACGTCAAAATCTTGGTGTCCAATGTGTTGATGTTTATCTGCTCCTGTGTTTATGCATTATACTTTCATGAATGCTTAACTAATATGATATTAACTAACAAAGAAGAATCAAGTGTTTGAAGTAGAAGCAAGTTTTGGTACAACTGACTCACCCCCCCTCTCAATTGTGTGCCCTAGATCTAACAATTGGTATCAGAGCTAAGTTCCTCTGAAAGAAGCTTAACCGCTTGAGGAGATCTAGAATGTCGTCATACAAGAAGGACAGTCCAAAGTTTGATGGAACAAACTTCTCTCTCTGGAAAGGCTGCATGAAATGTCACTTGGAGTGTATGGGAAAAGCATACTTGTCCATGGTCACAAAAGCATATGTTCCTCCACAGGGTGGTCCGACAACTCTAAATGAAATCACAGATGCTGAAAACAATCTGCGGACCAAAGAGGCTCTTCTAATCGCATTGACTGACTTAGAACTCTCAAATGTTATTGATCTACCAACTGCCTATGAGATCTGGGTTAAACTAGAACTTCTGCATGAAGGAGATGAGTTTGTTAAGAGTGCAAGGTTGCAAAGTCTCAAAGGAAAATTTGAAAGATTGAAGATGAGAGATGATGAAAATATCACTTTTATCCCAAGAGTAAATGAGCTGGTGTGTGGAATCAGGAATGCTGGTGGAGTTCTGGATGAAAATGAGATTGTTTGCAAAATTCTTAGATCCCTTCCTCCTGCCTACAAGATCAAGGTTGTTGCCATTGATGAATTCAGAGCCCATGCAACTGTCACAAGAGAGCAATTGGCTGGCAAATTGGCTGCATTTGAAATGACAGAGTTTGGAGATGATCCCCCAAGATTGAATCTACATTCAAATCCAGTGCCTATGTGAAAGGCAAACAAAGATTTGATCCGAGAGAAAACTCTTCAAGGAAGTTGTCATGGTATGATCAAGCAAGGAAAGACATGGAAGAGGAAGAAGCAGAAACAGCTCATCTTGAAGCCCTCATTGCAAAGAGATTGCCAAGAGGATCCGGTAAGTATGAAGGAAAGTTACCTTTTAAGTGCTTCAACTGTAATAAGATTGGTCATTTTGCTTCAAGATGTCCGGAAAGATCTGCAAGGTCAAACTCTAACAGACAAAGGTTCCAAAAGAACTGTTATTATGTTCATGAAGAAGCTGATAATGAAGGAGTAACAGATGATGAATCAGAGATAGGAGACAAATCCAGAAATGAATGGGTGTTTATTGCCATCAAGGAAGAAGAACCAATATCCTCTGAATTTGTCAATCATAAGGTTGTAGAAAGAGCTTTGGCTGCCCAAGTTGAAGAAAAGGATGATTGGGTTATTGATAGTGGATGCTCTCACCATATGACAGGTGACAAGAACAAGTTCTTAGATTTAGAAAGGTATGAAGGAGGAATGGTAAAGTTTGGTGACAATTCTGCAGGTAGAATCAGAGGTAGGGGAACTATCTCTTTTAATGGAAAGAGCAAAACTGGTAATGTACTGTATATTGAAGGATTGAAGGACAACCTTCTCAGTGTTGGACAGTTAGTAGACAAAGGTTATGATCTCTGGTTCAAAAATGGAAGATGCAGGATCTTTGAAAGCTCCGGAACTGAGATTGCATCTGGTACTCAAACAAAAGGTAATATCTTTCATATGGTTGGTTCTAATAAAAGTTGTTTGTTTGTTCAAGTGGATCAGAGTTGGTTATTGCATAGAAGGATGTGTCATGTAAATTTTGATAACATCATCAAGATAAGCAATATTCAGGCTGTAAGAGATCTTCCAAAATTGATGAAACCTACAAATAGTTTGTGCAAAGAATGTCAGCTAGGTAAACAGAGCAGAGTCTCCTTCAAAAGCAAAGATCAATCCTCACCGGGTTATTGGAATTAGTTCATACTAATCTATGTGGTCCGACAAGAATCAAAAGTATGCAAGGTGATAGATATTTCATGTTGCTGATTGATGACCATTCCCGGATGATGTGGGTTACCTGTCTAAAACAGAAATCAGAAGCCTTTGAGAAGTTCAAAATCTTCAAAGCTATGGTAGAGAATCAAACCAGATTGAAACTAAAGTGTCTAAGGTCTGATAGAGGTGGTGAATTCACATCCAGTGAATTCATAGACTTCTGTGAGAAGCATGGTATAAAGAGACAGTTGTCTGCTCCTAGGACTCCATAGCAAAATGGAGTAGTTGAAAGAAAGAACCAGACCATCTAGGAAGCTTCCAGGACAATGATGATGGAAGCAAATGTTCCTCAAATGTTTTGGAAAGAAGCTGTCAGCACTGCAGTCTACACTCTTAACCGAGTTCAAATCAAAAACAATACCGGTAAGACTCGTTATGAACTTTGGTTTGGCATAACTCCTACTGTGAGATATTTCAGAGTATTTGGTAGCAAGTGTTACATTAAAAGAGATGAAGATCTAGGAAAGTTTGATGCTAGAAGTGATGAAGGAATTTTCTTGGGTTACTCCACTCAAAGCAAAGCATACCAGTGTTACAATAAGAGACTAAGAAAGATGATAGAAAGTACAAATGTGAAGGTTGATGAAGGAATTGAGAAGCCCTCAAGGTTTTATGAATATGATGAAGATGATCAGGATGGTGTTCTAATTCAAGGAACTCAATCCCTTCCTGGAAGTCAGATTCAGACTGATCCGGTAAATTAGGAAGAAGAGGTTTGTCTGAATGAACCTGATCAAGAAACAGTAGTACAAGAGACTCCCAAAGTTCCAAGGTATGTAACTCTAAATCATTCTGAAGATTAGATCATAGGTGACAAAAGTAAAGGGGTACAAATAAGGAGGAGAATTGCTCAAAATTCAAATGAATGCTGTCTAATTTCAAAGATTGAACCTAAGACAATAAATGAAGAATGCAATGATGAAAACTAGACCAAAGCAATGGAGGAAGAGTTGATGCAAATTGAGAAAAATCACACTTGGGATCTTGTTCCCAGACCTAGAAACAAGAATGTGATTGGAACCAAATGGGTCTTCCGAAATAAACTAAATGAAGTTGGTGAAGTAATCAGAAACAAAGCCAGATTGGTCTACAAAGGCTACTCTTAAATAGAAGGAATTGATTTTGAAGAAACCTTTGCTCCGGTGGCAAGAATTGAAGCAGTCAGATTATTTCTTGCATATGCTGCCTTCAAAGGCTTCAAGGTATATCAGATGGATGTCAAGTCTGCCTTCCTAAATGGTGATTTGGAAGAAGAAGTATACATTGAACAACCGGATGGATTTCAATTGTCTGATCATGATGATATGGTCTGCAAGTTGAAGAAAGCACTATATGGATTAAAGCAAGCTCCAAGAGCATAGTATGAAAGGTTGGACAAGCATCTTGTGCAGATTGGTTTCAACAAAGGTACTGCTGACAATAATCTATATTTCCAAATAGATAATGAAAACATCTTGATTGTTGAAGTATTTGTTGATGATATCATTTTTGGAGGAAAAGATAGTATGTGTAAAACCTTTGCAAATCAAATGGAAAGTGAGTTTGAAATGTCAATGCTTGGTGAAATGAATTTCTTCTTGGGTCTGCAAATTACTCAGACAAAGAAAGGTATCGTTATCTCTCAGACCAAATATGTGAAAGAATTGTTGAGGAAATTTGGAATGGAAGATTCAAAGCCAATGAACACTCCTATGGCAACCGGATGTAAGTTGAGCAAAGATGATGATTCTCCTAAAATAGATCAGACAAAGTACAAATCAATGATTGGAGGTTTATTGTATCTCACTCAGACTAGACCAGATATAATGCAGGCTATTGGTCTTGTGGCAAGATTCCAGGCTGATCCTAGAGAATCTCATGTTATGGCAATCAAAAGAATTTTTAGGTACTTGAAAGGAACATCTGAGTATGGTCTATGGTATCCTAGAGATCAGGATTTTTCTCTTCATGCATATATAGATGCAAATTGGGCAGGAGATGTGGATAACTGGAAGAGCACCAGTGGTGGAGCATTCTTCCTGGGAAAGAGATTGGTTTATTGGCTAAGCAAGAAACAAGAGGCAATATCTCTGTCTACAACTGAAGCAGAATATATTGCAGCAACAGGCAGTTGCACTCAAATCTTATGGATGAAGCAGATGTTAAGAGACATGAAAGTAGAATATGAGGAGCCTATCACAATTTTCTGTGATAATTCAAGTGCAATAAATATTTCCAAGAATCCGGTATTGCATTCTAAGACCAAGCATATATCTATCAAATTTCACTTTTTGAGAGAACAAGTGAACAAGGGTGAAGTCAGATTGGAGTATGTGCCCTCCAAGGATTAGCTTGCAGATATTTTTACTAAACCTCTTCCCAAAGACTCTTTTGAGTATCTCAGGGAGAATTTAGGGGTCATGGCCCCTCCGGTGATGAACTAGGATGTATTGGTGTGCATCAGTCCAGTGCATATCATAGCCATATCTTGTGATCCGGATTGATGAAGGGGAGCTTCTACTAAGGGGGAGCAACTGGTATGATTCTAATGTGTTAGAATTGCAAGTATGAGCCCTTTTCCATTGATGTCAAAGGGGGAGATAAGACATGTGAAAAACAAGTGGTTGATGGTCAAAGGGGGAGTAGTAAAGGAAGAGAGGACATGTGAAGAGTTGTTGCTGATAGGGGAGCTGTGACAGAAAGGAGAAGTTCTTGTCTTGATGGTTTTTCACATCATATGTTGCCATCAATGACAAAGGGGGAGATTGTTGCAAGTATGAGGTTAACCAGTGTTGTCATTGATGTCAACATACTCATATTGCATTGATAAGAAGGATTGGATGAGCTGTGTGCTGAGGATATTGAGAAAATTAGTCTCAATCAGGAACAGTGAAGAACAGTGATGAGAAGAAGGCAAAAATACTCAATAGGCTGAGGATCAGAGGGTACAGATTAAAGGGTTTGCAGATATGAGTCTTGAGATGTTCCAGTTAAGATTTTAGAGGTCCGCATGAAGCTATGAAGAAGTTGTGATCGATCAAGTAGAATCAGTTCTGGGAGATGCTCCGGAGTGACAGAATGTTACAAACAGGTCCGGTGAGATCTGGAAGTGCATTGTCAGATTCTGCGGATTGGAAGGAGTGCTTGAGATGTTCTTGTGATGTGTCATCTCAGTTTGTACGTAGTTTGGAGGTCCGGAAGAACCTGTTTCAGTTTGACAGTCGCGATAGACTGTGTTCTTGAAGTTCCAGATGAAGAGGAGAAGAGATTCCAGTAGGAAGAGGAAGTGCGGTTGTACCTGGTCATTCAGGCAAGCGTGTGAAGGTTCTTGGATCATGTTGAGGTTGTGTTGTCAGTATGCATTAGTATTAGAGCCCAGAGTTGAAGATATTCTTCTGGATGAATATGTTCTTGTTCAGATTGGTCGACCAGATGAGTTATTCATCTTGTGAATGTTCTTGTGGATGATTGCCGACTTAGATGATTGTTCCTAAGTCGATGCCTTGTATAAATAAAGGTTTGTGAGTTCATTTCAAGAGCGGATGAGTGTGATATAGTGAAAGAGCGAAGGGCAGAGCAGAAGTTTCTCGGGCTTAAATGGAACTGATCCAGACATGGTAAAGATGTCAATCTCCAGTTCAAGTTTGTGATTCTTATCACTTTGTAGATAGTGTGTCTCTTGTAGGCAGTGTGCCTCTTTGTGAGCAGTGTGCTCCTGCAGTGAGCCCTAATTGGCATGTGCCATTCATTTTTTTCTTATTCTTCTAATAGAGAATAATCCTTGGGTTAATCACCCCGTGGTTTTTCCCTTAACCGAGTTTTCCATGTCAAAATCTTTTTGTCCAATGTGTTGATGTTTATCTGCTCCTGTGTTTATGCATTATACTTTCATGAATGGTTAAATGATATGCTATTAACTAACAAAGAAGAATCAAGTGTTTGAAGTAGAAGCAAGTTTTTGTACAACTGATTCACCCCTCCCTCTCAGTTGTGTGCCCTAGATCTAACAGCTTTTTCCCATGTAGCACTATTAATACTACAATGACTGCATTTGACTTTAACTTCGTCTATAATTCTATTTCTTAGGGTTCTAGACCTTTTTTCAATGATTATCTCTGGTTCAATTTTAAATTCACATGTAGGCTCAATAGAAATACTTTTCTAATCAATAACATGATCAACACTATACACATATTTCTTAAGTTAACTCACATGAAACACATTATGGATTTGCAATTGCGGTGGTAAGGCAAGTTTATAGGTGACATCTCCTATTTTTTCTAAAATTTCAAATGGTCCACAATAATGAGGAGCTATTTTAGAATATTTACTGAGTATTAATGAGCTCCTTTTTTTGGTTTGACTCTAAGAAAAACTTGGTCACCAACATCAAAATGTCAGATAGATCATTTGGAATCAACCAAACTTTTATATGGGTCTTGGGCAGCCTTCATGTTTTGTTTGGCTTTGTTAATAATGGCTTCCATTTCTAACAGGTTTTCATTCTCATACCAAATCTTATGGAGAAGGTTAGACCAAGGGATAGGTGTATTATAGTTTCGACCATACACTGCTTCAAAAGGTGACATCTTAATGGTCGAATGATATCCTTGATTATATGCAAACTCAACTAAGTGTAAATAGTCTTCCCACGACTCAAGCTTATCGATGGTATACATTCGTAACATATCTTCTAAGATTCTATTAATCCATTCAGTTTGACCATCAGAATTAGGGTGATATGCAGTACTAAAACTCAAATTGGTACCAAGTTCTACAAAAAGGGATTTCCAAAAAGAAGAGGTAAACATAGGATCTTGGTTTGAAATAATGTTTTTTGGAAGACCATGTAATCTGATAATCTCTTTAACAAAAATGTGGGCAATATCTGAAGCAAAATATTTTATTTTGATAGGTAGGAAGTGTGCCATTTTCGTTAATCTATCTACCACTACAAAGATAGAATCATGACCTTTAAATGTTTGAGGTAGGTCAGTGGTGAAGTCCATGCTAATTGACTCTCATTTCCAATTTGGGATAGATAAGGGTTGTAAGAGACTAGGGGGATTTACATTTTATAATTTTACTTTTTGGCAACTTAAACATTGTTGGACATAGGTACGGATCTCTAACTTCATTTAAGGCCAAAAGTAATTTATCTTGACCGAGAGATAAGTTTTTTGGAATCCAGGATGTCCTGCTATGGGTATATCATGAGAATCCCTCAAAATGTGTTGTTTAAGGTTAGGTAGATTAGGGATAAATAATCTTCCTTTATAATAAAGGAGGTCATTATTAAGCAAATAATGTTCAAGTCGATCATTTAAATGGACATTCGAGGATTGATTTTGGAAACCATTGTAAATTGGTTGGAAATAATCATCGATAGGTAACTTGGATTTGATATCTTTTTCAAATTAGTTTCTCTCCAGGGTTAAGGCATTAACACATAAACATTTTCGACTTAATGCATCTACCATTACATTTTCCTTTCCTAGGACATATTGGATAGTGAAATCATATTATGTTAAGAGTTCCATCCATCTTCGTTGTCTCATAGTAAGTTGAGGCTGAGTTAAAATATGTTGTAGACTACGATGATCAATTTTTAATATAAATTTGTTTACTAACCAATAATGACGTCAGACCTTTAAAGCATGGACAATGCTTAATAATTCAAGTTCATGGATAGGGTAATTCCTTTCAACAGGTAGCAATTTTCTTGATTCATAACATACTACTTGATTATCCTGTATTAAAAAACACCTAGTCCTGTATCGCATGCATTTGTAATCACAAAAAAAGGGTTTACTAAAATTTGGGATACAAAGAATAGGTGTAGATGTCAATAAAGTTTTTAATGTTTCAAAAGCCTTATCACATTTAGGAGTCCATTCATAATTTTGTTCTTTCTTAGTTAGATCGGTTAAAGGTGCAACAATTTTTGAATAGTTTCTAACAAATCATCGATAAAATCTAGATAATCCTAGAAAACTTTTGATTTCGTGAGCATCTTTGAGAGTAGGCCATTCTCGAATTGCCTTAATTTTAGCAGGGTCAGGTGAAATACCCTTTTCAGAAACCACATGACCTAAATAAGATACTTTTGTTTGAGTTTGGCATATAGTTTATGTTTTTGTAAAGTTTCTAATACCATCCTAAGATGGTGTTCATGTTCTTTACTTTTTGAATATATTAAAATATCATCTAGAAAAATGATCACAAATCCATCCAAAAATGGACGAAAAACATCATGCATTAAGGTCATAAAGGTTGTAGGTGCATTGGTTAAACTGAAAGGCATTCCCACAAATTTATAATGGCCATATCATGTTCAAAAAGCGGTTTTGGCAATGTCTGATTCCTTAATACAAATTTGATGATACCCTTATCATAAATCAATTTTGGAAAAGCATTTGGCACCATGTAACTGATCTAGAAGATCATCGATTCGAGGTAAAGTGTACTTATTTTTTATGGTTGATTTATTGAGTTTTTGGTATTTTGTGCATAACCTCATGGTTCCATCTTTCTTTTTGACAAACAATATTGGTGCATGCCAAGGGGAGACACTTGGCCTTACTTTTGCCTCCTTAAGTAACTATGTTAATTGAATTTTTAATTCTGTCAATTTAGGAATAGACTGGCAATAAGGGGCTTTGGAGATGGGATTTGCCCTGCAAACTAGATCAATTGCATGTTCTACAAATTGTTTAGGGGGTAAACTATCTAATTCCTCAGGGAAAACATCTTTGAATTATTGCACTACAGGTTTAATATTAATGTCTAGTTTAAATTTATCACCTGTTTGGGATAACATAGCACAAAAGATTTTGCAATTATTTCTAGCACTATGCTTGAGTTACATGGCTGAAATAGTTTTAATGTGGAGAGGTCTTTTCTTGCCCTGTAAAATACATGTCCCCATGTTAGAGTTTAAGATAACTTGCTTGTTTTCACAACCAAGGAAGGCATTATTTTTCTCTAACCAACTCATACCTATAATGGCATCATATTTACCAAGATTTAGTATATGGAAATGATCATGTGTTACAAAATTATCTACTTAAAATTCTAGATTTTTGATAATTGCATCTATTTGTTTAACTATCCTACCATCAACCATTTCAACAACTAAAGGTTTAATCAACTTAGATGCAATTTTTAATTTAGAAAAACAACTTTAGGAGAGATAAAGTTATGACTAGTACCAAAATCAACAAGAAAAACAATAGGGTGACCATTTATGGAACCTTTAATCTCAATTAAGGAAGGTTAGTAATGTACTGTACATGTACCTATCTTGTTTTGATCTTGTTGTATTTTGTGTGGGCAATCTTGTTTATGATGGTTCTTACCACATGTCCAACATCATGGAGTCTTGTGAGGACAATATCGTTGAAAGTAATTCCCACCACAGGCCCAACATTGAAGTCCTGATGGAGCAGGTTTGTCTTTGTTGGGGTTAATCATATTTGTAGACTGACAATGAACAATATTTTGATTAGAAATTAGAATTATGTCTACCCTATTTGAAATCCCTCTTCTATGATCCTTCATTATTTCGTTTGCGATTTTCCCTTCTTTGTCTTGAAATTTGATTATATGTTTCAAAAATTTCGGCAATTTGTGCAGTTTCATCTACTAAATTTGGCTTACCACACCATACATGAGCTTGGTATTCCTATCTTAAACCATTAATAAATTGAACTACTCGATCATGTCCTTCAACGAATGGTACAAACTGATTGAGTCTTTCAAAGTTTTGCTTCTATTCATTCACTGTTTGAAATTTTTGTTTTAACTCAAAATTCATTCCTTTTTTCTTGTATAAAATACTCTAAAAGGTATTTTTGTTGAAATAATAATTTAAATTGTGACCATTTTACTTTGTTGACCCTTAAATTTTGGGATTTGATAGTATCTTGCCACCAATTTAAAGCACTAATTTTTAATTGGTAGGTAGCGATTCGAGTTCTACCATAACTACTGGTGTTTTGAAGATCAAAATATCTTTCTTAGTTGGTCAACCATTGTTTTGCATCCTCTCTTGTACCAGTATTGCCACTGTATTTAGGTAACTTAATTTTGTGAGCAAAATTTTCTAATTCTTATTGTGTTTGTTTGCTTGTATTGTCCTTCGAGGATTCTGATTCAGAAGTGTCTAAACTACTATTTTTAGGAGTCACATCCTCTTCAGATGATTCCTATCATTGTTTACTAACACTTTTTGATTTACATTTTTTTTTCTCCCATCCTGATGCCTAGTTGATTTTGAACTTCTCTTGCTTTCCAATACTTCTATTTCATTTGTCTTTTCTAACCTGATGCTAAAACCCCCTTGTGCGCAACGTGCGCACTTAATAACATATGCACGTAACGTTGTTGTATACGCAATACACGTTAGACATGTCGCACTATGGCGGGGAAGTCAATCAAGATGCGGGAAATTAAAAAAGTCCTTTCGCATCCCTTCAATGATGGTAGTAAACTAAGGGAGTGGGCGTCACATTTTGCGTTGCCAAGAGGGGTGGTCTCCATTGAGAAACCAACGCTAGGGTTTCCTAGGTGAAAGTGAGATCTGGTTTTGACCTAAGTCAAAACCCTAACCCTAGAAATTAAATAATCAAATTAAATTAATCTATAATGCGGAAATAAAAGAGACAAAAATCTAATCTAATCTAATTTAACATCGATAACCTAACCACAAAAGTAATTAAATTTAAAGCCTTTCAATACATCTTATGACTCCAAAAGAACCAATGCACTCATGCCATCTAAACTTATATCCAAACCTCCCACAAACAAGGCTTAGCCTACCAAATCTCTATATCAAGGAGAGGTTTTCCCTGAGGAGGTTCACTCCTGTCTTACCCTACACAAGGTGAGCTATTTCACATGGAGAGCTCACTCCTACAACCCTTTAAACCTTCACAACACATGAAGATAAACACATAAACCAAATACATAAACATATCTACAAGCATACATGAAATAAAATGCAAAGTAAGAAGAATTTAAAGCATTGAGAGCCTACTTCTCAAGTCTCAAGTGAAGGAAGATATTGTTGCAAGTATGTGCTTACCGATCTTGTCATTGATGTCAACATATCTGTGTTGTCATTGGTGCCAACTATGCTCTTGTTTTGATGCTTACTTGTATTGAGTTAGTTTCTTTGTATTGGCTTACATAAGTATTGAAGATAATGAGAAAGTGTTCCTGATATTGAGTTTCCAAGTGCTTTTGAGAAAATTTGCTCTCTTGGTGGAAACAGTGTGTTGTAGAGTTTCCTCACTTGTAGAAGTACAGTATAGTGTTTTGCTTCGCATATTCTATATACTAAATATCTTTGTCTGCCGATTGGAATTTATGTTAAGGAATGTCTGTAGATGCTATGTTTCAAGTTTGAGCCTCTGGTGTGAAGATTTGAGTGAGTTCTGTTCACCAGAGTAAAAATTGTTTTTCTGTGCATTTAGTGATGATAGGGAAAATGTATTCTGCTCCACATTTAAGTTTTACAATCTATAATTATAGAATTAAGTTTGTAATGATGTTATGTGCCTTCATTTCAAATAGTTCATGATTTGGTGGTTCGCAGGCAATCTTTCTTTATGACAGTGGCTGACAGTAATGTTCAAGTGCTTCAGTTTGAAGAATCTTATGGTTAAAGTGTTTAGAGGTTGTGCGGATGTTCTTGGTGATTGTAACATGCTTGTGGATGTCTCTAGATCATGTTCCTTCCTTTTGATTGGTCCACAAAGTGTAATCTGGATCGTGCATGAAGCGGGTTCTTAAAGGTCTTAGTGTTAACACCAGTTTTAGCCGACTTGGTTGTTTTCACTACTTGCGATTATGCTTTGGAGTTTTCTATAGCATGTTTTTGCTTGGAAGATTGCATTTGAGTCCCAGCTAAGGCATGGTTTGGTCCGCATTCATTATTTTCCTTCATAAATCTGTTTAGGTCCAGACTGATTCTAATGTATGTGTGTTTATCGACCTTGGAGATTGCTCCAATGGTTGATGTTTGTAATGCTGGTCTTGATGCTCATTCCAAGGTTGATGAATTGTATAAATACTTGTAATGTAGTCGTGAATAATGTGTGTATTGTGAAGATGCGAAGATAAGTGAAAAGTGAAAAAGCAAAGCAGGGCAGAGTAGAATTATTGTGCTTCAATGGAACTGAACCTTGGCATAATGTAGATGCTGTTATCTCAGTTCACCAACTCTGGCAGTGAGCCACCCACTGGTAGTGAGCCACTCCATTGGCAGTGAGGATTCTGGGCAGTGAGCCTCTAATTTTTGATATTGATATTACATATTATATTGTGAGCTAACACTCACCCTGGTTTTTCCCTTATTGGGCTTTCCACATAAAAATTTGGTTTCTCATGTGTCTCTTGCGTGAATGTGTTTAAGTTTCTGATTGCATGCTTTAATGGTTAAAACACAATAATAATGATTAAGTGGTTGATGTGTTAATGGTTTTGAAGTTTTGGTTACAACTCATTCATCCTCCTCTTAGTTGTCTTGCGCTTTTCAACAATTGGTATTAGAGCGAGGGTTCCTCGATAAAGAGCCTAACAGCTCGAGGTAGATCCGGGATGGTGCACAGGAAAGAATCACCACAGTTTGATAGAACCAATTATGTTCTTTGGAAGGTATGAATGAAAAGTCATCTCATTTCTCTTAGTTATAATGTTTGGAAGATGGCAGAGAAAAAGTATACTATTCCTCAAAATGGACCATCAGATGAAGATGAAGTCAAACAGTATGAGTTTAATGGAAAGGCTAGAGATGTTATGTTAAATGCTTTATCCAACATTGAGTTAGTGAAAGTAATGGATCTAGAAATTGTTCATCAGATCTGGGAAAAGTTGAAAACTTTATATGAAGGAGATGATTCTGTGAAGAGTGCAAAATTACAAAATCTGAAGGCAAAGTATGAAGCCCTGAAGATGAGTGATGATGAGAACATATCAATCTACATGCAAAAGGTTGATGAAATTGTCAATGGAATCAAAGGTCTTGGAGGAATTGTTAATGAAGATAAGGTTGTGTTGAAGATTCTTAGCTCTTTGCCTAAATCCTATAGTCACAAGGTGTCAATAATTGAAGAAGTTATGAGTGTGAGCAAGATTACAAAAGATCAGCTGCTCGAGAAGCTTACAACTTTTGAGATGAGAGAGTTTGGTGATGCTCTACCGAAGACTAAGATTGCTTTCAAAGCCAACACTTTAGAAAAGAATTCAAGAGCTCAAAAATATGTTGTGGAGTCTTATGATGACCTTTATGAGATTGAAGCCAACTTTGTGGATAAAATGCAAAGAGGTACTAGTAAGTTTAAAGGCAAGTTACCATTCAAATGCTTTTCTTGTGGTAAGATTGACCACTATGCCTCCAGGTGTCCGGAGAGAATTGGGAGAGGTAAGAAGAAATTTGAAAGTATACCTAGAATCATAAAGAAATGCTATTATGTTAGAGATCTTGATAATGATGGTGTAATAGATGATGAGTCAGATGATACTAGCACTAATACAAATGAATGCTTGTTTATTGCCATTAAAGAAGAACCTGTGTCTACTAATCATACTAGTTATGTGAAGGAAGAAAAACCAGTGGAAAAGAGTGCTTTGTTTGTCCAGGTTGAGAAGGATAAGGATGAATGGATTATTGACATTGGATGCTCACATCACATGACTGGTGATAAAAGTAAGTTTATAAGTTTGGAAAAGTATGATGGTAGACTGGTCAAGTTTGGAGATGATGCAGCTGGTAAGATTTGTGGAAAAGGATCTATTTCTTTTGATGGTAAGCACAACACAAATGATGTTCTATATGTGAAGGGTTTGAAGCATATATTTTAAGTGTTGGTCAGATGTGTGACAAAGGGTATGATATGAGATTCAAGGATAATGTTTGCAAGATCATGGAAAGCTCTGGAACAGTGATTGCTACTGGTAAGAAGACTAGAGGTAATGCTTATCATTTGAAAGAAACTAATGATTGTTGTCTGTTGGCTCAGACAGATGAGAGTTGGTTGTGGCATAGAAGGATGTGTCATATCAATTTTGACAACTTGGTGAAGATAAGTTCAATACAAGTTGTGAGAGATTTGCCTAGGCTTGTGAAGCTTACTAATACTATTTGCAAGGAATGTCAATTGGGGAAACATACAAGGACAAGTTTCAAGACTAAAGAACCATTTTTTGGTGGATTGCTTGTGTAGTGCCCCTCCATTCTCATCTTGGATGTGTAGATAGTTTGGCTAAGGAGCATGAAGATGAAGGTAAAATAATAGGAATATTTAGGGTATGTTAGACAGTTGATGTTGTACATTATATGATGTTGGTATATGCTACATTCAGGTTGATAACATTCCTGATTATGCTCATGTGTCGTTTCATATGACAGTTAGTATGTTTTATCGATAATCTTTGTTGTGACACTGATAATTTATATGCTCTGACATTGTTTTACATTCAGGTGATAATGATGTTGATCTTTCTATGATTGTTATATGTTAGGATTGATTTTGTGAGACTGATTCTGTATTATAGGATGATCTGATTATTGTGTGGTGTGAAAAGAGATGATGTCGTATCACTCATTCATGAGCATTCAGTGACATTGCGATTCTCTTTCACTCCGTGACCATTTTATATTTATTAGACTTGTGCATAGACCGTGTTGTGTGTTGTAGGTTACAGGTACCAGGCATCGACTCCACCTGAATTGACAGGACTGAGTGTGCTTTAAACCCAATGGAAAAATTTAATGGAGATAACGTAGGGTCCCCTAGCTTAGTCAACATCCTTGAAAAGGATGAGTATCTAGTTTTGCACCTTGTCAGTGTTGTCAGTATGGGCTTTATAATTAGTCATTGTTGTGGTGGTCTTGGTTTCCGATCGTGCATAGTGTTAGGTATTGTTTGGCATTTGGGTTATTTTGTTTGGAATTGTTTGATTAATGTTTTGGTTAATTACTTCATTAAAATAAAATTATTAAGTTAAGAAGGCACTTTTAATAAATAAATAAATATAGATGATTTTATATAAATTATAGTTGTGGGGAAATATGTATCATTATGTCTGAAAAAAATTCTTTTTCTTTAATATTATTGCCTTGAGTAATAATTTTCCATTTTGGCCACTTGGAAGAAGTGGCAGTTATGCACATCAAGGGGGAATCTTATAAATAATTGTTTCTTTTGTGTAAGAGACTAATTTTAGAAAATTAGAAAGAAACTATTTTTGTTTGGTTGTAAATGAAATAAATAGCAAATTCTAAAATAATCTAAATCAGAGAGAAATTATTGTTTGGTTAAAATAACAAATTGTAATAAAGTAATAAAAGAGAATCTTCTAGAAGAAATTATGGGGGTGGTTATGCATGCTAAAGTTTATTTTGAAATCTGAAGACATAATTTGGGAGGAGCATGCATTTCAAATAGAGAATATGTTTTTATGTTTTGGGGATCTCTCTCTCTCAAGAAGTTTTCATTTTTCTTTTGGCACCATAAACCATAGTTTCAGAAGAAAAGACTTGGGGAAAATGGATGTGAGCTGAGAATTTTGTGAAGATGTGATAGAAGTAATATTCCAGGTATGGACTGAGATATGAATATGATTTATTGTTGCATTAGATTTAGTAAAATATTATGTGAATTCTCTTCTATATTTTCTGAACCCAATATGTTGCATTAGCCATAACTTTATTTTTACGAACTGGGTTTCACTAATTTTTCTATATATGGTGTATGGCATGGATATCTAAATCATATCCAAAAATTAGCCATACCCAGTGTGTTGTTTTTGAGATATGAATATTTTGTGACTATCTACCTCTCACCCATTTCATCTCTATTTTAGTAGTCTATTGTATTAGCCATCATTTTATTTTTACGAACTGGGTTTCTCTAATTATTTGATATATGGTGCATGGCCTGGGTGTCTAAATCATATCTAAAAATCAGCGATTCCCAGTTTATCATTTTTGAGATATGATTATTTTGTGACTGTCTACCTCTCACTCGTTTCGTCTTTGTTTTAGCAGTCTGTTCTGTTAGCCATAACTTTATTTTTACAAACTAGGTTTCTCTAATTTTTTATATATGGTACAAATCCTGGGTATTGAAATCATATCAAAAAATCAGCCATACCTAGTTTGTAATTTTAGAGATATGAATATTTTGTGACTGTCTACCTCTCACTCGTTTCGTCTCTGTTAAAACAGTTAGTTGTGTCACCAAGAACTCTATATTTTCAAACTGAGTTTCTCTAAGATTTTTAAACAAATTCATTTTGTGCATATCCTACAATCATTGCTTTCCATCATATGACTCTCTTTGAGGCATTCTACCAATTAGTCTGGGTGCTCTGTCTATGCTTTCACATTTTGCATTGTTGGTAGCTTCTAAAGCCTTCTCAACAAATTCATTTTGTGTTGATCTTATCATATGCATGTGGTTAAAAGTGTGGTAGATTTGATGAAGATGTTAGATCTATAGGAATGTTTTGTTGTTCTGTATTCCTTTCCTCTCAATCTAACCTTAGAACAAGGTTTTTTCATTGTAGCTTCGGATTTTGTATCTTGTGATTCTAACTAGTGTAAGATATTTATAGCATTCTAATATTATAGGCTTTTAGCCTTGCTTATACAGTTATATTTAATAGTATTTACAATTGTCTAGATTATTAATGAAATCTACATCAATGTAAATAGTGTAAATAATTGTTGTGTTTAATTTGTATGCCTTAAAGTTATTTGCAGTTTGTTCGCAGTCATTTTAATTAAATGAAATTAACATAAGTCTTGGGAACTATTAGTTAAAATATTGTTACTCATGGACTCTTATATCTTATGATCTTAAAAGTAACTATTACTAGTGGTTGGAATATGATAGTTCTATATTGTTGAGGAAGATTCACTTTATGATTGTTAGATTCAAGACCCATAATTAGTGCATTATGTCATATGTCACAATTGTGGTGTTGTATTTGAATTATTGATGAAGAATCTTAGTTTGGTCTATTAGGTGATGATGTGCATTTGAGAGTGAATGTGATGTGAGACCATAATGTTTAGTGTGTCAAGTGTTTGTGTCATTTGGGAAAGTTGATTGTAGAGGCCAAGAGGGGTAGTCGTGTATATGACCCCTATGATTATGTAATCTTGCTAATGGTTGAATATGTATTGGTTATATGTTGACTCCACTCTATTTATGGATTCATGTGGTTATGATGACTGTGCAAGATGGATAATGCCTTGCTTAGTGTACCTATTCATGTGGTAATGATAACTATAAAAGATGGGTAATTCCTTGTTTTGTGTAATGTGAAATGATGTATATTTTGTGTTGTAAATGTATCATGATGAGAAATGTGATAGTTCATGCTTGGGTTTTATTTTGGGCTTTGAGAATCTAAATGTAGTGAAGGGGGAGTGCCTTTCAATGTGGGAAAGTGGATTGTCAAGGTAACCCATTAGAAGTTGTTAATCCAGTGATAACTTAATAATAAATTTAGAGGGTTGGATAGTTTTTACACTAATCAAGATAATTGGATCCCTCACTCATGTCTGTAGTGCTCATTTAGGCTAAGGATGAGATGAGAAGGCCATGGTTGGCAAAATCAACTTCCTTGTCCTCATGAAAGAAATGTTGGTTCCGCGTGTGTCACCCTATGGGGCTGGTGTCTAGTGAGAGACTATTAGGGTAACCATAGACGGGGGCGGGCGCCTAGTGAGAGACTGTCAGGGTAACCCATGGATGGGGGCCAGCGTCTAGTTAGAGATTGTCAGGGTAACCCATGCTAGGACCATGCGATGATAGTCATCCCTACTACAGTCTAAAATTCTCTAGTTGTGTTCTCCCCTTTGTTTTGTAAATGCCTTTGGAAGTGATGTTTGAGTTACTTATGATTTTCTTATTGACTGGTGTTATTTTGGAGTCATGTGAGTCCTTGCACCTGTTAGTCTATTGTCTTTTTAATTGTTGGAGGAAGTGGCAACTCTGTTGTGAATGTCATGTGTATTTGTATGTTGGAGTCATGTTATCCTTTTGTGTTGTGTTCCTATCTTCTTAATTGTTTCATGTTGTGGGACCTGTTGTGTGGTTACACAACATGCCCCATTTTGCCTTGACAAAACAGGGACCCAACTTTTCTTGCTGCTTTGGCTTGTTATTTTTCTGCTTTGGGCGTTCTAGTAAAATTAGTCATGCATGTCACCCTACAAGAGGGTGGATTTGTCCCCATAATGAGGTTGATTTCTAAAGTTAGTATTTCACATTATTAACCTCCTGGTTGGAAAATGCATAAAATTTCAAACAGGTTTGCCTTTTGGATCACCCCAAAATTCTCTAAAGAAAGAAAGTTATGTTAAGTCAAAGTTTGGTCAAACCTGACATTTCGAGGGAGGGGGGTCATATTTCAAACATCAGTGATATTAGATAAGATCACCTCGATATTGTATTATCACCCGATAATCACTTGATCTGCGAAGTGCGGACGTCAATTTTACATAGTAGCCGATATATACCCATCAAACGACTTAAGTTATTTTTCGGGGGGTCATATTTTTAATATCTGTCATCTTACAAAAATGACCCTCTTCACAAAATATCACCCTATGCCAATATGATGGTGATGTCATCTATATCCAATGAACAAAGGAAGCCACCCTGATGATGACGTCATCATTTCATTCTACCTTGTGGAGGTATATATATCTGTTGCCCACCATATTCAATAACATGATGGTGATGTCGTTACAACACAATGCTTAAACAAAGTCATCGACATGGTGACGTCATCCCAATCTTTTCTCAAGAGGGGTCATTTTATTTACGGGGTCATATTTTGAACATTCCATGATCTTAAATTCATGACCCGATATACACGTGGTCAATGTTGACCACATCACCCAATTCCTTTGCATTTAGTTTTGCCGCTCAAAAGCTGGGGGTCATTTTATCCATAGGGGGTCATATTTTGAATATCACCCGATCTTTCGAAGATCACTCCCTTTCCCTGTTTCCTGACATTAAATGCACTTAAATGTGGTAGATGGATTCCCGCTGATTGCGAATATAAATCAAACACTTGGCATCATCCATGGATTCTCTGCAGAAGATCAACGGATTTAACCATCCTAACTCAGTTTTACCCTAATTTATCTTATGGATGCGTTTAAAGGTAATTTTCCAAGGTTATTTTCATTTACCTTGCAAAAAAATGAGAAATTACAGAGCAGAGAAGTCAAACCCTCATACAACTATATGTTAATGGACTAGATCTTTCAGTGTAACAGAACGGGTGATCTTCAGTATTTGCAGCCCTTTTCCGTAATCACCCATCTGTGATGCCTACACTTTTTTATTTCCGTACATGTGACTAATTACCTTACTATTGTTGATACTTTTACATTTGTGGGACTGTTGATCCCAGATTTTCAAACTATTAAACCTTATTATGTTAAAGGAAAACTAATTGGGTGATGTTAGTTAGATGTTTGCTTTAAGAGAAAACAAATCGGGTGATGTTAGATAGATGTTTATTTTATAGGAAAAACTAATTAGGTGATGTCCGATTAATGTTTACATTACAGGAAAACTAATTGGGTTATGTTAGAAAGAAAATTGTCATGTGATTTCATTATGTTTATAAGAACTGTGGTATGCTTTAGAAATGCATGTATTAAATTTGCTTCGGCTATGATATGTATATGTGGAATTAACTTTGAGGTTGAGTGTGCAGGTATTTCTAACAAAACCACAGATACTAGAGATCATTCCGCACCTTATGTTGTAATCCCTTGTGAAGCCGATCTAGTTCCACGAGGAACCAAGATCAACTCTGTGTTTGATTTAATGTTGTAATGTTGTCTTGCATGAGGTTGAATGGGTTAGGTCTACCCTCTTGTAAATTTAAATTATGATATGTGCTGTAAGAATTATTTTTTTGAATTTTTATCTTATTTTTGAATTTTAAATTTTGAGACCCTTTTCTTGTGTTTTAACTTGACCCTGGGTGTCCTAACTAAGTTAAAATTGACCCTGGGTTATACCCCATGGGTCTAGGGTCCCTTTTGACTAGGATAACCTTTGGTTAACCTCCATATGGTCACTTTAACTTCACAGTGAAGTTAAGTGACGAATTTGGAGGTATGGGAAGGATAGGATGAGTGGGACCAACACTCAAGCCCATTTCCAAGTCATGGAATGACTCCATGATCCACCAATAATGGAGGGGTTTATCTTTTTGTATCCTCACTTTTGGTGAGAGTCCCCCATGAAGAGGTGTGGTGTGTCATCCACTCCCTCTTTAATTTTATTTTACTTATTTTATTTTATTTATTCTTTCCTCCATGTGTTGGAAAAGGACTATGGTGGAGGACCTCATGAGTGGGGTTATTTTTTTAATCCCACTTGGGATAGTGGAAAAAGGAGTGGGATTATTTTTGTAATCCCACTTGGGATAGTGGAAAAAGGAGTGAGGTTATTTTTTTAATCCCACTTGGGATAGTGGAAAAAGGAGTGGGGTTATTTAAATATTACAATCTTAAAAAAATTCATAAATATTACAATCTTTAATTCATTTTTGTCCTCCACTAGTTGAATTAAAAATTCAATTTGTCATATCCACTATCCAAAAATGAATCTTTAATTCATTTTTGTCCTCCACTAGTTGAATTAAAAATTTAATTTGTCATATCCACTATCCAAAAATGAATCTTTAATTCATTTTTGTCCTCCACTCTCCCATGAGTTGAAATTAAAAAAATTCAACTTGTCATAATCCACTCTTCCAAAAAAAAAAAGAATCTTTAATTCATTTTTGTCCTCACATGTGAATTTAAAATTCACAAATAATGAGAGCCCTTGATCTCATCTTTTGATCCTCACCCTCCATCATATTTTCAAAAATCTATAAATGAGACCCTTCTCTAAGCCATTAGAAAGCAGGAGAAAAGAGGGAATTTGGTGTGGAGATTTGGAGAGGAGACTGGAGAGGAACTCTACTTCAACTTCTTCCATTACAGGGATTTTTAAGGTTAGATTTCAAGGCCTTTCCTTTGCATTTTCTATTTGTTGCATGGTGGATGTGTGGAATACATTTTTGCTTGTGTTGTATTTCTTTTATTTTTGTGAAAATTTTTGTTGGGGTGTTGATAGAGCTTCTTCCACTTAGGAGAAATGCTCATCAAGTGTGGAGTAGGGAAGGAGTGATCCTCCTCGAGTGCATGCCTTGTTTCTTTTGGGATGTTGAAAGCCTTGAGGGAATTTGTGTGACTTTGAGAAATTGTGTTATTTGGCTTGAGAGTCAAAATATGAACTCCTTGGAATCTTTGTTGGCAAATTGGCTTGAGGCCATGAGAAGGAAACTGTGTTGAAATTTAATTGAAGGGTGACACTTTAGAGTTGAGTGTGTCCACTCTCCTACCCCTCTTTAAACTCACAGTGGATGAGTTTTGTGTTGTGTAAATATCTATGGGAGTATTTGTGTTTTGGTGTGTTGTGTTTATCTTGTTGTGAAGTGGAATTTTGGAATACCCTAGGTGTGTGGATGATCTTCCTAGCTTAGGGGTGACCCTCTTGCGGGTCTATGGTAGGGAGGAGAGCAGCTTGTGTGGTGTTTCTTCCCTTGTGTGATTTGCAGGTTTTCTGGGAGCTTATTGTGAAGTTTGGAGAAGATTATTGGATCTTAGAAAATATTTTTTTTTCCTTAAGTCTTAAAGAGAGCCTAATCTTTTAATAGCTCCTTCCTTGTCGATTTTTCAAAAGGAGAAAATTATCTCCCTGTTGTTGTATAAATTGTTATTTTTGGAGTTGTGAGGAAATCCTCTGTTCTTGGGTTGATAGTTGTAATTTTCTTGTTCATTAAGTTTTACCATTTAGAAATGAGAAGAGAAAAAGAAAAATTTGTTTTTAAAAGGATATTAAAATTGTCTAGTTCGTTCTTCTCCTACTTGCAAAGTTGAGAGTTAGTTGATGTTTTAATTAAATTTGTAAAAGTATTATTTTCGCGTAAGCTTAGTGGAAATATTAATTTTAAATTTTGTTATAAGCCAAGTCATAATTTTGCTACCATGAAAGAAATAAAATTTGGGATTACAGTATTGTTTTTTTTTAAATTACCGCAAGTAATTAAATGCTTACTATATGTAGTTTAAAACATTTGACTTGAAATAGAAATTTTATTCGAGGAAAGTGGGATATATTTATGCATAATGTATAATACGAATTGAATAGATGTTTAAACTCAAAGTTGCAATTCAGAAATACATTGTTTATACAATTATAATTTAAAAAGAGCATAGGTAATTATATTTTAATTTTAAGGAAGAGTTTCTCAGAAGTTTTAACAATTATCCCAAATTAAATGATAGGAAAATGAAGAGGAAAATATGATCTTTTCATTTACAAAGGACACTGAAAATAAACGCAAACGAGCCATCACAGGCATTCCATGAGTGGCCATTCTTAAAAATCAACTATAGATTTAGAAAATAAATGTCCAATTAAAAAAAGAGAGAAAGAGAAAGAACAGCTAACCTTGGAAAACAAAGAGGAGAAAATGCGCGGCATTTTCGAACAGGGCTAAGAGAACTAAGTAAGTTTAACCTACCGTTAAACCTGTTTAGGAACAAGTTGATTATTAAAATTAATTCAAACGTTGAACTAAAACCTAGAGTGGAACCCGAGGGGGACTAAGTCAAGTGAAGTTAACCAACTTTGTGTAAGTGATCTGGTTTACCAAGAAATTAGGAATAATGTCAAGGATGTAGTGTTATTGTTGTTCGATAAAGAACGTGAAGAAAAAAAATAGGATAACATAAGAAGATTTTGCACAACGGGAAGGAGAATGAGATAGAAATACAATCAAAATTAAATTTTAGAGAAACGGTAAAATGAACATGATAGAAATACAATCAAAATTAAATTCTAAGAAAAGGAAGAGAGGGAAAATGAATGGGCTTGGTTGAAAATGCTAAGTCTAAAGGAGGAGAAATTAATATTAAATTCTAGAAAATGGAAAGAACAGATGACCGTGCTTTGCTAAAAAATGATCTATCACCTAAAACGACTGTTGTTCAAATGTAATTCATGAGATTGACCTAAGTCAGGAAACCACGCGTTTTCTTGCGTTGGGTGTGCACACATGTACTTGGTACCCCACCGACAACTGTATTGTTTCCACCTTAAGAGTACGCCGCCGAGCACGCCTACGTGTGCGAGGGGGTTTTCATAGTAGTAAGAGAAAATTTTTGATAGTTCGTATCATGACCACATGATGCATGTGGACATGACACGCATGAATACATGTTGTGACCGCATGGGAAATGTGGGCATGACACCATCTAACCCAGGAGGAAAGCACTGTCAAGTAAGTAACTGAAAACCTTCCTGTTGTTGTTTTCTACACATTCATGTAGGGTATATGTTTTTCTTGTGGTTTGACTCTATAAATATGCATATCATTATGAAGTAAAAGATGATAGATGTAGTATGCATGATGTTGTAGAGGTACATAGTGTTGTATAAACACATATGGACATTGTAAGGTAAGACAAATCATGTTTGTTGCAGGAGTCCATGTTGGATCTTAGAAGGAATAGGTCTGATCCAGAGTTTCTTAAGCCTATGTTTGTTCAGCCCGAGGGGGTATAGTTTAAGTATGGAATCATTGGTGACACTCACCAAGGAGATACGGACCTGGCAGTATGGTCAATAAGAATAGATCATGATAAGGATAATACCCTTCTAGATGCGATATATGTTTCAAGAATCTGGCATGTAGCTGGATTTTCGTATGCCATGGACACCCCTGAGTTGATAGTGGAATGTGCCAGGAACTATAACTCTGAGACTAGGCGGGTGGAGAAGCATGGAAGAGTATATGCCAACTTTTCAATTAAGGGCATCACCTCTACTTTTAATCTGTCAGTTGGAAAGAAGGTGGTCAGTGTGGATCTACATAAGCTAGAAATAGAATACAATAACAATAAGAATAATGCAAGGAAGAGGATGTATTAGTGGAGGTCAAAGAGCAGCACCTACACTGCCTCACCTAAATTTCCCATGCACTTATACAAATTTGATTTTGATGATGAGTACCAGTACATGATTGCCCTGCTGAGTAGGATGATAGGTAAGCTTCATGCTGGAAATTTTGAGAATTGGATGTTTGGAATCATCCAGATAGTCCTATATATAGATAACAAACCATTATGGGCCAAGGTCATCATCAATGCACTAGATGAAGGGATGAGGAACCTGAGGGGCCAGGCATGCATGTTTCATATGACCTCATATGTGGTGTACTCATGTGCTTATAAGAGAACCTTTGATGCCTTGACTACAGTGGGTAAAGCTGGAGGTGATGTAGATGATGCCCACATATGGGATCACTATGCTTAGCTACAGAGAAAGAATTACCTCCTGGACTATAAATTAGTAAATGATGCATTCTCTATGCATCTAGTCAGAACCATGGAGGAAGACAGGACCAAAAGACTGAGCATGGAGGCTCAAGAAGTTGTTTACAAACATGGGGCCTGGTTTATCCAATTTGCCATCTTTTCATACATAAGAATAGAGGGATTTGAAGGACAACCCCTTATGCTACCAAGATACCCTACTAATGGGGTTGTCCTGATGGAGTTTCTCGGACAAGTGTCTACCATAGTTGCAGCATACATGGAACAAAAGAGGATACCTCTGGTATTATTTCCAGTGTTTATGGGTTGGTATATGTACTCAGATTCACAGAGCATAAAACATGTCATGGGAGGTCTAAAATTGATCTATCTGCAGCTATTTCCCTTGGCCAGATCTTATGACCCCTATGACAAGATGCAGAAAATAATGGGAAAACTTATACATCAGAAGCATCTGGAAGATTTCTGGACTGACTGTGAGGATGAAGCTGAGGTGAGGAGAAGAAAGTACCAAAGACTCACCTTGAGCCAAATAAAGACATTTGATTGCATCTTAGTGCTAGCACAACTGAGGAAGGATGATGGAAAAACTATGTCTAATGAATATGAAGACAAGAAGGTGTACAATGACACCATATCAGCCCCTGATCTTACACAACCGGAGGATATATCCCTGGATCAGCTGACAGGTGGGGTGATACAGTTGACCCAAGCTTAGGTGGATGAAGAGATAAACAGATTGAAGAAAAGGGGTGTGACCCTTACAGTTGATGCCCAAAAGAAAAGGCAAGAACTAGCTGATGAGGAATATGATGACTTCCTCAATGAGAATAGAAAATCCAATGGAGAAAGGTTGCCAACACAGAGGAAAGGTCCCCCTAAAGGTAAGAAAACTGAAGATGAACCTAAGGGGGTGATAATTGAAAGGATCGCCACTCCAGCTACAGGTGCATTAACATCAGGTCAGGCATCCATGTCATCTGCACAACCTCTGATTGATAAACCAAAAACTAAGAGGATTTTGAGGCTAGCTGTTGAAACTATAGAAGTGCAGGAGGAGGGCCAAGCCTCACAACAGGAAGAGGAAGAGGGCATCCCATTTGAAGAAGTGCAGGTAAACAAGGAACCTACAGGTGATGACTCGATGATGGTTAGTAGGAAAAGGAGGGTGATGTCGCTGACGTCACCACCCAAGAAGCAAAGAACATCCATGCGGGGTGATATCACGGCTAACCCCATTGTATTGAGAGGAACCGATGGTGAAGTATTCAAGAAGGAACTACAACATGATGTTCCACTTCCCACTATAATAAAGTTTAAAACTGAGAAGGAAGAAGAACAAACAATAGAATCTTTCAAAGCAGGTCAGGGTGTTCCTTTCTCTTTGGAGGACACCGTAGACTTATCAGATGATGAGGTAGTGCAAAATGTGGCCTCTCAACAAATGGAGACTCTCACTTCTAGTACCCACATGACTCCACATGGGACCCCATTAGCACAAATGGAGGTATTGGAGGAGGTGAGACAAATAGAGGAAGAAGTAAAAGAAAGTAGCCCAGAGAGGGAAACCCAACAGATCGGGCTTGATAAGTTGGTCAATCAGGTGACTAGCCCTGCAGTTATAGATTTAACATATAGGGGTAATGTAATCCCCAAGGATAAAGTGGGTGCACCTAATGAGACAGAAAAGATTGAAGTGGCAAAGCCAGTGGAAAAAGAAAGCATTGCTCCTGATATGCGTCAGCAACAGCATGAGATACCCGCAGAGCCAAAAATAGTGCAAGTTCAACATAAGAGAGGGGGTGATAAAGATACATCAGGTGATGCTACTACCCAAACTCAAGGAGATCTGGGAGATGCCATAGGAGAAAAAGATAAATTAGGTCATGAGGACCTTAAGTCACATGACATTGGCGCATCAGGTATAGAACAAGAAGTGACCCAAGATCAGGATGATGCACAAGGCCAAAATACTCAGACATCTGCAGATGTCAATATACCTCAGGATGAGGAAAGTACCAAAGTGGATGAAAGTCAAAAGGAGGGATTACAGGATTAGGCATAGGATCATAATATGGACAGTCCACAGGATCCTCCTCTATAGAAAGAGGCCCCTCAACAAGAAGAAATGCAACAAGATCCCCCTCATGAGGAAGAAACTAAGAAATCACCTTCTCCACCAAGAATAGAAGCATATATTGGAGAACATGACAGACATGATGCTGACAAAGAACGTTAGGGATCTGGAGATGATGTGCCTCAATGGCTAGAGAAAGAAATAGGTATGGAACAAGGCTTTGAAATTCAAGAATTTGATGTTTCCACCTTGTTTGCAGATACAATAATGAAGCCAAAGAGGAAGGCTAGATTGACATCGGCCATAAAGAGAGATCCTGTTACAGGCAGAAGGACTGCACAGGTAGCACTTCCCGTGGTAGAAAAAGAGAAGGGCAAGATCACCCTAGAGGAATTCCAAATCACAACTGTTGATTTGGTTTTTTCTAATGAGGACCAGGAAGGTCAGAAGGGGAAAGACATTATTGATTCTTTGACCCAAATGGTAAAGAAGGAGAAAGAGAAAAATAAAAAGCATAAGGAGCACATTCCTCAACTGCATTCATTTATAAATGGGTTGATTAATCCTGATAATACACCAGTTGACCCGACAGTCCCATTGATTATCATATCCTAGGAGAAGGTCACTAAGTTGGACCTCATGAAGCATGAAGCTATGATCATGGAGAAATGGATGCTGTCAGCCCTCACTGGAGCTAAGGATGTTTTGAGAACCTCCCTACAGAGTGGAATTCATTAAGCAATTTAAAGAGAAATTTAGACAAAATGCAAAATGAAACAAGGAAACGATCATTCCAATTGGAAAAGGACCTAACTGCTTTAAGTGAAATGAAGAGGATTGATCCTCAGGTCTTGATAAATAATCAAGTGTTGAATAATAATATTGCCCTGCTGATAGACATATGGTATGAAGATATCAGGTTTGAATGTGATATCCTGAAGAAATGCAATGGCAAGCTCAGGGATATAAGTATAAAGATGCACAACATGATGGCTTATGAAGCAGAGATCCTTGAGGCTTTACAAGGAAAAGTAGAGGGAAAGATTGAAAATCAAGATGGAGACTTTGCTATCAAAGCTCTGCATGGTAATTTCCAGCCGGTAGCGGATGACCCCCTCACCCACCTAATGGAAGAAGTGATGAATAAGGTCATGAGGATAAAAGTCAAGGTGGAAACTTATAATGAGACTTTAAACAATAGAAAAGGTAAGCTGGAGGTGCTTAAAGATAAATTCTAGTCTCATAAGCATGCCATAACAAAAGCCAAAATTCAAGATGGGGGAGAGATGAATAAAATAGTGTAGGCATATGAGCACATCAGGACAACGATGAAGGTCCACATACAGGAGGATGTACATTAGGGTGATAGTGATACCGAAAGTAATGAAGATGATGATCATGATGAAGAAGAAGAAAATGAAGAAGAGAAACTTGAAGAATGAATAAAAGATAGATCACCAAGGGAACACATGCATAAAGCACTCATACGATAATGAGTCATCCAGATGGTTGCTAGATGGCAACCTGTGTCACGAGGAAGAGTTGACTGAGTCAAAGAATAATTATCAACCGTTGATCTTAATTGACAAATCCTGACCGTAGGTCATTTGTAACTGCCTCCTCACCTTATTCTATAAAGGTGCAAGGGTGCAATATTTTGAACATTCAAAACTTAATTGAAATTTGATTGCTGAAATATTAGGACTCATTTCAAAGTTGTTGTAAATGTACATGTTATGCATACTGAATGAAAGAGAAGCATATTTGATTACAAATCATCATAAATCTTGAGTAATCTATGTTTGAAATCTGGATACATGCATTGATCAACTACATCCCTTGGAGTGCTTGTCAGCTTGCATGTATTGTTTTCATTCCTAATCCCTTTGAAGTTAGCATCATCCATATCTAGCTGTGGAACATCCTGGTGACATATGGTTTGATTTCTTCTCCTCATGAATGTATCTTGTATGTATGTGATTCAATGACTAAAGATTCACTAAATTAGAAGCATTCTTTTAAATTTCTTTCAATTTCATAACAGATCATCACCATAATTGCAAATAACAGAGAATCAAAAGCAAATAACATGAAATATGCTGATATCCCATAGATAATTAGAAATATAGGGCATATTTAGAGTAAAAGCATGTTAAACTGACAAATATCATGCAAATTCATACAAATATCCATGGAATACATGCAAATATCCACTTATAGACACAACATTTGAATAAATATACAGTGTAGAAGAAAGAACAAGTTTGTGATGATCAATGATCAGAAGAATTGATCAAACTTGCAAATATATCAGCTATATTGGAAATAGAGTAGAAATAACCTCTCTATGGAGTAAATTTACAGGAAACAGAATAATACTGATCATCATGACAAATGTAAGATCCCTTGAAATAGAAAATAGCATGTCACATCAACCTCTGAGTAAGGTCAGACGATCATGACCTGATCAATGGAGACTTGGAGTCATCAACTTATCCTAAGTTGATCGTACTTTATAAGATAATAAAGGTTTGTTGTGTAAATTTTTATGCATGTTATTATGACTAACAATCATCATTAACAGGACCTCATTGTTATCTCCTAGAATGGGGGGTGGACCTCAGGGTTCCACATGGTGGGGTGGTTGTGCTTATATCTCCATTGGTTTTTCATGTTGTTGTTCATGTGTAAGAAAGATGTACCTCTTATATCAAATTTTAAATCTTGTTCTAGCTTGAGGAGACAGATACTTATGTTCATATTGTAGTTCTGTATTTTAGTTGAATCATGTACTGTTATCTTGATGTATCCGTCCTAATGTATTTAGGAAGGTGATATTGTAACATTGTAATAATATACTCTCTTGTAAAGGAACTTGTCTATGTACTCGTGATCCTATGTGTAGAATCCTAATGTTACTTATCTGATGATATAATAAGGAATTGTATGTGTTTATTTATCTAATGTAATTAGACTTAGAATAAACTGTGTTAGTTAATTCATAATATTGGTTAGATCTTATTTTATTACATTAGTAATGCAGACGTGGAACCCTAGATGATAAAACTTAATTTAAATAAATAAATATATGATTATTGTTATTTCTTTCGGTTATATATATATGACCTTTTTGTAAGCTTAGTTGTGTTGTCCTCTGGGTTCCTTAGCGGGACATGACATTTGGTATCAAAGCCAGGTTGCAACACTGGGACCTCTGGATTGTTTTTTTTTTTAAATGTGCTTGGTAAACTTTTTAATGTGACCGGCGATGCTGGTGCGACACGCCCTCCAGCTTCACACGAATGCTTTTGCTCGGAGTAATGAACCGGTGAGGCCACAACATGGGGAACCTCATCCCCTAGTAAGAACACTTCAAACCCGCAAGCTCATTGGCCCAGCAGGGGTTTGAACTCTGGTGGCCGCCACTACAACCGGGTGACTTAACCACCGAACCATGTAGTCATCAGTAGGGACCTCTGGATTGTTGTTGTTGCTCTAGGTTAAGCATTTTTCTCCTTGTGGCGAGTTGGTAATAGTACCTCTCACCTATGTGCCTTAGTATGATGTTAGAAGGTTGATAAATTTATAGACTTGTTCTTTGATTCTGGAAGAAATAAATTCTTTATGCCTTGTTTTACTTATGTGTCTACTATGTGATCTCCCTCCTTTTCTGAAAATGTGATGATCTATCTAACAATATGTGTTTCCTATATGTTAGTGCTTGCTGATTTTTTGAGGCCTTGAGTTCCTCTTGTGGTCTCTAGTGCTTTAGAAGAAAGAAGCATGATTACTATTAGTGCATGTAATTAGGAGTGTGGTATTTGCCCCCTCTACTGATGTGAATGTCCTCTACCTATCCTATGTGGGGTGTTGTGAAAGGCCAGTGGTGTTTTGTGTTCCTTGGTTTGGTGAAGTAATCATACTTGGGGGTTATGTTAGCTATGGGTGTAGAAGCACCATACCATCTCGATGTTAATTGCATTGTTTTTATATATGTGTAAGTATTGGAATGATTTAATTATTCGATGGTATCATGCATCATGAGTCATGTGGTTATGTGGTGTTTTCATGTGTGGGGTATCTTTACATGGTTGATTGATAATCTAATATCTATCTCCTTGTTGGTCATGACCTCATGTGGAAGTTTTATTGTGGAAGTTATCATTGTGTATGTCTGTGTAAGAATCGTGTGCAGGAGATCAAATTGGAGCTTGTGTTAGACCCATGAGATCATGAATGTGATACTGTAAGTCAATTAGAGTTTTGAATTATTCTTGTGTGTGATATCATACATTCCCTTTGTAAATATCTTCTTGCATAAGGAAGTAATTGCATATGTTCATAGCTTGGTAAAAAGAAATTGTACTCCATTAAAGATAGAAAATTTTTGTAAATAAGTAGCGACTGTGTTGCCTTAAATCCTTGTATAAAAGTTGCTTAGATAAGAGGATGTAGAAAACTTACTTGTCCATGTGTTTGGTGTACATTCTCTAATGCATTTTGGACTTTGAGTCCCAGGGTGTTGTGTAGCGGATACTCCCTTTTGTGGCTAAAATTAGTCACACCGTGATGTGGATTTGTTTATAATTTGGTTGTTTTAAAAATTTTGATAGTTGCTTCATGTGTTGTTGGTGGGCTAATAGTGAATTTGTTTTCTTTGAACTCTCTTATGATAGGAGTGGTCACCAAAATTATTTTCTTTATACTTTATTTATTGTTGAAAATTGGTGGCATTTTGTAACTTAAGATTGAATTTGATTATTTCCCCACTTGGGTTTACATATTTTTTAATTTCTATGGTGGCTATTCTGAATGTTTGTTTTTGTTGGCCCCGTTTCGTGCTAAGTTTTGTTTCTATCATGTTTATTTCGAGCCTCTGATAGTATGTACAAGGGAAGACTCCACGGAGAATTGTACTTGAATGTTTGGTAATTAGTTGGAACCATAGTGGAAATAAGAGATGAGATATATTTTTCTTTGTTAATATGTGAATGCAATTCCCTAAATCATATGAAATTCTCAAAATATGTGTGATTGGTTATAATTAGGTCACATGATATGCCTTAAAGGTAAGGAATTGATGTTCTTCTTGTCTTTATTGAATGATTGTGCCTGTCTTATGAACAACTGCTTAATATGGATGCGTATGTTGGCAATAGAAAATTACAATACAATATGTTATGTTTCCACCCTAGTCTGTGACTTCCAGGAGTAAGTCAAGTTTTAGGGGGGAAGGATGTAGTGCACCTCCATTCTCATCTTGGATGTGTAGATAGTCTGGCTAAGGAGCATGAAGATGAAGGTAAAATAATAGGAATATTTAGGGTATGCTAAACAGTTGATGTTGTACATTATATGATGATGGTAGATGCCACATTCATGTTGATGACAATCCTGATTATGCTCATGTGTGGTTTCATATGACAGTTAGTATGTTTTATTGATAATCTTTGTTGTGACACTGATAATTTATATGCTCTGACATTGTTTTACATTCAGGTGATTATGATGTTGATCTTTCTATGATTGTTATATGTTAGGATTGATTTTATGAGACTAATTCTGTATTATAGGATGATTTGATTATTATGTGGTGTGAAAAGAGACGTTGTCGTACCACTAATTCATGAGAGTCCGGTGACATTGCAATTCTCTTTCACTCCATGACCATTTTATATTTATTATACTTGTGCATAGACCGTGTTGTGTGCTACAGGTTGCAGGTACCAGGCATCGACTCCACTTGAATTGACAGGTCTAAGCGTGTCTTAAACCCAACATAAATAGTTTAACAGAGATAACATAGGGTCCCTTAGCTTAGTCACCATCCTTGAAAAGGATGAGTATCCAATTTTGCACCTAGTCAGTGTTGTCGGTATGGGCATGATAGTCAGTCGTTGTTGAGGTGGTCTTACTTTATGATCATGCATAGTGTCAGGTATTGTTTGGCATTTGGGTTATTTTGTTTGGAATTGTTTGATCAATGCTTTGGTTAATTACTTCATTAAAATAAAATTATTAAGTTAAGAAGGCACTTTTAATAAATAAATAAATATAGATGCTTTTATGTAAATTATAGTTGTGGGGAAATATGTATTATTATGTTTGAAAAAAATTCTTTCTTTAATATTATTGCCTTGAGTAATTATTTTTCATTTGAGCCACTTGGAAGAAGTGGTAGTTACACACCTTAAGATGGAATCTTAGAAATAATTGTTTCTTTTGTGTAAGAGACTACTTTTAGAAAAGTAGAAAGAAACTATTTTTGTTTGGTTGTAAATGAAATAAATAGCAAATTCTAAAATAAATAAAATCAGAGAGAAATTATTGTTTGGTTAAAATAACAAATTGTAATAAAGTAATAAAGGAGAATCTTCTGGAAGAAATTATGGGGGTTGTTATGCATGCTAAACTTTATTTTAAAATCTGAAGACATAATTTGGGAGGAGCATGCATTTCAAATAGAGAATATGTTTTTATGTTTTGGGGATCTCTCTCTCTCAGGAAGTTTTTATTTTTCTTTTGGCACCATAAACCATAGTTTCAGAAGAAAAGACTTGGGGGAAAATGGATGCAAACTAGAAATTTTGTGAAGATGTGATAGAAGTAATATTCCAGGTATGGACTGAGATATGAATATGATTTATTGTTGCATTAGATTTAGTAAAATATTATGTGAATTCTCTTCTACATTTTCTGAACCTAGTCTGTTGCATTAGCCATAACTTTATTTTTATGAACTGGGTTTCCCTAATTGTTTTATATATGGTCCATGGTGTGGATATCTAAATCATATCCAAAAATCAACCATACCCAGTTTGTCATTTTTGAGATATGAATATTTTTTGACTATCTACCTCTCACCCATTTCATCTCTATTTTAGTAGTCTGTTGCATTAGCCATAATTTTATTTTTATGAACTGAGTTTCTCTAATTTTTTTATATATGGTGCATGACCTAGATGTTTAAATCATATCTAAAAATTAGCCATACCCAGTTTGTCAGTTTTGAGATATGATTATTTTGTGATTGTCTACCTCTCACTCATTTTGTCTCTGTTTTAGTAGTCTGTTGCATTAGCCATAATTTTATTTTTATGAATTGGGTTTTTTTTATATATAGTGTATGACCTAGACATCAAAATCATATCCGAAAATCAGCCATACCCAATTTGTCATTTTTGACATATGGATATTTTGTAACTGTCTACCTCTCACCCATTTCGTCTATGTTAAAACAGTTAGTTGCGTCACCAATAACTCTATCTTTTCAAACCGGGTTTCTTTGAGATTTTTAAACAAATTCACTTTGTGCATATCCTACAATCATTGATTTCCATCATATGACTCTCTTTGAGGCATTCTACCAATCAGTCTGCGTGCCCTGTGTATGCTTTCACATTTTGCATTGTTGGTAGCTTCTAAAGCCTTCTCAACAAATTCATTTTGTGTTGATCCTATGATATGCATGTGGTTAAAAGTGTGGTAGATTTGATGAAGATGTTAGATCTATAGGAATGTTTTGTTGTTCTATATTCCTTTCCTCTCATGCTATAACTAGTGTAAGATATTTATAGCATTCTAATATTATAGGCTTTTAACCTTGCTTATATAGTTATATTTAATAGTATTTACAATTGTCTAGATTATTAATGAAATCTACATCAATGTAAATAGTGTAAATAATTGTTGTGTTTAATTTGTATGCCTTAGAGTTATTTGCATTTTGTTCGTAGTCATTTTAATTAAATGAAATTAACATAAGTCTTGGGAACTATTAGTTAAAATATTGTTACTCGTGGACTCTTATATCTTATGATCCTAAAAGTAACTATTACTAGTGGTTGGAATATGATAGTTCTATATTGTTGAGGAAGATTCACTTTATGATTGTTAGATGATTGATCATAATTCAATTAATGTTACATTATTCAAGCCCCATAATTAGTGTATTATGTCATATGCCGCAATTGTGGTGTTGTATTTGAATTATTGATGAATAATCTTAGTTTGGTCTATTAGGTGATGATGTGTATTTGAGAGTGAATGTGATGTGAGACTATAGCGTTTAGTGTGTCAAGTGTTTGTCATTTGGGAAAGTTGATTCCACAGGCCAAGAGGGGTAGTCGTGTGTATGACTCCTGTGATTATGTAATCTTGCTAATGGTTGAGTATGTATTGGTTATATGTTGACTCCACTCTGTTTATGGATTCATGTGGTTATGATGACTGTGCAAGATGGATAATGCCTTGCTCAGTGTACTTATTCATGTGGTTATGATGACTGTGCAAAATGGATAATGTCTTGCTCAGTGTACATATTCATGTGGTTATGATAACTATATAAGATGGGTAATGCCTTGCTCTGTGTAATATGAAATGATGTATATTTTGTGTTGTAAATGTATCATGATGAGAAATGTGATAGTTCATGCTTGGGTTTTGTTTTGGGCTTTGAGAATCTATATGTAGTGAAGGGGGAGTGGCTTTCAATGTGGGGTCGACGCCCAAAGTGGATTGTCAGGGTAACCAATTAGAAGTTGTTAATCTAGTGATAACTTCATAATAAATTTAGAGGGTTGGATAGTTTTCACACTAATCAAGATAATTGGATGCCTCACTCATGCCTGTAGTGCTCATTTACGCTAAGGATGAGATGTGAAAGCCATGGTTGGAAAAATCAACTTCCTTGTTCTCATGAAAGGAATTTTGGTTCCGCATGTGTCACCCTATGGGGTCGGCGTCTAGTGAGAGACTATCAGGGTAACCATAGATGAGGGCCGGCGTCTAGCGAGAGACTATCAGGGTAACCCATGCATGGGGGCTGACGTCTAGCTAGAGACTATCAGGGTAACCCATGCTAGGACCATCTGATGACACTCATCCTTACTACAGTCTAGCATTCTCTAGTTGTGTTCTCCCCTTTGTTTTGTAAATGCCTCTGGAAGTGATGTTTGATTACTTATGATGTCCTTATTGACTGGTGTTGTTTTGGAGTCATGTGAGTCCTTGCACCTGTTAGTCTATTATCTTTTTGACTGTTGGAGGAAGTGGTGACTCTGTTGTGAATGTCATGTGTATTTGTATGTTGGAGTCATGTTAACCTTTTGTGTTGTTTTCCTGTCTTCTTAACTGTTTCATGTTGATGGACCTCATTGTTATCTCCTAGCACAGAGGGTGGACCTCAGGGTTCCACATGGTCAGGTGGTTGTGCGTATATCTCCATTGGTTTCTCATGTTGTTGTTCATGTGCGAGAAGGATGTACCTCTTATATCATATTTCAAGTCTTGTTCTACCTTTAGGAGAAAGTTACTTATGTTCATATTGTAGTTTTGTATATCAATTGAATCATGTACTATTATCTTGATGTATCCGTCCTAATGTATTCAGGAAGGTGATATTGTAACATTGTAATAATATACTCTCTTGTAAAGGAGCTTATCTATGTACTCGTGATCCTATATGCAGGATCCTGATGTTACTTATCTGATGATATAATATGGAATTGTTTGTGTTTATTTATCTGATGCAATTAGACTTAGAATAAACTATGTTTGTTAGTTAATTCATAATGTTGGTTAGATCTTGTTTTAGTTCATTAGTAATGTAGTTGTGGAACCCTAGAGGATAAAGCTTAATTTAAATAAATATATGATTGTTGTTATTTCTTTCAGTTTATATATATATTTGACCTTTTTATAACCTTAGTTGTGTTATCCTCTTGGTTCCTTGGTGGGACGTTATAGCTTGAGCTGGTGCATATAGATTTGTGTGGTCCTACATGAACAAGAAGATTACAAGGTGACAGGTATTTTATGTTGCTTATTGATGATTATTCCAGAATGACTTGGGTTACTTTCTTAAAGGACAAATTAGAAGCCCTAGACAAGTTCAAGGTTTTCAAGGTGATGGTTGAGAATGAGTTAGATTTGAGGATCAAGTGCTTAAGGTCTAATAGAGGTGAGTTTACATCAAGTGAATTCAATACCTTCTGTGAAGAACATGGGATAAAAAGATAGTTGTCTGCTCCTAGAACTCCCCAACAAAATGGAGTTGTTGAAAGAAAGAACAAGACAGTTCAAGAGGCTACTAGGTCAATGATGATGGAGGCTAACCTACCAGAACTGTATTGAAGAGAAGCCATACATATTGTTGTCTACATTCAAAATAGAGTTCCAATCAAAGGTAATGGTACTAAAAACCCTTATGAATTGTGGTATGGAAGAATTCCTACAGTGAAATATTTCAAAGTTTTTGGAAGTAAATGTTATATCAGAAGAGATGAAGAGTTAGGAAAGTTTGATGCTAGATGTGATGAAAGAATTTTCCTTGGATACTCTACTAAAAGTAAGTCCTACCGGTGCTACAATAAGAGATTGAGAAAGGTTATTGAGAGTGCTAATGTGAAGGTTGATGAAGGAAGGGAAATAACATCAGATCTAAGTAGCAATGAATCAAATGAACCTGCTATTATAGTCAATGAAGAAAAGATGGAACAAAAGGAGAGTCAAGTTAAAGAAGAAAAAGCTTCAGAAAGTGCTGTTAAGATTCCCAAGTATGTAAGGATTAATCATTTTAAAGATCAGATAATTGGTTATAAAATCAAAGTGGTATTGGCAAGGAAAAGAGCTACAGAGGAACAGGTGAACTACTATTTGCTTTCATAGATTGAACCTAAAATTGTGTATGAAGCCTGCCAAGATGAAAGTTGGGTTAAAGCCATGGAAGAAGAGCTGATGCAAATAGAGAAGAATCAAACTTGGGAATTGGTTCCTAGACTTGCTGATAAGAATGTGATTGGAACTAAATGTGTTTTCAGAAATAAGATGAATGAAAATGGAGTAGTAAGAAACAAAGCAAGACTGGTATGCGAAGGATATTCTCAAGTTGAAGGAATAGACTTTGAGGAGACTTATGCTCCTATGGTAAGGATTGAAGCAATAAGAATGTTTTTGGCATTTACAGCTCACAAAAATTTCAAAGTATACTAGATGGATGTGAAGTTTGCATTCTTAAATGGAGAGCTAGAAGAAGAGGTCTACATTGAACAACCAGAAGGATTTTAGCCATCAGACCAAGGTGACATGGTGTGCAGATTGAGGAAAGCCTTATATGGACTTAAGCAAGCTCCTAGAGCCTGGTATGCAAGATTGGATAATTATTTATCATAATTAGGGTTCAGTAAAGGTACTACAGACAATAATCTCTATTTTAAAATCAATGATGATCAAATTCTGATTGTTGTGGTCTTTGTTGATGATATTATCTTTGGAGGCAATGAAGGTATGTGTAAGGAATTTGCAAAGGAAATGCAAAAAGAGTTTGAGATGTCTATGTTTGGTGAAATGAATTTCTTTTTAGGACTGCAGATTACTCAATCAGAAAAAGTAATTTTTATTTCTCAGTCCAAGTATGTGAAAGAATTGTTGAAGTTTGGAATGGAGGATTCTAAGCCAGTGTGTACTCCTATGGTAATTGGTTGCAAGATAAGCAAGAATGATGAATCACCTAAGACTTATCAGAAAAAGTATAGATCTATGATTGGAGGACTACTTTATCTAACCCATACTAGACCTGACATAATGCATGTAGTATACCTTGTGGTAAGATTTCAAGAAGATCCCAAAGAGTCACATGTGATGGAAGTTAAGAGGATCATGAGGTATTTAAAAAGCACTTTAGACTATGGATTGTGGTATCTCAAAGACACTGATTTCACTCTTAGTGATTATACAAAAGCAGATTGGGCTGGAGATGCTGATGACAGAAAGAGTACAAGTGGAGGTGCTTTCCTCTTGGGTAACAAATTGGTTTCATGGCTGAGCAAGAAGAAAGAATCAATTTTGTTGTCTACTACAAAAGCAAAATATATTGCTGCAACATGTTGTTGCACTCAAGTGCTTTGGATGAAGCAAACATTGAAGGACATAAGAGTTGTGTATGAAGAACCTATTTCAATCTTTTGTGACAACACAACTGCTATAAACATCTCAAAAAACCCAGTGATGCACTCAAGAACAAAGCATATATCAATAAGGTATCACTTTCTGAGAGAAAAGGTAACAGAGAATGAAGTGAAGATGAATTATGTATCTACCAAGGATCAGATTGCAGATATTTTCACTAAGCCTTTGCCTAAGGATACTTTTGAGTATCTCAGAGAAAAGTTAGGGGTTATTACCCCTACTCTAAACTAAGATGCGTGGGAAGTGCATCAGTCCAGTGGTGCCCAAAGTCTTATTCTTTGATCTGGATTGATGTTTTGAAAGCTACCTTTCAGGGGGAGGAGGTAGATGTTTCTGATATGAGTTCCTGATAAAGAGAAGTAAGTATTACAGTATTGCTGATAGAGTAATTCTAGTTTGATCAGAGCAATAGTTTGCAAGTATGTGCAGAGGAAGAGAAGTGATGCCCTTTGCCATTAATGTCAAAGGGGGATAAAAATTGTGTGAAAATCTCAGGGGTAGAAAGAGTTCAGTTGTGTAAAGAGAAAGGGGGAGAAAGTAATCAATGCAAAATCTTGTCTTGATGGCTCTTATAGTTTTTCACATCAATGTTGCCATCAATGACAAAGGGGAAGATTGTTGCAAGTATGTGCTTACCGGTGTTGTCATTGATGTCAACATATATGTGTTGTCATTGTTGCCAACTGTGCTCTTGTTTTGATTCTTACTTGTATTGGGTTAGTTTCTTTGTATTGTCTTACATAAGTATTGAAGATAATGAGAAAATGTTCCTGATACTGAGTTTCTAAGTGCTTTTGAGAAAATTTGCTCTCCTAGTAGAAACAATGTGTTGCAGAGTTTCCTAGCTTACAGAAGTACAGTGTAGTGTTTTGCTCCACATATTTTGTATACTAAATATCTTTTTATACAGATTGGAAGTTATGTTAAGGAATGTCTGTATGCTATGTTTCAAGTTTGAGCCTCCGGTGTGAAGATTTGAGCGAGTTTTGTTAACTAGAGTAAAAACTATTTTTCTGTGCATTTAGTGGTGACAGGGAGAATTTGTTCTGCTCTCCATTTCTCTGCATTTAATTTTTATACTCTGTGGTTCTAGAATTAAGTTTTTAATGATGTTATGTGCCTTCATTTCAAATAGTTCATGATTTGGTGCTGTGCAAGTGATCTTTCTTTTATGATAGTGGTCGACAGTAATGTTTAAGTGCTCTGGTTTGAAGAATATTATGGTTAAAGTGTTTAGAGGTTGTGCGGATGTTCTTTGTGATTGTAACGTACTTGTGGATGTCTCTAGATCATGTTCCTTCCTTTTGATTGGTCCGCAAAGTGTAATCTGGATCGTGCATGAAGCGTGTTCTTAAAGGTCTTAGTGTTAACACCAGTTTTAGCTGACTTGGTTGTTTTCACTACTTACGATTATGCTTTGGAGTTTGTGATAGCATGTTTTTGTGTGGAAGATTGCATTTGAGTCCCAGATAAGGTGTGGTTTGGTCCGCATTCATTCTTTTCCTTTATAAATCTATTTAGGTCCAGACCTATTCTAATGTATGTGTGTTTTCTGACCTTGGAGATTGCTCCAATGGTTGATGTTTGTAATGCCGACCTTGATGCTCATTCCAAGGTTGATGAATTGTATAAATACTTCTAATATAGTCGTAAATAATGTGTGTATTATGAAGATGCGAAGATAAGTGCGAAGTGAAAAAGTAGAGCAAAGTAGAGGAGAATTATTGTTCTTCAATGGAACTGAACCTTGGTATAATGCAGATGCTATTATCTCAGATCACCAACTCTAGCAGTGAGCCACCCACTGGCAGTGAGCCACCCCATTGGTAGTGAGCCTCTAATTTTTTATATTGCTATTACATATTATATTGTGAGCTAACACTCACCATGGTTTTTCCCTTATTGGGCTTTCCACGTAAAAATTTGGTGTCTCATGTGTTGAATGTGTGAATGTGTTTAAGTTTCTAATTTCATGGTTAAAACACAATAACAATGATTAAGTGGTTGATGTGTTAATGGTTTTGAAGTTTTGGTTACAACTGATTCACCCCCCCTCTTAGTTGTCTTACACTTTTCAACAGATATTTGGTGAAGCCTTCTAAGAGCCAAATCCAAATTCCTTAGCACAATCTACCTTCCAAGACCAAGATCCTTCCCAAATCCAGTAACAATAGCCAAAAGAAAGAACCCCTCTCACCTCAACAAGAGGTAGATAAATGAGGAGAAGATAAAGAGGGAGATAAACAGGGATTCAAAAACCATCCCCGTGAATGAGGAGGTGACACTTATCACCTTCTCATTAACTCTCACAAGCACAACTCCCCACATGTGTTCTCACACATGTGTGAGATATTGAGGAGTAGGGAGGTGACACTTGTCAACCTCTCATTCCTCCTCAATAGCACATCTCCCCACACTTCTCACACATGTGTGAGGCATGGGGAAGAGGAAAGTACTTGCGGTTCTCTTCCCAAGGGCTCTTACATTGTGTGCTCACACATGTGAGACCCTTGGGATTCCCCCAAGCCCTTATAAGAACCTTGGGTTGTGGGATTTGGATGTGACAAGTCACCCAACCCTCATCCCAAAAACCCTAATCTCTCCACTTAACTCCCATGGTCAAATAGTGTGGTCAAATATGAGTTAAAACTCATGATTTGAGGTCTATAAGGTACCTAACCCATAGGTACTTGACCTAGGACCCTTAAATACATGAAATTAACATAAAAAATCTCAAAAATCATCATTTAAAAAGTCCCTAAAACCCATGAATGAAAATGGACACATGGATGACACGCATCATCCACCTCATCCTAAGTCATCCTTAGGAGACTCAATTTAACATTAAAATAAATTAATAACAAATTACATTAATGCTCAAACAACAAATAACCTTTGTCCACATTAGGAACTGGGTTGACATCACGAGGATAATTACTAGGGTTACTTGTGAGACCTCCTGTTTCCATTATGCATGGAAATAACCTGCACACTTACACACACACACATCAATAGTCCAATGTATATCATAGCCGAAGCAATTCAATTTATACACACACATGATCGCATGAGTTTATACATTTTCAATTAGGTCACTTCCATAACACATGATAAATTTCACTATATTCCCAAATCAAATTTACTTTCAACAACACAATCATGATCATGGAATCATAAATCAACATACTATTCTACCAACTCAATTAGCTCGTTCTATAAATTTAATTGCATCATGTAAATTATAAAATTATAAAACATTCATCATCATAGAAGCATAATATAACCTAGCATGTATAGATATAGGATCATAATATAACAACACATCTATCTACTCAAAAACACAAAATAAAGCCATCAAAATTCTAATTTATGGGATCAACAGTCCTCAGTAATATCCAGTGTCAAAATATAATCCATAGAAACAAGTCTCATAGTCGAATCAAGGGGAGTATTAAAGGTGGGTCTCACAAATTAATAAAAATAATCTACTTAAACATGTAAGGTATTAACCCTCAAATGTAAATGGGCTAGTAAATATATTACTTTTGGATGATGATACTAATTAAACAAATTATTAAACTTAATAAATTTGAGTGTAGATGGTTAGAATTGAAATTAAGGAAATCTAAAGTATATTGTGAAATATTTTTAACTAATATTACATGTGAAAGTTACACTACAGGTAAACAACCTATGCTGATATTTATGGATGTATATTATGCCTCTTAATATTACACTTGTTTATATGACATGCTGGTTAGCAATCTCAATTGATACAAATTCATGGATTTACTTTGCTATGGTAAAATTATACATTCTATTATATTTCACAATAATAAACCGGTAATAAGCTAATATAATGCACAACTGCAAATAGAGAAACACAAGTGAAATGAAAGAAAAAAAGAAATTGAGGAACACAATTCTTGGTGACAGTGAGAGAAATATAACTATGTTTCAATTATTTAACAAATGTATGTAATTTTTTTTTGACGAATTAACAAGATATTAGGGCTTTTAAGAATATTGATACTACACTATAACTAGTAAAACTAAGGGATGGTTCCTTGAAAATAATATTAAAACATTGTTTTAGATCTTTCCAAAAACAAAGCTATGTGCCTAATAATCAAATATTATATGAACTAAATTTGTTTCTCTCAAAGTTTCTATCTAATATGATGCTTTATATTGATCCTTATGGCTTTTGAATACAGTAATCAAAGGACGTGTATGAGCAATAGTACAAAATCTATGTAAGAGGCAATCTATTTTTGATTCAAATCCTCTATAAAATTAGTACAACATGTCAATCTACTTGTGATCTATTGTTTCTTTACCCTTGGTGTGATTCAAGTTGTAAATATTTAAGACCACTTATGTGTATCCAACAATTTTTTGGAGACCTAAATAATAGGAGATGGCAATCTATATTTTTTATAATACTAAATAATTTATAATGACATACAAAGAAGAAATACACAATAATAGTTTATAGTGTTTACAATACTAATTTTATGCAAAAATAATATGGTAGTTTATGCAAGTAGCCCTAATCTAGTAATGAAACAAAGATTAAAAACTAACAATAATTTCATTCGTCACATTGGTTTATTAGTTCAATGCATAAATATACATAATTGTGATCAATACTGGCTCTGATACCTAATGTAAGTTAACAATTTCCAATACAAGAATGCACAAAAAATTATAATCTAGATCATAATCAGATGATTAGATGACATTATTCCTTATTAAATTCATGTAAAATAATTAAATACCTGAAGGGGCTATTTTGTTAAACGATTCTGGACCCTCTTTTCAAGCTAAACTAATCAAAAATAATCTTTTCCTCAAATATCAAATTACTGCAAATAAATATATTAATCCAATCTCAACAATTTGTATAACTGAGAAGAAGCATACATATCTTTTGAATCCTGGCAATTCTTCAAATATCACTCTGGGGAATGGATTATAGACTCAACCCCTTTTAGCATGTGAGCACCTCCAAGAGGAATCTGGTTCTTGTTTAGAACCCACAAGTTCTTATGCAGAACTGACCATGCTTTGTAGTACACCATCCCTGGCTAGGACAATCCCAAGTGTACATTGTACCCTGAGTTGGATACACACTGTGTGCCCCTTGTCCAATTCTCACCGCCTATCAAATCTATAACCCTTCTCCTTCGTGATTCCTGCACTTCCATTCTCCTCTATCTTTCCTATATGCCTTTACATTATTTTTTCACGGGTTTAAATAATAACCCAAAGGGTAGTTTTAATGTTCATGCCCTTTCATAACAAAATTACAATTAAGTTATAACTTCTCATGAATTTTTCTCTAATATAATTCCTTTTATTGATCTTTTATTCTTTTAAGTAACTTTTATCTCTCACGGGAAAAAGTCCTGTAACAAATCCTAATCAACTTGCCAAATCCAATAAAGTTCCTAATCCTTAATCCATCTAATCCACCTAATCTACTTCCCAATCACTATCATTATCCTAAATAATCCCATCATTGAGCTTAATCACTTCCCAATCCAATACTTAGTCCATCATCCTTCATCCATTATTATCCTTAATCCACTTTCCTTAATCCAATTTCATCATCATCTTAATCCAATCCCCTTATCCATTTAATTCCCTTTTACAAAAATCCCAATCTAATCTAATTATCCCTCATCTAAAATCAACTGTCCATTATCGATCAATCCATCCATCCATCCCTAATCAATATCCCATCCCAATCCTTAATCAAATTTATCCTTTGAAAATAAAAAATTGGTTAAGGACTTAGTCCCTTTCAACCCCATCAAATTTCATCCAAACCCAAATCATTTTCCTTCAAAATCATCATCCAAACCATCATCTAAGGGTTCTAGACCTAATTCCTAATCAATCCCCATCAAAATCCAAGCCCAAACATCAAACTTGAGGTCTTATTTTCATAAAGTGCCTCTATAATCCCCCTTTTCATGAACAAGTGCCCTTGTCCTAGACAAACACCTTTGTAGGATACTTGAGCGTCTCTATCCTACACAAGCATCTTTTTAGATAGGCACCACTATAATCGTCAAGCACCTTTGTTTGCTACTAGGGTGCCTTTGTCAAACCAACCAAATCTCCCCCATCCCCCCAATCAAACATCAAAAGGGCCCTTGGCCTAATCAAAATCAATCCAAATCCAACCAAGATCAAGTGCCATACATTGTTGACCTTGATTAGTCAAAATCAAATCAAATCATCCATCCAAGAATCAAGTGCCATATATCATTGGCCTTGATTAATCCAAAAACAATCCAAACCCAAATCAATCAACCCCCTCTAACCAAAATCCAAATCTAAGGTCATTTTCATATCAAATAAAATCTTAAGTCCTGAACCTTAGACACTAAAATCATAAGTCATCCTACGTCACATCATCCCAAATCCAAGCCTAATCACAAATCCATACAATTCCAATGATGATGATAGTCTTGTTTACCAAGATGAAATTGTTAATCTTGATGAAATTATTGAAAGTAAGCTTGCCGTAAACATCCATCGTCCATCCATAAAAATGCAAGCTCCTTATGACCATGCATTGGCTAGCACAATCTATACCCCCACACCTAATTGAATACCTTATGGTCATCCTTACGCTACCCTTGACAAGGGAAATCCATTTTATCCCCCATCCATATCCCAACATCCATTCTCATATGAGGTCCCCGTCACTTCCACCTCTTATCCACATCCTTCATCCCCTCATCAACCACATCCTTGATATTCTTATCTCACTTATCCAAATCCTTCATATCATTATCCACCAACCCCACTATCCACTTCACCATCCAATCCAGCATCTAATTCTCCCACTAAATCTGAATCCCTCTTCTCAAGTTTTCTCCAAACACTAGTAGAATTTTGGCAAATAAATGACTACGTAACAAAAACTTTTAGTCACGACAACTAAAAATGACTAAATTCTACTAATTTTTTGAAACACAGCTATAAATGACTAATTAATGACTAATTTGATCATCAGGTAAAAACACAACTAAATAATTAGTCACATATGATATTAAAGTGGGTAATTAAAAAAAGAGGGAAATGTGAAGTTGAGCAAGTGATAAATTATTTTTTTGATTTTTGCAAGGAGGGAAACTTGTCGGGTTTCATTCTCTCTTTGCTTTTTTTTTTCAGGCAAAAGGACTAAAACAACACGGGCTCTTCCAAGATGGACGCCTTCTCTATTGTTTGCTGCTTTGAAGAGGAAGGTTGCAGTGTTTGTGGGCAGTTATCTAAGTTTCATTTAGCTAAGATCATGGGGCAGCTTCATGGCAATATTTTTGAGCATTTTCAATCTTCATTTGCACAATTGGTTGTTTCCTTTGCCTCTTTTCTATGTTTTTCCATCTTCCTGGGGTTGCTTTGTTTCATTTCTAAGTTGCAAAAGGCAAATAAGGTTGTGTTCTTTCTTCATGTTCTTGCATATCAATGTCTTCTTCGTCCATTTAAAGGCTCTTTCCCTTATTCCCATGGTTTAGGGTTTTCTTTTGTGTTTGATATGCATTTTCAGTTCGAAATGTTGCTTTGTAGAGCTCTATTTTATGTATTATGGAGGCAACATTATGCAATAGAAGTTTTTAGAATCAAAACCCTTACAATCTATCCCTTGGACAATGTTTCAAATCATTATGCTTTGGGATCTAGGGTTTCAAGAGTGCAACAAAGAGACAATGGTTTTGTTTCAGGGATATTGGCTTGTTGCAATATCATTAAATCCATTGTGTTAGGTTCATTAAGGAGGCAGTAGTCATTAAAAATGGAGATCAATCTAATTGTGCATCAAAATGAGTATCTAGTCTCTTTGACAAGGAATGGGAATCAAGTCACTATGAGGGTTAGTGATTTTGTATTGGTTGTGTGCATTAAATATATAACTTTTAATGAAGTGATTCTACCTTAAATGCAAGTCCACACCTCCAAGAGGGCACATGCAGGTGTTTATCCAAGTCTACTACAACAAGGCATCATCTGGTTTTAGCCAAACATTGATCCTCTGTACACAGATATTGCTCTCAACAAAACTCTGCCATTGATTCCAATGCTAGGTGATCCATCAATCTGATTTGTTCTAACAATGAGATTTTCCTTATGGGTAACTCTTTTTCAAGCAAAATCAAATATTTATTGAGTGGGATGATACTCCACAAACACAAGATATTAATGGTTTTTATTGTTCGTCTTTCCTATTTTTTTCTTAAATTATTTTAGTGTTCTTCCTTCAAATTGATAAGATTATATATAATGTTTATTGCTACATGCAAATTAAACAAATACCTTGGCTAATACTTTGTACATATCAAGTACTTACTGAAAATTTGATGGACCCTTCCCATATTCCATATGCACATCATGGGCTTCTTGCTCAAACATTTAGACCATGGGTTTCAACAACAATGTAAGTTCTTAGACTATCTTGTGTAAGTTTGTTTCACATTCTTTAAAATCAGAATTTTTCAAAATAGAAACCTTAGGAAGAGTTGTTGAAAATGGTAAAAGCTAGTAACATTGTGAATGTGATATTGTCTTGAGATTATATAAAAAAAAGTTTGGTAATTTAACTAAGTTATTGTATTCTTTTAATGGCATATTAGATGCCCCAGAGAGCAGGCAAGCCATTGGATTTTCATGTAAGTAATTTGGACAAATCAAGTTTTGAAGGTGAACATGAAATGGACCCTGCAACATTTATAGCTCCTTGCATCTTGTTGCCCTAAGTTCTTTCTTTGTTTTATCCCTTGTAATTTTCATCGGCCTTATTCATCTATTTCTTCCTTCGGGTCAGTTTTGCTTAGTCATTTCCATCTGTCGGTGATCCTTTGTATTCTTGATGTCAAGTCTGCGGGTTCACAAGTTCTTGAACTACCTGACCTCCTAACTCACCTTGAATTTCTAGTGCCCCGAGTCTTTGTTAAGCCTCCGTAAGAAGACTTTCCTTTGTAGTCGTGAGGTCGGGGATTCTTTGAAGTTTTGAATCTTTGACTCCTAGTTCAAAAGTTCATATTCTACTCGACTCACTGACTTCATGTGGCGTACTTTCCTAAGTAGTATTAGTTGTGCTAGTATGTTGTACGAAGGAATGACACTTGTCATTATGCATTCAATTTGAGGTACGTGCGTGCATGGTGGCACATTTATTGGAGGGAAAGTCAAGGCATGCATTTATGATTTTTAATGATAAATTCACCACCAATATTTAATGTCTTTCTCAGGGGAGTTCATGAGAAGTGACTCGAATTAAAGGCCCGCATAGGGTGGTATAATGAGCCAAAAGAATGTGTTGCATAGGAACAAACGGCTAGCTTACTACATGTGGAATTTCAACTCATATTTACTCTTGCAGGTTAGTAAAGCTAGTAACTTTTGCCTCTCTATAAAGGCTTCATATCTTCTTGGAGGAGTTAGATATTTCTATTTCCCATGTATCTACATAAGGAATTCTCTGTGAGTGTTTTGCCTCATTCTCTGCTATCCGCACCTATCTCCGAGTCTCTTGTTTATTGGTTTCTGGAGTATACAAGAATGAAATTTAAGTTCCAAGGAGCTCCTATAGCCTCTATTATAGAGAATGGTCTGGCTAGGGTAAAGGATACTAATTTGGGCCATGTTGATTTAGATGATTTTTGGGGAAGAATACAACCTAAGAAAAGTACTCCTTTAGCAGAGAAAATTGTCAGCAGCGGTCTACATAAAGCTACTAGCTTTCTGCTTGTCATGCCTTGTCCTGAGTTAATGGTTGCATGTGCCAATGGTTATTTTCCAGACTCTCAGGAGATAAAAACTCCCAATGGTATTGTGGTGGCCATTGATTCTAAATCTATTGCTTTGGCTCTAGACTTGGAAGAATACGAAGATAATACTGATGTAACTATGTCCTCGGCCTAGAATTACTACAATGTAAAGAGAGATTGGTGTCGTACATGTGTCGCCAAACATTGGCTGGAAGAAGAAAAGACCGGGAAGTCTCGGCTGCCCGCTAATTTGAAAAGAAGACATTTCAAGGAGGAAATCTCAGATATGATAACCCTGCTGAACAGAGTGATTGGTAGTCTTGAGTCAGATGTTTTCAAATTCTAGATATGCAAGTTTATCATGTTAATTTGTGTGGATCACCAAATTGACTAGCCAAGAATCATCAGCAGTTGTCTACATGAGCAGCTGATAAATTTTACACGAAGCTCAAACTTACAAATGTGTTCTCAGTTGATCTACATTTTGGCTCGAAAAGAGGCTCCTTGGCCTAGATTGAGGACCGAGAGGAGTTCTTCGGCGAGCATGCCTGTGTATAAAATTTTCCCTCAATTGCAAAGAAGTGAAGGTATGAAGGATTTCCGTCGTGTGAATGACGCATTTTCTATGTTGCTAGCTAGAAGAATTGATGGCTCAATAGAGGAGATTTTCTGTAGAAGCATTTTCACTGGTCACAAAGTTCGAAAGTGTCTATGTTCAGTTTGACCACTTCTCATATTTGAGGATTGGGGGTTATGAAAATGCCCCATTAAAATTGCCTCGATATCCCTCCGACTATTTGGTATTATTGGAATTTTGCCACCAAATGGCTATGGTCAATGTCAAATATCAAGCAATGAAAAAGAAAGGGTATTCTTTTCCCATATCTTTGTCCTTCTACTCTTGCAAAAATATTGAAGGTGCTCAGAATGTAGACAAATTGTTGTCTGAGTTTAGTCTTCATAGTTTGTCTCCTCGTGTATCATTCGATAGTAAATTTTTTATAAAGGAACATATGCATGGAGGGGGTTCCTACTTACACATTCGTCAGCTTGAAGATTTTTTGGAGGATTGTGTTGACAAAAGAGAAGTTCAGAAAAGGAAGTGGATGAGGTTGACTATTGATCAAGTCCGTGCTTTCAAGCTAAACATTCAGGTCCCAGATATAATTGATGATTTTTCAAATCTTTTGAGTGAAGAATATGATACAGTGTCTAGGGAACCCCTACCCCCAATAGAATGGTCGGTGAAAGAAGTCACAGATGTTATGTTATTGACATTTCATGTTCTAAGGAGAACTAAAAAGTGGTTGCAAGCAAAAGCTAGGGAATGTGTTGATTCATCGACACCTAAGGACTTGGCCTCTCAAGATCAAGCCAGGTCCCAAATTGCCACCTCACACAGAAGGGCATCCAGTTCGGATCCAACTTTGCAAATAATTGGTTCGCAACCAAACGGTGATGGTGAAGATCCACCTGAGGAACTTAGTAAGTTGAAGACCGCCTATGAACAAGATGTTCAAGTCACAAAAAGGAATACCAGATTGGCAGCATTATCATCTAAGGTTGACCATGTGCCCTCATCAAACATCAAGCAAGTGATTATGATTCTTTTATCTTCTCACAATTGGGAGATAATTTATTACATTCATTACTTAGTCCACCTAATTCCCTGCAACAAAAAGAGACGCCTGGGCAAAACTCTCATCCTGCACCAATAGTGGCTACTACCAATGTTGCCAATGCACCAGTCTCACCTCCAAACTAGCTAAAGAAGGTAGTCCAAAAGAAGAAGAGATACACTGTTCCATCCGACAATGGCATTGATATTGTTGCTAGTTTGTTGCAGATGCTGCCAAAACTAAAATGTGCAAAAAGGATGTCTAGGATGGTAACTAATGCCACCTCAGGAAATCAATTCTTGGAGATTGTAGACCCACTGGTCAAGAAGAATGAAGATGAAATAACTAAAGCTGATTTCAGAGTAAGCTGAGTGGATCTAGGACAATCGACCACCGAGGGTGATCTGTACCACATGCACTATTTAGTGGGCAACATTTCTAAAAGAGTGAAAGATTTACAAGATGAAAATTTGAAGTTGTTGTCGCATGTAAGTTCTCTATCCTCCACCAATTCAATTGTTGAGATAATTTCTCCCTCTATTGGAACTTCCTCCACTGCCAAAATTCCCACTCTTGACCCAAATATGCTTCAACAAATTAGAACTTCTTTGTCTATGAGGCAAGCTATGGAGCAATGGACTAAGAAGATCATATTTGATGGTCTTATATTTATTAAGGAAGCTGTGAAATTGTTTGATTCTATTCATGCTAAAAGAGAGGTTTTAATAGTGGAATTTGAGAAGGTCCGAAGTGATCACCATAGTCTAAACTTAGTCTCTAAGGAAGTGTGGGAAATCGCTAACATGGACCCTTGTATCCTAATGGCTGAAGAAGTCATAGCTAACCCTAAAGAATTGGATACTGCTGCATGGGCTGATACACTAGAATGGAAGATTGGCATATTTACAGCAACAAGAAAAAATAGGAAGGCAGTGGCAATTTATTACAAAGAGATGATGAGAATTAAAAGAGATTTTGTTGCTTTGGATGTAGAAGCCAATGGGTCTGATGATGAAAAGTTGTTGGACGTCAAGATAATCAAGCAAAATTTCAAGAAGGTGGTAACAGAGGATATAGTAAACTATAGTACGATTACATGGGAGTCGTTGGGCAAACTTTCTAAGATGGTAGCTTATATTAGCACTTGCAAAAATGGCATCGAGGAGATACATCGAAAGGTGATTGACTCCAACAAGGCTATCATGAAAAGGAAGCGTCGAATCAGCATGACCAAATCTCCACCTAGCATGGTGTTAACACCTGTTATCAACAAATACATAGCATATAAAGCCAGATTGCGAGCACAAGTAGCTCAAGCGGTGCAAAGTGTCACCAAGGAAGGCGAGCAGTCGAGGGAAGATGAAGAAATGGATGAGGTGGATGACGGTGAAGTGGACTTGCAAATCTTGAATTGATTTAAAATTTCATATTTGCAAAGTTATCTTTTATTTGCTCTAAACCTATAGGCTCTGGAGGGCCCATTATTATTATGACCATTTAAACAATCTTTTAACCAACTGTTTCAAGAAGCCATTATGGTTTTTCTAGACAGTTATGCTTTGGCTCAGCTATATATTATGAATAGCTGGTCAAAGTTAAGGACTCTTCTTTTTGGTAAAAAAATTGTTTTTTTGGGAAGGGTGATAGTTAAATTTTGTTTTTCTGGGAAGGGTGATAGTTAAATTTTGTTTTTTGGCTTTTATGATATATGAAATACAATTAATACAGTGGAGTTTTGGGTGATCATAGACTTTGTGCTGTGATTATTTGAATTTATGTTCTTCCTAAGTTGAATGTTGTTCTACTGATGTTAATGGTATTCATATATTCGGGTGGTTGGATGTTATTGAATTTCACTCACTGCTTCGAATAATCTATTTGTTGGTAGTTTATCTCAAGGTGGTGATTTCCTGTGTATGTATAATATTTTCAATATTCTATTGTGATTGGGAGTCTATGAACTTCTCATGTTGGTGTTATAGTTGTAGATTCACCTTTATAGATTTCTAGTTAAAATCTCCTCCTTTATCTTGCTTTCTAGTTAAAAGCAACCTCAAATTTATATTCCTTAGAATATTTGTAGAAGGTAGCTACACCTTGCTAAACAATGCAGAGAGCTGGTGTAAAATACCAATACATCAGACTCAATTGTTGATTACATTTGTCACTTGTCCAGACATGAGTATATAGAGTTAGGTGACAAATCTATTAACCAATAGATTTTTGGAGACTCTACTGGGGATCGATCAGAGTTTGTTATATCATCTTTGTGAGTTTCTTAATTGGATTTTATGGTTCTTCACGGGAGACGTGCACCAGTCTTGTAGCCTAATGTTGATTGGCTAGTAGGAGACTGAGAAGATATTGTTACTAGCCTTAGGCTTGTTGCCTGGCAAACCAAAAGAACTAATCAGCAGTATCACCAAGTTAATGAAGTGCTAGAAGAGGAAGAAGATCTTGGTGAAATTATAGAAGAAAACGCATGTTGTTTTGCTAATGTTCAGGAGTTGATTTTCATCAGATTGATTGTACCTACACCAAGAAGAGAAGAACCTCTGCAAATTGGAATGGTTCTTGAAAATAGACTCAGAGACCTTGTTGCTAGACTGGTAAATCAAAATCTTGCCAGACCAATTCTTCCTCACAATAACTAGTAAGTGGTCTGGTGACTCTACTTAATTGTTTTATTGTATATTTGTAGAAGTGGGACATGAAAAGATATACACGAGGGGATAGAAAAAAAGGTATAGATGATATTGATTTTGATTTGCTCCAATCTTTGAACTTCGCTCCTTATCCTCCCACGAGAAAAGTCAAATCCTTGAGCAGACCATCCTCTCCTCTACCCGCTAGAAGTGTTGCTGGTTCATCTTGTCAAAGCTTGACCTTACACGATACTGTCTTACCTTTACAAGTAAATTTCCTTCCTCTAAATATGGCCCATCCATAGCCTCTACCTGTTCCATGGGGCGTAGCCATTGGACTGCTCAACCTTGGTGCTAATCTACATGATCTTCCTAGAGGGTCAGGTAAAATTTTACCTATGTTTAGAGGTGATGGCAAAGTTACTCCTGAAGAACACCTTAATGCCTTCTTTTCTGCATGTTCTATCCTGGGGGTTCAACATGAAGATGTATCCGTTAGGTTATTTGTCGAGTCGCTAGCTGACTAAGCTACTAAGTGGTTTTACCACCTTCCTAATGCTTCCATCAATGATTGGGCTACAATGAGGCAAAGATTTGAAGAGAGATTTAAAACTACTGATAATGAACATACACTAGTAGCCCAATTGTCCACTATGAAGAAAGAGATTCAGGAGAAAATGAGGGAGTACGTAGCTAAGTTCAATAGACTAACCAATAGAAATCCTCCAAATGTTAGACCCAGAGATGGGCTAATGATGTGTTTCTTTATCAATTCATTGCCACTGAATGTTAGTTATGCCATTAAAAGACAAGGAGTCCCTAACTTGGCTGCTATGCAATCATTCGTTGTTACTGTGGAAGATGATTTGATTACTGCAGGGAAATGGAAGAGAGAGTTACAAATTGGTAAATCTGCAGTAACCAGTTCTACTAATCCTATCATTAAGAGAATGGCCAATGACATTATCACTCTAAAATGCCATATGCCTAAATGTCCTATGTAAAATCCTCAAGGAGGTTATAATAGGACATTGCAATTGCCCGGCCCTAATTAGAGGTTAGCTATTGAAGGACCTTCAGCTGGTAAGAGTAATCATATCATTTGCAATTTTCATCTCACATCTAACCACAATGGAGCCTTGTATCCTGAGATGATGCGGTTTATGCAAATGTTGTCTATGAATGAACACGTTGAGGAAACATTAGTAGAAGAACCTCCCACACCAGGTGATGCTGGTGTGAATTTCTTTGAGTATGAATCAGATGAAGAGAATGGAGAAGATGTGCATGTTGAAGTGGACAATTCCAACTATGCGGTGTTTACTTGAGGTTAGCAAGCACAGAGGGGTCAGAATACTCAAGGCCAATCCAATAATTCAAATCCTACCCCTAAGTATATCTTGACAAGACAAAACAATGCCAAGAAAGCTGAGGAGGTGCCAACCAAACATGTAGCCACTAAGGTACCATCTACTTCATCCTCTAAAACTCATGTCTCAAGTTCATTTGATATTGTAGAATCATGTAAGAATACTAAGATTGAGATTTCCCAAGCTGAGTATTTGAGGCTTAACCCATCTGAACTTGATAGACTGGTTAAGTACGTCAGATAGGAACCTTCCCCTTCCCATTATAATGATCAAATATCTAGTGATGCTAAAATACATGCAAAAGGCAAAAACTATTCCAACTCAAGTTCTCGAGACATTGGTCCCCAAGATCCTCCTAACAAACTAAAGCCCTTTTATATTTCTCTTTATATTGTTGGTTTTAAACTCATTAATTGTGTTATTGATTATGGGGCCTCAGAGAATGTTATGCATGCACAAGTTGCTAAAGCTTTAGTTTTGTCTTATACGCCCTCACACGGCAAATATTTTTCAATGGATGGCTCCTCGGTACCTATCTTGGGTCAGATTAAAGATGCCCAAACTATGGTTAGCTGCTTTCCCAAAGAAAAGATTGAAGTTGACTATTCTTGTAGCGGACATACTTGCCAGTTATGGGATGCTCTTAAGTCGTAGTTTCTGTAAAGACCTAGGGAGAGAAATTCAAATGGATTGGTCACATGCCCTAATACCTATTGATGGGAAGAAAGTTCACCTTAACCCCAAACCTAAAGCCAAGTTCACTGTGCTCAAATCTGGAGATCCTAGAGCAGACATTCTGTTTGTGGAAACTAGATCAGACACTTATATGTGTACATCTGCTGAAGATGAGAATATGAATTTAATCAATCCTGATCTAGTTGATGAGTTATGGACTCTAGAATTTGATGGGAGTTGTTCTACCACAAGATCTGGGGCAGGGGTTGTCTTGATTTCACCTTATGGTTACTCTTTTCCTTTTGCTTTCAAATTAGAGTTTGAGAACATAAATAACACAACCGAATACAAAGCCTTATTATTAGGCCTCGAATTGGCCAAAGAAAGGGGTATAAAATAGCTTAAAGTTAAAGGAGATGTCGAACTAATTATTAAGCAGGTGAGAAAATTGTACATAGTAAAAAATGGTAGATTGAGACATTATCGTAATAGGGTATGGGATTATATTGAAGAATTTGATGCTTTTTCCATAGAAGCAGTACCCAGAGAACAAAATTCTAGGGCTGACTCTTAAGCTATTTTAGCATCCCTCCTCCTGCTGCATCCAGATTTTAAAGACAAACCATATAGGATTGAAGTGGTGTATAGGCCCAATGTCCCTGACAATGTCAATCACTTGCAAGTTTTCAATTCTGATCAGCAAATTATTTCATTTCTTGAAAAAGCTAAATCTTTTGCCAGTATATTTTTTGAAGGCAGTAATGATGACAGTAATGATGTCCTAGAGGATGAAATGAAATCCCCTGGTAGTTCAAGCTCAAAAGTCATTCAACTGAAAAGAAATAAGATCCTTAAAGGGCTAGTTTCTCTTGAAGATCTTTTTAATTGACATGATCAATACCTTAAAAAGAAGAATAAAGTTTCAATAACGACTTTAGCTAATTATGACAGGGTGAATATTGGTACCGAGGACAATCCAAAGATTGCGTGTATTGGTAGATGTTGTTCTAAAGAAGAAAAAGAATGTTTGATTTCTCTGCTTACTAGATACAAAGATGTCTTTGCTTGGTGTTATGCTGATCTTAAGAGGTTCAGGAATGGAGAAATGTAGAATCATATTCCTTTGAACCCTAGCACCATACCTTTCAGGCAAAAATAGAGGACTTATAATCCAAAAATAGCTAAAGCCATTTTCAATGAAATTGACAAAATGTTGAAGGCTAAAATTATCTACCCTATCACCATTCTACCTAGGTGGCAAACATTGTGCCCGTCAGAAAGAAAAATGGGGAGATTCAGATTTGTGTTGATTTCATAAATTTGAATTAAACTTCCCTAAAGGATAATTATCCCTTGCCAGTTATGGATCATATTTTACAAACTGTGTCTGGCTCAAAGATGATGTCCATGCTTAATGGGTTTTTAGGATATAACCAAATTGAGGTGGCCCAAGAAGATCAGCATAAGATAGCTTTCACTACCCCCATTGGTGTATTTGCATATAACAGGATGCCTTTTGGTCTTTTTAATGTTGGGGCCACCTTTCAGAGAGCAATGGACCTGACGTTTAGTGATTTGAAAAATAAAATCATTGTAGTGTATCTTGATGACCTGACGGTTTTCTATAAGAAAAGATCTAATCACTTGCATGACTTAGAAGTGGTTCTGCAACGATGCAGGCATAATGGTATTTCCCTAAATCCTAAGAAGTCAATCTTTGCAATCACTGAGGGAAAGCTATTAGGTCATATTGTCTCAAAGGATGGGATAAAATTTGATCTAGAGAGAGTCAGGGCGATTCAACGGTTAAGTCTACCTGCGACTAAGAATAACACGAGGTCCTTTTCGGTCAAATAAATTTCTTGAGAAGATTTGTTCCTGGTTTCGCTGAGCTGACTAAACACATTGCAGAAATGATGAAGAACAATCCTGTATTTAGTTGGAATGTCGAAGGGAAGAAGGCATTCGAAGACATAAAAAGGGCCATTGCTAATGCACCCACACTTGTATACCCTAATTTTCAGAAGGATTTTATTATCTATTGTTACGCCTCTAAGCATACTTTATCAGCAATCTTATTACAGAAGAATGAACAAGGAATTGAAGCTCCCATCACTTTCATGAGTGTGTCATTGAAGAACTATGAGCTTAAATAATCTGCTCTAGAGAAACATGCATATGCAGTGGTGAAGGCACTGAAGAGCTTTAGGTTTTACATCCTACATTCACATACTATGGTATATGTTCCAAAATATGCGGTAAAAAGTATACTAACTTAGCAAGAAATTAGGCGTAACAATAGGGGAGCTTGGATTGCTAAAGTGCAAGAATATGATGTTGAGATCAAACCTACTAACCTAGTCCAGGGTAAAGGACTATGTAAGATGATTGCTAAAAGTAAGGAGGAAGTTAAAGAGGAAATACCCTTGGTTCTTTTCACTAGCAACACTGATGAGTGGTTTTCTAATGTTTCTTACTTCTTAACCTATGGTGACTGTTCATCCCACCTTTCGGCAAAGGAGAGTAGAAATCTAAAACTAAAAGCACACAAATACGTTATTTGGGAAGGTAATTTGTATAAAAAAGGAGTTGATGGAGCTTTCCTAAGGTGTGTAGACAAGGATCAACAAAGGAAGTTACTGGAAGATTTCCATAATGAAGCTTGTGGAGGACACTATTCTGCATCAGTGACAGCTTTCAAGATATTGAGACAATGCCTCTATTGGCCTGGGATGTTTAAAGATGCTTATGAATGGGTATCAAAGTGTGAAAAGTGTTCAAGATTTACAAGCAGACCACAGTTAACTGCCTTGCCTTTGAGGCCAGTAATCATAGATGAACCTTTTATGCAATGGGGTTTAGACTTCATTGGACCAATCAATCCTAACTCAAGTGTTGGACATACTCATATCTTGACTGCAATGGATTATTTTACCAAATAGGTAGAAGATATACCAGTAAGGAGTACTACCTCTAAGGTGGTTTGTACTTTTCTCAAGGAAAAATATCATAGTTAGATTTGGTGTGCCTAAGAAGCTGGTGACTGATAGTGCTTCGAGTTTTTCCTCTACAGAAATTTCTCTCTTCTATTATGACTTTGGTATCAGCCTATCCCATTCATCTGATTATTACCCACAAGGTAATGGTCAGGCGGAGTCTAGTAATAAGAGCCTCATTTCTATTGTTAAAAAGCTAGTTGAATAAAATTAGAAAGGATGGCATAAACATTTATATGATGCTCTTTTGCCCAATAGGATAACATATAAAAGAGCAATTGGCATGTCTCCTTTTCAGCTTGTTTATGGCATTGACAGTGCAATTCATATTCCCTTGGAACTGTTTGCATTAAATCTGCAAAAGGCAATTGAAGATGAATAGTTTCAGTTGGCCCTAGAAAAGAGGATTTTGTACTTACATCAGCTAGAGGAGCAGAGAGAAATTGCTAGGCATCAACAGACTATGAAGAAGATTTTGACAGAAGGGCTAAGCAAAGGACCTTTGTTGAGGGAGATTCTGTACTCTTATGGGATAGGAGAAGGGAACTAAGAGGTGCACATAAGAAATTTGATTCTTTATGGAAAGGCCCCTTAAAAATTAGAGAAGTTGTGGGAGAAAATGCTTTTCTATTAGCATATATTGATGGAACACCACTATCTCTTGCCTATAATGGGCAAGATTTGAAATTATGCAATTGGTAGGGTTTTTGAGTTTGGTCCTGTACCATAGTTTCTTTCCTTGTTTTCCCATTTTTGTTGTGTGTTGTTTCATTTTTGGTGTGACTCTATCGCCTTTGGAATAAGGCTTGTTTGCCATGTTTTTCCTGGGTTCTCTGTGTCCTCTCGAGTCCTTGTCCCCAATTAGAGCCATTTGTTGCCCTAAGTTTTTTCTTTGTTTTTCCCTTGTAATTTCCATCGGCCTTATTCATCTATTTCTTCCTTCGGGTCAGTTTTGCTTAGTCATTTTTGTCTGTCAACGATCCTTTGTATTCTTGAAGTCAAGTCGGCGGGTTCACAATTACCCAACCTCCTGACTCACCTTGAATTTCTAGTGCCCCAAGTCTTTGTTAAGCCTCTTTAAGAAGTCTTTCCTTTGTAGTCGTGAGGTCAAGGATTCTTTGAAGTTTTGAATCTTTGACTCCTAGTTCAGAAGTTCATATTCTACCTAACTCACCGACTTCACGTGGTGTACTTTCCTAAGTCGTATTGGCTACGCTGGCATGTTGTATGAAGGAATGACACTTTTCATTATGCATTCAATTTGAGGTACGTGCGGTCATGGTGGCACAATTATCAGAGGGAAAGTTGAGGCATGCATTTATGATTTTTAATGATAAATTTGTTGCCAATATTTAATGTCTTTCTCAGGGGAGTTCATAAGAAGTGACTCAAATTAAAGGCCCGCGTAAGGTGGTATTATGAGCCAAAAGAATGTGTTGTAGAGGAACAAACAACTAGCTCGCTACGTGCACAATTTCAACTCAAATTTACTCTTGCAGGTTAGTAAAGCTAGTAACTTTTCCCTCTCTATAGAGGCTTCATATCTTCTTGGAGGAGTTAGATATTTCTATTTCCCATGTATCTGCATAAGGAATTATCTGTGAGTTTCTTGCCTCATTCTTTGCTATCTGTACATATCTCTGAGTCTCTTGTTTATTGGTTTCAGGAGTATACAAGAATGAAATTTAAGTTCCAAGGAGCTCATGTAGCCTCTATTATAGAGAATGGTCTGGCTAGGGTAAAGGATACAAATTTGAGCCATGTTGATTTAGATGATTTTGGGGGAAGAATACAATCTAAGAAAAGAACTCCTTTAGTAGAGAAAATTGTTAGCAGTGGTCTACATAAAGTTGGTGTCTTTCCGCTTGCCATGCCTTGTCCTGAGTTAATGGTTGCATGTGCCAATGGTTATTTTCTAGACTCTCAAAAGATAAAAACTCCCAATGGTACTGTGGTGGCCAAAATTGATTCTCAATCTGTTGCTCTGGCTCTAGACTTCGAAGAATACAAAGATAATATTGATGTAACTGTGTCCTTGGCCTAGAATTTCTACAATGAAAAGAAAGACTGGTGTTGTACATGTGTCACCAAACATTGGATGGAAGAAGAAAAGACCGGGAAGTCTCAGCTGCCCGCTAATTTGAAAAGAAGCCATTTCAAGGAGGAAATCTCAGATATGATAACCCTCCTGAATAGCGTGATTGGCAGTCTTGAGTCAGATGTTTTCAAATTATGGATGTGCAGGTTTATCCTGTTAATTTGTGGGGATCACCAAATTGACTGGCCAAGAATCATCAGTGGTTGTCTACATGAGCAACTGATGAATTTTACACGGAGCTCAAACTTCCATATGTGTTCTTAGTTGATCTACATTTTGGCTCTAAAAGAGGTTGCTTAGCCTGGTTTGAGGATCCAGAGGAGTTCTTCGGCGAGCATGCCTGTGTATCAAATTTTCCCTCAATTGTAAAGAAGTGAAGGTATGAAGGATTTCTGTCGTGTGAATGACACATTTTCTATGTTGCTAGCTAAAAGAATTGATGGCTCAATAGAGAAGACAATTTTTGTAGAATCATTTTCATTGGTCACAAAGTTCGGGAGTGTCTATGTTTAGTTTGACCGCTTCTTGTATTTGAGGATTGGGGGTTATGAAAATGCCCTATTAAAATTTCCTCGGTATCCCTCCAACTATTTGGTATTATTGGAAGTTTTCCGCCAAATGGCTGTGGTCAATGTCAAATATCAGGCAATGAAAAAGAAAGGGTATTCTTTTCCCATGTCTTTGTCCTTCTATTCTTGCAAAAATAATGAAGGTGCTTAGAATGTAGACAAATTGTTGTCTGAGTTTAGTCTTCATAGTTTGTCTCCTCGTGTATCATTCGACAGTAAATTTTTTATAAAGGAACATATGCACGGAGGGGGTTCCTACTTACACATTCCTCGGCTTGGTTATTTTTGGGAGGACTGCATTGACGAAAGAGAAGTTCAAAAAAGGAAGTGGATGACGTTGACTGTTGATCAAGTTCGTGCTTTCGAGCTAAACATTTAGGTCCCAAATATAATTGATGATTTTTTAGATCTTTTGAGTGAAGAATATGATATAGTGTCTAGGGAACCCCTGCCCCCAATAGAATGGTCAGTGAAAGAAGTCACATATTTTATGTTATTGTCATTTCATGTTTTAAGGATAACTGAAAAGTGGTTGCAAGCAAAAGCTAGGGAATGCGCTGGTTCATCGACACCTAAGGACTCGGCCTCTTAAGATCAAGCCAGGTCCCAAACTTCCACCTCACACATAAGGGCATCCAATTTGGATCCAACTCTGCAAAGAATTGGTTCACAACCAAATGGTGATGGCGAAGATTCACCTGAGGAACTTGGTAAGTTGAAGACCGCCTATGAACAAGATGTTCAAGTCATAAAAAGGAATACCAGATTGGTAGCCTTATCATCTAAAGTTGACCATGTGCCCTCATCAATCAATCAGGCAAGTGATTCTGATTCTTTTATCTTCTCACAATTGAGAGACAATTTATTGCATTCATTACTCAGTCCACCTAATTCCCTGCAACAAAAAGAGATGTTTGGGCAAAACCCTCATCCTGCACCAATAGTGGCTACTACTAATGCTACCAATGCACCAGTCTCACCTCCAAACTGGTTAAAGAAGGTAGTCCAAAAGAAGAGGAGATACACTATTCCATCCGACGATGGCATCGATATTGTTTCTAGTTTGTTGCAGATGGTGCTAAAACTAAAACGTGCAAAAAGGATGTCTAGGATTGTAACTGATGCCACCTTGGGAAATCAATTCTTGGAGATTGCAAACCCATTGGTCGAGAAGAATGAAGATGAAATAACTGAAGTTGATTTCAGAGTAAGCCGAGTGGATCTAGGACCATCGATCACCGAGGGTGATTTGTACCACATGCACTATTCAATGGGCAGCATTTCTAAAAGAGTGGAAGATTTGCAGGATGAAAATTTGAAGTTGCTAGCGCATGTAAGTTCTCTATCCTCCTTCACCAATTCAATTGCTAAGATAATTTCTCCCTCTATTGGAACTTCCCCCGCTACCAAAATTCCCACTCTTGACCCAAATCTTCTTCAACAAACTACAACTTCTTTGTCTCTGAGGCAATCTACACAGAGCAATGGACTTAGAAGATCATATTTGATGGTCTTATATTTATTGAGGAAGTTGTGAAATTGTTTTATTCTATCCATGCTAAAACAGAGGTTTTAATAGTGGAATTTGAGAAGGTCTGAAGTGATCACCACAGTCTAAACTTAGTCTCTAAGGAAGTGCGGGAAATCGCTAACATGGACCCTAGTATCCTAATGGCTGAAGAAGTCATAGCTGACCCTAAAGAATTGGATATTGTTGTATAGGCTGATATACTGGAATGGAAGATTGGCATATTTGTAGCAACTAAAGAAGAAATAGGAAAGGCAGTGGCAATTTATTACAAAGAGATGATGAGAATTAAAAGAGATTTTGCTACTTTGGATGTAGAAGCCAATGGGTCTGATGATGAAAAGTTGTTGGACGTCAAGATAATCAAGCAAAATTTCAAGAAGGTGGTAACAGAGGATATAGTAAACTATAGTACGATTACAAGGGAGTCGTTGGGCAGACTTTCTAAGATGGCAGCTTATATTAGGACTTGCAAAAATGGCATTGAGGACATACATCGAAAGGTGACTGACTCTAACAGGGCTATCATGAAAAGGAAGCGTCGAATCAACATGATCAGATCTCCACCTGGCATGGTGTTAACACCTGTTATCAACAAATAAAAAACATATAAAGCCAGATTGCAAGCACAGGTACCTCAAGTAGCATAAAGTGTCACCAAGGAAGGTGAGTAGTTGAGGGAAGATGAAGAAATAGATGAGGTGGATGACGGTGACGTGGACTTGTAGATCTTGAATTGATTTAAAATTTCATATTTGCAAAGTTATCTTTTATTTTCTCTAAAACTATAGGCTTTAGAGGGCCCATTATTATTATGACCGTTTAAACAATCTTTTAACCAGTTGTTTCAAGAAGCCGTTATGGTTTTTCTAGACAGTTATGCTTTGGCTCAACTATATATTCTGAATAGCTGGTCAAAGTTAAGGACTCTTCTTTTTGGTAAAAATTTTGTTTTTCTGGGAAGGGTGATAGTTAAATTTTGTTTCTGGCTTCTATGATATATGAAAGACAGTTAATACAGTGGAGTTTTGGGTAATCATAGACTTTGTGCTGTGATTATTTGAATTTATGTTCTTCCTAAGTTGAATGTTGTTCTTCCTAAGTTGAATGTTGTTCTACTGATGTTAATGGTATTCATATATTCAGGTGGTTGGATGTTATTGAATTTCGCTCCCTGCTTCGAATAATCAATCTGTTGGTATTTTATCTCAAGGTGGTGATTTCCTTTGTATGTATAATATTTTCAATATTCTATTGTGATTGGGAGTCTGTGAACTTCTTGTGTTGGTGTTATAGTTGTAGATTCACCTTTATAGCTTTCTGGTTAAAAGCTCCTCCTTTATCTTGCTTTCTAGTTAAGAGCGGCCTCAAATTTATATTCTTTAGAATATTTGTAGATGGTAGCTGCCCCTTGTTAAACAATGCAGAGAGCCAATGTAAAATACCAATACATCAGACTCAACTATTGATTACATTTGTCACTTGTACGGGCGTGAGTATATAGAGTTAGGTGACAAATCTATTAACCAACACATCTTCATCATGAAAAACTTGCTTCCTCCATCCACAAAGGTAGGAGCCTCTCATGCCTATTTAAACAACTAAAATGATAAAGCAAATTCAAAGCTGATGTAAATATTTGTCCTATTTTTATTGGCAAAAATTGACCTTTGACTATTGAAGTGAGTGATATTTAAGAATAGCCGACTCCCAATCACTCCACTTAAGTATCATCCACTTCAATGGTCAAACAATAAATAGCAATTTTACACCTCATTCACAACAAAAAAATGTAAATATTTGTCCTATTTTTACTAGTAAAAATTGACCTTTGACTATTGAAGTGGATGATATTTAAGAATAGCCAACTGCCAGTAAATCATGCAATTCAACTTTTTATGGTGCACATATTTTCATTAGCCTGTGAATTCTTACACCTGCCTTCTATTGTATTCCTTCTGCATTAGTAATACAGTAATCTTATAAGGTTATTACAATGATAATACAATTACATGTAATCTTGAGTTCCATTGAGCTCTATGTGAGTCACTAGTATGTTTTAATTTTTCCAAGGAAACATTCATACTTTAATATCAGGAAGTAGGGAAGAGAAGATGAAGACTTTTGCTATTATCTTTATTTGTGTACCAGTAGCTCCAGGTAGAAGCAGGGTTATAGCAACAAATGCAAGGAATTTTGACACTTGGGCCGATCTCCTCATTCCACAATGGATAACTCATATTTGATTGAATCTAATCCTTGACTCAGATTTATACCTTATCCATCTCCAGGTGAGTGGCAAAGTCATATAAATATGAAAGGATGTTATCCTTTGATTGTTATTTAGCACTACATGCATAAATGCCCATTCTGCACAAGATTAAAACTATGGTTACTAAATGCATGCCCTACTTAAATATCATCCATTTCAATAGTCAAACAATCAATATTAATTTAACACCTCATTCATAATAAAAAGATAAATAATTGTTCTAATAGGTGAAAGGAGACCTCTACAAGAATAGTGAACAAATGTTTCAATAACAAGAGGTCAATATAATGACAATCACAGATAAACAAAGGAACAGTCCACAGAAGTAGCACCATGCAAAGATTAAAGAGAGTTAGCTCTTATTGGAGTCCTTTTTCTCATTCAAAGAGAGCCAAAAAGATAGTGAAAAATGGTAAAAGATTACATATTTTTAGAGCTTGTTCAAATGTATTGAAGGCTTATGAGATCACTAGAAAGTTTTATTCCCTTACATAAACCCAAAAGAGTCTTGCATGAACCTAGGATCGGAATAGAAGAATAGCAATGAGTTAAGGGGCTGATGAAATAAAAGTACATATCTTCTTTGCATAGTTGTTCATTAGACATTTCTCCTCTTGGATTTACTTCTATATCATTCTAGATCCCTTTGCTACCTTTAGTGTAGGCCTATCGATGCTATCTTTGCATTGTGTATCTTCACAAGGTCACTATATTTATTTCCTTGATGCCCTATTCATTAAAATCATTTTAACTAAGGGAAAGACATTAGGATATAACTTTTGCTATCCGCATGCATTGATAATTATAGTGGATAGATAGTCTACACAATGTAGAACTCATATCACAACACAACAATTTATATCATTTTTCTTAATTATATGCTTCCAACGACCACATTGAAGGAGTACCACTGATGTGTGAAGAAGTCAGAATAATTGCAGAAAAATCTTTGAGTGCAACTCTTTTTTGCCAAAAAGCTATAACATTCAGCCTCAAGCATTTTTTTCTTGCTTGTATGTTTGGATTTGTGCTTACTTCCTATTGCTTTTTATGAATTAGATGTGAATGTTTCGTTTTGGGTGATTACAGGTTCTCACATATGATTCAATGAATGTTGAGGCTTTATATCGCAGAGATCAAGCTTACAAAGAGATTGGAAATCTAGAAGTGAGTAGTAAAATAATAAATTAATGATTAGTGTGGTATTACTTTAGCCAATTATGGATAGTTTTGGTGCTAGAGATTAACAATATTGAATATATTCATTTCTTTTTTCCAATTTTTTTAAATACAATATAAGAAGGAAAGTAGTAAATGGACAACATGAAGCAAGGAAGGCATACTCTTTTTCTGGTAGTGAGAAAACCTTGGGAAGGCACACTAAAGGAGTACCACTGATGTGTGAAGAAGTCAGAATAATTGCAGAAAAATCTTTGAGTGCAACTCTTTTTTGCCAAAAAGCTATAACATTCAGCCTCAGGCATTTTTTTCTTGCTTGTATGTTTGGATTTGTGCTTGCTTTCTATTTGTTTTTATGAATTAGATGTGAATGTTTCATTTTGGGTGATTATAGGTTCTCACATATGATTCAATGAATGTTAAGGCTTTATATCGCAGAGGTCAAGCTTACAAACAGATTGGAAATCTAGAAGTGAGTAGTAAAATAATAAATTAATAATTAGTGTGGTATTAATTCAGTCGGTTATGGATCTAATCCCTGACTCAGATGGATAAGGTATAAATATGAAAGCATGATATCCTTTGATTGTTATTTAGCACTACATGCATAAATGCCCATTCTACACAACATTAAAACTATGGTTACTAAATGCGTGCCCTACTTAAATATCATCCATTTCAATAGTCAAACAATCAATATTAATTTAACACCTCATTCATAATAAAAGATAAATAATTGTTTTGATAGGTGAAAGGAGACCTCTACAAGAATAGTGAACAAATGTTTCAATAACAAGAGGTCAATATAATGACAGTCACATATAAACAAAGGAACAGTCCACAGAAGTAGCACCATGCAAAGATTGAAGAGAGTTAGCTCTTATTGAGGTCCTTTTTCTCATTCAAAGAGAGCCAAAAAGATAGTGAAAAATGGTAAAAGATTGCATATTTTTAGAGCTTGTGCAAATGTATTGAAGGCTTATGAGATCATTGGAAAGTTTTATGTCCTTACATAAACCCAAAAGAGTCTTGCATGAACCTAGGATCGGAATAGAAGAATAGCAATGAGTTAAGGGGCTATTGAAATAATAGTACATATCTTCTTTGCATAGTTGTTCATTAGACCTTTCTCCTCTTGGATTGACTTCTATATCATTCTAGATCCCTTTACTACCTTTAGTGTAGGCCTGTCAATGCTATCTTTGCATTGTATATCTTCACAAGGTCATTGTATTTATTGCCTTGATGCCCTATTCATTAAAATCATTTTAACTAAGGGAAAGACATTTGGATATAACTTATGTTATCCACATGCATTAATAATTACAGTGGATAGATACTCTGCACAATGTAGTACTCATATCACAACACAATAGTTTATAGCTTTTTTCTTGATTATATGCTTCCAACGACCACACTGAAGGAGTACCACTAATGTGGGAAGAAGTAAAAATAATTGTAGAAAAATCTTTGAGTGCAACTCTTTTTTGCCAAAGAGCTATAACATTCAGCCTCCGGTATTTTTTTTCTTGCTTGTATGTTTGGATTTGTGCTTACTTTCTATTTCTTTTTATGAATTAGATGTGAATGTTTCATTTTGGGTGATTACAAGTTCTCACATATGATTCAATGAATGTTAAGGCTTTATATCGCAGAGGTCAAGCTTACAAAGAGATTGGAAATCTAGAAGTGAGTAGTAAAATAATAAATTAATGATTAGTGTGGTATTACTTCAGTCAGTTATGGATAGTTTTGGTGTTGGAGATTAACAATATTGAATATATTTGTTACTTTTTTCAAATTTTTTTAATACAATATAAGAGGGAAAGTAGTAAATGGACAACATGAAGCAAGGAAGGCATACTCTTTTGCTTGTCGTGAGAAAACCTTGGGAGTCCATTTTGGTGGATTTCCTTTCAGGTTTACCTATTACCAAGTATGGCAATGATTGTGTTAATGTCTAGTGAATAGATACTCAAAGATGACAATTTTTGTGACATGTGAAAGGCAATCTGAGCATAGGAAATGACACAATTGTTCTTTTGGAATGTATGATTTTATTTTGGATTGCCACCCACAATCATATCTAATAGAGATACTGAATTCTTGAGCAATTTATAGAAAGCACTTTGGCTGATTTTGGATACAAAGATGACAAAGTCTACTCGATTCTATCATCATATTGACGGACAAACAAAAGTAGTGGACAAGATAATCCTGTATCTTCTCAGAATGTACTCTTCCAAGAAGCTCTGCACTTTGGATAAAAGTCTACCATTCATAAAACATAGCTATAATAGAGCTCTTCATAGCTCAACTACATACAAACCATTCAAGGTTTGTTTGAGTTTCCAACCATTGGGACCAATTGATGTGGCTTATCCTATGCTGCCATCAACAACAACTACTCCTGCAATTTAAAAGAAGTTGAACAAGCTAGTAACTTTGTTGTGCATATTCAACAGTAAGTGCAAACAATTTTGCAAAAAACCAATGTTATGTACAAGTAGTGCCATACCAGTTCTAGGTTGGTGATAGACTATGGCTTTGTTTGAAAGAAAAGACTTGCATGATCCATTTCAAGATCCACCCTCTTTGGTACAACTAATACAACATCACTAAGAAGATTGGAGATGACAACTTTGAGCTCAATCTTCCAACTTATCTTGGTCTTCATCCAATTTTCATTGTAGAACTTTTGTACAATTACATTCCACCTTTTCTAGGCACAAGATGTAATGACAAAACTCTTAATGGGAAAAATCAATCCTAATTGCAGTGTGCTAGATGGAGTTGATCTAATCATTGATGCACGAGTCAAACACACAAGGAATAAGGGAATTCCTATCTACCAGATTGTCAAAACAGGTCAAATTCCTCATCAAGGGAAATTGTACACCAGAACACAAGTTGTTTATCACTTTCCACATCTACCCTCTCAACTTGTGATAAGGGGGATCATTGCTTTTAAGGAGGGCGACTCATCTAGGAAGATCTTGAACTTTGTTTATTTTGCAGTTTAATGATGATACTCCAGTTCACATGACATCTTCAACACTATCTCAACATCATTCCAAGTACATGTCATTCCACAAAGTCTTAATTCAGCATATACTAGCACAATTCTGACAGTATCATCCTATTTAATAGACTTATCTAACAGTACTTGTAGATTTTATAATTATAAAGGTTTTGAATTTCTTGTAACTGTCAGACATCTCTTTATTTACTATACATGTATATTAATGTAACATAGACATTCATAAAATCATTGATTAGATTGTTCATTGTAGTAGTCTCTTGGGTGGTTACATTCAATTTATCAGATCATTCTACTTAACTTGTATATTACAATTTTGCAATTACAAATCTAGCATGTTTAATTGGTTTTGTGCTTGATTCAATACTTTGAATATTGTTGTGGTTGCACTCAATCATTCATGGTAAGTGTCTGCACACAACACATTAGATTCATTTCATGTGTTGCCCCTTTGGCCACTCTTTTGCCTTGAATTGGAATTTTTGCTTTCACCTTGGTGATATGAGACACTTCTAAGTTCTAGCTGACACAACTTGATACTGTTTAAACAATGCTTAATCTTTGCCATAATTTTTGAGGTTTGTTGGTTTCGGTACTCAATTCTTGCAATAATATGAAATATAGTCAGATGAAAGAAAGGATTTCTCAGTGTTTCAAATATCACCAAGCCATTGACTAGTCTAAATACTGAATTTGTTATTAGAAATGAGTATAAATGTTGACCATTGTTGGAGAACTTGGGTCATTTTCCAGATGTGATCTGGTTTTCTAGCTCAATTTTATAAATGGCTTTCAATCTGTCTTCCTATACTATTTTTTATTGCTCTTTCTATCCTAAAATGTCCAATAGTATTGTGTTAATCCCTGTATTACCAGGTTCGGATCCCAGACCTGGTGTGGCCTGGGTATGCCCAGGTTATGCCCTAGGTCTGTGCATTTGGTGTGGGTATGTCTCCCAATAATAGCATATCCATGAGACCCCATTTCTTTGAGGCATTCTGTCGAACAGTTCACGTGCCTTGTCTATGCTTCCACATTTTGCATACATGTCTACCAGAGCAATAGCAACTATAATATCTGACAAAATTCATCTATCCCTTACACTTTGATGGATGTCCATATCCTATTCCAGATTTCCTTCGCGAGGATGCAGGGAGAGCTCGCCATCCTGCACCCTCATGCCCTGGCTCCTTGTGCGGCTACAGGGGAGCTTGGACTGCATAGAGATAAGTAGGTGAGGCAGCAATCACATGAAATGAAATACCCAACATATGTCTTCCCTAAATTTCTACCACCCTACGATGGTGACTGGAGAGGCTTGTGGGTGTGCGGGATGGATGTCCATACCCTATTCCAAAGCTCCCATTTTGGCACAGGCAGGGAGGATGCTGGCAAAGGTTGTCGAATTTGGATTTACACCTGCTAATTGCATTTGCTTGAAAGTTTCTAAAGCCTTTTCAAAAAATCCATTTTGTGCATATCCCGCAATCACGCTAAATGAAATACCCAACAGATGTCTTCCCTGAATTTCTACCACCACGCCACCCCGCGATGGTGACTGGAGAGGCTAGTGGGTGTGTAGGATGGATGTTCATACCCTGTTCCAAAGCTCCCATTTTGGCATAGGCAGGGAGGATGCTGGCAAAGGTTGTCGAATTTAGCTTTACATCTGCTAATTGCATTGGCTTGAAAGTTTCTACAGCCTTTTCAAAAAATCCATTTTGTGTATATCCCATAATCATGCTAAATGAAATACCCAACAGATGTCTTCCCTGAATTTCTACCACCCCGCAACGGTGATTGGAGAGGCTGGCGGGTGTGCAGGATGGATGACTATACCCTGTTCCAAAGCTCCCAATTTGGCACAAGCAAGGAGGATGCTGACAAAGGTTGTTGAATTTGGCTTTACACCTGCTAATTGTATTTTCTTGAAAGTTTCTAAAGCCTTTTCAAAAAATCCATTTTGTGCATATCTTGCAATCATTGCATTCCATGAGACCACATTTCTTTGAGCCATTTTGTTAAACAGTTCACGTGCTTTGTCTATGTTTCCACATTTTGCATACATGTCTACCAAGGCAGTTGCCACTACAACATCTAACAAATCTATTCTTTATGCTTTGATGGATTTATATACCCTGTTGTAAAGCTCCCATTTTGTCATAGGCTGGGAGGATGCTGGAAAAGGTTGTAGAATTTGGCTTTAGAACTACCAATTGTATTTCCTTGAAAGTTTTGAAAGCCCTTTCAACAAATCCATTTTGTGAATATCCTACAATTATTATAGTCCATGAGATTACATCTCTTTGATGCATTCTATTAAATAGTTCACGAGTTTTTTTATGCTTCCACATTTTGTATACATGTCTACCATAGAACACCCTCCACAACTAATAATGCAACATCAGATTTAGATAACTCCTCAAATAATAAACAAGCCTAACTAAATAATGCACCTATCATGGCTAGAGGTATGTTGCATGGACTTCCAATTATTGTTTTATTTCTTGAAATTGTGTGTTGTATTCCTTCAATCTTTGTTTGCACTCAATAGCTGGTCTTAGCAAACTCGAAAGTGTCATTTGTGTGTTTCTTTCCTTCAATATCTAAAAATCTCATTTGTAAGGCATGGTTGTTAATAGTCTGGTGTATGTATTTGAGTCAAAAATATAGGCACATAATCATTTTCATTTATGCAAAACCCCCCTTAGTGAATCTTATATAGTGTGCATATTGTATAACTTGTCTATAGTTTTTGGTCGAGGGTTAGTTTAGCTTATCTTTTTTTATGATCTTGTTTATCAAGTCTAGCAATTGTTAGTTTTTTATTGATAATGTTCTATAGATTTTTCATTATGGTCCAACTGGGAAAACTTTTTAAAAAATCATTGATCGAGTACTAAAAAACTGTATTTTTGCTTTGCAGGTCCTCTCTTTGTTGTTTGCAATAATCCTTCGTATCATGGTTTCACCCACAAGTAATGATTATGATAGTGATATGACTGTAAAAGAATAAGAGGACCTTCTCAAAAGGTAGTGATAGTCATTTGAGGCTGAGCAGCACTTAAAGACCCATGGATGATAGGGTTACACCGAGAGCCATAAGTAGAAGACACTGGGACGTTTGAAACAATACAGTGAGAAGAGTGTGAAGAGATTGGATAGTTTCAATATAACCTGGAAACACAAAGTGAAGGTCCTGATCAAATGGCATCATGGCAATGACAGTGTTTCCGAAACAATTATGACCATGGTAGAAGCACTCCTCAAACTTGAGTGAATATGTTTGCAAATGAGGATGTATGACAGTGAGGATTGAAAGGACATTCTGTGAAAGAGCTTCCAGCTATGCATGAAGAAAACCTACAAGTGACTATCAAGGGTTAGAGATTCATGCAAAAGACAGTGATCATGCAAACATTAAAAGATAATCTTAGAGGCAATGAGAAGAACTATGCAAAGGTTACAATCTTGTCAGTATCTCAATAGGCATTTAAAGGGGTAAGGAGACAACCTTCTAGTATGCATTTGATAGTGTCAAATCTCATGATAGTCAAGAGTCTTCATGTTAGATGCATGAACACGTAGGACAGTACCATAGAGTTGGTACAAGTGAGCAGCAACAAGGTTGAGGGTTATCATGAGCTATCTGCCAAGACACAAATATTTTGCAACAATAGTATCATAATGGGATGTTGATTTCTATATTAGAGATAAGGACAGTTTATTGCTACAGGTAACAATTCATAGTGGTAGCTTATGAACTAAAGCAAGCTGGGTCCATGAGACAGGATCTCTATAGAGATGATAGTGTGATCTTGAACTAGGACAGTGAGCTTCATGGGATAGTCATGGATTTGTGAAGAAGACATCTATGAATCTCTGTATGCTTCTATGCTCAGTGATACTCAGAAAATTAGTTTCTTGCTCATTCTTTGAGCTATGTATTGTAACCATGAAGGTTTTTTTAGCAAAGAGAAAGCATTGTAACCTATTTTCAGATTTGTATGTTGTTTGTAAGCAATTTTTATCAATAAAACAAGTTGTTTTTACCTTCTCAAAGTTGTTTCATTGTGCAAGCTTCAAAATATACTACTAAAAATACTAATGACTAAATGCAAGCTTCAAAATGATTAAATATACTACTAATTGATGTCAATTAATAATTAAATTGACTAAATATACTACCAATTGATAGAAATCAGTGAACAGTGAATAAATATGATTAAATATATGACCAGTGTTAAATCGGTGAATAAAAATGAGTAAATATACTACCAAATTGATCAAAATGATGATTAAAATTAATGACTAAATACATGACCAATAGACAAAAATCAATGAATAAAAATGACTAAATAAGTGACCAGTTAACAACAATCAATGACTAAATTAACGACTAAATATATCAGTGAATAAAAAATGACTAAATAAGTGACCAGACTATAGCAATCAATGACTAAATATACTACCAAATCAATCAATCAAAACAACCAATAAATGAATAAAAATAGTTTAGTCATCAATTTGGTTGCGTTATAAATGACTGGCAATAAACTACTAATGGTCACGTGACTATGTTTGGTCATTTATAAGCAGTTTTTAGAATTTTTTTAGTAATATATTATTGTTTCTATACTAGTGAAAGCCACCTAGTTAAGGATCTTGAGAAAAATCATAAAACCAAATTTGTGGAGTCATGCCACCCCACCCATCTAAAACCATCCAAATTTGTTGTTGATGATGTTGCCACCCACCTAACACCTATCAAACCACACCATCCCCTTTGTCCTTCCTATCTAAAATCCTATCACAAACATCCCCCACTCTCCCATCTACCCAATCCAAGGAGCCTATTCAAACACCAAATGAATTTAAATGTTCCTCCCCATTGCACCATCCATGCAAATCGGGTTATGTCAAGAGCCTAGTCCAATGGTTTAATGATTTACTATGGTTTCATTAGATCTGTCAAGATATTGAGGAGCCCCAGAGGCTCTTGCATGGAGTAGGTATTTTAGAAACCTAAAATCGATCACTCACCACTCTAACCATCACTAAACCACTTTGTTCCATAATTAACTGGATAAACACCTCTTTAGATAGTTAATTGATCAATCCCCCTTTCGAAAGTGATTACATAATATACTATTCATGCAATATTCATCCATACCATCTCCTAGCATTGATTGAATACATTATATCATTTATTCAATTAATCGATCCTTTTCCATAGTCCAACATTAGATAAATATTTATTTATCTAATATCCATTCCTCATCCAAAAATTAAATAGATATTTTTATTTATTTAATTCTCTATTTTGTACATTTTTTATTAAGTTGACTAATCCACTTAATTAACTTAATCACATGCTTGCACATTCCAAATCCTTCATTAACCCATTCGAACCTCACATTTTCCAACATGTAAAAAGGCATTGGCTTTTGTACAAGACCACATGGGTCTCTTACAAAGGGATGGGCAAGTCCTTTGTACAAAAGGTCCTTTTTTCCTCCTTTGACCTCCTCCATCCACTTTATCCAAGACTATCCTCTACCCTTGATCTCTCCTTGATCTGAGGACCATCTTTATCTTCCAATCCAATCATGCCACTTAGCAATCTCTCATCAATCCAATCCTCTCAACCATCCTCAACCATTGATGTTCCAAATCAATCCTATCCATCCAATCTCTCATCAAAAAATCTGTAAATAGCCATCAACCCAAGCCATTTTCAAGTCTTTGTTATGCAAGGTTATGTTGTCAGTTTGAGGAGTAATCACATACATCCAACACCAAGAGCACATCGAAAGATCAAGGTTTGCACATGTGTTGTTTATAGTTTATCTTCATATGTATGCATGCATTCCTTTAGTTCAATCATGAGGTTGCATTAGTTAATGAGTAGAATATGCTAATATTGTTTTAGTTTGTTCTCTTTTAAGCTCATTTTCTTTATGTACACAGGTATATGTTGTCCCACTTATATGATGAATTACATAGATTCATGGATGGTACATGGACCAACATTAGAGCTATGTCATTTGTATAGATGGGCATATGAGCATCTATGTATGCCCCATTATCTAAGTTTACATGACATTAGTAGCATGTATGACACTAGTATTTAAATGGGATACTAGTAATATAGGTCGATGGAGGGGGGTACGACCCTCAAGGCATGGAGACATAGCTTCAACCAACTCACCCTGTTGATAATACATGGAAACCCACAAGTAGCTAGGGAGGATTAAGCAGTCCAGATGGTTCATTGGGTAGTGGAGCACAATTATGTACATAGTCCAATTTGAGAGTGTGTTTTACCACTTTGGTATTCAATACACAATGCCCCAACACCAATTTTGTATAGGCACCATCAATGGTCACCATTGTTACAGGGAGAGAGATAGGTACCCATCATCGACTAGGCTCATATGGATGATGTTGAGTAGGATGGTCTGGTAGAGTTGGCAGATGGTGATGATGTAGGGATACCTTGGATTATTAGACATGGTGGGAAGGTGATAGACCCCCATCATTTTATTCTCTAGATGCCTTGATGAGCCACCAATAGCTACAACAAACTAGGCAACCATCAAGGTTAAGGATGCTCATACACCATTAGTCAACTTGTGCCACTCCAATAGCTCCATGTTTGATGAGTGACAGGATGGTGATCTCGATATGATGTGATGATTTTGTCATTTTGATTCTAATTATTTCATTTTATCTACATCTGAATAATGATGATTATATGATATGTGGAGAGCATAGTAGATTGGGTGGTGTTGGAAAGGAAAATTGCAGCACTACCTACACAACATAAAGAAAGACAAACTCACCATAAGACCAATGTGGGGTACCTCCAATTGACATACAACACATCCAACAAACATCTCAAGGGAGAAAGGCACATCTCTAAATGTATTTATGTACATATATATTCGATAGAAACATATAAGGGAAAGAAGGAATTAAGATAAATACATGGAGATACAAGAAGTTACCCAAGCATATGTGATGTGTATATCTATACTTGCAGTAAAGGATGTACATTGTATGAGGAATTTATGATATGAATATATGAATAGACCTATTGGGTCAATGAATGTGCAAAATTATTTGATTCTTTAAATTATGCATATATTACTTACCGCACTCTTCTAATTTCCTTCTTAATACGTCACCCTAGGGTTAACTTATCTAACATAAGTAGTACAAACCTTAGACCTACATTTTATCATCAACATTTGGTTCCTTTACTAAGACCCCAATTTGTGGTGTGTGAGAAGAGAAATTATAGAAATAAGATTTTTTTTGCAATAAAGAATACTACCAAAAAGGGGTAAATTAATGATAGCCATTGTAGTAAACAATAAGTACGATAACACTCACTAGGTTCTAGCCTTGTGAGAGAGGGTTGGGCACCTAGGGAGTGATAAGTGGAATGGGGGGATCTTGAAAAGATATGATTTCTAAAGGCAAGTCTAAAATGAGCCATTAAGGATGGATAAAAGAATAATGAAAATCCAAATTAAACACACTTATGGAAAAAGGAGACAACAATAAAAGAATAATGAAAATCCAAATTAAACACACTTATGGAAAAAGGAGACAACAGGAGATTGAGACAAATTTTTGAAGAAATTAAAATGGTATGTTAGATGCACATGGAAGAAGAAAGAAGGTTGAGACAAACCTAACAAAGATAGGAAAAATATTGTAGAAGAATGGATAGGGCTAGAGAATCCTCAATTGAGTGTGCTAAGAAATATGCTACCAAAGATGATGTGATTGTGCCAATAGAGGAACAAACAGTTACTATACTACATGTGATCAAAAAATTTGGATAAAATGAAAATGATAAAACAATACAATGCATTACCTAATCCAAATCTTCAATACCTCAAATAGATGTGGATGAGATTGATTGATTGATTTGATATGTTGGTTGATCAATTTGGCAACATAACTATAAGATAGAGATGATAGATGAAAGATTGGATGAAAGATAATGGATGATAGATGAAATATTGTAGAGAAATTTTGGCAACATAAGGATGCATGAAAGGTGGATGATCAAATGGCTTGGGAGGGGATAGATTTATAGGCAAGGCTTGGTTCAAATGGATGGTTGAGATTGAAATGTTACATGATTGATGTGGATGGCTAGGATTGATTAATTATTCCCACTCTTCAAGGGGGTTGTAGTCATGTGACAAGTGTAATGAGTAGGATAAGGCTCATGTGTGACCATGTACACAAAAACCTTTATTTAATAAGTTTATTTGTGATTGTTTACACAAAAAGGATATTAAATGAAAGTTGTATTACCACACATGATTTAAGTGATAGGTGGACAAGTGTTAGAATGAGATGAAAGGTGAGGACCTAATTAGTTAGAAAATTAATTAAATAAATATGATTTATTTAATTAATTGGATAGTGGGATTAGGATATGATAAATGGGATTATGATGAGAAATTAATTAAATAAATAAAATTTATTTAAATAATTAGCTAATGGAATAAATGGAATTAAGAGTGGGAATAGGACAAAATGCTACATGATGTCTAAGTAATGTATTTGACTAGGTGTTTCAAGACATGGACAAATTTGGGTGTCTACATTTTGCCCCTCTTTGAGATGATGTTCGAGATGATAAGATTTATGTTGAGTAACATCATTTCAAAGAAGATAAGATATGGATAGAGGAAAAGGATAATGAAATGGGATGATAGGATGATGATGGAAAGATAGGATGAGGATGGAAATATAGGATGAGGATGCCCCCTCGAGAGGAAAGACGGGTTGGAGAAACATGGGTAGGCTCTCGAAATGAAAGGGATTGGTCAAGGGAGAAAGATAAGGGAATGGATAGAAGAAATGAATGATGCATTATGCTATAATGAGAGTGAGCAACCATGGTGTTTGATATAGCACTAGACATTATGCACCAAGGTATAAGGACCAAGGTGACGATGTGTCTCGTGCCCCAGGATAATACAACCTTGTCTAAACGTCTGAGGAAGTAAACTTAGAGCATTGAAGTCCTAATGCACAAAAGGTATGATATGACCTTAGATGCAAAGGTTAATGCAAAAAGCTATTCCAACATACACAAGATATGAATATTAGCTAGAAATGATATGGATGTGATACAAATGCCAGATAAAAAGATAACACACACAAGTAAGAAAGCAAGCATGCACAAATGATTCAAAAACAAACAAGGTATTGCCCCTATCAAGCTATAAACCAATGATCGATTGATGATAGTAATGATGATGATAGATAGTGTTGTCATGGTGAGGAATGATATATCCCTAGATCAACACAAGGATGTGGGAATGATATATCCCATTGATGATGATGATGATGATTGATTGATTTGGTTTACAACAAGATTAGGATCAAGACCATTGATGTGATTGGATAATTTAACACGATTGATTAACTTGATTGGTATGGATTAAGGATGACTTGTAGTTGGATCATTGCTTGGAGTTTTGGATTGATAAGGATGAAAGGATGAAGTGATTTGAAGGTGATCGATTGGAAGAATTGATTTGATTGAGTGATTTTTAGGTGTTTATTGATGATGTAGGAGATAGATGATAGAAGAAAATGAGATGGAGGAAGATGATGATGGGTGAAGATTAGAAGAAGGATGAAAGATGGAAGAGGTCTATCGCCTATGCCTAAATCTAGGTACTTCTTGATGGAGATTGATTGTCATTGATGTCAAAAGGTTTTGCAGGTTCACAAGGTGTTGATATTGGCAGGGGTTGTTCATCATGTTCATGGTTTGAAATGATTGTTTCTTGTTTCAGTGATAAGTATGATGTAATACATATATGATGCAATGCATGTGTCTTGTGATACAAAGTTGATTATGTTCAAAGTCTTCATAATTTATATCAGGACATAAGTTTGTCATGGTGACATGATGGTGTTGCTCATTCAGAGGAGTTCACATAATGACATAATCATATACAATGCAAAGTACAAGTTGCTTCATGGTTGAGTCAGGAGATGCAGATGGTCTAAGAAATGCAGGATGTAAGTTTGTTGTTTTGGCTCACAAAGTTCATATTGTTCAATGTTTCTCATCTCACATACTTACATGCAAGGAGTTTGTATGATATGGTTGGATGATGGTTGCATGACATAATGTCTTCATGAGGATGTATGGATGGTTTGATTTCAGTAATTGGAGGTTGTGAAGAATCATGCTTAATGTTCATGATTTATTTCATGTTGTGCTTCAATATGCTCATCTAATTTGAAGAGATACATATTATCCAGGTTGATGACATGAGATCCATATTCAGGTTGAAATAGTCTTTCTTCCACCTAATGTCAAAATTATCAAATCGTATCTAAGACAAAAGCCGAAATAGAAGATCCTAAAATCCTAATGTTTCAATGTATACACCTCACATTATTCACTCCTCTCTGGCCATCATATAAATAAAAATACTTTTTGTTATAAAAAGTCAGTGACCTGTTATCACAGGTCAATCCACTTATCATGACCTATTGAAGGGGTTTTGGCTCATTATGAAAATCGGCCTCCATTTATATGCATTAGGCGCCAATGTAAATCAAGAGTTATGATTTAAAATAGTTTGAGCGCCAAAAAGAAAAACTATTGGGGAATGCGAATAAGTCATCATTGGCTTTTCTTTTTAATTTAAAAACTTATTTTTATCTCCTAATTCGATGGCTTTCTAAATGTCATCTTTTTATGACATCAAGTAAAATGGATTTTATAAGATTTTTTTGAGGAGATTTTTTTAGTGTTTTGAGGAATTTTTAAAGCTTTGTTTCTATTTGAAACACATATTGATCTCACTCTCTTGAGATTTAAGGGGTTTATATTAGAAAGTTTTTTTTGAAGACATTCTATTATATTGGAAATTATTTTTGGAAGACATTTTTGTGAGAAGATTATATTTTTGAGAAGATGATGAGATTGATTTATTATTGAAAATATATTATGAATTTTTTTTGGAGAACAAAAATGGTTTTTGAAGACATTTTTTTCTTATGAGATCTTGGAAAAAAAAATGTCAGACGATTTGATTGAAGAGAAGCATTAGGTCATTTTTCTTTGCAGGTGAAAGGACTTCATGCAAATGAGCAGAGAGATTTTATTGGTGCAGATTGATTAAGGATTTTTGCAAAAGATAAATGCCTATGTTTTCTAACTTTTATATTTGCAGAGAAAAGAAAAATGAAAAGTCAATTGAAGAAGATCAAATTATGAGAAAGATTTTATTTTTCTCACACAAGAAATGTCCTATATAGAGAAGATGAGAATTGAAGAAGATGAATATGCAGAGGAGAGGAATTCCAAGAGTCCTTTTATTTAACGATAGAGATGAGATGTAGTTCTGATTTTGTGTTTTATTGATGATGATGATGAAGGTGGATGGATTGATCGGATTATGGATTGATTGAGATTGATTGGATGATTTGACTGGATTTGTTTCGATGGATTGATGTGATGGATTGTTTGATGATGATTGATCTTATTTCTTGGATTTTTTTTGTGGATATTTAAATTTTTTGTATTTTTGAGAATATTTAATTATTTTTTTTGTGTTTTTGAGAATATTTGATTTTTTTGTATTTTTGAGAATATTTGATTTTTTTGGATTTTTGAAATGTTTTGATTTTTTTGGATTTTTTGAAATGTTGTTGATTTTTTGGATTTTTTGAAATATTTTGGAAAAATGCCAATGGATTTACAATCCGGGTAGCCTTTGTGCTTGAAACCAATGACAAGGGAAAACCAAGTCTAGGTAGAAGGGAGGTAAGATGGGATTAGATGGGTGATAGTAAATGTGATGGAAGGCTCATGATATATTGATGGATAAAAGGATGGGTGATAATGGATGGGATGGAAGACTCATGATAGATAGGCAGATCTAAGGATAAGCAATAATCAAACAGAAAGCTCATGATAAATAGATAGATATAAGGATAGGCTATAGTAGATAGATGTATGCCTCATAATGAAGTTAGGATGTGATCTCCAAAGGCTATGTCACATAGTAATAACATGCCCCATGCTAGGTGTTGTGCTTAGGATTTTACATGACAAGGCTTATGACGAAAGAATGACATGATGAATTAACTTGTTTGGAAGGGATGGGGTGTACCAAGAGATAACCAAAGCATATGTCAACATTTTGCCCCCAATATTCATCAAGATCAAAGGGAAGAAGGGAGGATGGATGGACTCAATAGGATAGGTATATGGATGTAATGGATAAGGATGGTAGGATAGGATGGAAATGGTATGATGGAAAATGATAGTGTGGCATGGATGAGACAATGTGCCCCCAAGTGTAAGTGACATAGAAGATCAACCTACACTTGATGCCTATTTGCTAGGTTTTCATCATGGTACTTATCCAAGGTGCCTGTTTATCAGGTTTTCACCATTGGACGAATGGATTTCTCTTTACTTTTTTTATTTTTTTTTTACTTTTTTTTGTTTTGATGGGATAGCATGACAATTACACATGGCACCTGCAAGCATGTTTTAACCATGGTAATGGATAGGAGGGACTCAAGTGTCTAGTGCTATGAAAGGTGATAGTGCCATTGGATGAATGTCGTCGCATAGACCATGTCATTATGCTCATAGATGTTGGTAGGGGATTTGCATGGAAGGGAGATGAAGTAGGTAGATAGTGGATTATGATGTGGATTTATGCAAGGAAGGATAGTGGATTATGATGTGGATCATGAAGGGTAGGCTAGTGGATTATGATGTGGATTGTGAAGGGAAGAATAATGGATTATGATGTGGATGATGGAGGGTTTATGCCAAAGTGGATGAAAAGTTTATGCAAAAACATGGACCATAGGGATAGCATGATGGAGGAAATATGTAGGATAGTAGAATGATGGGGAGATGGAGGTATGTTGAAATGTTATGGAATGCAATCATGAGCAACGGTTGTACACACCGTGATAAACATTGAAGCTTTTGATGGGAAGGTGGTGTAGGAAGCAATGGGGATGTTTGCATAGGAGATGGGTGACTTAGTAACTTAGGTATCCACATACACTTAATATTTTTATGGTTTTTGCTTTGCTTGTGGGATTTTTGGAATTTTTGAATGGAATGGGAATTTTGGATGGAAGGGGATGGTTGGGATTTTTGAGAGGTGGATGCCTCATTTGATTTTCTTGATTTTTGCTTAGGGACCCAAACCAATTTGGTTTTGGACTTTTCTTGTGGAGGTATGGGTTTGGATAGCTTTTTGGATGTACTTTTCTTTAGTGATGGATGATTTAGTGACTTTTCACATTGATGCCCTAAGGCATGAGGGTCCTTAGGAGTTTTGGTTGGACTTTTGGCTTTATAGGTAGAGGCATCCAAATTTTACTTTTGAATTGCATAGATTTGGTGGAATGAGTGGAAACTTTATGTTTACATGATGTGTACATTTGTTGGTCCTGACTAGGAATATGAGGGTACTTATGGATAAATGAATGATTAGGCATTGGTAGAAGTGGAGGCAAAGTGGATGGAGGGATATTATGATTTGGAAGAAGTGGAGGTAAATTGGATGGTGGAAGGTGTATGGTCACATGCTTTTCACATTTGTAGGATGATGGAGGTAGAATGGCTACATATGTTTTGGGTGTATGATAGGATTTATGATGGAAAGTGGACTTAGGAGGCATGGAGGAATAACCAACATCTTTAGATTGTTTACTTTGGGGTGTGTATCCAAGGCCATATGAAGGTGGAGGGACCTTGACATGGATTGGCTCCAAATTACCTTGTTCATAAAGGCCTAGGCCTTTACCTTGGTAGTTCATATTTTGGAGGATGCGATGGACAATGGGACTAGGTCTAGGTTGGGAACTAGACTTGAGTATGTTATTGGGTGGAAAAGGTGAGGTGGAGGACAAAGGTTGTTGTTGTCCTAAAGAAGAACACTCATGGATGAGGGTAGTAAGGCTAAGTGGATATGTTGGCTTTGAAGTGGAGTCGATGGTGGATGATGATGAAGGATCATTAGGATCTTGATTAGCATTGTGTTCACTAAGATCCAAGTTATTTGTTTGATCTTCTATATTTTCTTGAGAGGCAAGTGTCTCATCATGACAATTGGAAGTTGATGCATCATGGATAGGTGGAGTGGCAAGATCTTTGCGTTGAAGGAAGGCCATGAAACGGGGTGAATTCTCAAGTAAGTCAACAAGGCTTTCATTAGATGGAACATGTAGGGCTTGGATGCCTTGCTCATGAATGGTTGTGCGGGGATGGATAGGATCAAGATTCTCATGGATAGGTTCATCATTATGGATATTATCTTGATCATGGAAAAGATATATGTTGTGGATGGGTGGAATGTAAGAGATTTGATCTTGATTAGGACAAGGGTTGATGTTTCCACATGCTTAGGACTAAGTTCTTGACATACCTCTTGGGTTGCTTGAATGGAAGTGGAAGGTTCTTGGGTAGACTTGATAGGCTTATGATCAACAACATGAAGGTATGATGGGTCTTGACTTGGGTTCATGATAGGAGGCTCCTGAATAGGCTTGATGGCGTGTAGGTCACATGATGGGCTTGAAGGGCTAGGCATGTTATCGGAGGGCTCTTAAAGAGGCTCAAGGGTAGGTGTTTGGTAACATGGTGATGTTTTATTACGTCCTAGTAGCCAATGGATCACATCCTTTGCAAGTGTATGCGTATAGCAACGATATAGGGGATGGATGATAAGGGTAGATGGTGTTGTAGTCTTAGGATTAGGATTAGGTTGAGGGATAATTGGATTGGACATATTAGGATTTGTATTGGATGGAGGGATAATAGGGTTGGATGGATTGGGAAAAGGATTGGGATTAATTATACCACAATTTATGAGGTTTTTGATCAATCTCTTAAGTTTGGTACATTTGAGTGTTGTATGGCCCTTACACCTATGGTATCCACAATAATGGTTTTCATTATACCAATGGGGTTTAATGTATATTTCTTCAAAGGGTTCTATCGGTGGTAGCTCAATCAAATTTTCTTGGACCAATTGTTGTAGGGTCATCTCCAAGGGATCTTTTTGTGGAAGATTGGGAGAACATGGTGATGAAGGGAATGAAGGGCTTGATGGATTAGAAGGTTGGTGGATCAATGGACTAGGATTGAGATCACATGATGGTGTTAGGATAGGACTAGTTGGCTCATGTGTTGGCATGTGATTGGATGGTGGAGGTCAGTCTAGATTGGTATCTTCCTTGTCAAAGGTAATTAAGTCTTGCATAGGATAACTTGGTCTTGCTTGATTTATGTACAAAGGGCCATTTGGACTTGCATGTGCTTCTTGTTGTAAAGGTGGACTTAGATCTATCAAGGGTTCTTGATAGTCTTGATGATGTGTTGGAATGTTAGAATGAGGAATTGGATAATATTGGGGTGGATATTGATAGGTTGATGTGGAATTGACATGATAAGTGGATGGATGACACATAGGAGTGAGGTGGAACTTGTTGAGGTTGGGATAGTGTTTGGACTTGTTGTTGTGGTATGACTTGTTGTTGTTGTTGGTGAATGTGTTGATGTGATAAGGATTGATATGGATAAGGTTTGACATTGGAAGGGTTGTGAAAGGTTGATGAAGGATTGATGTGACATGTGGATGGAATAGATTGGTATGGAATGGATGGTGATGACATGTAAGGTTGAGATGGCATTGGTTCATGTTGAATGGATAGAGGATGATGTGCTTGTTGTGTTTGTGATTGAAAAGTGGCCATGATATGTTGTGCTTGTGCTATGAGTTGTTGCAAGTGATGTGATTGGTTTTCTTGAAGTTGAAGTTGTTGAATCATGACTTGGACCCTTTGAATGGTTTGTTAGTCTAGAGGTTTTGGTGTTTAGTGAAGTATGTGAATGAGTTCTTGTGCTAGGTCTTCTAATGTTTTCATGGTGTATCAAATGTGTTCAAGGATTATGACCTTTTTGGCAAGTGCTTGATTAGGATTATGATGATGATGTGAATTGTTTTGGATGATGATTTGATGATTATGATGAATGTGACTAGGATGATTTAGAATTGGATGATTGGGTGATGTATAATGATTAGGAATGTGTATGGATGTGACTAGGATATGTTTAGGATGAAATTGATTTGGATATGATTAGGATATGATGTGGAATGACAAGATTAGATGATGTGGATGAAAATGAGTTGGATATGATGTGTAGGATGACTTGTTTATGTGTTTAGTGTTTATAGCTTGATTTGGCAATGTTCAAACAAATGATTATGCATGTACACACATGAATCACTCACTCAAGACACAAGCAATTTTAAATTTGAAATATGAAGAATGTGATGATTAATCAAGCACACATGGAAGACACATCAAGAAGTCCTATGACTAGTTAAGTGGGTATGGCCAATTAGGTCTTAGGCTAGATTGCACAAGGTTGACTAAGGATGCAATGAAAGCAAAATTCTACTACATAGATGGGAGAAAGGGGTAACCCACCCTTCACCTTCACTTCCCAAAGGTATAAAGTTCTTTGGGGCTTAGCCAAGAGTGATAAGATTTCAACTTCCAAAGGAGGGTGTCTTTCAATTCTGCCTCGATTGAGGTCATCCCTTGGAGTGGTGTGTCTCCAAGCAGGCCTCCTAGGTAGGGTAAACAAAAGCAAACCAAGTGAGATGTCACTTGATTCACACTCGCACTTGTTAATTGACCCTTTAGAAAATGAAATGTGAGGAAAGCAATTCAAGCACTTGTTCTTTTTAGATCCCAAATCCAAATGTGAAGGAAGACAATTGTTTGTTTTAAGCCCAATTTCAATGATGTGATAGCAAACAATGTTTGTTTTAGGCCCCAAAACCCAAATGTGTGATCAAATATTGATTAAGAGATGAAAGATGAAACAATTGCTCCTAATTGTTTTTTATTTCCCACTTGTTATTGTGACTAATCTAAACATTGCTCTAGCTCCTTTGATTCACCTACAAGTCACTAAATCAAAAAATGACCAAGTAAACTTGCATAGAAGACCGTTATGTGAAAAATAAAGAATCTGATAAAAGTTGATTAAAATGATCTAATACAGTCAAATGGATTATATAAACAGAAAATTTAGGAAATTTCATGCACTTTAAAAAAAAATCGTCGAAATCCGATCAATTTTGCTCAAGATATGCTCGATTGAAGTTTAATTACAAGTTTAATTTTGACTGATAAAAAAGCCTAAAAAATGGTATAGTCACCTTATAAAAGTTACACATATGCATAGTTCATTCTGTCACCTTTCCAATGAGTCCCTGTTTGCATGATTTGGAGCCCGTACGCCCAAGTTATGATAAAAAGAAAAAATCTGCCTCCTTTGGGATGTAGAAGGCAAAAGATATCCCTGACAGTCAACAAAAACTGCTAGCTGTTAAGATAAATTGGTCACATGTCATGGTTTATTGACCTGGTGGTTTGTGTTGACAGTGATTGCTGGTAGTTTGTGTGGCTTTTGTTATATAGCAAAAGAGTGGTAGTCTAAGTATTAGTCGCCACAACTAGTAATGTTGATGCCAGTAGTTTTGTAACTACTGCACACTATTTTATGTCACGAGCTTTGTGACCGCAAGTCACGCAAAAAGTTTTAACCGCCATTATTTTTGAGGATCGTCGTGAGTGGTTTACACAACCACCTAAGTCTATGATATGAAGATTGTCGCCTAGACTGAGAATTTATTTGCAGGGTGAGTCAATCTGAGCACTTAATGCTCACAGAACCGAGATGAAGATTGCCGACCGGAAAAAGTTTCAAATTCTGGTCAATGTTGCACTTAATGCTCACATAGCTGAGATGTGGATTGCAGGCTTGAGAGTTCAAGTAGATAAAGACCACCAAGGCCAATAAACATTGCAGAGATTTGATTGAAGACAGCTTAATGCTGGCCGAGAGGTTTGGATTTCGCAGTCTGGTTATTATATGCAGACCACCAGTGATTGTATGATGAATGCAGGTCATATGATGACTAGATCGATAGGCCTTGACCAAAGATAATGGATGTAGACTGGTGGCGGCGCTAGCTGATAGACTTCAACGAAGAGTCGATAGGAGATAGCAAATGATTGACTGGAGATTTGGTGGTTAGGTGTATCAGATGAGATGATTGGGGAGTGATGGAGTAGTGGATCTACGAGCAGCGGTCGGCGTGGATTGGGTGGTCGATGGAGGTATGTAAGAGGTGAATGAGAGGTTGGGAAACAATTAAGAGATCATCACAGAAATAGTGTTTGGCTTTCGTTCCATCCTTCGACTCATGTCTAAGCTACAAAGATGTCAGTCATTGAAATTGATAGTAAATAGGTATATTGGAGAGACAATAAGCAAGATCGACAGGAATATCAACTGAGGGCTCGGGTGTAAGCTAAGTCAATGGAACATCGAGAAGAATGGGCTAGATGAAAGATGGATGGTATCAACAGGTGAGATTTTGGCAATGATGATAAGGATTAGGAGTGGCAAATCCAGTGATTAGGGTTACTAGTAAACGAAAACCATATACTTTAAACAGTCAATTTAAACCTTGCCAGCAAAACCATACAATTAAACTTGAATATGCAACAACCAATAGATCTATTGAATGTTGACTGTGAAAGTGCTTGGAGAGTGTGACCATGAACACCAAGCTAGAAACAATGATCCTTGAAATGGAAGACCCCGTGAATATTTGTCGACAGATAGAAGATGGCAAATAAAGCTGACCTGAAGATGTTGATTGAGGACTGATAACTAGCGGCCTACAAACCCTAATCAATTTGCATGTGTCGATTGAATATGTCGATTGAGAACTGTAATTTGTCAACCAAGAATGGTGATCAAAGACTTGGCTTGAAGTTTTAACATTGGCACAGTGGTGTACATAGGTGACGGTCGATTTGGAAACTCAACTCTGCAAATGGCGACTAGGAATTGGATTAGACGTGGGGAGAAATGTGGATCGGGCATATGGATTTCCAACATAGGTGGCGATGGGAGCAAGGTCTGGTAAATGTGTAGATCATCCAATAGAAACTTACATAGACTGTGGAAATGGACACCATGGAGAATATTTCTCAGAGATATGCAAAGAGGTGGCCATCAAGAGTGTAGGGAGATGTGATCAAGGGTGGCAACAAAGGATTACACAAAGGATGATGTGCTTGTTAGGTGATGATGATGGGTTTTATGTTGGTAGCAAGGTTTACGCAGGAGTAACGATAGTATTGTTAGAGGCATTGGTCGAATGCGACATGGCGGAGCTTAGGAAGAGTCTGGAGGAATAATCAACAAGGCTGCATAATGAAGATTGAGGCAACAAGGAAATGGCCATGGTGTTAGGTTTTAGAAGATTTATGGTGGACTGGGAGGAGAATGGTGGTGAACTGGGAGGGGAATGGTGGTAGAAATGCAAACCCTACCATAAAAATTCAACCTACAAGCACTAAAGATTACCTTGTACCAAACAAAACTTACATAAAATTCCTACAACTAAAATGATCAGCAATGCAAAATTAATGTAAACCAGGAAGTCGATCAAAGGCCTCTGTGCAAGAGCCATACAGATCCATATGGTACGGCCCTGTGGAGGGGTCTAAACTTTAAAAAATTCAAACTTTTTCCAGTAACCAAAATATATCAAATTTTATGTCAATTTTTACCGAAAGGGCCTCTTAGACACAATGTTGAGGTCAGATCTGGCCTAAGAAGCAACCTGCAAAAATTTTCTTCCAAATCTTTACAAAACAAGGGTTAAAAGCATGCAAATATTTACACAAACCTGCAAAACCTAATGATTAGATCCAATAGGGAATGTTAACATCGGGTTCACCAAAATGTGATCAAAAATTTTGGATAAAATGAAAATGATAAAACAATACAATGCATTACCTAATCCAAATCTTCAATACCTCAGATAGATGTAGATGAGATTGATTGATTGATTGATTGATTTGATATGTTGGTTGCTCAGTTCGGCAACATAATGGTAATATAGAGATGATAGATGAAAGATTGGATGAAAGATAATGGATGAGAGATGAAAGATTGTAGAGAAATTTTGGTAGCATAAGGATGCATGAAAGGTGGATGATCAAATTGCTTGAGAGGGGATAGATTTATAAGCAAGGCTTGGTTCAAATGGATGGTTGAGATTCAAAGGCTACATGATTGACGTGGACGGCTAGGATTGATTAATTATTCCCATGTTTCAAGGGAGTTGTAGTCATGTGACAAGTGTAATGAGTAGGATAAGGCTCATGTGTGACCATGTAAACAAAAACCTTTATTTAATAAGTTTGTGTGTGATCATGTACACAAAAATGATATTAAATGAAAGTTGTACTACCGCACATGATTCAAGTGAGAGGTGGACAAGTGTTGGAATGAGATGAAAGGTGAGGACCTAATTAGTTGAAAAATTAATTAAATAAATAGGATTTATTTAATTAATTGGATAGTGGGATTAGGATAGGATAAATGGGATTATGATGAGAAATTAATTAAATAAATAAAATTTATTTAATTAATTGGCTAATGGAATAAATGGAATTAAGAGTGGGAATAGGACAAAATACTACATGATGTCTAAGTAATGTATTTGACTAGGTGTTTCATGACATGAACAAATTTGGGGATAAATTTGGGTGTCTTAACAATGTAACATCTAAACAAGTAACTATCCACATAAAAAGAGCAAAAGAAAATTTGACCAAATTAGTAGATACAACAAAAGAATATGATGAATTCAGGGAATCATTACAAAAAGAGCATAGAAGTAGTAGTGCTCCACAAGGTGAATTCCTAACACCAAAGTGTAGAAGCAAGGATGCTTTGCAAATTGAAATTTTTAAAAAAAGCCATCTTTCAAACTAGATCTATCTAACATTAGAGTCATAATTAATGAAGAATTTGAGGGTTTATTAACCACAATCTCACAACTCAAACCTCTGTATTTGAATGAAGACTGCTTAGAAAAGGTAGTAAGAAAAGGTGTATACTTACAAAAGGAGAAAATGATGAAAAAATTAAAATTCTAGGAAAGGAATACAAAAAAAGAGGATATAAAGGAAATGTGTAATGAATTAGTTATGGATACAATTGAAATAATTAAAGAATAATGGGAGAAACCCATGTTACTTAATGAAATATCATTAATAAATGACAATTTACTAGAAGTTGCTTCTCTAAAGATGAAAAGACACCTTGAAGAGGTGAACCCCCTAGACCAAGAGTCACCCCCCATGCCAAACAAGTCAAGAAGAGTTTATGAATAAGAGATGTATATTGAATCCTTGCCGAGGCTATAAAGAGCAAGAGCAATAATAGATTGTGTTAAAAAATTTAAGGAGATATTTGGCAGTAAGTACTTTGAAATTCAACTTCCTAGAGATAAAGGCATAAGAGAAAGGTTAGTGAAACAACAAAATAAAACTAGGCAGAGAAGAGAACCAAGGGTAGAAGACACATCAAAAGGAAAGACAAACCCCAATATGTAAAAGGACAAAGTAAAAAAACCTTCAAGGATGGCTGTAAATGGGACAAAGATTCTTATGTTTGGAAAAGATACTAATAATGTAATTGAACATCTATTCATTTTGAAACCCTCATTGGAGAAAAGAGAGTATTGATGATGATAAGACTAGACTATATGAATTTGTGGAGACAGTAAGAGATGAATCCTTGAAATGGTATGTCAAGGTATGCCCCAAACATAATAAAAAAAATGGAAGGACATAAGCAAACTATTCTTAACAAACTTTTATTCACTTGTTGTCCCAACTGAAAATGTAAGAAAAATAAGGGAGATGATATAAGAGAAGAATGAATCAATGAAATAATTTGATTATATATTTAAAAGTATAGTCTATAAATTAGAAGAACTACTAACCAGAAAATAGAGCATAGAATAGTTTACATCTGGTTTGAAACCACAAATCAAAGATATAATAGATGTAAATCAATTTTTATCTAAAGCAATAGAGATAATGAAAAAAATATAAGCCCAACCTTGGAGGAAATAATTTGGTGGAAGTGAAGTTAAAAATTAAAATTAAAATTGGAAAAATGAAAGTTATAATATGATATTATAGTTAAAGGCAAGAGAAAAGATACTTCCCCCTCACTAAGAAGGAATGGTATCTGGCGTACCTTTTGTAGTAGAGGACACCTAAGAAATGAATTCCCAATGGTAGAAGGTACAAAAAGAGTAACTACATTGAGGGTTGATTTTAAAAAACCTCTAGGAAGAACAGTATACTTTGCTATTGTAGTATATGCAAACAATGGGATAGGTCCATATAACTGATGATTGCCCTATGCTGATTGAAGAAAAATGAGCCATTAGTCAAAGAAATGAACATAGAAAAATCTCATATAGATAGAGGCATGGATAGACTAGAAGGATTGGTTGTAGCAACACTAAATGGTTACACAACTCATGGCTATTCAGAATTGACATGGAGAAGTTCATGAAAAACTAATAGTATCAACCATGCTATACCCCAAACACAGAATGGGGAACCGTCTACAAGTTACAACAATGATTATTCATAAGGATATGGTAGAGGTGACTGTTATCACCTAGAATTACACCATGCTTGAAGCCTGTCCAAGCATTCCAATGAAACAATGGGATTGATCTCAACGTGTGGGACCTTGCAAATGAGATCAGAACTCCAGAGAAGGTTGGTTCCTTTTTCTGAACTTAAGATTCAGAGAAATCAACTAAACCTATGCTACCGATCACCAAGGAAAAGGGGAAGAAGGAATACATAAAGGTAAATGGTGATGCACCAAGATTTAGAGTGTTAGCTCGGACTGACATAACACAACAATGATCTCAAATACTGATAGAGGCTCACACAGACTTACAACTTTAGCAGAGGTTTGAATTAGAAAGCTATAACTATAGGAGGGACCATTTCATCCATAGAATAAGCTACATATTTCAAGTAAACATGTAGTAAAAGCATAAAGAGAGACAAAATATCAATGATTGTATTGATCATGAAGGATAAATAGCCATTACAAAAGAAAGATAATTTGTTACAGCAGAGGTAGACACAAAATAACCAATTACATTCATAGGTGAACCACTATCAGAGACATCAAAGGCTTAGCTTTGAACATAATGAATCAAATCCAAATGGTTCTTGTAAATGTGTTATAAGGTTTGTGACAACAAACTATCCAACCTATATAATAGCCCAAAATAATAGCTAACCAACCCAAAATACATCTCAAACACATGGATATATAGTATCTCCGATTACTATAGTAATCATGGACATGGGAAAGAGTAGTTAACAAGGAAAACTAGTTGCCCATGTTGCAATAACTTCAATTCTATGTCCTTGGAATGTGCCCAAATGGATCTGCCCTAGAAATCTGCTGAAGAAGGGTGTCTACCCATGCCTTGGGTATGAGAAATTCAATGCAAAGGAGATACAATGGCATAGGAGAGCGAGAAATACATTTTCCACAATCAATCAGGTTCTGAAGAAGCATTAATGGCAGCTAGGAAGGTCACTGAGCAGTCCCATTAGATATTGAACAGTAGAAAGAGCTTAGAAAGCAAACAGGTTGGGCCCTGAATGATCAGGCTTCCTCCAATTGGTCTTCCATCAATCGAGCCTTTCAAAGGTGAAGGAGGAGACCCCTATCTCCAAAGTCTGAAAGGGACAATATAGAAACCATCAAGCTCCAGAGATCAGGCCTTCACTATGTATCGTGCTTTTGAAAAGAAGAAACACCTAATCCCTAACTCTGCAATACTTAAAACAAATTATGAAGATCGATGGGGATCGGGCCTCGGAGCTTTCACCTTCCACCTTCCAAAATAAAAGAGGGAGAAGTAAACTCCTACTCACCAATGTTTGAAACACTTAGGCAAATTTGAGAAACTCAAAGGACTTCAGTGATTGGGCCTTCCACCTACTATTCACTGAATAGAAGGAAAACGACTGCAACCTTGACCTTTGAGATCCGCAACACTTAGAACTTTTGAAATTGGCGGATCTCAACCGTCGGGCCTTTCGTCTTCCTCCTAGCCAAAAGAAGAAGGAAGAAGAGAGAACTCTCAACCTTCGACGCCCAAAATACTTAGAAACATTGTAGCTCGTCAGGCTTCAGCAAGTGGACCTTCTGCCTTCTACTTTCCAAAGGAAAGAAGGAAGAGAGAACTCATGTCTACTATCGCCCACAACACTTAGGAACATTGTCACTCATCGGGCTTTGGCAAGTGGACCCTTCGTCTACCACTTGCCCGAAAGAAGAAGAAAGAATATGGAACTCTTGACCCCTAGTGTTTGAAACACTTAGGTGAATTTACAAGTAACCAAGGCAGAGTTCAAAGCCAACAAGAATGGCATAGCGAAGAGAAGAAACCCAAACTTTGAAACCCTGAAAAGGTAGAAAATACTAGGAAAACACTTAGGATTTTGGACTTAGCCATTTGGGGGGCTTTTTCCTTGCACTTCAAAAGGAAAACACAGAAATATCATGGATCCTTGGACTATTTGTCTTGAAGGCAAAATAGGACAATAGTGACCATTGCAACAATAGTTATAGAGGTGGCCAAAGTAGAGGAAGCGAACATAAGCTAACTTTCTATTATTGTGGTAAGCCAAGTCAGTATGCTAATGAGTGTAGAAGCAAAAAAAAAAAATGAGGTTGCACATTTTGTGGTGATGATTCACACAATCTATTCAATTTCCCAAAGGCTGCATAGTTTCATAAGAATGACCAATTTAAGGGACTAGAAGTGATGAATTATCAGGTCCTAATGCACCACATGGTATGAAGGTAATAATGAAAATATTGAAAGAACAAGGAGAAAACATCAAAATATTTTAGAGAAAAGATATAGAACCTCGATATGAAATAGGGGAACCTTCAATGATAGAAGAACAATCATTGGACAAATAATACCGGCAAAAGAAAGGATAACTAAAGAAAGAGGCTATTGAAAAAAAATTAAAGAAAGAAAAAAAAGTAGTAGTCATAACCTACAGAGAAAAAGGCACAAGTCATAAGCACATAATCAAAGAAAAATATGAGAGTAAGGAAGAGAATGTATATCCTAATAAAATAGCCATAACATAGTGGTTAGAAAATCTAAAAATATAATAGAAAAGCTACAACAAGAAGAAGAGAATAAGGAATCTTATTTCTCAAAAAGACAAGCTCAAAATATAAAAGAAATAGCTAGTTTAATAGAAGAAGAAAATTTAGTACAAAAATTCAAATAATTTTCAAAACATTCGAATAGAAAGAACAATGAAAACAAGAAGCCATAGATTAGATTTATCAAAATTTAAAAGAGGTTGACAAACCAACCAATACTATTGAATGTCAAACTAAACAATATGATGGTTAAGAAATTTTTATTGGATCAGGAGTAGATATAAATATTTTTACCTAAAGAAATTTTGGAGGCATTTGGTAAACCACAACTCCATAAAACACCATATGATATATATTTAGTAGATGGAACACCAATATGTATAATTGGCACATGGTGAAGTGACCAAGTTGATTTTATGGGAATACAGGCTAAAGTTGACTTCAAAGTTATTCATATGTATGAAGGGTCAAAAGGAGTCTTCAATATCATATTAGATATTACATGGTTTGTGGAGAATAATGGTATTTTTAATGCAGTTGAGGAAGAACTAATACTGCAAGGTAATGAAAAAATAGTTCATATGCCATTTAATGAAGACACTTGGAAGGGGTATATATAGAAGAAATCCACTCGGAAAATATAAAAGAAAGTGGAGATGAAGACACTAAATCACTATAACAATTGGTGCCATACCAAGGAAGGACTGGGATGGAGAACCTAATTCTAAAGGAGAAATATGTTTTAACATTAATCTCCTCAATAGACAGATGAAGCAGTAGAAGCATGGGCATGGCAAGAACTAGAAAAACTTTAATACAAGACCTTAAGCCTTAGGATAATCTTTATGTCTAGAAAATTCCCTAGAATGACACAACTACATACCGCAGATCAAGTGAGCCCACCACAAGTTAAGATATTAAACCACATCCAAAGAGGCATATCACATGTTAAACCACCCCACTACTTTGGATTAGGATATTTATTACAATATCTTCAAGCTATGGAGCATATATTCACAAATGAATAAATTAGACAACAAGCTTTTGATGAAACCTTAATTCTAAGTGTCATGTTGGTGGAAGACTCATAAAGACAACATACCTACATGGAAAGCACTAACAATTTTGATAAAAACTAGATATCTAGAAGAAGCGTAGATTGATGAAATAATTGAGTATGAAGGAACAAGGAACCCATCTGATCATATTAAAACTTGCGAATATGTAAAAAATGAAATAGAGGAGACTGATAAGAGGTTAAAGGCACAAATCTTCTACTGGACTTTAACACCTAGCATAAGAGCATGGTATATTCATCAAGATGTAAGAGGAAAAACCAAACAATGAGATATAATCTAGATCCTTATGAAATTTTTGAGTTTTGGGACCAAAATCCTCAGATACATAATGTGCTCCAATGGATTAAATAAGTCATCACCCTATTAGAATAAGAACTCAAACAAAATTTTGGGAAAGAAAAGGTACAATATCAACATAATGCAATTAAATGGTTACCACAACCATTACAAAAGATATGTTATTTAGCAAAACAAGAGAATAAGGATACTTTGGAAGAAAATAAAGAACTTAAGAATTTAGATGTAGAAATAGGAGATGATGAAAGAGAAACAATAGAAAAACCTAGAGATAAAAGTGAATATTAATACCAACCACTAAAAATCAAAGAAAAGAACATAACTCATAATGGTCAACCCAAGATCGCTAAAATCGTTGATTATTCAAAGAAGAAATAATAGAAAAAGTTGTAGAGATACTAAAAGAATGTGAAGATATCTTCCTTAGGTCTTTTACATAGTTAAAAGGGATAAAAGAAGAAGCAAGAGTCATAAAAATATAACTCAAACAAAATACAAAACCACACAAATGATGACCTTACTAGTTGAATCAAAATTTGAAAGTCAAGGTAAAAATTGAGATAGATAAAATGTTGATTGTTGGTATAAGTAAGCCAGTAGAAAACATAGATTGGGTGAACCCCATGGTAATATAGGATAAGCAAATAAATGACATAAGGATATGTGTGGATTTTAGAGAATTTTACAAGGATTGTGAACATGATCCTTTCCCAACACCATTTATAGAGAAAAGATTAAAAAATATTGTTGGAAGAGAAGTTTATTTATTTACAAATGGTTTTTCTAGTTACAAGTGAAAATATACAAAGAAGATCAATCTAAAAATACTTTTAGAATGGGGATCATATATGTACACAATTATGTCATTCGAATTTAAGCAATCATTAACAGAATCATGGTGAATTACTTTCAAAGATTTCATACATGATTACCTTGAAGTTCACCTTGATGATTGGACCACATACAAAATGCATAATAACCATATCAAGGCACTAAGGCTAATGTTTGAGAGATGCCACAACCTTAGAATTGCATTGAATTTAAAGAAATACATTTTTGTAACTCAATTTGACACTCTACTAGGACATATCATGTGTAAATAATGCAAGATGGTAGACACACTCAAAATAGCCATTATCTTAAATTTACCCACCCCAAAGAGCATAATAGGGACAAAGACATTCCTGGGTTATATTGGTTACCACCAAAAATTCATCAAAAACTATGCCAAAGTCTCAGGACCCATTGAGGAACTATTAAAGAAAAAGAATAACAAAAAGTTTGAATGGATACCTCAATGCCAAAAACCAATTGATATACTTGTTTAAGGTGAAATTTGAATGAAAGAGGATTTGTTAGTGTTTAAGGTTAACTTGTATGAATCCTCCTTTCACCTCAAACATTCAAGGACTTCAGCTGAGTAGGAAGTCTACTATCAAGCTTTCAGTCACTTGGAATGTAGGGAAAATTTGAATTGTGTGATTTTGATGTTTAATTAAGCCCAGTTATGATCAAAACCCTAATTATGCAAATTTGGAAGCAAACAGACAAATCATAGAAAATGCTCACACATAGAGATACTAAATGATAATCAAATGTGTACTAGATTTCAATGTTCAGAAAGCGGAACAGTCGATGACTAATGAGCGGGCGCCCTAGTCCAATGTCATACTTTTTGTCAGGATCTGGAAACCTTGTCTATAACCTATTCTTGTTGTTTCAGAGATTTTCCTGTTGTAGGATCTAAAGGACTAATGAGCGGGTGCTTGAGTCCAGGTCACTATTTTCTTCTCTAATCTGTAATTCTGACAATGTGCACTACTCTCCTGCAACTCCACATTTTTTGCTCCCGCAACCTGTAACCTGCAATCACCGAAAAATGGGTTGGAGGTTGTGGTGTTTAGAGGCTTGCCTCAGTCAAGCCTCAGAGAGACATTTTAGTCTTCTGAACACCGTTATCAAATAAAGAGTGTGTATCCCTGCAAGATAGAGGAAAAATCCAAATGATAAATGATTGAAAACACAATTGATATCACCTTGTAGTGAAGATCTCATGTAAGGAAGATGCTCTTCATGCCATGAGGAGATGGATGCCAAATCTGCACCTACAAACACAAGAACAACAGTAATTCTACTCTGCAACACACAATGAATGCCTTGAATCACCTTCACATAAGCTCATGAATCAAAATTGCCATCTAGTTTACAAATGAATGCCTAAACATGCTTATAGATGCAACTACAAACATTCCCGCCAAGAATTTCGTAATTAAAACTTACTGTGTCGGCATAGGACCCAAATAACGGTCATAAACTGACACTTCAAAATTAGGCCTAACCTAAAATAGGGCAGGACTAGGGCACGGGTGCCCAAGTCCTCCCTCCTAATTTAGGTAGGAATCATGTCAAGTGCACCCCCTAAGTCCCATTTTCCATGAAACTTCAGGGTTTTCTCATCGAGATGTCAAATTAACATGAAAAATGCTTTAAATGCATAAACAGGACCCGGGAGCTAAACCTTAAGAGGGAAAAGCCCCCAAGGGGACATTTTCCAATGTAACAATACTTATAAAATATGGAGTCATTTTTAAGCTATTGGGGTTCCAATTGCATATGTTTTGATTTCTAATTGGTAAATGAGGAGTATATCATTGTAAATAAATGGGTTTTCAATTCATCCTTCTCTAATCACCCTAAACAAAGGCAACTACAAGTCTTGGCAAGACACAATCCTAAAACATCTCAAGTGGCTTCATCTCTTCTCTTGTCTCTATGGACTTGTCCCTAGACTAGGTACTCATAACTAGAAGCAAGCATGGGATATTAGGAATGATCATGTCCTCAGATTGATTGGTTATACTATGAATAGTGACACTTTTTGTGAGATCTCATATATCATCTAAGAGACTAAGTGTCCATGCACTCTTTGCACTAGAATTTGGGAGATCTATGGAGACCCAAATCATTCTCCATCCTAGATGATCATGTTATGGATTGTCTTATATGAGCCTTAATGATTGTGATAACTTGCCATATGACAATGATACAAAAGAGTATCTTGATTATTTGGAAGCTCTTGATCGTTGTGATGAAATTCAAACTTCTCCTAATTCTCCTTCTCCTCCTATAGAGACATCCATTAATTCTTCAACTTCTATGACTCCTAATCTAGATTTAGAGGCCTCATCTTCTTTATTTGTGATTTAGTATCTTGAGGTTGAGGACTTTTGCATTCCACCATTGGAAGAACTATTAGTTGTTCATATTCATGCATCTTGTGTGGAAACTACATTGTGGGATGAGTAGTTTAGTTTGAAGACATGCATTGAGATTCCATTCTCATCACTTGTTGCTTCTTTAGAATTTAGTGTTAATACATTAATTGATTCCAATGTTTCCTTGTATTAGGTACATCACAATCTTTCAAATTTAGTTCATTGGGATGAGTACTTGACAAATATTGTAGGTTTATTTTGAGTCTCATCTTATAGATTTGACAAACACACTTAAGGAAACTCATCTCCTATTTGATAATAACCCCATTATAATTGTTATCCCCTCATCTTCATTTTTAAATCTTTTTATACATTACTTTCCACTTGGTCCTGGTTTGTTACCTTCTTCATTGATTAGTCTTTTACTTGATTTGATTGCAGCATCCTTTCATATTAACATGGTGAAATTTAAGCAATATTTAGAGACATCATAGTTCATGATCTTTCTTCCTTCTAATTCCTATTTGGAATGGGAAGACATCTTGGATTCATACTGGGTTTTGTTACTTCCTAAGGGGAAGAATGGTGTTTGATGTTATTGGATCATCATCATCATCCTTTGTCAAGCATCCACCATCATTGTAGGAGATTATACATTGTGGAGGGGTTGCATAGTCTCTCTTCTTATCTTCTATGGGGGACATTGATCATATTGGTAACAAAAATAGTCCTTGGGGGGTCATCTTAAGTCATCCTCCCTTCATTTCACTATTTCATCTTTTCTCTCTTTAAGAGACGATTTTTTTTCTTATATTTCTTTCTCATTTACTCTATTTGTGAGAGATTATTTTTACATGAGCACCTAACATGGACTCATATCTGGGACACATCATTGCATCTTTTTCATGTTTTATCATTCTCCCTAAGTTGTAATTAAGGTGGGGTGTTGGTGTGAATAAAGTATAATACCTAACTAGTTTCGCATTAGGTCCTATTCACACTTGCATAGTTAAGTTTACTTAGGGAATTTAATATTTGTGTTTCATTTCATAGGATTAAGACATTGGTCATGATCTTAGATTGTCCTAGGTTTCATTCTTATCTACATAAATAAGGGTTTCCTCATTGTACACAATGTACCATTTTGTATGCACCTAATTATTTTTTGGAAATATAGCATTTACATTGCTTCTCTCTTATGTAGAAGTTTTTTTTGGTTGCAAGTGATCCTTGGCTCCTATGGGGTTCTTCATCAACTCTTACAATAGTTTCATATGTTTAGAAAATAACCGAAGATTTCATGTGAGGATGAAGCACATAGATGTCTAGTACCATTTTGTTCATGACATGGTACTAGAGGATTGATTAGTGATGTTGGAGAAAGGTTACAATTTGTATAATGTCATAGATGCATTAATGAATCTAGTCAACACATAGAAGTTCAAATGGTGCAATAAGTCTATAGGTCTCTTGACCTATAGTAGATAGTTGACAATGTTGGTATTTCCTTTTCTCTTGTAAGGTGTTCAACAAATAAGATAATGTTAGGAAATGTGTCTCAATCTTACATCCTAATGTAAAGAACAAAAAATTATAGTTTTCATGCTATAAAACACAAAAATGCAATTTTACGAGCTCTAAAGATTAATTTTAGCCTTGAAAAATGTCGAAACGATCGATAATTAGAGAAAGAAGGTTATGGTGACATGGATCTCTTTGAGATCTATAGTATGAAGAAAAATAGGCTCAATAGGCTTCTTGAATCAAAAGTTACATGACCTCTAAAAGTTGGGCCTCTCACATTGGAAATGTAAAAGCATCTATGACACATAAGAGAGCTATAAGAGGGAGTTACACTTGTTGACCAACTTATTATGTGTGTTATGATGCATTATAAGGAATCTTTGAATGGAGATAATGAAACCAAAATGGGCTTCCCAAGTTGGTCAGTAGATTATGACAAGCTTATGATAGGTGGAAGGAATATGTTATTTTTAGCTCATGGAAGGAATATTTGAGCATCAAATTTTTTACTAAGGTTTTGGATGCTATATTTTGAGTGGTTTTAGATCATGTTTTTGTAACATGCCTTCTCACATTACTCAAATTTACACAACATTTAACAAAAAAGTAAATGAACATGGAGAACATTTTTTTATCATGTGCATAATTATAAGGAAATAAATACATATCTTTTCTGAATATTTTTCAACCTTGAAATTTCAATATATTCAAAGATAAATCATAGTGAAAATCATTTCACTTTACATTTACAATACATATATTATACTTGGCAATGAGAATAATTTTACACCAAAACATCAAGAATACTACATCTGGAATCTTGATATCTGTCACTCAAGTCTCGGAGAGTCTTCTGCTGCAGAGGGAGAGCATCATCCGAGTGCTTTACCTTCAACCATAGACCAACAGTCCCCCACACACCTTCCTTCCTAGAAGTGGCCCTACTCTTCATGAAGAGTATAGAAATAAGGAACCAATAGGTTTGTCATCTGAGTCCTAGTGATGTGTCCTACATAACACAATTGATCATACAACTCTAGTCACTCTTCTAGCTAAGTATGATCCTACTGATAGGTTATGCCATCTAGACACTATGAACTGACTAATGCAATGCAGAGACAAATGCATCACTTTGGACAAAGTTTCTATTTAGATAAACATTTACAATAAATGTAGTCGTCAGTTCACACACCTCTTTAACTCGACTTGGAAACTATCTCATTCTACAATTTGATTGTTTGACTAAAAACACTTGACGTGGAATGTCTTGACTAAGATTAATTCCTAGTTCTTCTGACTTAGAATTTAATCCTAAATTCTAGGATATAAATACAATGAATAGGTTTAAAAAGGCTTAATCTTTTGGAAAGTCCTTCATTGCATTCTTGCAAACATCTAAGTCTATGACTTCCTATCATTTTACTCATCGACTCTAAAATCAAGCATTCTTGTGCTTGATGCCGTGTATCGACTCTATCATTTAGACATTATCAAAAGATTCTTAAACTCTTCCTAAGGTATTTTTGTCTTGATTTATGGATTCTCGACTATTCCATGTTGACCATAATTACACTAAACTAATCAATGACATAACTATATTGAGAGTCTTAAGTTTACTAGACCTATCTGGGTTGATCCTAGGGTTTATCTTCTCTAACCCAATATACAAAATAACATCAAAAAGCTCTTGTTATCCAAAGATAAAAATGAATAATCATATCACACAATTATACTAACCTCTAGTCTTCTCTAGACTATTAAGGCTCTAATCAACTTCACATTTCTCATAAAATAAAGAACATGAATTTTTATCTTCTCATAAATAAAATCTAATAAATAATTTACATAGAATAAATAGTAATAACGAAGTTTGTTCTCCAAAATAGGTTATGAGTCTATAGATAATAATATTAAGTTTCAACCTAATGGTCTCCTTTCATCCACTAACTCTAGATAAAAAGGTTATGACCCTGTGCACTTTATCCTTGTACACAACGAAATATACTTGCTTTATGAGTATATATAGCACTATAATCATACAGGTTGGTGTTTCAATGATATCCAATATCATTCTTGTTTACTTAGAATAAAAAGAGACCTAACACTACTTGTCTTAGGATGAAAACTATCAAACTTGAATGTAATAAAGAGATAAATAGGATACATCACTATCCTACTTACTGATCTTAACTCCTATATTTCATTAGAGTTCTCTAGAGGTTCAGTTTGGTTATAGACATATATAATCTTCTCAGTTAAATAATAATAAGACAAGAATTGCATCTCGGCCTACTATAGATAAATATCTCTTCGGCCTACTATAGATATACACAGTACACACTAAAGAAAAGTCTTTGAGTTTTTTCCTTCATGGGATAAAGTAAAAGAATATAGCCTATGATAGAAGGTAGGGATACACCTATCTCAATATACTTATGGAGTACAAAGATTAAATAGTGTTTATCATAATACACAAAAAAACAAGGCTATTCGGCCTTATTATTTACATAGTCTTAAACAAGTTGTCGACCATGAATTCACACAGTAGCTTGGTAAGCTTATCAGCCAAACAACTCTCAGAGATAAATAAAGAGTAATGTAGTCATTTATGACATAGGAATACTATAAATCTATCGACCATAATCACAGTAATATTCTAAGTACGTTGGCCTTATATCATAAGGAGTATCAGCCATGTAGATCATCAAGAGTATCAAGCATAAAACATGCAGAGTTTTAGCCATAAAACATACTGAATATCATTCATAGATCATACAAAGTATCGGCCATAGATCATGCAAATTTTGGCCATAAAACATACTGAGTATCGACCATAAATCATACAGAGTATAAGCCATAAAACAAACAGAGTTTCAAAAGCGAATTATGATTCATAAACAATTCATATAACTTTCGATACAAGAAGAGAACCTATATTGAGATTGTCTAAAGATCTTTCCACAGTCTCCATTTTTTTCTAGCTTGATTCTCTCTCTCTCTTGCTATCAATGAACTTCCAGATCTCCCTCTGTTCCCTTCCATCTATCTCTGTATATTTTTTTCCTTAAGAAAACACTTCCACAATTTTTAATAGCCACACCATAACCATGTTCATCTCTTATTCATAGCCTACAATGATTCCTCATATGCATGTAAATAGTGGAAGTGATGGTCCTAAAAGGCCACTCTACACGCCGGTTCATGAGCTCATCCTTACTCTCTAAATCAGTTAGGAGTAAAGGAGTCAAGCCACTTATTCATAAAAACTATTTGCAATATTATGGAATCTCAACCGTGTTTATAAGGAAGTTTAATGACCACCTCAAAGGTCTATCAGATCCTTAAATCATATTAAATATATATACATACAAAACCACAAAGTGAAATAAAAAGCACCCAATACTTACGTTGTTACCAAAATTTGTAAGGATACGAGAATGGGGTCAAGGTTTTCTCCCCTATCTATTTCACAAAAACATCAGAGAATGGATAAGTTACTATAACAGAACACTTATCAGAATTCACTAATAATTTAAAATAATATAATTTACCCTATAATTAAATTGTTATAATAACATAAACTATAATCATAGTGCATAAGGAAAATAATGACCATCGACCAAATCTTCTCGATGGTCAATTTTATCCTGACTTGGTTTTTCAACAAAACCTACGCTAATGGTTCTTGATGTCAAATCGACAATTGTCGAATCAAAACCCAAACTCTGACCAAATAGGTCAAACACAACTTACCACTTATGACAAGGTTCACTAAACATTAAAAGCACAAGACTTAGATGGAAACAACCTATTCCTTTCCTTACGTCTATTCACTTCTCTCCAATGATGCTCTCCCTCTCTTTCTCAAAGGGCAGAAACTTGTTTCCTGGTTACAACTTACAATCACTAAACTGGGATTATAGTATCATTAGTTAATCCATATACATGATGAATAAATAATCAAGATAACATATAATCACATGTCTAAATTCTATACATATAATCATAAACCCATGAAATCATTGATTTATCCTGACATTTTCACTAAGAGTCAAATCATTAACCCATGCAAAATTATCTACTAATTGCATACAAGTGAAAAGTAAAACATTGTCAAAATTTGGGGTGTGACAATTTTCCTAACTACCAAAAATGGGCTTCCCAATTTGGTGAGTGGATTATGACGAGCTTATGATAGGTGGAAGGAATATGTTATTTTTAGCTCGTAGAAGGAATATTTGAGCATTGGAATTTTTACTAGGAATTTGGGTGCTACATTTTGAGTGGTTTTAGATCATGTTTTTCTAACTATTAAAAATGGGCTTCCCAAGTTGGTGAGTATATTATGATGAACTTGTGATAGGTGGAAGGAATATGTTGTTTCTAGCTCATGGAAGAAATATTTGAGCATTAGTTGACTAGGGGTTTGGGTGCTACATTTTGAGTGGTTTTAGATCATGTTTTCTTCTCTTATTTATTGGGTGCTTGAGATGGAGGTTTCATAGTGAGTTTTTGTAAGTATTTTTACACTGTTAGAATTGCTCTAGATCTCTTGTGGGTGATACTCCTACAAAGTCTTAGACTTTGCAATTGTATTGTAACCATTGATTATTGATTAATACATTGAGATGTTTTGAAGTTTGGGTTTGTCTCCCAAAAGGGTTTTCCCCATGTAAATTGATGTGTTATGGTATTTTACTTTTTTATTTATTTCCTTTTAACTATATAATAAGTTTTATTTTTGCACATGCCTCCTCTCATAGATTAGTGTAGGAAGTGTATTCCCCACCTTTACTTCCTTTCATTTTATACATAGTTATATATTTAATAAAATATTGTTTTGCACATTCAAAAAATGGAACTACCATTCATAGCACAATGTAGTCTTCTCAAATTTACAAAATATTTATATTTTGGTATAAATGTTTTAGTTATTGAATTATTTAATGAAAGAAACAAATGCCATAGGGTAATAAGGTTGACAATTTTAAAGACAAATTGCATTGGGTTTTGTTTGGAACCAAAATTGGAAAAATCTTTGGGCTTAGTGACTTTTAATATATGACAAAGAAAGTAGAAGAGGAAGGAGAGGGAGACTTTGTAAATAGTAGATTAATAGTTTATCTTTAAAATATGATGTAATTTTAGAATACAAGAGGTTACAATGTTGGCAATAAAATTGGTGTCTGCATAAAACCTCAATTCCAAAATTATATTTTCTAGGCTTCTTATCTTTGAGACCACTCTTTACTATAAGAATTTATTGAAATGTGAATATGTATTGACATCTTTGATGAACTTGATGAATACTGCTTATTGAGTATAATAATGATTGAATGTCATTTATATAGATCTCATATTTACTCTTCATTATGAGATTTTCTACTCTCAGTTAATATCAATATGATTGAATCATCTATCTTGTATTTCTATTTGAATAGTATTTCTTTGACATATGCATGAGTTTCAAGAATGAGAGTACATTGGAAATCAAGATCTTCCACATGTTGGCTAAATTCAATAAAAAAAATATCTACCATTAATCATCATTTAAAATTTAAAATCTTAAGTGCCTTATGGTTAATTTGGATTTCAATTGGAGTTTAATAATTAAATACTACAAATTTAATTCATTTGTTCTGGTGTTTTTTTGTCTAGTTTAGCAATTATATCTTGAGCATAATTCTTAGGAAGTGAAAACTACAAAATATTGATTGGGCTCTACACATTTTCTTTAGCAAGTACTCTGGGGAGAAGAAACTTTATCAAGATGAAATTTCCATTACACTTGTATACATGTTCCTTCAAAAGATGGAGGAAGGTGTAGTTTGTGTAAACACTATAAAAAATGGTTTGAAGATAATCCTTTGAAAGCAAAGGAAGCAAGTGATTTTCTTTTGGCTTAAAATTGTGGATTGAGTCTATGCTTTGATGCTTGGATGTAGTAGTAGACAATCTCATTCTTAACATTAATGAGGATTTGGGAATATTGGTACCAAACAAGGCCAAATGTGTGCACAATGGTTTCTTTTAAAATAGTTTGTACTCCACTTGATACATGTTCATTTTTTTTTCTAAAGTATATCTCGTTGGTTGTTTGAAGAGTTTCAAATTACTTGACTTAAAATAAATGGGAATCCTTCATAAGTACATCATCTGATCTAGGCAATTGAGAAAAGCATATCATAGTTGAAACTAGCAAGGGAGCATCACAAGTAAAATTATGTGTTCATACCTCTATTATTTTATTGAATAAATAATTAATTTCATTTGAGAAAAGAAACTTAGGAAACAATATTAGACTCATTGGGAAGACTTAAGAGTTAACAAAGAGTAATGAAAAGAATTGTGCAACTTGTAACAAATTACTTTTATATGTGGCAATGTGGAGTGGATCAATGAATGTTTGGAGTTGTACAAAGGGATGATTGCGAGTAAAATCATTTCTAATTTTCATACTTTTAATACATTGATGTTGGGATTATCAAAATAATGAGTTGAAACTTGCATAGATGATATATCCAAAAATAGAAGAGGTAGGCTATTTTTTAAATCTATTTAGTGAGAATATTCTAATGGATAAATATTGCAACACAAGACAAACTAAAAAATGAAAAAAACATTCATGTCCTATTAGTTTAAATACACCTCCTACAAGTGCAAATGCTAGTAATACAATTCTTTGTACAGAAAAACACCTATTTATATGAAGTCGTCAGAAGGAGGTATTTTTCATAATGTATCTAATTTGATACATTGTGATTTAAATACCTTCTACTTGTCATTAAATGAGCTAAAGGGGCTCTATAATGAATGGTTAATAAGACAGAACACTTGCTAAAGGTTTTGCAAATGAGGTTGCAAGATTAGTGGAATTGATCTTGGGGGAAACTCCATGGTTAAGTGTGTTTGAGTTGGAGAAGTACTCGGATGGGTGACCTCTCAAGAAGTCTTGATGCTTCACCCTTATGAGAAACACCTAGATGCAATGAGTGCTAAGTGGATCATTCATGCTTGTGAGAGTTGGATTCGCACTTAGTGGACCAATCATGGTCATGAGAGTTAGATTCATGCAAACCACTACTCATGAAATATGGGTCAATGAGTTTGACTAAGAACCTACCTAATTAAATTTTGTTAAAAACAATAATTTGAATCACGGTAAAAATACCTCCTTATCATTGGATGAGCTAAAGCGACTCTATGATGAATGGTTCATAAGACACAACACTTGCAGAAAATTTTACAAATAAAATTGAAAACTAAGTGAACTTGATCGTAAAAAAAACATTATAATTAAATAAACTTGAGTAAGAATAATAACTCCAAAACTACACAATTAAATCATAAAAACAATACACCGAAATAGAAAAGTCACTTTATAAACCTAAATATGAAGTAAGCCATGCGAAAGAGACCAAATCAATCACATCAACTTATTTTCCCCCATTAAATGTGGGGACCGACCTATGCAGATCGATGCTAAAAAAAGGTCCAGCTTCCTGAATTATTCTCGGTTGCCAACTAGGGAAATATTCCTGTCAGTACGAAATTTAATGATAACCCTTGAAAATTGTCGACAGGCGTGCGAATTTAAGGTCAAGCCTTGCATCATTTTCAAGTTTCCACTTTCAAAACATGTTCAAATGATATTTTCCAAATCAAAACCCTTTTTTTCGTCCCCTATTATTTCTGCACCACGAGATCTCCAATTGACCAGTTAGACTTCTATGTTTAAGGATAATTTTAGGTCATCAGTTGTCTTCTGTTTTTCTAAATATTGGATTAAGAAGAATAAAAGTTTACAGTCATAGTTGTTTTATTTTAAAAATATTTGACAACTCTTATTTTCGAAATTACGGGGAGAGGCCTTTCTACAGTCACAGCAGGGGTGGAGGAAAAGAGTTGAAAGATTTTAAGATTCAGTATAATTTTATAAGATTTTAATCTAAAAAATTAAAAAAAATAAGATTCTACTCTAAAAAAACTAAAAAAAAAATTATAATGCCTATGTTGTCACTTACAAATTAATGGAGAGCACTCTTAAAATTTATGGTGTCCTTTAATACTCAAAAAGAACAAAAAAAATAAATATGTTCTTTGTTTTATGAGCACAAAAACTAATTAGATTTATGATTTTGGGCACTTATGGAGAAATAGAGCAAGCCATGCAGCCTACTATTATATAATATATAATTTATATATATTATAATATATATAATATTATATTATATTATATAATTTACTATCAGTTATGTTTATAAATATAAAAACAAATAAATATATATATAAAATAAATCATACCTATGCAACTTTATGCTAGAAAAAAAAAATTCATATAAATATGTATATATATGTATCTACATCTGTTTTGAAAGAAATACATATACTTTTATATGTACCTCAATAACCAAGCTAAAACTTTAACGTCTGCAAAATTTGTGTTCTTATCAATATCTGTATGAAATGTCAAAAATAGAAGTGGTTGTAGATGTTTTTTTTTTTTAATTGTGTTAATGTCCCACTTAAGGGACAACTCATTACAGCCATGGAGGGTGTGGGATGGGAGTCTCACGGGAGCCCCTCTTATCACTTTGGGGAAGTCGCCCCCTTTTACCAAACTTTTTTTTAATATAATTTTATTTTTATATTTAAAAAAAATCTCTTTCACCTTTCCAAAAAAAGAATAGGATGGTAAACAATGTGACTACTCATACACCATTAGCATGAAAAAACCTCATTTGAAATTAACTTAGATCCCATACAATAGATTCAAGTGGAAAACCCCATTTGCATGTTAGATCTGGTTGTAGAAAAAAATATATAACTTGCAACCATTTCTTGCTCTCTAAACATGTGAGCCTTGCAGTTTCCAACAAAATCAATTTAAGAGAAAATGAAAAGTGGGAAGAAAAACTTTTATAAATTTTATTTTTTAATTAACTTAGAAAGTTTTTAGAAATTTATTAGTACGTTGTTTTATTAATTCCTAAAAAGTAGCTCACTCAAATTAGAGTGAGTGATGTGAACCTTAATAAATTGGTTTAAAAACTCTTATATATTATTAATTCATATTATGTTAGTGTTAATTAAATTATAATTGCTATTAATTTTTTTTGGATTGAAACTCATTAAACCTTAGTCCATATAAATAGATTAGGATGTAAATTATACCATCATTTTAAATAGTTGAATTTAGAATTTTTTTTATATATTCATAATATATTTACAGATCTTAAATATATTTAAAAAATATTATGTAAAATTTTTATATAAACACTTCAAAATTATATTAGAAATATAAGTAACATTTATTTTCACTATACTATTAAAATCCACTAAATAGATTGCACTTTAAAATTTTAAAAAAACTACTTAATTAAATCCTTAGAGGGGATGGAATGGAATTATTGGACAAAGAGTAAAGTAATAATAATAATAATATACTGAACTAAAACTATATCAATAACAATGTAATAGGTTCCTTCCTCGTAGGCCCTGGATCTAGGTCCACTTTGGAAAGTGTGTCAAGAGGAATTAATTAGGGTTAAGGTTAGGGTTAAAATGATTATTAAGCTTAGGGTTGGGTTAGAATTAGGTAAGGATTAGGATTATAATTAGAGTTAGAATTAGGGTTAGGGTTAGGATTATGGTTAGAATTAGGATTACAATTAGAATTAGAATTAGAACTAAATTTAGAACTAGGGTGAGAATTAAATTAGGGTTAGGGTTAAGCATAGAATTAAGGTTAGTGATACAATTATGGTTAGGGTTATAGTTCAAATTTAGGATAGAATTAAGGTTAGGGTTACAATTCAAATTTAGGATAGAATTAGGGAAAATATAGATAACCAAAGTGTTGGGAATAGAATTATGATTAGTGATAGAATTAGGGTTAGGGATACAATTACAGTCGAGGTTATGATTAGAATTAGGGATAAAATTAGGGAAAGTATTTATAACTAGGAAATTGTAAGGGTTAGAATTAGGGTTAGGGTTTGGGATAGAATTAGGGATAATGAAAGAAATAGGATTTGGGATAGAATTACAGTTAGGGTTAGGATTAGAATTAGGTTTACAACTAGGGAAAATATTTATAACAAAAGAAACTATTAGAGTTAGAATTAGGGTTAGGGTTGGGGATAAAATTATGACCAAGTTCAAAATTAAGGTTATGAATATAATTAGGGTAGGGGTTAAAAATTTAGTTAGGGTTAGGGTTAGAATTAGGATTAGGGTTGGTGTTATTCTTAGGGTCAAAATTAGGGTTAGGGTTAGAATTAGGAATAGGGTTGGGGTTAATCTTAGGGTCAGAATTAGGGTTAGGGATAAAACTAGCATACCTATATTTAAAAAATATATCTAAAGTACGCTGAGAGATATCCTTCTCGAGGTGCCTATTTCCACCTATGTGTGGTAAATTGATAAAAAAATAGGCACCTATCAAAGATATTTATACTCACTTGTATATGAAATTGGACAAACATATTATATACATATATGATTGAATCAACCAGACATATCTACATCAAAATGGAGCGTCAATATAAATGGTAGAGATAACTCATATATTTTTATAATTTATGCACGCCATTTGGTAGGAGATAGCACACATATTAAGTAAATCTTAGATGCCATTAATTGTAGTGTTAGCACGTATACCATACCAAAATTAAGGTGCCATTACATGGCAATTGAACACATATTTATATATCAAGTTTTTAATTCTAATAAATGGCAAGTATAAACGCATATTTATGTGAAGTTAAACACCAATACCAAAGAACTAATGCCATTACATGGCCGATACAACATATTGTTATAAGCGCCATCTTATGGTAGTCTTGACATATATCATAAGTGTTGGAAAAGAAGCCCAACCGTCACTGCCCTTTCGACTTCCTCTTCCCATGTCTCTTCACTTGCCTGAAGAGTTGATATATTCCCTTCTTATTCTCTTTCTGGTGTAGATGAAGACTGATGTAATTGGGTTAATTAATGAAATAATGTGTCCTGCTTTCCTTGGTGGATATAGCCATTTTGATGGTGAACCACGTTAAATTTGTGTCTCTATTTTTATCTATGTGTGTTTGATTCTTTATCTATTTTAGTTTTTCATTTATCTGCATTTTATCTTCAACAATAAGCACCAATATATGGCAGTTAACACACACACACACACAGATATATATATTTTATAACTCCAAAACAATACTGGGAACACATATATTTGGATCAAAGGTTGTGCCATTTTGGTAATTAAGCATGTATATCAATATCAAGGAAATCAACTTTTTATGGCAAGAATAATAGGCTTGTAACCAAAGGAAACACCATTTTTTATTAGTAGTTTAAAACATCAATATGTGACGCCATACATGGCAGAGAAAACTTTCCATACTTATCAATTCGAAATGTCATATATGGCAGGGACAATACTAATTGAAATGCCAGTTATGGTAGAGAAAACATTTACCTATACCAAGTCTAAACGAAAAGAGGAAGCACAATAAATGTTTAATGAAATGCCTAAAGTTAAAGTGTTTCATAAATTTTCAAGGATTGTAGGACTCGCTCAAAAGGATTAAGATCACAAGATAAAATAGATTTTTTGAATAACTTTAGAAACTTTCAACCAAAATAGCACCACTATTCTGCACTAAACACAATTTCCATTAGATATGAAAAAAAACATAAAGTGTGTTGAAAATAGTGTCTTAAATAATAGGGTCTCATGAAATGCAAAGGTTCAAGACATGCACCAAAAAAATTGACTAAAACTTATAGCAAATTTAAGCAATCCAAATGGGTGATGAAGGCCAACTCCATCAAACAATGATTAAAAATAAAGTTCAGGGTACTACAAGGTTGGGTCATAGGAGAGACACTAAATAATAACCTACATAATTACATCAAGAGGCATTCCTACATAGCATGGATGGGAGCTAAAAGATTCCAGAATTTCTATGTAAACTTATAAGATTCCAATCTATGTAAACTTATAAGATTCCAATCTAGAATCTTTATTAAAAAAATCAAATAGTCACTCCACAAATTAAAAAAACCAAAAAAAAAGGTGAAAGGAATTAAAAAAATACATGCTAGATAGAAAGAAAGGTGGATGGCAGTTTCAAAGAAGCCATCACTATGCACTAAGGTGAAAAAAAGAAACGTTACATAATGGCATATGAAAAGACGCACATTCAATTTATATTGCCTCCTTCCTTAATTTTTTTCACATGTAGAATGAACATATCAAATTGTAGGATTTGAGGTGAGGTGAAAGAGAGTGCAGTAAATTGATTAAAAAAATAGGTGTGTCGAGAAGATATCTCTCGACATACTTTAGATATATTTTTTTAAATATAAATATACTAGTTTATTTGTCTATTTATAAAATCTATTTACGTAGGCAACCTCTTAAAAATGGAGTAATAGATTGAGCTTGACATTCAACAATAGAATCAATTAGATCATTAGGAAGTTGGAATTCCAAGGATCTACTTCACCCTTTAGTTTGATCTTTGGATTTATCTTTGGTAGAATTGATCTTTTCTACCTTCTCAACTCTTAAGCCTCTAGGTGGTAGTATCAACTTCCTCTTTAGACTGAATATCTCCCAAATCATCTTCCATGGATCCATACTTGGGGATATACACATGATTCTTTGTTCCTTTTAAGGCGACATGTAAATCTTATTTTGTTTCTACCTTTCTAGCCACTTCTTTGAACTGCATTTGTGCATAATAATAATAATAAGACATCTGCAACAAATCTAGGGTTTGAACAAACTCTCTCAAAAAATCTTTTTATGCTACAATTTTTAAGCCTCCTTTTCTATTTCTCTACCTTTATATAAATTTTGAACATTAACCCTTTGTGGAAAGCTATAGATTTGAGGAAAATAGGTAAATTATCTTTCCATGGTTGTGTCGATTTGCCTCCTCTACTCATAAGGAGTTATAGATGCTATCTCTAATTAAACAAACAAAATATAGATGATACCTCAAGGTTTAGCAGTTTCACCAAATCATTACAAGGTTAAACCATGAGAAACTCTTTCGATTCCTCTACATGAAATGTTTTTCCTATATCTCTACAAATCCTCACTTTCTTAACTCTTCTTTTCATCCCCAAAAAACATAATATTTGGATTTAGCATGCAAAATAATTGAATGGATTTGAGGTTTAGGGGCATTAGTGTTTAAAGCATAAACCCTAATTATGGCTTACGTGGTTTGTAATAGAACATAAACAACAACGAATTTAAAATTTATATAGGCTTTTGAATTGCTAATGGTATAGGATTTTAGTATGAATATCGATTTTAGATTTAAGGATTTCACTTGTAAGTTAAGTAATAAAGCTTAGTGGACTAACAAGAATTAGCACCATGAAGGATTCTAGCCCAAACCTTGATGCCTAGGGTTTAAAATGAATCCATAAGTGGTGTAGGGCTTATAAACTTCAAAATCCACTTTATGTGGCACAATGTTAAGAATAATTAAAAATGAATCGCACTAGCTTGAAATGAAACTATAAATGGCATATATTAATTTGCAATTTCAATAATAACAAAATATGTTTTCTACAATTTTATGTTAGGAAAAGTGTCTCAACTTTGCATCCTAATGTAACGAATAAAAAATACAATTTTTAGGCTAGAGAACACAAAATACATTTTTATGGGTCTAATGGTCAATTTTGGCCCCCAAAATGTTGAAATGGGATGTAATTGGAGAAGCAAGTTATGGTAACATGGACCTCTCCAAGATATACGATTTAAAAAATGGTCTCAATTAGCTTCCTAGATAAAAAAGTTTATAGCCTCCAGAAGTCCAACGTCCCACATTGAAAATGTAGAACATCTATGACACAAGAGAGTTGTAAGAGGGAGTTACACTTGTTGAACAACTTCTGATGCATGTTATGACACATCATAAAGCATATTTGAATGGAGATAATGGAGCCAAAATGGAGTGCCAAGGTTGGTGGATTATGATAAGCTTATGATGTGGAAGGAATATGTTATTTTTATCCTATGGACTCATCTTGGGATTTGCGTGCCACATTTTGCATGGTTTCTTGATTACCATTTGATGGTTTCATGTATATTTTATCCTATTTATTAGGTTCTTGAGATGGAGGCTTTAGAGTAATTTTTTTTAGGTACTATTGTGTTTGCCAAAATTGCTCTAGATCTCTTGTTGGTAATACTCCTATAAAGGCTGACTCTATAAGTGTATTGTTACCATTGATTATTGAATCATATTGTTATCCTATTTTTTCTTCTGGCCAAATAGTCTAAAGATCCATGAGATCCTAGTATTTTCACCCTTTGGAATGCAAGAGAAAACCACCTAAAATGGCTAAGTCCAAAAAATCCTAGGTTTTCCTTGTGTTTTTTGCCTTTTCAGAGTTTTAGAGTTTGAAGTTCTACCCTTCATCTTGCCATCCTAACTGAACTCTGAACTCCACTTTGTTCTTTGTAAATGCTCTATGTATGTCAGAGGTCAGAGTTCGAGCTTCTCATCTTCCGTCTTCTTCATAGACTTGGCGTAAGGTGGAAAGCCCGAAGACAGACCCCTGACGAGACACGTGGCACTCATGGAAATTTTAAGGCTTTATGCCATTCCACCGAGCCCTTTGCAGGGACCCACAACGGGCTTGCGAAATCGTGGGAGGAAGATACATGGCACGATCTAAAGTGTTTTCATCATTCTGCAGGCCCTCATCTGTAGCTGGATCTCATGACCGCGGAAGCACGAGAGGCCACCACGTGGACAAAGGACAGACGTCAAGGAGGAAGGCTCGGGATTCGAGTTCCACTTCTTTTCCTTCAAATATTTCTAAGTGTTTTGGGGAGTCAGACTTCAAACTTTTCTTCTTCCCTCTTCCTTTCTTTTGGAAGGAGGAAGGCCGAAGGCCCAAACCCCAAACTCCATCGAACCCTTGTAAAAGCGGCTAAGTCTTCAAACTTGCAGGGCTCAGACTTTCTCTCTTCTTCCTTCTCTGGGAAGGCATAAGGCGGAAGGCCCGAGGCCTGATCTTCGTCAATTTCTAAAATTGACTAAGTGTTGCGAAGGTGGAGGTCAGGTTCTACTTCTTTCCAAAGAACAATGTAGTGGTGAAGGCCCAAACCCTGAAGCCTGATGATTTCCCTTCTCTCAGACTTTGGAGGGTAGGGTTTCCTCCTTTACCTTTCCAAGCCCAATTGGTAGAAGACCGATCAGAGGAAGTCTGATATGTCAGAGCCTGACCATTTTTTCTTCTAGAGGCATTTTCTATTATTCAAAACATAACGGGACTACTCAATGACCCTCCTGGTTTCCATTAATGCTTCTTCAAAGCCTAATTTCTTGTAGAAGATGGATTCCTCACCTCCCCATGCTACCGTGGCCTCATTTGCATTAACTCTTTATACTCATGGCATGGGCGACACTCTTTTTTAGTGGATTTCATGGGCAGAGTGATGTAAGCATGCTCCAAGGACACATAATGGATTTATTATAGCATCGGCGATAGTTCTTTCTTGTTGACTTCTCTTTCCACGTCCATGACTGCTACAATGTGATTGTATTTAAGCTATAAGTGCATGTGTAAAAGATGTATTTTTGGTTGGTTAGTTGTTCTTCTAGGCTATCACTCTAGTTAGGTAGTTTGTTATCATAGACCTTCTAATACATTTGCAAGAACCAGTCAGATGTAATGCATTGCACTCGAAGCCGAGCCTTTGATGTCTCTGATAGAGGTTCACCAATGAATGTAGATGATTATTTTGTGTCTATCTCTCTGTAACAAAGTATCTTTCTTTTGTAATGGCTATTTAACCTTCATGATCAATATAATCACTGATATTTTTCCTCTCTTATGCTTTCACTTTGTGTTTACTTGAAATTAATAACCCATTTTGTGGATAAAATGGTCCCTCTATTAGTTACAATTTTCTAATTTGAGCCTCTGTTAAAGGTATAAGTCTATGTGAGTCTCTTTCAGTATTTGAGGTCATTGTTGTGTTATGTTGGTTGCAGCTAAACACCCTAAATTTTGATGTATCACCTCCCTTTTCCCTTTTTGGATTCCTTCTCTCCCTTTTCCCTGGTGATCATTAGCATAGATTTAGTTGATTTCTTTGAGCCTTAAGCTCAGAGAGAGGAACCAACCTTCTCTGGAGGTCTGATCTCATCTGCAAGGTCCCACACCTTGAGATCAGTCACATTATGTCATTGGAATGCTTGGACAGGCTCCAAGCAGGGTGCAATTTCACATGACAATAGTTTCTAGCATGCCCGGTGGGACTCTCTGCTCTGAATAAGAGCTGGACTGAGAAATTTTGGTGCTATTATTAGTTCAATTGTTATTGTGGAAACATTTAACAAGCACCTGGTGACTCTGCTAGTCAGTGTTTATAATCAACTTGATATTTCATGCCTAGAGTGTAGACAAGATCTTCTTCTAGAGGTAATTCTCAATTCGCAGAACTATCATTTACTGAGTCAAGAAGAAGTAGACTGTCTAGGTCCATTGTGAGGGAAGATAAGAGCACAGTTCCATCTCCTTCAACTAGTCTACTCTCAGTAAGAGTTGGACTGAGAAATTTCGGTGCTATTCTTAGTTCAATTGTTGTTGTGGAAGCATTCAACAAGCACTTGGTGACTCTGATGGTCATTGTTCATAATCAACTTGACATTTCATGCCTAGAGTGTAGACAAGATCTTCTTCCAAAGGTAATTCTCAATTCGTAGAACTATCATTTACTGAGTCAAGAAGAAGTAGATTGTCTAGGTCCCTTGTGAGGGAAGATAAGAGTGTGGTTCCATCTCCTTCAAGAGCCCAGTCTACTCCCCCTAGCTAGATTCCAAGTTAGGTTTCAATATTCAAGAAGAACCCTATGCATACCCAGGATTAACTTAAATATCCATAATATGGCAAGGAATCTCCCTTTTGTTACATTCAATGGGAGTAGCCCTCTGGACCTAGCCCAGTATGATGATATCCCTACCTCAACCTTGAAGGCTCTACTATTTTTTATTGGTGAAAATTCCACCACCCCTGTTGAGCACATCCAGGACATTACCAGTGTATGGTCTATCCACAATGTCACTGCTGACAATGTGGCTGTGAGATTGTTGGCTTGTTCATTTAAAATGAAAGCTCTTCAATGGTATAGAGGTCTCCCAGCTAATTCCATTCACAATTGGATGAATTGGGCACTAAACTGTGCCAACACTTTGAAGACAAGAGTGACCACATGTCACTGATGGAACAGTTAGCTACAATCAAAAGAGCCCCCCATGAATATATGGTAGAAATCAACTATAGATTCTAGAAGACATGGAGAGGGATCCTGTTATTGGTGAAACCCTCCCCAAATACTGCATTTATTTATTATTTGAAATCTTTGAATCCTGACATTGTTGTCATGATTCAGTCCATGGGAGGGACTGTGCTACCAGATGCATATGACATAGCAATAAGGGTAGAAAACTACCTAATTCAGGTTGGGAAGATTTCTCCAAGGCTACCAATTCCTTTATTTCTAGAGGCCTCTGTTATCCAACCTACTGTAGTTCTAATTTCTACGATAGTCAGCCCTGTTACTCCTCTAATTACACCTTCAGTTGAGCAATTAGAAGAGAAGGATGCTATAATAAGAAGGTTGAGAAATGAATTAATATTGGGAAGAAGACAGAATGCACAACCTAGCAAGTAATATCAGCCATTCAATCAGAATTATCAACAAGGTAGACCACCATATCAAAGTAATGTGCAAAGCCAAATCAGCCTAGTTACATCAGACCATTAAATGATGTACACCCCAATGCTACTAGTACATCCAGGCCTCTTGTTCCCAATTTGGCTTAGGACAGTGGTGGGTGCTATCCATGTAATAAGCCCCATGATCAGAATTTGTGGCAAAACAGACAATTCAATTAGGCTTTAATAGTGCAAAGCCAATTGATGAATTTAGAGCAACAAGACAACTCTAGTCAAGAGATGGTGGGAGGGCATGAACAAATGTAAAATAGTTCTACTCTGATGAATTGGACAAAGGATGATTTATGTGGTATCAATCAAGGTACAGGCCCAATAGTACACAACACAAAGGCCAAAAGAAGAGCCACTAAGGATGCATCAATACCTATAGTTGGTCAGGCATCTTCCTCCCGGGCACCAAAAATGGATACAAATAAAGGAGTAGTAGCCAAGACACCTTAAAAAAATAGATCAGACTGTTGGTAAGGCAAATTTAGTGCCAGAACAGAAGTCCCAGACTAGTCAACAGTTAAAAGTTGACATAGTGGTCACAAAGGTATCCCAGAAGATTAGTCAGATCCCCTTCAGCATAGTCGATAAGATGAAGAAGACACACCTGAATGTTACTATGTGGGATGCCCTGTTAATCCCAGCTTAGAGAGATTTACTTCAAAAATCCATAACAAGCTTCATTCATCCTATTGTGGGGACAACAAAAGAAAAGACAGCCACTCCAACAAACCTGTGCTAACCCAAGGAGGAAGCAAGCACAAGAAAAACTACTAATCCCCCTCCATTCTATGTTTCCCTAATCATTGGTGATAAATTATTGCATAATTGCATGATAGATTTTGGGGTAGGTACTTCTGTTATGCCCAAAAATATAGTTGATAAGTTAGGCATTGAATATGAGCCTGTGAATAAAGGGGTAGTGCAATTAGATAGCATAATTATTAAAACAATGGGTGTGATTAAAGATCTGAAACTCACTCTGCATGCATGCCATGGCTGCTCTATTTAACAAGACATCTCAGTCATTGACCTCCCTGCATACTTTGGAATATGCCTATCTAGGGCTTCACTACCAAAATAGGTGGGTACCTATCTTCTGATTGGTCCCACATGTTGTTTAGGACAAGATATGGCACTAAGGTGACCATTAAGGCTGAGCCTATTGCTAATGATCATATAGAGGCTTATACACCCATCCCTTGGACATGAATTGCACAATCCATGAGTTGGAGGAGGATGACAATAGTAGGCATGAGGCTACAACACTAGTGGAAGAGATCCTTGATATACTACTTGATGAATGGGCAAACTATTTTTAGTTTGATACTCCTGACCATATAGAGGAAATAGGGTTGGGTACTTATTGTATCCATGATGAGGATGCCACCATCCCTAATCTTGAAAAGGTAAGATTAGAGCCGGAAGGGATATGGCAGATGTATTTTGATGGCTCCAGAAGTAAAAATGGAGAAGGTGCTATGGTTGTGTTAATTTCACCCCAAAAGGAAAATTATTTCTCTACTTTTAGATTACAATTCAGTTGTACTAATAACGTGGTTGAGTATGAAGCCTTGATTTAGGGTATACAACTGGCACTGAAGAGAAATAAAGATGCTACATGCATTTGGTGACAGTGAGCTTGTTGTCCATCAAATTAGATCACAAAGTGCTTCGAGGAATGACTTTCTCAAGTCATACAAGAACATAGTATGGGACCTGATTGAAGACTTCGATGCCTTTAATATTCAGGTAGTGTCCAAATGAAGAAACAAGGATGTTGATAGACTTGCTACAGTTGGTGCCCAGTTTGACATTCCCCAGAATGTTAAACAAAATTTAGATCAGCATGTAAACATTGTTGTCAAACCTATTGTGCATGATAATGTGATAAGCTGGCAAGTGTTTGAAAGCGACCAACAAATTATGAATTTCTTGCAAGATGAGGCAGAGTTTACTGCCAAGAATTAGTCAGTATTGCAAGAGAAATATGTGACTAGGTGATCCAGCTAAAGACCAATAAGTTACTTAGAGGACTGATCGCTTTAGAGAGCATATTTGGTGTTGATGATCAACCAAAGAAGGAGAAAATGAACATGACAGTCAAGAAAGAAGACTATGAAGAGGTGGAGATTACACAGGGCCGATTTCTAAAACATGGCAAGGTATGTGATCAAGATAAGAGGCAATGTTTTATTGAACTTTGTAATGAATTTGATGATTTAATATCTTGGGATTATAAGGATTTGAATACTTTGATCCTGGTTTAATCCAACATACCATTGATTTAGCCCCCAATGCAAAGTACTTCTGCTAAAAACAAAGGCCAGTCAATTCCAAAATAGAGCCATTAATGAGAAGAAAGCTATCCAAACTCATAGAGGCCAAAATCATTTATCCAATCAAACATTCCTCTTGGGTAGCTAACCTTATTCTAGTTAGGAAGAAGAATGGGGAAATTAGATTTTGTGTGGACTTTAGAGACCTGAATAAAGCCTCCCTTAAAGACCACTATCCACTCCCTTCCATGGAGAAAATTTTACAAATAGTAGCAGGAGCTAAAAGATTTTCACTCCTAGATGGCTACTCAGGCTATAACCAGATTCTTATGAAAGAATCAAATCAATATAAGACGGCCTTTACCACTGAGTGGGGTACTTTGGCTTATCAAAAAATGCCATTTGGGTTTACCAACACTGAGGCAACCTTCCAAAGAGCGATGGATTTGGCCTTCAAAGGCCTGATCAATGATATTATTTTAATGTATCTCGATGATTTGACTGTGTATTCCAAGAATACAATTGAACACCTGGGTGATTTGAGAAAAGTCTTTGAGAGATGCAGGGAATATGGAATATCATTGAATCTAAAGAAATGTGTGTTTGTTGTCCCAAAAGGTAAATTGCTGGGACATGTAGTCTCAAAGGAAGGACTAGCCATTGATCCAGAAAGAACAAGTGTCATTCTATCTCTTCCCCATCATAGCCACAAGAAAGGCCTGTAGAGCTTCCTAGGTAAGATCAACTTTGTGAGGAGGTTCATACCTAATTTTGCTTCAATAGAAAAACCCCTTACCACCATGCTCAAGAAGAATGTTGTCTTCACATGGTCAAAGGAAGGTAGGGATAGTTTTAAAGATGTCAAGCAGGCCATTGCATAGGCTCCAATGCTAATAAATCCTAACTATGAGAAGCATTTGATCCTTTATGCCTTTGGAGGCAAGGAGGGCATATCAGTAGTCCTAACCCAACAGAATGAAGATAAATTGGAACAACCAATTGCTTTCTTCAGCTAACCACTCAAAGAATATGAGCTAAAGTATGATTTTGTTGAAAAATAGGTGTTTGTTGTGGTGAAAGCACTAAACAAGTTTAGGCATATGCTTTCAAACAACAAAATACAATTGATGGTGAACCACTCTGGTGTTAAGGAAATTCTTTTGAGCACAGATATTAGTGAAAAAAGGGTTGGAGGACCACAAAAGTAATGGAATATGATGTCAACATCAACATCACCAAGCTGGTGCAAGGCAAAGGCCTATGTGAGAAGACCACAGATGTTGAGGCCAGAAATGATGTTGTATGTGTCCTGGGGCAGGCACAGCCAGCTGATTCCCACTCTCCAACTAACTAATATCATGACATGGTCACATTTCAACAGTTAGGGAGATGCCCAGATGGACTGGATCAGGCCAAAAGAAGGTATTTTCAGCTCCAATCCATCCCTTATGTTCTTGTTGATGGTGTCTTATTTAGAAAATACATCAATGGAGTTCTTCTCAGATGTATTACACAAGAATAGACCTCTAAGGTGCTAGAAGAATTTCATACTGGCTCTGTTGTGGCCATTATTCTCCAAGAACAATTGTCGTTAAGATCATGAGGGCTAGTTATTACTAGCCCAATTTATTCAGACGCTCATACATGGGTAAGAAGTTGCAAAGAATGTGCATTATTTGCATGAAAAGAAAAGTTGGTTGCTCTTCCCCTACACCCAATTCAGACTGATCAACCATTTTCCCAAGGGGTTTGGACTTCATTGGGATGATTAATCCACCTTCCAGTATTTGCCACAAGTGGATTTTAACAGCCATTGATTTTTTTACAAGGTGGACAGAGGGAGTTGCATTAAAGGATGCCACAGAGGCCTCCATTTTAGACTTCCTTAAGGGATAGTTACCAGGTTTGGTGTTCCATTCACCATTATTTCTGATAATACCAAAGCCTTTGTAGGCACAAAAATCAATGAATGGGCACTTAACTATGGAATTTATCTAAAGACGTCATCCAATTACTACCCCCAAGGGAATGGCCTGGCCAAGTCCACAAACAAAAACCTGATCAAGATCATCAAGAGGACAATTGATGATAATCAAAGAACTTGGCATTCCAAGTTGAGGATAGCTCTTTGGGCTAATAGAATTACTTCCAAGAGGGCCATAAGTAATTCCCCTTTCATGCTTATTTATGGAAGGGAAGCAAAAGTTCCATTATTTTTGGAGTTGCCTTCCCTTGAGCTAGCCCAACAGCTGGAGCTGCTAGAAAATGATGCCATAATAGTCAAGTTGGCTAAGTTGATGGAGCTTGAAGAGAAAAGAGACGTTGCTATGAAGACTCTTAAGGCTCACCAAGATCAAGTAAAAAGAACTTTTGATATAAAATCAATTGACGGAACATTCAGCGAGGCAAATTTGGTGTTGAAATGGGATGCAGACAAGCTAAGGCTAGGAGACATTCAAAATTTGATACCACGTGGAGTGGCCCTTATATTATTACCAGCTGCAAATAGGCTAATGCATTTGGACTTTCCATGCTAAATGGAGAGGTTTTGCCAATCCCAGTCAATGGGATGTTGATAACTGAGAGGGGGGGTGAATCAGTTATCCTAATTATTTCTCTATCTGAACTTCCTTATTAATTAATGCAGAATTGAATCAAACACAAAAAACATTACCATGAAATAAGAAACACATGACACAGTATTTTTGACGTGGAAACCCTGTTAAGGGAGAAAACCACGGGGTGATTAACCCAAAAATTATTCTCTGTTAGAAGAATAGGAAATTACAAAATGGCACTTGCCAATTAGGGCTCACTGCCCGAGCACACTGCTCACAAGAGGCTCACTGCCTACAAGAAGACACACTGTCTACAAAGTGATAAGAATCACAGTCTTGAACTGATTGGAAGCATCTGCATATGCTGGAGTTCAGTTCCGGTTAGGCTCAGTACACTGATCTGCTGCACTTCATCTTTCCTCTGTTCTTTATTCTGCTATCCTTTCACATACCGGATCTTTCTTACTACTTCTGCTCTGTTCTGGACTTCTTCGCATATATCTTCACACCTACACTCCTTTCACAACTAAATCCATCCTTTATATATATCCGCACAAGTAATTTCATCACCTTTCTAGTCGGCATCCGGAACAGTTTAGTTTCTTACAAACTTTGTTCTGTCGGCTGAATCCTTGCTCACCAAGCAATGCGGATCAAGCATATACTTGTAGATATCATCAATTATGTCGGCCAAACATGATTCATGCCTTCACAACCTTTATCATCATCTGTAACACATCCGGAAAGTAGTCTGATACTCTGTCAGTCAGTTCTTCCTCTATTTTCACTGTCTCTCAGGAATCTGGTACTCAACTATTCATATCTTTTTCCTTGTCCATCTCCGGAGGCTAAATCCTTGGTATATACCACTCAAGATAGTCCTCTTGACTTCCCCAAATCCGCACTGCACCAAGACACTTCCTCTGAGAGATCCGGACCAATCTGTCGGACCTTGCCACGTGCTCTGTTCTTGTTCACCGGACCACAACAATCTTTAATCTGACTTCCGGTAGAGATATATCATGACTTGCGGATATGTGGGATGACCTTTGTTGCCATCAATGACAACAACCATGAATCCATATAGTGTCTCTTGCCAACAATCTCCCCCTTTGGCATTGATGGCAACACTTAGTGAAAAATGACTAAGTGTTTACACTATGCTCCCCCTTTGCTGATGCTCTGTCTTTATATACAATTTCCGGAACTCCCCCTTAGTTGGATTCCTCATTTTTCACTGCTCCTCACTCCCCCTTTGACATCAATGGCAAAGGGTAGGGTCCGCACACCAAAATTTTCAAAAATTTTCTATATATAGCCGCATATTTACATACTCACATATACTGAAGAATGTCTGCAAAGGATGTCTGTAGTTGAATCATTTCAGTAGCCCAACTTAGCTTCATTCTGTCCAAAATTGAAATGTGACCACTCAACAAAAATGCAAAAGCTTCTGCCCGCTTGAGATCTGTCGGATCTTTTGTTTGGGCGGTGGTCTGGGCATCACTGATGGCCTCATGCATAGTTTCCAACTTAGGGATTATAATCCTTCTAAGTTCTCCCATCCGGTTGGTGATATTCTTCCTTTCCTTCTCAAGATTCTTTATTTCATTCAAGACTGCAATAGTCTGACATTCTTGATTTATTATAGAGGAAGAGAGAGGATCAAAACTTTGAGATAAGCTTTGAAGCTTATCCTGTTCCTCTTTTATTTTCTTGTCAATTGCTGCTGTTGCCTTTGACCAGGATATACAAAATTTGTAGATGTCACCGCCATCCTTAAGAGCATTCTCTAAGCTCTTTATTCCAATGCCCACAATCTTCCTATCTTTAGAGATTAATTCTAATATTTCTGAAAATCTCTTATCCAAAAATTCCTTCCGGACCTTTTCTTCAGCTGATTTTTCTAGAGAATCAAAATGTGTATCAACACTGCTGACTAAGGTTTTTAGATTACCGGAAGAGGAGGCTGTCGGATCTATCTGGATTGATGGCATAATCTTTACAAGTACTCCGGAAGTAGCCTCTATCAACTCACAGTCTTCCATATGAGACTTCAGGAGTTTTTCATTTGCCTTGGCATTTGCAAATGAAGCTATCTTCATTGTTTGTACCGGAGAGAGAGAGTCAAAATCGAATGGGCCTTTTAGAAGTTCCGGTTCATCAATCTCTAAAGTTTCTTTGCTCAAAAATTGTTGAACAGTTTGTGCAGTGTCTCTTGCCGGAGACAGATGTTTCTTTTCTTCTGCAGTCTTGGAACTGTCAACCTCTTTGTCTTTCACCCCTGCTTCCTTCTCCTGTAATTCCTCTTCTTCTTTGGATCCAGAGACTGTAGGGGAAACTGGAGGAGAGATGTTTGTCTGTTCGGGGCCCACTTCTTCCGGAACAGATGATTCCGGATCTGCAGCTGTTTCTGTACCTAAGTCCTCTACAACAGGAAGATTGAACCTTTTGAAGGCCTTCCGGAGGATCTCTTCTGTCTCTTGTGCCACTTTGTCAGTCTCACCAAGCATGAGTTGATTCATCCTGGCTTTACTTCTGAACTCATCTTTGCAGTCCTTGAAGATCATGTTCATTGTCTTGGGATCAATTTGAGGATATAGCTGAATAGCTATCTGCTCCCGGATCTCAAGATCTTTTGCATGAGCATTGTTCTTTCTTACTTCCAATTCCTTTTCTAGGCTTTTAGGAATAAGAGATATGATCTCAATGAAAGCCTTATTATATATGTTCAGATATTTGATGGTGGCTTCCTGCAGAGTCTTTTGGTCAACCTCACTGAAGTCATCATAAGATTCAGTCATTGGTTGAAGGTTTCCATCCACCGTGACCGACTTGATTACATTCTCTAGAGACAGAGTGGGCTTTTCAACAGATACCTCTGCCATTTCATCCTTGTCTTGGCCTGTGGAGGGTTTACCGGATCCTTTCCTCTTCTGCTTCTTTATTTCTTTTACACCCTCATCTGACTCTGTTTCCTCTTCATCCTTTTGGCTTTCATAAGCCCTTGTGGCTTTTGTCTTGGATCTTTTACCGGATGCCTGGACTTCCGGTTTTGAGCTTTTGGTTGTGGGAGGTGCAGATCTCTTTGATGATCTGGTCCAGGTGGGAGTTTCAACCGGAGCACTTTCTTTACTTTTCTCTTCTTCCTCAGCCTTCCTCCTCTTTTCCCGGCTGGCATCAAGTGCCTCTTTTGAGATGCCTAGGCCTTGAGCAATGTGCTCTACTTCTTTTCTCACCTTTCTCTTAATCTCAGGTTCCCTGAGTTCTACATGTATTTTTACACTCAGCTCCTCAAAGGTTCCAAACCTTTCTGCCTTGGGATCTTTGGACTGACTTAGCATGTGTTGAACATGCAGCTCCACTATCTGTTCATCCACTTCATACCCCATGGGCATGATCCAGACAATCCTTGGCTCCACTGCCTCCATTAGGCACTGATCAGTGTCAACCATGAAGCACACTGAGTCTTTGTATTTTTCAACAAGAGACTGGGGAATTCTCTCTCTTGCTTGCATCATGCTCTGAAAGTTTTTGAAGTATCCCCATAGAGCTGTATTTCTTGCTTTTGCATCCCCAAGTCCATGCAAATAGTCTCTTATCTGGACTGCAACAGGTTTGTCACTCTGCCATACCCATCCACTTGATCCGGGTAGCTCATTCATGAAGTAGAAGAATAGACATACAATAAGAGTACCATACTTAAAGGAATTCTTCTTGTCCTTCTTGATTTTCTGTATATTTTCCATTAATTGGCTTAGCAGTAGTTCACAGAGATCATATTCTGCATTCTTTCTTAGCATTTCATAGGCTGTGTATACTGCAGTTCCGGATACAGAATTCTCCCTACTGGAGTGATAGATCTTGTATCCTATTATCATGGATGCATACTTGATATCCGGATCCGAAATATCTTCAATGGTCATTGCCCTCTTATCAAATTTTGATCCGATGGCCTCAGTTACAATGTTGTTCTTGACAGATTTGAGGATAGGTATCCCTCCGGAAGAGTATAGACCAGTTACTGCCCTAATTGCCTCTTTTGTGATCTTGCAGGGTCTATCTAGCCATAGAAAGTTGTCATGCATCCTGCTCAGTACATACCGGACCCATTCATCTTCTTCAAAGCTGGGGAAATGAATAAATTGCTCAAATTGTTTCTTCTGGATACCCTTATACTCTGGTTTAAGCTCAAAAGCATTGTCTATCAGTTGCTTGTGATAGAGGTCTCTTAATTTGAATTCCCCAAATTCCTCAATGCTTGCGTGTATGTAAACCCTAATGTCTTCAGTATGTAAAACACCGTGAGGAACACTAGAGAAGGCTCCTAGTGGATCTACCTCCAATGATTTGTAAGGATGTTTCTTGAATGTGGGGCGAGGTCTATCAGAGATCTTAACTATATTTGGAGTAGCCATTCTTCAAGGATTTACAGTGAGATAGTGAAAAATGAAGAATACCTTATGCGTCTTCGGTTGGCACGGAGTGGTTGGATTGATTTCCTTATGCAATGACTTCGGCAGGAGATCCTTGGTGTGCTTGATGAATTTTGTTGCAGAGCTCCACTTTTCGCTTCTTCTTGAGTGCAGAATGAGCAAATGACTTTTGAGAAATCCCTTATATTGCTCCGCAAACCCTAATATCTGTCTGCAATAAATGCTTCACCTGCATTATTCCGGTTTGCCATGTCTGGACAGCTTGGAGTATCCCGGATTAGTCCTGATCAGTGAATATCATCCGGATCTTTAAATCATGAATAAATCGAGGTAACATATTACAAGAACATCCCAAACACTCTGTCCAATCCGCAGAACAAGATCGTGCACTTCCGGATCTCTCCGGACCTTTTTGTAATCTTTTATCATACCGGAGCATTTCCCTGAACAGGTCTTACTTGATCGACCACAGCTTCTTCATAATTCCATGCGGACCTCTGAAAACTTGACTGAAACATCTCAAGACTCATATCTGCAAACCCTTTAATCCGCATCTTGTACCACATCCGGCACCACTTGTTTGGCTGGGGGAACAGGATTTTCTTTGAGTCTCCCCCTGAGCCTGAGCTCACTTTTTAATTTCCGGAAGAAATATCAGCACCAGAGTCTGGTGCGGATCCAACCTCTACATTCTCTGAACTTTTCTTCACCCAAATATTGCTCATCTGATTCCTAACTTCATCCGCATTCATCTTTTGTTTACCCTTGTCTTGATTCTGATTATACACCGGACCTCTTTTGTCCTGATTCTTGTTTCTGCAGACTTTAGCATTATGACCGGACCTATTGCAGATTTGGCAAATGACATTTCTTTGCATATTTAACTGATATCCCCTTGATCTGCATTGATTAGCCATATGACCTACTCTATTGCATGTAAAGCATCTACCTTTGAATGATTTGTTTACTTACATAATTCTGCATTCATGGGATTTGTGTCCATACCTTTTGCAGTTGAAGCACTGTCCGGAGAAGGATGAATTAATCTGATTCATTCTTATTCTGCACTGATTAGCTTTGTGACCAAAGTGGTTGTAGCTGTGGCAGTATCCATTGAAGGATGGATATCTTTGAGCATTTGGCTGTCTTATCGGAGGTCTTCTAGGCCTGCTCCTTGGATTTTCTGATCCAAGATTCTTTTGACCGGATCCGGAGCTTTCTCCTTTCTCATATCCCAAACCATACTTGTCATCTGTCCTCTTTTGACTTCCAAGAAGAACTTCAAGTTGAGCAGAACTTATCTTGAATTTCTCTTTATATTCATTTGCTATTTGAAGATCTCTTTTGAGAGAGGTAATTTGATCCTCAAGTTTTTCTTCATTATCTTTGGCATCTTCAAGATCAGATTCAAGATGTCTGATAATCCTATCCATCTGGTGGCATTCTTCTGATTTTTCCTTAAGAGATTGTCTTAGATTGTCTTCAGCCTTTCTTTTTTCTTCAATCTCTTGAGTAAACTTTATAGTTCCTGATTCCATTTCATGTCTTAACATAATGACTTCTTTTGATAACTTTTCACATAACTTGGTTTGCTCAGTCAATTCTTCATTTGTATTGCTTTCTTCACTTTGTCTTGCCAACTGTTGGAGCAGCTCCTTTCTCTTTTTCATAGAGAGACTTAATTTGTCTTTTAATTCCCTCATGAATTCATCAGCCTGTTTGAGTCTTTCTTTTAATTCACTGACTTCAGAATTTGACTGTTCAAGATCCTCAAGGGCAGTCTTGAGTTGCTCCCTTAAACCATATGCATCCATTTGAATTCCCAGATCTTCCTCAAGCTGTTAAGCTCTATTAGGAGGAACCTTGCTCTGATACCAATTGTTGATAACTGAGAGGGGGGGTGAATCAGTTATCCTAATTATTTCTCTATCTGAACTTCCTTATTAATTAATGCAGAATTGAATCAAACACAAAAAACATTACCATGAAATAAGAAACACATGACACAGTATTTTTGACGTGGAAACCCTGTTAAGGGAGAAAACCACGGGGTGATTAACCCAAAAATTATTCTCTGTTAGAAGAATAGGAAATTACAAAATGGCACTTGCCAATTAGGGCTCACTGCCCGAGCACACTGCTCACAAGAGGCTCACTGCCTACAAGAAGACACACTGTCTACAAAGTGATAAGAATCACAGTCTTGAACTGATTGGAAGCATCTGCATATGCTGGAGTTCAGTTCCGGTTAGGCTCAGTACACTGATCTGCTGCACTTCATCTTTCCTCTGTTCTTTATTCTGCTATCCTTTCACATACCGGATCTTTCTTACTACTTCTGCTCTGTTCTGGACTTCTTCGCATATATCTTCACACCTACACTCCTTTCACAACTAAATCCATCCTTTATATATATCCGCACAAGTAATTTCATCACCTTTCTAGTCGGCATCCGGAACAGTTTAGTTTCTTACAAACTTTGTTCTGTCGGCTGAATCCTTGCTCACCAAGCAATGCGGATCAAGCATATACTTGTAGATATCATCAATTATGTCGGCCAAACATGATTCATGCCTTCACAACCTTTATCATCATCTGTAACACATCCGGAAAGTAGTCTGATACTCTGTCAGTCAGTTCTTCCTCTGTTTTCACTGTCTCTCAGGAATCCGGTACTCAACTATTCATATCTTTTTCCTTGTCCATCTCCGGAGGCTAAATCCTTGGTATATACCACTCAAGATAGTCCTCTTGACTTCCCCAAATCCGCACTGCACCAAGACACTTCCTCTGAGAGATCCGGACCAATCTGTCGGACCTTGCCACATGCTCTGTTCTTGTTCACCGGACCACAACAATCTTTAATCTGACTTCCGGTAGAGACATATCATGACTTGCGGATATGTGGGATGACCTTTGTTGCCATCAATGACAACAACCATGAATCCATATAGTGTCTCTTGCCAACATGGGATTCATCTCAAACCTTGCTTTTAGCATGGTTGTGGGGTTTTGTAAATATGTTAGGTGTTTCCTTTCAATAAGTTCTTTTGCACAGGCATCATTGTCATTAGGAGATTATTTGCCTTGTCTTGTTTCCCGGAGGTAGTGTTCAATTTTGTGTTGGTCTGGCCAACCCCTGTTCTTGTTGATGTGCCCTTTGACTTTATGCCCAATGGATTGATTAGGCCTCTGGATCCCAGCGTTTAGCAAGCAAATACCTATGCATAGTTGCCAAAATGTTAACCTATTTTGCCTTCTCACCAAATAGTCTAAAGATCCATGAGATCCTAGTATTTTCACCCTTTGTAATGTAAGAGAAAACCACCCAAAATAGCTAAGTCCCAAAAATCCTAGGTTTTCCTTATGTTTTCTACCTTTTCCAAGTTTCAGAGTTTGGAGGTCTCCCCTTTGTCTTGCCATCCTAACCAAACTCCAAATTCCGCTTTGTTCTTTTTAAATTCTCTATGTATGTCAGAGGTCAGAGTTTGGGCTTCTCGCCTTCCGTCCTCTTCTTAGAAGGCATAAGGCGGAAGGACCGATGACCGACTCCTAACGAGACACGTGGTACTCATGGAAATTAAAAGGCTTTCTGTCATTCCACCGAGCCCTTTGCAGGGACCCATTGCAGGCTTGTAGAACCACGGGAGGAGGATATGTGGCACAATCTGAAGTGTTTCTTCCATTTTGCAGTCCCTCATCTACAACTTGATCTCATGATTGGAAGTGCAAGAGACTGCCATGTGGACAAAGGATAGACATCAAGGAGGAAGGCTCGAGATCTGAGTTCCACTTCTTTTCCTTCAAATATTTCTAAGTATTTCAGGGAGTTGGACTTCGACCTTTTCTTCTTCCCTCTTCCTTTCTTTTGGAAGGAGGAAGGTTGAAGGCTCGAACCTCGAACTCCGTCGAACCCTTGTAAAAGCAGCTAAGTCTTCAAACATGCGGGGCTCAAACTTTCTCTCTTCTTCCTTCTCTAGGAATGCGTAAGGTGAAAGGCTTGAGGCCTAATCTTCATCGATTTCTAAAATTGACTAAGTATTGCGGAGGCGGAGGTCAGGTTCTACTTTCACTAGTAGAAAAATAGAAATAAATGACTAAAAAAACTACCAAAAATTGGTCATGTGATCATGAGTTTGGTCACGTGACCATTGGTAGTTTATTGCCGATCATTTATCTCGCGACCAAATTTATGAGTAAACAAATTTTAGTCATTAATTTGGTAGTATATTTAGTCATCAATTTGGTAGTATATTTAGTCATCAATTTGGTAGTATATTTGGTAATTTGATAGTATATTTGGTAATTTGGTAGTATATTTAGTCATCAATTTGGTAGTACATTTAGTCATTAATTTAGTCATTGATTGTTGTTAACTGGTCATTTATTTAGTCATTGTAATCATTAATTGCCGTCAATTGGTAGTATATTTAGTCATTTATTTAATCACTGATTTCTGTCCATTGGTAGTATATTTAGTCATTTGTATTAACTAATTTCCATCCATTGGTAGTATATTTGGTCATTTTAATCATTAATTTTCTGTCAACTGGTCATATATTTAGTAATTAATTTAGTCATTGATTGTTGTTAACTAGTCATTTATTTAGTCAGGGTAGTCATTTTTATTTACTGGTTTCCATTAATTGGTAGTAAATTTAGTCATGACATGAATAATTTATTAAATACCATAAATTTTAATATGTAGAAAAAACATATTATTAAATCTGAATTAAAACATAAAAGCAAATAAATTTGGAAAACTATATATTTTATGATGTTGCCAAGTAAAGATTGATAAATTTGAGCCAACACTTTCTATTTGAGAATTGGCCAATAAGAAAATGAAACAAGACAAAGCAAAGTGGCAATAAATATTTACACCATTTGGTATGGCATCTCGTCAACATGGAAATGTTTTTGGTTTCATACAATTATAGTAAAATATGGATTTATTTAAAACAATGTTTTCATGATATTTTCTTCATTACCTCAAGAAATCATAAAATAGATCATTGCGCAAAATCTCTACTCTTGGAATCAATCTCTTCCCTTTCTCACATGGCAATACCACACTTGCCCGTTCAAACATCTTTTTTATGCACAAGCCCAATACCAATTGCACTAACTGGGATGCTTACAGTTGGGGTCTTCAAGAACTCAAGTAAAGCCTCCAAAGATCCAAGAGTTGAAGCTTGAACATAAACTCCTTCCCCACTCTTGTCAATTTGAGACATTACATTATTGATATCTTGCATTACTTCTTCCTTAATATCCTCTAAATCATCATCAGGTCCAACAACATATAACTGAGTTCCTGCTATGGCATGCTCAAGACCCTAAAATCAAGAAATTGCAGCTAAATTTCATTGTCCACATATATTTGATAAATTTATGCTCATATACATAAAATTATTAGCATAAAATTTGATACCTAAGTGGTTATCTTGATTCCCTATGCAGCCTTCAACTCCTTATGATGTTGATAAGATCCTTGAAACCAAAAAACATCTTAAGCTATGGAATATATTATAATATTTTAACAATATGATCAATGTGACATGGTTTGAGTAATCTAAATTTGAGGTGTAGATTATTGTATTCTAGCATAGTAGGTCACAAATACCACCCATTCTCCTTTACTATAAAAGAGCATTTCAATTTTTTTAACGCCACATATACTCCATTAAATAATATGGCACCATAAGGCTTCCAAGAATACATACCACTATGTAGGTTACCACAATGGACCACTCGTAAGGAACATTTTAAATTAGGATCAAAGTCACCTAGATCTTGAAATCAAAAGGCAATCCCTTGGATTTTACACCATATATATCAATTTTATCTGCCCTCTGTCCTGATGTTTCAAAAGGTAACTCCCGGTGTCTGTAATTTCTCATACTATCTGACCATTCAACATTTACAAACTATTTTCTATTTTGAACAACAACCCCTCACAAAGTTTAATTGTCAATTCTCTGCTTAACCATTACAAATATTTAAAGTCTGATTTAGGGAAATTATGATGTCATATGCCCTAAGTTAGGTAGCACGATAACAAAATAAAAGCCTTTTTTCTTTAAATGCATTCTAAGTCACAAACATCTCGTTATACATGAATTGTTCAACACATTAGGTGAAATAAATAATTTAATAAGCATTGATATAAGAAAACAAATATGAGAAGCAATGAGAAGGCCAATTATCACATGTCCTTCATTGTTAGCCCTTGTTGCCACAAGAGGCAACTTTGCAATCTATTGTCCAAATACACGGAAAACAACAACTGAAACAACTTCTGAGTTGTTCAAATAAATTAATTTAGTAAGAAACTACCAAATTTTAAAATTATTTGCAGCTTAAGTATAAGAAACTTGTAATAGTGATTCACAGATTATATTGGATAAGAAAATGTTACTTCCATTACTATTACAGATTAGTCACTTTTGGTTCTTACGTTACTATCAAAACTGCAGAATACATTCCTCCAAAATCTTGATCTCTCATACTTTTGTTGTATATTAATAGATAGGGCAAGAGAGTCAGTAGATCATCAAGGTAATATAATTAAGTGAACAAATTTCAAAGTTCAAAAATAACTGCTCTTCATTAGGAGATTAAAAAAATCTAAAATAACATAGAAGTCACCTATAAAGCATCAAAGGGATTAAATCTCAACCTGTACTAGGGTCAACTATAGACTCAAAGCGGTCTTGCAATTGTCACACATTCAATTATTGATATTTCCAAGACAGTAGTTAACTGAGAAGCACACTATAGATATAGAGGGTTTAAGAAGCATATATGGAATATAGCTTCAGCTTCTAAGAGCAAGTCTTTGCCATCAAGATCTATTATCTTCCCATGCAAAATTTACCATTTTATTTCATCCTACAAACCTTGAACGACATCATTCTGAACCTTCTTCATTAATGATTCAGATACCAATTTTGGCAAGCATTGTGATCCAATAGCTACATGTTTTTGCAGTCCTTTGTGAATTTCACTACAATCATTGGAACAGAACCAATTGTCTTTTGGCAACTCCTGCAATAATTTCTTTTCCATCAAACCATCTCCTACTAATCAACATACACTAACAATGCCAATAAAAAATCCTTATGGTAGAAATAAAGTATTGAGGGAAATGTCCTCAACATCTGTCTTCTCTAAAATCCATTACAAGTGAAAGTTAACTTTAAGTTAGCAATACCATGATCGCGTAAACAACCAACATGGAACTCCTTCTCACACTGTTCATACACAAAGGAAATGAATTAAAAAATTTGCTTCAAAATGAAGGAAAGATTTAATGAGATGAGAACTGAATAATTATTTGTAAATGATTTCTAATGAAATCCAGTCTATTTATCTTGTCATACTTGGTCACAAAATAAGATGGTCTGATCATCAAACCCATACTTGGTAAATTCTTCATGCCTTAATTAACATTATAGAGAAATTAGTGTTGTGTAAATAAAAAAACATAGAAGAATTTGTGGAATCAAAATAAGATTCATGTAGGATGAGTTAGTACTTACTACTAGTCAAAATGAGAAAGCCATATCATAACATTCAAATTCAACATTTGTATGAAATATATAGGATAAATCTGATTGAAGCATATGAAAGTACTCACCTACATAGAACACATCCACTATAATTATCATCTGTTGCTTTGTTAACCACAAATGTCACACGTTTGGGTGGTCTTCCCTTAAATGCAGAGTGTCCAACCTTTCTAGAAACTTTGCAGCTACCTTTCTCTGATATGTTCCCTTCAGTTAAAGAACAACCCTGATGAGAAGGGCAAAACCAATATCTACTAACAAGTTCATAGTGGATCCCTAAACACTCTTACATGCATTAAAAAGAATGTTAGTATTAAACATGCAAATAATGCCAACTAAAGAAAATAATGTGACACGAGTCTTTACAAAAAATGGACAGCTATTAACTTGACAAGTTTCCTAATACTTTAAGAACATCACAATAAACATCAAATTGATGTTAAATTTAGAGAGGATGTTCCATTCATTTTATGTTATGAACATTCATGGTAACTAGAATTGTATAATTCTGACATTTTATAAATTTAATCTGCAGTTTTAAAAATTTATATCCTAAAACTATGAGATATCAAATAGAATATTTAATAAAGCCTTCAACTTACAAGAGAATTGGCACATATATAAATTTTGACAAAATGCATGCAAGAAAAACTAAAATAATTGATTATAAAGAAAAGTCAGAAATGTGATTTTATATGGATTCTTCTTTCCTGTAAGCAATATCAGACAAATTCTAGAGCACAGGTTTCCATTCAAAAATTTACATGGAAGTAAGATTGTTGGGCTTTCCTAACAAAAGTCCATAGAAATAACTAGAATAACTTCCAAAGTAAATTGTAAACCTAAAAATTTCTTAATGTGATATGCAATACTTTGTCACTCACCTTCACTCGAAGCTCCTTCATTGGATGTGGAGTCAATAAAGCACGTATAGTTGCCACAATGGGACCCTGATAATAATATATTTACAACAAAGGTTAGATAACCACTCAATCACCAAATGTATATGCTAACTCCAACTCTTTACAAGGTAAGTATTTATCAGACTTGCTCACCTACATTCCACAAACCACAATCTAATTGCCTTCATGTAGCACACCATTTATTAATATAACATCAATTGTAGTTCTCAATCCTTCTATAACCTTCAACTCCAAGACGATACACTAAAATAACAATTCAAAATCATCAAAACTGACAAAATATGATGTTCGTGACCTAAAAGACTATTTAAATTAACTTTTCCAGCCCTGATTTTTATTAAAAAACTAAAGTTTAAGTAGAAGAACAAACTTTCCCACAAATGTTGCAAACGAATAGAAATGTAGAACAAAATATTTTCAGGTCAAGGGCATCAAAATGAGTCTTTGGATGACTCTAAAGTGATTAATACATTGCCTAAGTAACTTGACAAATTGGCTTTTTCATCCCACTATTGCTCTAAATATTTAGTAAACTTCCATTATGTTGTACTATGTATTGTTAATGAAAGCTAAAGTAACCATAATTCAAGAACATTATCCTCTGAACAGAAAAGCAAATTACATCCAATACAAGGCTTTCCTCCGACATTACACATTTAGAAACTTAATTAGTTATTATATTCTTATTTCTAATGTTAAAGAACAATGGCCACAATGAAGTATCACATACAACTTTACAAGTAAATTCATTCACCAAATCAACATGGTACTACTCTTCATTTCGTATGAATAATCTAACAGAAAGGATCCCACAGAAATTAGTGTAAGCATTTATGAGCAATACATATCTTACATGTGGCCTCCTAAGTAAGGAGTGGAGGTACATATATTTTATAGCATAAGGAGTGATGATGACCCCATAACATAAGTTGCTTCATTATATCATTATTCTGAAATGTGATAATAACAAAGAGCTAACACTAATCCACTGGACAATATATTTCATAACTAATAATATTAATAATTCAAGGTCATGGGCATGAATCCCCAAGCCACCATTCTATGCTATTGCTTTCTATCATGACACATTAAGTTGAACAATCCCAATCTGCATGGATATGTTTGACCATGCTAATGCCTTAAAACCAGTTTTATAACAAAGTCCCTTTCCTTACAACATACTAGGTAAGGATTCTTGCACGATGCATACTATGATAGTTAATCTCTTAAATAATTTCACTATTTTAACATCTATATGAGTGAAAACACTAAACACTTTGTAGGTTAAAACATGTATTCACCAATTCCAGATACGAAGGCACCATACTTAGAGACATTCCTTAGGCTTCTAATTTCACTTAACATTTGAGCAGAAGTTAAAGTGTATATCAGTGTTCAACAGGGAAGCATCCCCCTGAAAAATGTAGAGTTTTGGAAATGGAAGGGAGGCAAAATGTCCCCGCCGCCGCCACACCAATAGAGTAGGGATGTTTCTGGGATGCCCTACAGAAGCAGGAAGCATCTGCAGGACATACCCCCTGTTGGGGATGTTGGGGGAATGCCCTAACATCCCTGGGATGGCATGGGTACTTCTAGAAGTATCTCAACTACCACGGAGATGCCATGGAGTCCCATAGTTTCTCTATGTCATGATAACAATTTTGATTTGTGTCAAATCTTTGAACAAACAAACAACATGATGGCATGTACAAATTGTTGACCTTGGAAGAAAGAAGGAATGCTTACATGGTATTGGAGGCAAAATAGACTACTAAAATAGATGTTACTATTTTTGTTTACTTAGATGCATGCTCTCTTATCTTAACTTTAGGAAGTTGTTCAAATATTTCTTAATTTATTAATTCTTTGAACTTGAAGAATGAAGATTGTGTCAGAAAAAATAGGGGCTTTATGTTGGCGAAAACATAGTGATAAAAATTATGAAAAATGGCATGCACCGTGAAGGTCCATGTGGTCTCGAAGGCCTTGTCTAAGTCTGATCAATACCCCTCAACCCTACCGGTGGCACTGCTTTGAGACCCTCTCTGGTTTTAATTATATATAAATAACTACACTGCCAGCCACAATCCCCAAATTTGGGTCCAGGGTCCCCCCATCCCCAGCTTCGCCCCATCTCCCATCCCCAAAACTCATTGAGTAATGATGTATACCTCATGACATGTACTATAGTTGTGTAATTATACGCGAACTCAGAATTATTGAACATAAGGTATTCATTGTAATATGTCTTGTCCTCCTAAGCTTTAATAGGAAAGTTTTTAGACAGGTTCTCCAACCATTCGAGATGTTCAAGCTAAGCTTTGATGAGGCTCCAATGGAATTCTCGGGTGTGCTTGTGTGGGCTAACTCCTGAGCAACCATGATGGGAATTTGACACCAATAATGAGGCACTAATCATACTTGTCTACACCCTATGAGCTGATCCCAATCTTGAAGTGTTGGAATGGAGTGTGCAGATCCATCAGAAATTAATTGAAAAATTATTTTTGTTTGATGAGATTGTGACAATTATAAAATATGTGTATGCAAAATAAAGTAGCAATCAGAATGTATGGGAATTAATAGAAAAAATGCCTCTTTGATTGGAAATTGAACCATGATTTTCAAATTGTTGATTCAAAGGAAGGGAGACCTATAGACCATCTAGCTCAACTCCTAGACCTAGACTGGTAATGCTCTTTGCACATTTCTTTTGTACTCAAGGAAATAAAAAAAGAAGGTTATGTGACAGAAAGAGATTGTGGGTTTCATGTACTTAAAAAAGGCAATGGAAAATTGTGCTAGATATCTACAGGTGTGTGCCAGTCTTAAAGTTTTGGATTTGCATACTAAAGACAATCAAATATTTTGTCTGACAATGTGACTTAAGAATGACTGCATTATTTGCTAGAATAAACAATGTGGAAGATTTAATTGTATTACCATAGTAGAAGAAAGAAAGAAAGACTTGGGATTTCACAATTCATCAAAGCTCACTGATGCAATTGTCTCATGTACAATGTTAGCTATGACAGGCAGGTAGCTGAACTTGGTCAATATGCAATCCTCATGGCATCAATTGCTTTTCTTGTAGTATTACTCAACATACAAAGGTCTGGCACTAGCAAGGTGGAAGTTGTACAGCTTTATTCATAATGTTTTTTATCTTAAGTGATTATGTTAAATAAGTTTCTTATATATGACAACAACATTGTATCTCACCTAGGAATTCAAGTGGCCTTAATGGAGGGTGAATGATGCACATAACAGGAGATGAAGCAATGTTTGTTGACTTGGGGATCTTCATGTAGGATCCATCTCAATTGCCTTTCCTCTTTTTTAGAGTTTAATATTTAAAAGCATACTACCAAATAATGTGGGTCAAGCTGTATTTCTCATTAAATGTAAGGCAGAACAAGCCTTCTATGCTTTAATCCTGTCATGCATAACACGATGTGGTTTGGTGGATTGTAATCTTTGCTAGAAGACACAAAATGAGATATTTGATATAGCCTTATAAGTATTTGCAAAGTGAAGATGTAAAGTTAAACTAGTTGACCTTGATGAAGCAAGTAATCAATTTCTAATAGATTGTAGAATGTAGCAGTTTGTTTGACTTAGGTGTATTGATGAAGAGTACACAAAATGGTACATTTGAGTTTCAGGTGCTTCATAAAAATGTAGTTCCACTACCTGAAATCTTTGCCTGATTGGTACAAATTTGGCTAAACACCTAAAAGGACACCAAATAGAATCTTGGAGGAAGCTAGAACATTAGATCTGCAAATAAACTCAATCTAAACCTCTCGTATGGCTAAGAAGATTTCTTGGCTAAAGTGACATTACATAAACATTTACATGTGAAATTATACAAGGAAGAAATAAACCCACATCCATCCAACATAAAGTCATGCAGAGAAACTACTACAAACATCTAAGGCCACAAATAATCAAATGCTAGCAATACATCAGCTATACTTCCAACGGTACTATTGACAATGAATAAACTATTGCATTCATCTTAGCAAAGTCTCAAGAGGTTATAATTAGAATGAACCTTACCTGAACGTCATTCATGTACATAATCTTTTCCTCCATCATTTTTTGTGTTAACTACACAAGTAATATAAGGAGATCTGGCACACCTTCTCCATTGAAACCCACAATCAATAAATGTTAAATACAATCGAACAGTGAAAAATCTGAAAAACAATTCTATCTAGTATATAGTAACCTCAACTGAATATGGACTTGAACACCGAAAAAAAGAGATTATAAGAAGCTACATGCTTATGTGACAGAAATCCTAGTTCCCTAATGTTTGGATCATGATCATCCTGCCCAGTTCTTGAAGCTTATGTAGTAGTGTGCACACACACTTGAAAAATAACCATTAAAATTGACATTGAACTTTTCTTCATTGCTAATTTGGGTAAATTTTGATAAATTGGAAAAGCTCAAGTCATACCTGATTGTGCTAGTTGGCACAATACTAACATATTTCTTCACTTCTTTATTTCGAAAATACAGCTCAGAATTCAATCCTTATTCTTTGAGCTCTGTAATAACCTACATTCATTGCAAAAAAAATGTTCAAATTGAAGAACAATGTGAAAGCCTGATAAAATATTTCCAATGTTCGAACCCTACTTTGAGAGATAGACTTTTTCATTCTATGATTGTATGTTCTAGATCCCATTAGAAAAATGAAGCTTGTACAAAGCCAAACCTGAGTGAGCCGGTGTTCAAACTCATTTTGAACATCTTTTGACTATTGCTTAAAGGTCATTCTTATAGGAGCATTTGGACAAACCTTCCAACCATAGAGCCTATCCACATTAATAAGTCAAGCACACAATGAAAGCCTTTTGTGTTAGTGATTTTCAAGGTAGGAAATTTTTCATTAAAATTAATGGTAGATAGATATTGAATACACCTTGAAAATACCATACAAACTTACCTTATTCAGGGCAACTACATGATGGAGTTTGATTCACTTGGATATGGTGTCCAACTATAAAATATGTAGTATGAAGGAGTATGCCTTGAAAAAGAAACTTCAATCAGCTTGAAAAATAAATTAGAGAACAAGGTAATGCAATTTGATCCTACCAAGGAAACAAGAAACTTGTTTGACAGGTGATTTATATGTACAATCTCCTAAGCTAGAGAATTTAAAAGTCTGAGAACTCTAATATCAAATATTTTAGTGTAGAAGGTTCCAGTTCAGAATCACTGGAATCAAAGAATCAATAACAGAACAAACTCAATTAAAAATGGTTTGACAATTTATCAAAATTGCAGCCTAATTTAAGTGTTTTTCCAACATCTACATGTATTGGAGGTTTTATCACTTCAAACCATCATTTGTAGAATCATTAAAATGCATTCTCTAATGAATTGCTTCTCAGAGTCTCAACTTCTCACCATTCTCAGTAGTTTCTTAGACCTTGACGAAAAGGTAAAGTCCAACTTCTTCCTCTTGGTTAATATTTACTTGCGGAGTCAAAGTTATGTATAGCCAGATGGAATGTAAGGCATGAGTTGAGCCAAATTTGATATCCTGTTCTGGCATCCTCCCTGCCTATGCTAAAATAGGCAGCACTTTGGGATAGGTTATGGACATCCATCAAAGCATAATGGAATGGGAAATTTTGTCAGATAATAGTTGGAAAAAAAATCTCTGGTAGACATGTATGTAAAATGTGAGCGTATAGACAAGGCATGATAACTGTTTAACAGACTGCCTCAAAGAGATGTCCTCGTGGACTACAACGATTGCAATACATGCACAAAATGGAGATGCTTTAGAAACTCATAAGCAAATGCAATAATTGCTTGATCTGTACAAAATGGATCTGTTAAAAGGCTTGAGAAACTTTTAATCAAATGCCCTCTGGTAGGCATAAAGCCAAATTCCTAAACCTTTGCCAATAACCTCGCTACCTGTGCCAGAATGGGAGCTTCAAAACATGGGAATTTTTGTTAGATATTTCAGTTGGAAATGCTCTAGTAGAAATTTATGCAACTATGGAGCACAGACAAGGCACGTGAATTGTTTCACAAAATGCCTAAAAGAAAAGCGGGCTCTTGGACTACAATGGTCGCAAGATAGGCACAAAGTGGATTAGTTATAAAGGCTTTAGAACTTTTAAGCAAATGCAACTAGCGGGTGTAAACCCCAACTCCCAAAACCTTTAGCAGCATCCTCCTTGCCCATACCAAAAGGAAACATAGAGAAGGCACGCACCCTATTTGATATAATGCCTCAAAGAGATGTTTCTCATGGACTGCAACAATTGCAGGTTATGCACAAAAATAGATTTGTTGAAACGTCTTTAGAAACTTTTAAACAAATGCCATTGGCAGGTATAAAACCAAATTCCAAGACCTTTGCCAGCATCCTCTCTGCCTGAGCAATGATGGAAGCATAGACAAGGCACGTAATTGTTTGGTTGAATGCCTCAGAGCGACGTCCTCTCATGGAATGTAATGATTACAGGATATTTACAAAATGGATCTTTCGAAAAGGCTTTAAAAACTTTCTCGCAAATGCGATTAGCAGGCATAATGCCAGACTTCACAGCCACTGCCGCATCCTCACGGCCTGTGCCAAAATGGGCATCCCTCATACAGGGTATGGACATTGATTGAAACATGAAGGATAGAGGAATTTCATCTGATATTGTAGTTAAAAAGACTAAGGTAGACATGTATGCAAAATCTAGAAGCAAAGAGAGGGCACGTGAACTATTTGCCAGAATGCCTCAAAGAGAAGTCATCTCATGGAATGTAATGATTCCAGGATATGCACACAATGGGTTAGATTAAAAACTTTAGAATCCTTCAAGCAAATGCGAAAATGTGTAACATAGACAAGGCAAGTAACTATTTGGCAGGATGCCTGAAAGCGATGTCATCTAATGGGCATAAATGATTACGGGATATGCATAAAAGAGATTTGTTGAGAAGGCATTAGAACTTACATGCAATACAATATGCAGCGGATGGAAAAATCCACTCCACATCTGCGCCTCTACCCTTTTCAGCTCCCTGCGTGCCCTCCTTTCTCCTTGCCAAAAACCCTTGCTCTCCTCCCTTCTACCCAAATCCATAGCATGAGCTTTTTTCCCTCCCTCCCGTCAGAATAAGAATCCTGCCATAAAATATTTTCTTTTTTTTTCCTTAAGTCCAAAAAAAAGACTATCCCTATATTATTTTTTGTTTATAACCAATAGATGACCAAGGCTTAAGAAATACCCCATCTCATGAACGTCTTATAGAAACTATGCACAAGGTCTATTCACTAACACAACACCACAACAAGAAAAATAAATAGACGAACACATGTCATATTTATCTTAGTGTCTGCAATGGAGTCTCTAATAAATCTCAAAACATTGTGAACAAAAGGGTCAAATAGGCAGGAATTATGCTCTATAGTTTGGTGGTATAAACAAAGCTAATATTGGCCCAATTTCTCTTAAAGTTTAAATTAGAATGGTATGCTCCAGGATTTTATCTTACTTTATTGCTTTTGTTTATATGTATGGTTAATAATGGAGTATGTGAATAATAAATCTATTATTTAAAGAAATACATGTTTTGTTAAAGTAACTCAAAGAGAAAAAGAAAAATCATTATAATTGTTGTTAATGTTGAGGAACAATTCTATCAAGGGACTCCAATTATTCTTTTAAAAAATCAATTCTCCTTAATGAAATCAATATCCCTATCTTAACATTCAAGTTTAAATGTCAATTATCAAATTGATTGCAGACACATGCTACACCATGTTTACGAGGAACCAATAAGTTAGACTCGTAAACAATTAAGTCAACCTCTCAAAGTATGGTCGATGTACCTGTCATGAAATAAAATTATAAACCTTACACAAGAAGAAAGTTTTACAACAATACCATGGCACAGTTTAGACAATTACCTATGAAAGTTATTTGAATACAAGAAACGTGTCCCCAAAGAAACCTATCATTGTTAACAAGAAAATCCCACCTATGTGGACATATCTAGCCAATCATAATTTAGCATTGTACTTAATTATTTCTTACAAGCAAAGCAAGTTGCAAACACAATCTTCTAAGATTATAGAGAGAGGAACTCTAGAGGTGTGCTAACCATGCAAGATGAGAATAACTAAAAGAATAACTAATACTAGACTTGCAAAATTAAATAATTTATCAATATTATAGTATATTTAAAAGTTTTATAATTAATAATTTTGTCTTTATTTATTTGTATCTATCAAGTTTGTCTATTTTCTTGTCTTATTTTTAAATTTTTTTGTATATTTCCTATTGTATGATTTGTCTTTTTTCTTCTTAACCCTTTGTTCAATCCTTTCTCTCCCTTTATTCATTTGGTCTAAGCAAACATTTATTGCCTTGCCTTGTATTGTCTTTGAATTCATGGATTATGATCAAATTGGAAAGAAAAAAGAATAGAGTAATAGTCATTTATTTAGTCATTTTTATTTGTCTGAGCAATTATTTAGTTGTGTTTTTTTCCCGATGACCAAATTAGTCATTTATTTGGTCATTTATTTAGTCATTTCAATCGATGACCAAATTAGTCATTTATAGCTATGTTGCAAAAGATTTTGGTTACGTGACTAAAAGTTTGGTCACATGACTAAAAGTTTTAGTCACCTAGTCATTTATTTTCCATATTTCTACTAGTGTTCTTTCCAAAGAACAATGTAGTGGTGAAGGCCCGACCCCTAAAGCCCAACGATTTCCCTTCTCTCGGACTTCGGAGGCCGGGGTTTCCTCCTTTACCTTTCCAAGCCCGATTGGTGGAAGACCAATCGAAGGAAGTACGATATGTTGGAGCCCGATCTTTTTGCCCTCCAAAGGCATTTTCTACTGTTCAAAATGTGATGGGACTACTCAACGACCCTCCTGGTCATCTTTAATGCTTTTTCAGAGCCTAATTTCTTGTAGAAGATGGATTCCTCGCCTCCCCATGTTACTGTAGCCTCATTTACATCAACTCTTTGTACTCATGGCATGGGAGACACTCTTTTTTAGTGGATTTCATGGGTAGATCTATGTGGGTGCATTCCAAGGACACAAAATGGATTTATTGCAGCATGGGCAATGGTTCTTTCTTGTTGACTTCTCTTTCCACATCTGTGACTGTTATAGTGCAATTGTAAAATCTATATATGCATGTGTAAAAGATGTATTTCTGGTTGGTTAGTTGTTCTTTTGGGCTATAACTCTAGTTTCATAGTTTGTTATAATAGACCTCGTAACACATTTGCAAGAACCAGTCAGATATGATGCATTGTGCTCGAAGCTGAGCCTTTGATGTCTTTGATAGCGGTTCATCAATGAATGTAGATGGTTATTTTGTGTCTCTCTTTGTAACAAAGTATATTTCTTTTGTAATGGCTATTTAGACTTCATGATCAATATAATCACTGATATTTCACCTCTCTTATGATTTCAATCTGTGTTTACTTGAAATTTGTAACCCATTCTGTGCATAAAATGGTCCCTCTATTAGTTATAGTTTTCTAATCCGAGCATCTATTAAAGATGTAAGTCTGTGTGAGTCTCTTTTAGTATTTGAGGTCATTATTGTGTTATGTCAGTTGTAACTAAACACCCTAAATCTTGGTGTATCACCTCCCTTTTCCCTTTCTGTATTTCTTCTCTCCCTTTTCCCTGGTGATCTTTAGCGTAGGTTTAGTTGATTTCTTTGAGCCTTAAGCTTAGAAAGAGGAACTAACCTTCTCTGGAGGTCTAATCTTATCTGCAAGGTCCCACACCTTGAGATCAGTCCCATTGTGTCATTGGAATGCTTGGACAGGCTCCAAGTAGGGTGTAATTTCACGTGACAACACATACATTGAGTTGTCCTAAAGTGTGGTTTTTTCTCCTAAAAGGGTTTTCCCCACATAAATCACTTTTTTACGGTATATTGTTTTTGCATTTATTTCATTGTAACTATATGATTAGTTTAGATTTTGTGCATATGTCCTCTCACAAATTATTGTAGGAAGTGTATTCCATACCTTTTCTTCATTTCATTTGGTATCAAAGCTTTATCACTTTAGTTCCTAGGTGTTAGGGACAAGGTTTTTGTACTAATCTTAGATTATGTGAGAGCTTGTGCAGAAGGAAATCTTGTTGCAAGGAAATGATAAGCACATTGAGAATAGAGATGGTGATATTTATAGGTGTAACATGCAAAATTATGTACCCTCGCAATTTCATTTCTTTTGACCCACTTTGGCGTTCACTCTTGTAGCATGTTTTTGGGAGCACTTGAGCCTAACCTTGGCCTATTATACCCCTCACCAAGGTTTGTCAAATTTCACATCACATGTTTATTTCTTATAATTTTTTGAGAACACATGCTAAATATTGAAGAATTTTCTTAGGATGCAAGTGCTACACGTAAGCGGCCACGCGATGTGTTAGCATTTTGAAGATTCCAAAATTCAAAATCATTCTTTCTCTCACCTTGTCATTTAATTCTATCAGTGGTAACACTCATTCAGAAGTGAAATGACCTCTGCAAGTGTGACCAAGCTTGGATGCTCTCTTCATATATAAACTAAAATTGAAACCATTTGCTTCTCTTCCACCTTTAGATTTTTGGGAAAACTTTCTTGGCTCTCACAAAAGAACTCTTGATGATTTTGGTGCTCTCTCTAAGTTTCAACATCTGTCCATTTAGTTTTTTTTAGCTTCCTACTTGCATCTTGACCATTGCGGAGGCTCTCTCAAGGGATTGACATTGTTCACATATTGATTTGGTCCTCAAGGAGTTTGTAACCTCCTCCATTACTTCAAAACCTAGTAACATTATTTCATTGCAAAGAAATAGTGTTATTCATTTGGTTTATTTTTACATTGCATTATCTCTATTTTGGTAAACTTGTGGTGTAGACTTCCACCCTATTTTCCTTTACGCACACTAGGGTATTCTTTCTCATAAACCAAGGTTGATACTCATAGTTTTTATTTATTGTCACTAGTATTATTTTTCTAGATGCACTTAGGAAGTAAGAAGACACACATATTTCAATCTTTTTCCATATTGACTATTTGTGGAAGTCAAAAGACCAACATAGGGGCTTGAACTAAAGGTAAGCTTCCAAATAGCCCCAATAATTTCTTTGGTCTTTTCTATGGTAGATATTTTGGACAGATTCAATTGCATGAGAGTTTGATAATCTCTTCCTCTTCATTTTATTGCTTTATTTTGTATTTTCAATCTTTTAATTAGTCATTTCAATGTGGTTACCAATAAATTATATTATTTAGTGTGTTATTGGGTCCTCATTTTGGTTTATGTGTAGACTGAGTAAATAGTTGAACTTGAACAAAAGCATCAATTGAAGATTTTCTTAGTTTTACTGATGTATGGATGAAAATGCAATGTGCAAATGTCTATGCAACATGCTGGCATCCTAGACCAAGGTTCTCCTCTTCTGGTGCTAGGTGCCTCTTCTCTTCCTATTCTTAGTTCTGAATTGTTATATATGAAAAGTGGGAATGATGAGGTTGATACTGTTTTAGATAGATTTAATCAATCCTACTTTTCACATCTAATCATTCAAGGACATAAACCGAGTTCAGTCACTTCTCTTGCAAGAAGACTTAGTTGCAAGTTTGGTGTCACTTTGAGATAATAAGGAAAGTTGGAATATGTTGATAAATTTATTAAACCCTAATCCGATTAATGAAAGGAAGCTAGGTGTGCGGAAAATGCTTCCTACGCTAATCTAAAGAGGAGAGGAGTGCAAATTCTTTTTAACCTTTACAATTACAGTGTTATTAACCCAACAACAGAGATATTGCAGCAATACACATACACACAGAAAGTAGATAGAAGAGAGAGAGACAAGATATACGTGGGGAAAACCCTTAAGGGTGAAAAACCCCACACTCCAAAACATAGCTCAAATGTATTACAGTAAACAATCAAGGTTATAATACAGTTTTAGAGCCATTGCTCTTGCAGGAGTCCTCGACACTCATATCTGGAGATATTCTGGCAGCATAACAGTACATGTCAATCACATGATACATCTCTCCAAGCACCTGTTTAAATAGAAGTTACAAGGCAAAAATGAACCTTTCTTGGAATGGGCGTCCAACTTAGCCTCATGGCCCAAAACCCACGCCTAGGGACACTTGTCCAACACTGTAGCATGGTCATGACACTTGTCACATCACCCCATTCCAATATGGGTGCCTAATCCCAAGATAGGTAATGACAGATGCTCTTACGCATTTTATGACTGTCGTAGAATCTGTCATAACTGACAATACTTACAGCTATAAGAGAATCTATCATACATAGTCTAAAAATAGCATATTCCTCTTACAACATGTCATAACCTCCCTTGGGCACCCAAAGATGCCTTCTTCCAAGATGATCTTTGACACATGTCTTCACCTATCATAGAACCTTGTATTTCTAACTCTTACGTGTCATAGATTCTGTCATAACCGTTTCGGTCAAGATTCACTTACACACTAGTCAAGATGCCGACACATGGAAAAATTGTTCTACCACTAAGTGGGACACCTATCTCCTCATGTGAGGACAAATGTACATGTGGTCACCTTCCATGTAGGATGACACATCACTGTGCCAACTCCCACAAGATGAAAAAACAAGATTTGCATCCTAATTACAATAATAGGCAATAAATAAATACATTACAAATAATAAATACAGGAATTACCAAAGTTGAGACACCTTAATTCCCAACATTCTCCCACTTGTCGAACACTTTGTAAGAGCCAATAGAATAACAAAATTTAACTGCTATAGGCCAAGAGGCCCATAGACTCCGAACACCATCTGAACTTGTCTGTGCCCACTAATTTCATCAATGCATCTACAACATTCTTCAAAGTATCTACCTTCTCCAAATTCACCTTCCCATCCTCTACCATGTCTTGCATGAAATGAAATTGTACATCAATATGCTTTGTTCTGGCATGGGAAGTTAGATTCTTTTCTAGGCAAATCGCACTCCGATTGTCACAACAAATAGTAATATGTCCTGCATCAACACTAATATCAGAACACAATCTCTTAAGCCAAATGGCTTCCTTACAAGCATGAGTAGCTGCCATATACTCAACTTTTGTCATGGACAAAGCAACCACAGGTTGCCGCTTACTCATCCAACTAATTGCACTACCAAATAAAGTAAACACATAAGCACTGGTGGATCTCCTTCTATCAATGTCACCTGCCCAATTTGAATCCACAAATCCATGAATACATACAAAATGCGGAGGTCCTGTTGGATGACCATGATAACATATGGAATACTCAAAAGTACCCCTTAGATATCTAAACACTCACTTTACTGCATCCCAATGTACTGGTCCAGGATTAGTCATAAATCGACTAAGGACTCCCACTGCTTGGGCAATGTCTGGTCTTGTGCAGTCCATAACATACATCAAACTACCAACAACACTAGAATAAGGTACTCTGCTCATGTCCTCCACCTCAGAAGGAGATTTTGGACAATCATTAACAGATAACTTTGTCCCCAAAGAAATAGGGACACACAATGGTCTACAATCTGCCATGTTGAACCTATTCAACACGATCTTCACATACTTACTCTAGCTTAACCAAAGTTTTTTGTTAGCTCTGTCTCTTCTAATTTCATTACCAGAATGTACCTAACTTCCCCTAAGTTTTTCATCTCAAACTATGCTGACAACTGAGACTTCAAATCAAAAATCATATTCTTACCATTCCCAATTAACAACATATCATCAACATACAATGCAATAATGAGAATGCGATCATTGTCAAACTTGTAATACACACAATGATCAGATTTCGATCTCATAAATCTAATGGACAACACCAAGGCATCAAATTTCATATACCACATCCTAGGAGACTGCTTCAAACCATATAAAGACTTTTTCAACTTGTAAACCAAATTTTCTTTACCTTTCTCTATGTAATGCTCTAGCTGTGACATGTAAATCTCTTCCTCCAAATCGCCATGAAGGAATGTTATCTTCACATCCATCTGCTCCACCTCTAAGTCATAAGTTGCTGCAAGAGATAACAAGAACTGAATAGATGTCAGCGTTACAATGAGAGAGAAAATTTCACCATAATCAATTCCCTCCACTTGTGAGTACCCATTCGCAACCAGTTTGGCCTTGTACTTTTCAACACTGCCATCTGCACCAAATTTCTTTTTGAACACCCATTTACAACCAACAGGTTTCCATCCTTCAGGCAAAGGCACCAAGTCCTAAGTATTATTCTTCTCCAAAGAAGTCATCTCATCTTCCATAGCCTCCTTCCAGGAACCTACATCTTTCATGCCCATAGCCTCTGTCACAGTTCTAGGCTCATCAGTGTTAGTAAGCAAGGCAATAGCACAACTAGAATCAAGCAATGAATAACCAAATCTATCAAGTTGCTTCCTTATTCGTGTAGACCTCCTCAAAGGCTGAGGTTGAGGTTCTGCTTCTTCTTCTGAGCTTTCAGAGCTACTAGAGCTCTCCTCATCATTAGGTCTCACAGGGTCTGTCAATTTAGTCTTCTCAAGGGTAGAAGGAAACTGAACCACATCCTCTTTCTTTTTTGTCTCTTCTGGCTGTAGTTCAACGGAAGAAGGTGTTAGCTCTCTGAAAATAACACTTCTGCTATACAACACTTTTTCATCCATGGGATCCCAAAGCTTGTATCCTTTCACATTGACACCATAGCCAATGAAAATACACTTAACAGCCTTGTTCTCCAATTTTGACCTTTTCTCCCTAGGCACATGTGCATATGCCTCGCAACTAAAAACACGAAGATGTCTCACTGAAGGCTTCTTACCAGACACACATCCATAGGTGTCTAACTAACAAGAGCTGATGTAGGAGACCTATTTACTAGGTAGCAAGCAGTGGCTACAGCTTCAGCCCAAAACTTTTGTTCAAGGCTTGTTCCACTAAGCATACTCCTAGCCTTCTCCATCATTGTTCTATTCATCCTCTCTGCAACTCCATTTTGTTGCGGGGTGTATGGAGTTGTCTTGTTTCTTTATAGAACTTATCGAACTCTGCCGAACAAAACTTACCACCATTGTCAGTCCTCAAACACTTAATCTTTTTACCAGTCTGATTCTTAACAAAAGCTCTAAACTCTTTGAATCGACTAAAGAATTTAGACTTACTTTTGAGAAAGTAAATTTATGTCCTTCTACTGTAATCATCTATGAAAGATACAAAATATACAGATTTGGAAATTGAATGAACACTAACAGGACCAAACACATCAAAATGAATAAGGTCCAACACACCATAAGACTTGTGAGAACTAGAGTAAAATTGAACATAGTTTTGCTTTCCATATATACAATGTTAACAAAAGTTGAACTTGAGATTGCAATCATTTAACCCCTCAATGAGGTTTTTATTTTTTAGGGTTCTAAGACCCTTCTCATCAATGTGGCCAAATCTCTTATGCCATAACATTATCTTTTCAGTAGGAAGCTTGACTTCCAAAGCATGAGCACCCTTGGGTACCCAAAATGCACTACCATCAGAGTTTGATATAGTAGATTTCTTCATTACTGGTTTAGATGGTGGGGATGAAGTGACTACAACTCTTTTCTTCAAGTTAGAAGAACTATTGTACTGTGAAGTGCATGCCTCCAACTGAAATAAAGTACCTCTCTGAGTACCCTTCGCAAGCACCATAGATCCTCTAGTCATCTTGCATTCATCCTTTGAAAAGACAACCTGCACACCTACATCATTCAACTTACAGAAAGTAGGTTCCGTGCCAAGCCTGGGACGTGCATAACCCCAGTGATCCCCTTCACTCGTCCATCAAGGAATTAGATTGAGACTCTTCCATGACTAACAATCTTCAGATGAGAATCGTCACCAGGTACACTCTTCCACCATCGAACTCTTCATACTTCGTAAACCAGTCTCGATGAGAGGTCATGTGGAATGATGCACTAGAATCAATCAACCACACATCATCAGATGCATGGATGGCCAGGGCTGCAGTGAAGACATCACCATCATCTTGTGACTTGTCAGAATCCAAGTCTGGGACATTCTTCTTCTTCTTTTTCTTTTCCTCTTTGTATTCCTTTCAGAAATGCCCAGTTTTTCTACAGTTCCAATAGAGAGCTTCAAACTTTCTAGGAGATTTGGATCTCCCACGGGATTTGGATCTACTCTTCTTAGCTTTCTTATCCTTTTTCCCTTTCTCCTTTGGTCTTCCACAAACCGCAAGAGCCTCTTTCACCGACTTGGTTGTCTTTCTCCGCATCTCTTTAGATAACAACAACGTCACTACCTCATCCATCTTGAAGGTGGTTGTAGTGCTTCCAATGGCCATTACAAGATGATCCCATGAATCCGGCAAAGAACAAAGCAAGGTCATACATCGATCCACCTCCTCCATTTTCACACCCACAGATGTCAACTGTGCAACTATCATGTTGAAAGCATTCATATGATCTGCAACAGATCCTCTATCTTCCATCTTCAAAGCAAACAACTTCTTTTTCAAGAAAAGCTTATTCACCAGGGACTTGGCCTGATAAACATCTCCCAGCTTCTTCCAAAGTTCTTTTGCGGTCTTCTCCTCATGGACATTCAATAGGACAAAGTCAGCTAGACAGAGTCTTATGAGACCCTTAGCCTTTCGATATTTGAGATCCCAATCAGCTTGTGAAGTTGCCGTAGGTTTTGTGCCATCAACAGTTTCCCATAGGCATCGATCAACAAGCATGTCTTCCATCTTGAGTTTCCACAACTTGAAATTTGTACCGTCAAACTTCTCCACCTCTAATCTTTCAGATGTGCCTGCCATCTCCTTCCCGCAACAAAGTTTTAGAATACTCTGTACAGACTCCCACTCAACCTAAGATTAGCTCAAAAAACCCCTACCCAGCAACTAGAACCAAAACTAGCCAAGCTCTAATACCAACTGAAAGGAAGCTAGGTGTGTGGAAAACGCTTCTTGTGCTAATCTAAAGAGAATACATGAGTGCAAATTCTTTTTAACCTTTACAATTACAATGTTATTAACCCAATAATGGAGATATTGCAGTAATACACATACACACAGAAAGTAGAGAGAGAGAGAGAGAAGATATACGTGGGGAAAACCCTTATGGGTGAGAAACCCCACACTCCAAAACGCAACTCAAATGTATTAAAGTAAACAATCAAGGTTACAATATAGCTTCAAAGCCAATGCTCTTGCAAGAGTCTTTAACACTTGTATTTGGAGATATTCTGGCAACATGACAATACCTGTCAATCACATGATACATCTACTCTCCAAGTACCTGTTTAAATAGAAGTTACAAGGCAAAAATGAACCTTTCTTGGAATGGGTGTCCAACCTGGCCTCATGGCCCAAAACCCACGCCTAGGGACACTTGTCCAACACTGTAGCATGGTCATGACACTTGTCACATCACCCCATTCCAATATGGGTGCCTAATCCCAAGATAGGCAATGACAGATGCTCTTACGCATCTTATGATTGTCATAGAATCTGTCATAACTGACAGTACTTATAGTTGTAAGAGAATTTGTCATACATAGTCTAAAAATAGTATATTCCTCTTACAACATGTCATAACCTCCCTTGGGCGCCCAAAGATGCCTTCTTCCAAGATGCTCTTTGACACATTTCTTCACCTATCATAGAACCTTCTATTTTTGACTCTTACGTGTCATAGATTCTGTCATAGGAATCTATCATAACCGTTTCGGTCAAGATTCACTTACACACTAGTCAAGATACCGACACATGGCAAAATTGCTCTACCACTAAGTGGGACACCCTTCTCCTCATGTGAAGACAAAAGTACATGTGGTCACCTTCCATGTAGGATGACACATCACCGTGCCAACTCCCACAAGATGACAAAATAGGATTTGCATCCTAATTACAATAATAGGCAATAAATAAATACATTACAAATAATAAATGCAAGGAATTACCAAGGTTGAGACACCTTAATTCCCAACAATTAAGCCTCAAATCCTAATTATATAAAATCATATATAGACAAACGAAACACAACAAATGATCACACATGAAGACACTAGATGCAGATTAGAAACACACTAGGATTCAGATTCTGGAATGCAAAAACTTTGGGGACACTGGGCCAGGTGCCATAGTCCAATATGTAACTTTTTCGTTGGATCTGGAAATATAAACTGATGAAGTTTGCAACCTGCTTTAGAGTTTTTGACAACGACAAACTAGAGGACACAGGGGTGGGTGCCCTAGTCCAGAGAGGAATAGTCTTCACTATTTTTTTCAGATCTCAAATCTTTATTCTCTACTCTGATCTCTTGCAACTCCTCTCTGCAAGATTCTGCACTTGTAACCTACAATCACAAGAGAGGAGTTAGGGGTTGTGGTGTTTAGGATCTTGCCTTGGTCAAGCCCCAGAATGGCATTCAAGCCTTCTAACACCATTGTTAGATAGAGTGTGTGTCCTTGGTAGACAAAGGAAAAAGCAAATGATAATATTGATTGATTGAAACACAAAGTAGATATCACCTCGGAGGTGAAGCCTTCATGGGGAAATGGAGATCTTTTACACCATGAGGAGATGGATTGATGAAGCCAAATCTACAACAAAACACATACAAACACAACACAATACTACTCTGCAACACAATGAAAGCCTTGAATATCTTTAGCTCAATATCACAAGTTTGCATTATCCATCTTAAAATGAAGTACTAAACATGTTTATATATGCATTCCTGCTAACATTCGTAATTCAAATTGAAAAGGCAGACAAAGGGAAACCTTTTAATGGTCATAAATTGACACTTTTAAATTTAAGTCCTGGAAAAATAGGTTTGGACTAGGGCACGGGCGCCCATGTCCAAGGGGCTATTTTTGGTCTTGATTAAGCATTCAGATAGACCCCTAAGCCCCATTTGTCATGGGTTTCAAGGGATTTTTCTTTAGGACAAGTTTTACACATGCATGATTAATCTAAGGTGACCTAGGAGCTAAACTTAGGAGGTAAAAGTCCTAGGGGGACATATTTTGACATAACATTTAGCCCTCACTTTAATGTATGCATGATTTTATGACCCATAATTGCATTAAAGTATAGTTGGAAACACATCAAACACACCAAGCACATGAAGCCAAGGCATACACAAAGATTGAGGAACTATTTCTAGCCCCCAATCTCAGGTAAGCACTAGAAGACACATTGAAGACATGCAAGACACAATGAAGATAGTAGGAAGCATGCAAAACACGATGAAGACATGAGAGCAGTCACACAAAACACGATGAATACATTGATATAACATTTTCATATATGCAATAAAATCTAATCTAAGGGGTGGGGGGAGCTCATCGCTACCCTCCTGAAACTGCCAAAAACAAGCAATACAAGACCCAAAATGTAGGGGGAGCTCATCACTACACCCTTGATACTACACCAGGGGGAAAACAAGCCATACAAAACTTGAGTGTGGGGGGAGTTGATCACTACACCCTTAATATCACACATGAGTAAAGACACACCAAACAAACCTGAGTGTGGGGGGAGCTCATCGCTACACCCATGATACCACACATGGGGGAAGACACATGGAAGACACACGGAAAACACGAGTGCCGCGTAGTATGCCATAGGCATACTATACATCTTAAACACAATAAACATAGGTGATCGAAGGAGCTTATTGCTAAGTCTGACCATCTAAAACATGATATAGGCAAACCTTATAGTTGGTCTTATGCCACAACAATTGCCAAAGACATGCTTAAGGGAGGATAGCTTAAGATCCAACCCTGCCTCCCGATGAGGACTTTGTATAAAAGGATGTGCACTAGCTCAAGAGATACACCATCCCACCTTCTGCAGAAGGGATTTGTATAAAAGGATACACACTAGCTCAAGAGATACATTATCCCACCTCAGGGAGAGGGGTTTTTTATTGCAATTTAGATAAGGATGTGCACTAGCTCAAGAGATACAACATCCTGCCTTGCAAAGAGGGCTTACAAACATGCTTTGTTAGTGCCAAAATCATCAGATAGATACCATTATATGTGCCCCCACCTTAAGGTGGTTGATGTTGCTTACTGATATCAAGCACATTAAGGTAGAGAGAAAATACATAAGGGAACAAGAGCTCTCGTAAATCCCATGCCCTCGAGGTGACATGTGCTTACGATCGCCAAATGTTCCCACAAACACATTGATATAATATGCTAAGATAAACAACAAGATTAAATCATGAAAGCTATGCATGAAAATGGTCACATCAAGGACCAAGGCTATACTCATGGGTTCGGAGGTGAGTATAACCATTGGGCTATACTACAGGTACCTTAGAACCAAGTGTAGCAACAAGGTTCAAGATACCATTCAAAGTGTATAAGAGAAGATTGAGTGGATTGTTAAATGTTAGTCACAAGAAATGCCATAAGATGATACATCACATGAAGTGATTCTACTAGTCAAGCATTGGATATATATATATATATATATCCATTTTTCCTTACTCATTGAAGGGACGCACGGTCCGTATTAGTATTTATTTGTTTTCGTCATCCACCAACTAGGTAGAATCACTAAAGAAGGTAAACAATAAAAATGAGAGGAGAACAAGTGCCTTAGGAACACCACGTAGGAGGATACCCCAAAAACACCCTTTGCAATGCAATGCCCCTAAGTAACGACACACAACAATAAAATAGAGGAGAGGCAAGATAGAAAAATGATGAAACAAATAGAAGAATGGTCACAACAGAGGTGGTCTCCCAGTATCCTTGACCTTATAAGAGTATCAAGGGTCATCTGAGACCTAAAGAACACAAAACACATCACGGAGGAACACAACACATAAGAGGAGGCCACGTAAGCGAGCAAAGATATGCTACGACAAAGGTGGCCAACAAGGTTAGAAATACTTACCTGTTGTACACAACCGAGCTAGCAGTTGTCATCGATCAATTCATCTTCCTCTCAATCTTGAATGCAAGAAGAAAGAGGTACATAAGGTATAATTTCCTGACTTAAATTATCATCCTTTAAATCTTTAGCCTTAAGCTCTTCTTTGCTTGATTAAATGTTAGATGGTGAAATGTTCTCATGTTGTGGTGGTGTATTTTGAGCCAAGGCTTGTCTTTTCTTCCTTCTTTCTCTCACTTGTCTATTCCTATGTGTCTTATTAGTGATGTTGTCAAGAGTATTATCATGATTTTCCATAGTTTTCAGCATCTTGGAAGAAGAAGCATACATGTGATTATCTTTTAATGATGCATTGCTTTGTTTTCCACGGGTATCTCCTGATCCCTGTAAGGATGACAGAGGAGGGACCTTAGTGAATATCTCCTTACCTTTCGATCTAGGAGGTTCTTGTAATGTAGGTTGTTCTTTATTTTTTGTTTGTTGAATAGGAGGTCTGACCAATTTTGATAATAATTGTGCTTTCTAACATTGATATCCCAAGAAAGTTTGATTTGTTCGTGGTTCAGGTTCTTTAGTAGGTTCGGGCCTAAAGTAATCAAGGATGATATTTTTTTGCATAACCATAGGTTGCCATCGACTATGGTGAATAGTTCGTATAGACCCATGGTGAGGAAATTTTAAGCATTGGTGAAGTCTTGAAGGGATAGCTTTCATAGCCTTGAGCCATGGGTGGCCTAGTTTTATATGGAAGAGGTTAGATGTAGGGATGATATCAAATGATTGTTCTAGGGTAAATGCAAGAAGTTGTGTCCACTTAAGGTGGAAGTTTCAGAGTTAGAAAAAAATCTGAAATCAGGTTAACCAAAACGGGATCCCGCTTTTTATGAAACGGGATCCCGTTTTGCTTCGGGATCCCAAGCCAAAAGCGGGATCCCGTTTTCAAGAAACAGGATCCCGTTTTGAGTGTCATAAAAGGTTAATATTTTAACCTTTATGAAACGGGGTCCCGTTTTAAAACGGGATCCCATTTCATAAAGGTTAAAATATTAACCTTTTATGAAACGGGATCCCATTTTAAAACGGGATCCTGTTATTTTAAATTTGAATTTTAAGCTCAGGTTTTGCTTTGTAACCCGGTTTGGGAAATGCTTTGGGGACCCGAACCTGACCTCTGGACCAGGTTTGACCTGCAACTTGAAGGTCCTGTCAATGTCACAACAAAATAGTAACTTTGGGCATATATCTGAAGGTCTATTTTGCAGAATATTTTGACGAAATTAAAAACCCATTATAGATGAGACAGTGTAGATTCCAAATATGTAATTTTTTTTACAATTGGATTAATTTTTCTATTTTTTAATCAATTTTTGATGAAATAGGTCCATAAACTTGAATTATTAGGGTTTTTTAGTATTTTAATAACTTTTTATTAACATATTTTTTTGTAAAAAAAATTGTTGGAAAACGTACTTTAGACAATTCTTTTCAATTTAAAAAAAAAATTCAAAAAATGTTAAGTTTAGGTCATCTTATGCATGACGTACACGATGATTTTTTAAAAGACCAAAAATAGTCAATAAAAAATTAATTAAAAAAAATTATATTCAATAAAAAATTACGAAAAAATATGGAAAACGTGCTTTAGTGAGTTACAAATCTTTTCCCAAAAGGATTTTGAAAAATATGATTATTTAGGTCAAAATATGGATGACGTACACGTACATGGTATAGTAAAAAAAAAGTAACTTTTAAACAGTGGTTTTCAGAAACACCTATTCAAAATCACTTTCTATCATCTGGGTATTGAAAAAAATTAATATTTGGAAATTAGACTCCAAGTACTACATTTCATATTTAGTGACTTTTTCTAAGATTCCACCGTTAAGTGCTTCAAATTTTTAGGTCAAATGTGACAAATTCTGAAAATCAAGGAAAACACTTCCACTTTTTGGCCAATAAGTGGACACAACTTCTTGCACACACCCTCTAATGCTTTGTTAAGCACCCAAATCATTAAAGTAATCTTTCCTATAGCTGGGAGGAAAGCTCCATTATGTTTTTTTATCATCATGTCTATAGGCTTATAAGTTTCTTGTATCAATTTATGTGAATAAAGGAACTCTTTTGTAGCAATGTTAGTCGTGCAATTTGGATCAACAAGGGCTCCTCTTACCGGAATCCCCATTATGTTAATGGTAATGTGAAGGGGACCTTCAATGTCTCCCACTGTTCTATCTCATGGTGCAAATGTTATTTGTAGTTCAGGGGTCTTCCTTTTCTAATCAAATTGGGGAGACCATAACATTGTTTTTTGTGATGAAAAGCCATAGATGTGAGACTATTTCGCACCCAAGCACTTGTTTGAGGGAAATGGGTACTAAAAGACACACAAAGTCCACAAAAAACACAATGGATAAAGGAAAAAGTACTATACAACAAGACGAAGTAAGTGATTTTAAAGGTTTTGATCAAGAAAGTGTGAATAAGGTGTATAAACACTTAATGTTGATATACACAATGTGTAATTTGGCAAATATGTCAATTTTCAATCTAGAGCATTAAATGATGCCAAATTTTCAAATGATAGATGAATATATGCTTGAAAATGAATGCAAGATGTGAGATGAAAGATATTTATGACAAATTCAATGAAACAACACAAATCTATGCTTGTTTATGAACCTAAAATGCTCAAATTTTTCACTTTTTTCAATGTAGATGCACAAAAGATGTTACAAAATCATGCACAATGATGGATGAATGGAATCTAATATGATATAATGTGTAATATAGATTAGATCTGATGCAAAAAGGGTGCTAAATCCTACAATGCTCAATGCACAATCGAAATTAAGGAAAGATAGATGAATGTTTTTGTTTTTGTTGACATACACAATGTGTAAATGCAAATTTTGAAATCTAAATGCAATAACACACAATGATGAAACACTATAGTCCAAAATCATATTTTAAAGAGTGTTAAAATGAGTAATAAAATCTAAAACAAGATTTTAATTACAAACCCTAGCTTTTGAAATTACTAGGTTATATGAAAAAATGCAAAATTTCAAGCAAAACCCTAGCAAATGAGAGATGTAAATGCAAGGTAAATGATGATAAAAAGATGAAATGTTGTAATTTATCTCATAACTGATGTAAATATTAGAAAATTAAATGTTTTCAATGATATGCAAGGAAAATAGTGCAAACTATGCCTTAATGCAAGCTAAAAATGCATATTTTTTTCAAAATTTTCAAATTTATGCAAGATTTTTGAATGTATGATGATGAATATGATATGAATGAATGAAAATATGATTAAAACACTCAGCAAGATGCAAGTTCAGTGAAAACACAGGTTCACCAAAATGTTATATATGAAAAGTGGGATTGATGAGGTTGATAGTGTTTTAGATAGATTTAATCAAGCCCGCCTTTCACATATAATCATTCAAGGACATAAAATGAGTCCAGTCACTTCTTTTGCAAGAGGACTTAGCTACAAGTTTGGTGTCACTTTGAGATGATAAATAAAGCTGGAATATGTTGATAAATTTGTTAAACCCTAATCCAATTAAGCCTTAAATCCTAATTATATGAAATCGTATACAGACGAATGAAACACAACAAATGATCACATAAGAAGGCACCAGATGCAGATTAGAAACATACCAAGATTCAGATTCCAAAAAGTGGAAAATTTGGGGACATTGGGGCAGGTGCCCTAGTCCAACAAGAAACTTTTTCTTTAGATCTGGAACTGTAAGCTGATGAAGTCTGCAACCTAGAGGACAAAGGGGCGGGTGCCCTAGTCCAGGGAGGAATATTCTTCACTATTTTCTTCAAATCCTGAATCTTTATCCTTTGCTCCAATCTCTTGCAACTCTTCTCTGCAAGATTATGCACTTGTAACCTGCAATCACAACAGAGGGGTTGGGGGTTGTGGTGTTTAGGAGCTTGCCTCGGTCAAGCCCTGGAATGGCATTCAAACCTTCCAACACCATTGTTATATAGAGTGTGTGTCCTTGGTGGATAGATGCAAAAGCAAATGATAAGATAGATTGATTGAAACACAAAGTAGATATCACCTCAGAGGTGAAGCCTTCAAGGGGAAATGGAGATCTTTCACACCACAAGGAGATGGATTGATGAAGCCAAATCTGCAACAAAACACATATAAACACAACACAATACTGCTCTGTAACACAATGAAAGCCTTGAATATCTTTAGCTCAATATCACAAGTTCACATTATCCATCTCTAGTTAAAATGAAGTCCTAAACATGTTTATGTATACATTCCCACTAACATTTGTAATTCAAATTGAAAAGGCCAACAAAGGGAAACTTTTTAACGGTCATAAATTGACACTTTTAAATTTAGGTCCTGACAAAATAGGTATGGACTAGGGCACAGGCACCCAAGTCCAGGGGCCTATTTTTGGTCTTGATTAAGCATTGAGATAGGCCCCTAAGCCCCATTTGTCATGGGTTTCAGGGGATTTTACTTTGGGACAAGTTTTACACATGCATGATTAATCTAAGGGGACCTAAAAGCTAAACTTAGGAGGTAAAAGTCTTAGGGGGACATTTTATGACATAACATGAATTTACTCCTATGATCTAGCCTTAAAATTTCTATAATTTAAAGTTTTACTATTGTTCCTTTATGCTTTTTCTTATCAAAGATAATTACTTTCTAAGTGTAAAGCAATAATAGGGTTTATCTAGAGTTATCTTGCTCTTATTGGTTAGGTAGAAACAAAATACTCTTCCTTGAAGCTAGTTAGGTCCTAGTGTAATACCCTAGAAAATAATTCTAATTAGAAAGCATAGATCTTCTTAAAAATAATTCAATTTTCTATATTACATTTTGGTGAACCCAACTTCGTTCACTTGCATTTTTCTTCTTATTCTACTTTCCCCTTCTCTTGTTTGGAAAAACAAGTATTTCACTATGTTGGATCTATTTCTCCAAACCTTCGCCGCCTTCAATGATCTTTTTTCTAGCAAAGATTTTGACATGTTAGATGAAGCCCTTGATGACTTCATCCATGTCACTTCTTACTCTTCTATTTCAAAGTGTTCTCCTCAACAATTGATTAACACAATTTACATTTCCAATCCTACACAAGAACTTATGAAACTAAAAATTATGGTCCATCTTTGTTCCAATACACAACAAACTTCTCAACCAATAATCACTATTCAAGGTATTGTAAATGCATCTCGAACTTCAAATTACTTCACCAAAATTTCAAAATATAACATTAAACATTATCATGTGGTAGCCCATGACATGGTAAAACAAATTGGCTACACCTATCCCTATTTGCCTCCCAACTTCTCCTATTATTCCTCCAACTCCCCATTTTTTCAAAAGACTACCACAGAGTATGATCTTGTAGAGTAGCTTCATGATACTCCTGCCAAGATCTCTCTTTGGGAGCTTGTTCAAACCTCACCCACATATCATGGTATGCTCCAAGAAGAGTAGCATGTTTTGCTGGGGAAACGATGTAGGTACCTTACATGATTGTATATACATGAATTATACAGACATCGTATTCCAACAATGAGTTACCCTCTTTGGAGGTTCAGAAACAAAATGACCATCTTCTCATTATTATCAAAATTAATTTTATTGGTTCAACCTTACCCTTATTGATAGTGGTTCAGGTCTTAATGTTTGTGGCATAGACTTATTAAACCGCATAAATATTGATACATCTTGTATATCTCCAACAAACCTTTCTATCCATGGTTTTGACAACATAGGTAGGCAAACCCTTGGCACAATCACATTACTAGTTGAATTGGGCCTTGTTACTTTGCCTACTCTTGTTCATGTCATGTTAGGAGCTCTTTCTTATAATCCCCTTCTTGGTAAACCATGGATTCATGCCATGGGCGTAGTTCCATCTAGCAAGTGCATGGACCAATCAAATTTGTTCATGAAAAAACATATACAATAAAAGTTGATCCAAATCCCTTGCAATATTGTCAACAAGTGGATCATGTGAATCAACTTGACACTTCTTCGAAACTCCAAAATATTATTCCTTCTTCTTCAACAAAAGATGATTCACCATCTTCAACTCCTATTGAGGACATTGATAAATATGCAAATTCATCTTGCAATGAATGTCCAGGTGACGATTGGGGTTCATTGGATTTTACACCCTCCATTATAGGAGAATATAAAATCAACCCATCTCACTATGACACTCAAAAAATTCTATTTATTGGAAGTGTAGATGTTGACTGTATGGCATCAATTTTTGCAATTGATAGTTTTGATGTGGAAGATGCATTACGAGAGGTCATCGGCCCAGAGATATCTTTGATGGTTTAGGGGAACCCTTTATCCGTCCTAGATTTTATCTACACTTGCTTCAAATGCCATGGATTTTCTATAAGATGGTAATTTAGTGAGGGTTCTGATTATCAAATATGCTCATGAATTCTTGTTCTCAGAGGACTCTTTAAATGTGGCTCTTCAGGGGTATGATATGTTTAAATCTAGAGCTCTGGTTGGGGGTTTATTTTCTCATTGTCAGATTAATCATTCACCTACCTTCAACTATATTTTCAATGCTCTGCAACATGGTCTTCAAAATGAATGTGAGGTGACTATGCTATATTCCCTGTATTCTCATAAGGATGAGCTTGGTGTTGTGTTGGCTGATAGCATTGAAGACAAATTCCATTCCATTATCTTCCTTCTTCAATACCAACCTTAATTTCTGCCACCTCCGAGAGATGCAGTTGAAGATGAAGGTGATGAGAATGTCGTTGATAATGCTACTACTCATCTTGGACCAATAATTGATGTTAATGAACTTCCTACTTAATGCTTAATATCTACGTTTTTGTCTATTGGGTGAATATTTGTAGAAATGTAGTTTATATTCCCCATATGCTGATGGGTGTTTTGGTAAATACTTCACCATGTCTAGCTATGTTAAATCTATATAGCATGGTGATTCAGAATATGTTTGTATTTTGACAGTCTTACTGGTCAATGCAAGATGTATGGATGCCCTATGGCTACTTTGTAACCCTTTAATATTAATATATAATACTTTTAGATGCCCTGCACCTTTTACTTTAAAAAAATTCTACTTCACCTATTCTAAACACTTCATCCACAACAAATAAAAATTATTCTCCGTGTTCTCCTAAAGATTCATGTGACTATACTTCTTGTATTGATTATGCCACTAACAGTGATCCTCCACCCTTTACAGAGATGCAATCTCATTACGGTAGTGGTTTTCATATTCTCTCTAGTATCGGTCATAAAGGAAATGGATGTGGATGAAAAGAATAGGGTATCAACATTCCCTTAGAATCTAATCTACATATTCTTCTATGGGCTTTGGATACTATCCTACTTGACCGTCCAATGCTTCCTATTGAGACTATATAGATGTTAATATGATCTCGTCCTTTCTAACTTCTCCTTCACTTCCTCTCTTATATCTTGAGCTCATCATGCATGATTATTATTCTAATATCCCACCTTTAGATTGTTTTGCAATAGATGAAGCTATTGCTAAATTCTTGGGGATATATGAACATATGCCTAGATATCACCATGATCATGGCTTTCCTTATAGTTTAAATACACAAGCATAATTTGGGGAAACTACTAGATTATATTATGATCCTTCTCCATACCCTAGAACATTTTAGGAATCACCCCATTTATCTGATCCTTAGGATTGTAGCATACTCCTTTTTTGAGATACTATCGATGTCCCAATGGATCCTAAAACTAATGATAAAGTTATACAAATAGGACAATACTTTTCCTTAGAAGAGTGATAAGCACATTCGGATGTCCTACATGAATTCCCTAATTTATTTGCCTAGTCATATGCAAATATGCCCAATATTGACTGACACATTGTGGTCCATAATATCATGTTTTATCCTAATGCCTAGCCAGTAAAATAAAAAATCATAAAATGAACCCAAAAGTAGATTTAATGGTTGAGGATGCGATAAAAACTCTTACAAGCTAGCTTTACCTACCCCATGACCTATTCACCTTGGATTTTGAATATCATAGCTATGGAAAAACCTAGAAATTGAATTTGAATATGTATTGACTTTGAGGACCTTAATAAAGCATCCTTAAAGGATGACTTCACTCTTTGAAATATTGACATGATAGTCAACTCAATAGCTAGCCATGCCTTTCTTTCTTTCTTTCATGGATGGCTTGTCAATCTATAATCAAGTTCTCATCAACCCCCAAGATTAGTACAAACCCGCATTTACTTCACCTTGGGGAAATTTTTATTATGTGGTCATGTCGTTCAGACTCAAGAATGCTGGTGCAACTTACCAACATGTGATTCAACCCTCATTTTTCATGACTTTATTCACAATATCTTAGAAGATTATGTTGATGATATCTTGGCTAAATATGTTTTGCACCAAGATCAAATATAGAATCTTTGTCACATCTTTGAATGCATTCACCTCTACAACATGTGACTAAATCCATATAAGTGTGTCTTTAGTGTAGATAGTGGTAAGCTACTGAGATTTATTATCTCACATCGTGGTATTGAGGTTGATACAAACAAGATCAATCTATTATGAATATACCACAACCAAATAATATTTTTGAACTTTATAGTTTACAAGGAAAGATTCGGGTTGTTCACTACTTTATCTCATAAGTGGTGGATTAGACTCTTATAGGATGTCCTTTTCTTTTCTATACATCTATGTCCTCCCATTCTTTGGCTAATTTACAAGCCCAACATGATGATGTAGGTAAGGAATTCACGTGTTGTGTATTACATCAGCTAAACCTTATTGGATTATGAAACCTGTTATTCAACATTAGAGAAACAATGTCTAGCTCTCATATTTATGATGCATAAGCTAAGACATTATCTTCTCCATGTTGAAACTCATGTTATTATAAAGTTTGATCCACTTAAGCATATTTTATTTAAAACGGACTTATCAGGTCGCTTAGCTAAATGGATAATGTTGCTAACTAAATTTGACCATAAATTTGTCTCTCAAAAGGTAATCAAAGGACAAGCATTAGCAAACCATTTGGCTAAAGCTCCTTCTCCTTTTTCTATTTCTAATCAAGATCTTTCCCTAATGACCACACCCTTTCTTTAGATGATGACCATCTGTGGGAATTACTCTACAATGGATCTAGGTGTAGAACCAGCTCTTGAGCTGCTATAATATTAGTTTCTCCTTCTGGTAAGTCAATTCTCGTTTCCTTCCATCTAAATTTTGTGTGTACCAATAACATCGCTATGTACGAAGCCCTTATTCCTAGCTTATATGCTGCATCATCTCTTAATATAAAATTCATTCATGTTTAGGTGATTCCCAGTTGATAATAAAGAAAGTCACTAGATCGTATCAAGATAAGCATGATAAGCTATCTCAATATTGGGATTTAGCTTTATCACTGCTCAATCAATTCTCTTCTTTTACTATCGACACTATTCCATGTAAATACAATCACCACGTGGATGAAAAGGAAAATGCTACCTCCCTTGTACCCTTGGATGACTCATCTAATGACTATCATTTTGTAATTCATACTCTATCTCTACCTACCATTCTCAATAATTCATCTTTTGATATTCTTTTTTGTCATAACATTGATAATGAGGAGTGATACTCGCATATATTCAATTATTTATGTGATGGTACCTTCCTAAATGCTTCTTCAGAAAGTGCTTAAACTTGAATTCATAAAATTGTAGCATGATAAATCACTCTTTCTAATGTTCTATATTATCAAGGCTACAATGGCCTCCTTCTCTGCTATTTAACTAAGGTTGAATTTACCATTGCTCTTGAAGAGGCACACTTAAGAGCTTGTGGGGGCATTTTGGTGGAAGGGCCTTAATTCAAAAACTACTCTGAATGGGTTATTATTGGCAAATCATGGAACAAGATTACTTCGCTTTTGTTAAAAAATTTCGTTAATGTCAGTAACACAGTTATTTAATCTGATCTCCCACACATGAATTTCATGCTTATGTATCACCTTGGCCATTTTTAGTATGGGGCTTAGATTTGATTGGAAAATTTTCTCCTCCTTCTCAAGGTTACACACTCATCATAACTACAGTAGACTACTTTATGAAATAATTTGAAGTTGTACCACTTTAGTCCATGACTGTTGAAGTAATCTATCATTTTCTTCTTGACAATACCATTTCTCGCTTCAAACTTCCTTTTGCCTTCATTTCTAACATGGTACCTTATTTAAAAATAAAGACGTGAAGTAATTCCTAGAAAAAATTTGTATTCAACAATGTTTCTCTATAGCATCCTATCCACAATCTAATGGCCAAGCAAAATCTTCCAATAAGACAATCAAAAAAATTCTTCATAAAACCATTAAGAAACATGGTAATGATTGGCATACTAAACTTTCCTATACATTATGGGCCTATCACATGAGCATTTGCACAGCTACAGGAACTACCACTTACAATCTCATCAATGGTGTTGATGTAATCATGCCTTTAAAGTTGGAAATTCCTTATTTACAAGTTTTCCTTCAAGGCCTTATTGATGAAAACAATTATCATGATCGATGACTTCAACAACTTGAGATGCTCAATGAATAACATATCAATACTCTCGAACATCTCCAAGCCTATCAAAAGACTCTGAATCACTACTACAATCAAGAAATTTTGCATTGATCATTTGAAATAGGAGACCTAGTTCTATATGAAAACTAGTGCAATGTAGACACTCCTAGTGCTAAAGGAAAATTCAGTCTAAATTGGTTGGGTCCTTACATCATCACCTCAATAAATAGATCTGGCACATATGGACTCTCTACATTGAGGGTAAGCCTCTAAAAGAACCCATTAATGCTATGTGTTTACATCATTTTCATGCTTAAATCTTTCCTTTCATGTGACATTTGAATAGCAAATTTATTCCTAGGAATTTATTATTTCTTATCTTATGTCATTTTATCATTACACAATAATTAGGTGTTATGATTTCTCTTAAAATTGTGTATTTCATTTGAATATACATTTTTTCATAAAACACAATGTGTTAATTTATTTAGTATGATAACATACCTTACATCCTTATTACACTTGTTTCTATTCTCGACACAATTCACATTGTCTTGAATCTTAGTTGTAGTTTTCATTCATAATAGAAATTACCTCATTTTATTTACCATGTTGATTATTTAATTGTGCAAACAATTAATTAATCCCTTTGATTTGTTCACTTAGATTTTTTAAAGTATTTAATTAAATAATTCTCATCATAAGTTGCCAATTAGATCTGCATTGTATTTAATTGGGCAAGTTTTTATTATCCATTATTTATTAGATCATTATAGTATTTAATTAAGCAATTCTACTAAGTTGTTTAATTAGATCTTAATATAATTTAATTAAACAATTTCAATCACATGTGTATCATCATAAAACAGTAACTATCATACATATACAAAGCATACAAATTCTCATAACACAAATATATCAAACAAAATCCAAAAATCTCATATATAATCAATGTCACAATACATCATATATAAACGTCACCACTTTATCAAAATATGTTGTATATAAAAATAGTAGATAAAAATATCTGCATTGCTCCTCTGGGACATGGATGCCTAATCCCTTTGGTCCTAGTGGTGGTTGTTGTATGGATGGCTAACAATGTGAGGCCATAGATCATTAATGGGTATGAGATCCACTATGCATTTGTAGACCTCTTATTGTGCCTCTCAACTCCACTGCCTTGGATATGAGGCACAACTTAGTTTGTTTTATTTGGGCCTCCTTAACTTGTAACTATTTGCCTTAGCCATCAAGCTCTTTACTCTCAGATGATCCAAATCACTCGTTGCCACCATCTGAATCACAACAATAGTTTCTGCCAAATCCACAAACACATGCAGTACCCCAAGCTCAAAATGTTAATAGTGGATGGGTAGGTAAACATTACATGCATTATCCTCATGTAGGATATGGGGGTAGTCACATGCATAACATACAAGGAGGTCATAATCCTTTTCGTTACCAAAACTCTCAAGCAAATCCACAACAAAATGTTCATGGACAACAAAATATACAAGGAAATCTGAATGTGCATGCCAATGTTGCTGCAACAAATATGTAGACAAGAAGACCTTTGCAGTTTGAATGATATAGGTAGCTTGATTTCACAGGTATCCTTGGTTACCCAAATCTAATTTTGAATGATACAAGGAAAGATTTGATAAAGTTTTCTAGAAATAATGCTTTATCTGGTGAGGATCATTTGAAAGCATTTTCAAATCTCATGGATGATTTTGAAGTAGAAAATGAAGATGTAATAATGAAATTGTTTATGCAATCATTAGATGATGAAGCTAGGGATTGGTATAGGAATCTGCTCGATGCAAGTATTAATTATTGGGATGAATTTAAAAGAGTTTTTAGAGAATAGTATGGTGATAAGACTAATCCAAGATTTGTTATTAATGAGTTTACTAGCATTACTAAAGGATATAATGAACCTATTTTAGATTTCAATGCTAGGTTTACTAGGGTTTTGAATAAGATCCCACCATATATGAGCCCAAATGAATCCATGTGTTTAGTACTATATTGTAATGCATATGATGCTAAGATGGGCTATGAGTTGAGAGACAAGAACCCTCAGTCTTTGAGAGATTATTTTAGAATGGTAACACATATTGAAAGTAATAGGAAAGCATCAAGGAAAATGAGTAAAAGGGATCATGCCACAATATTGCAAAATCCTAATCTCAAAGCACAACAAGGTAGAGCACCTTCATCTAAAGGTAAGCTGGATAAAGTAATGAGTGCATTGAAGGATTTGAGTTACAGAGTGGCAAGAAAAGAAAAGGGTTTACCACCTAATAGACAAAATTATCCCAAGTAGGAAAGAATTCCTAAGTTGTCAGATCAACCTTATAATACTACTTGGCACTGTTGGTGCCTGCATGAGCAATCAGTTTTTAAGCATTCGAACATGCAGGCACCTTCCCAAAAAAATCTAAAGAAGTCCTAAGTCTTCAGCCTCCTCAGCAATTTTCAATTTCAGCATCATATTTTCTTCAGAGGAGGTCATCATCATCATGTTTCCAATCATCACACTATTGTTTCTCGCGGGGATCATCATCATATTTTCTGCCGACCTGATCTTCTACCCGCGGGGTGATATTTTAACATCCGGTGATTTTAGTGAAGATCATCCTGATGATGTTGTTGCAAGGTTCTAAGTATGACCTGATATTCATCGGGGTTATCATATTTGAACATCGGGTGATCTTAGTTAAGATCATCCTGATGTTATTTTATCACTTCATGTTCATTGTTTTATCACCCTGATGATGCTGATGTCATTCTTATGTCAGGGTGATATCCGCTTTTCTGCCTGTCTGCATCATGATATTTCTGAAGTGGGGGAGATATTTCAAATATCTGGTTACTTTCCAAATATCACCCCGATGTATGAATATGGTGGTGATGTCATCAAGGTTCGGGGGGTCATATTTCTAACATTAGTCATTTTATGGAGATTCCCTGATATTTGCAAATATGACGATGACGTCATCCAGATATGAGGAGGTGTGCGATAGGCACATATGCTGATGACGTCAGTAGGATATGACGGTGATGTCATCAGGATGTTCATCAGCCAGACATTTGGTATTGGCTAAGCAGGAGGATCTTCCTCCGATGCATCAGGTTGTGCTGATGAAGGTGAATATCTGGATGATATTTCACGCGAAGGTAAGGTTGGTCATCAGGCTGATATTCAAACATCAGGGTGATATTTTATATCAGGTGATGCGGACGGCATGATACTTTCCTGCAGGGTGATATTTTCTGTGGGGTGATATTTCACATCAAGGTGATGTGAATTATCAGGGTGAGCTCATGCAGATGATGATGTTGACGTGAGGGTGATATTGAGTATCCGGATATCATGTTGGAGGATGATGATGATGAAGTCTTATACTAGGTGCCGTCAGGAGCAAAATCACTAACATCATATATGCTCACGACCTAGTATATAAAGTAATGAGAAGGTTACCACAGGGTGCATGTGGGATAATTGGTTCCTGCATGATTTGAAATATCAGGATGATATATTTTGGCGGGAAAGGTTTGCGATGCACAATATGATGTTTTTCCCAAGGCCGCAGGTTGGTACGCCATTAATGGCAGTTGTTACAGAGGTATGGGCAATGGCGTGACTGATTAGGTACCCGACTGAAGATGTGAATCCCCAGGCAGCGGCGCAAGGCTTGAGAACCTCTCCTGTCCCTTCCTCTACTTGCTGCATTGAATGTTTGAGTGCCAATCTGATGATGCGTTGTATCTGCCGAATTTTGAGTTGGCCTGGTGGTTAAGGCTGAGCACCTCCTTGCTGTATAAGTAGGGTTGTGTTGCTCATTTGTAGGTTGTTGAAAACTGGACATATCTGGCTTTGTAATAGATACAACTAGTTCTGGTTGCTCTGTGCAGGAGGTTTTGTGAGTTTATGTATCTCTTGTTGTATGTCTCGTGCATGAATCTACTGATTTCATGATTGGTTTTTAATGAGTAATGCTGTATTTGCATGTGTTTTGTTATTCTGTCTCCAGTATTACATGTGTCCTTCTGAATCTAGATATCTAAGGGATGTCTGGGATTCTAGAATATAGAATTCCTATATTGAATGCTTAATCTTTCAACTTTTGCTCAAGGGGTAGATTAAATTGTTTTCAGATTAAGTGTTGGGAAAGATATACTGCAATAGGGATACCATAAGTAGAGATAACTTAACACTTTGTTCTGGGAGGTATCTGTAAGGCAGATATCACAACATCCCCTTGAAATCCAGTTTTAGTGTGTTCATGCTGATCATTCACAGGTGTATGTCTACTGACTCTAAGCCCTGGATAGGCACCAATCTAGCTCTGCATTGAGATTACACACCAGGTCCTAGTTTTGCATCCAAACACATAAATCAAACTCAAACTTCTAAATCAAACCATTAGGACTGTAGAAGTAGTTTAGGACCAAGATCCTCTGATTCACAACTAAACATAAGCCCAAAGCTAGCCCCTTTGCACTTATCTCACAGTTTTGGTCTTCACACAGGAGGATTTATCTGCTTTGTATCAACATCCCAAGCCAACCCACAAGCATATTCTCATGGGTGTTGAATAGGGAATACCCCCCTAGGTTTTGTAGAGCCTGAAGAAGAAGAGGAGATAAAAATAGAGTCTATCTCCTACACTGTTGGCCCCTGGCCTAGAGATCCTGTTGATCACTGATGGCTACCTTGTAGGGAAATCTAGGAATGAGCATCCAGTCAGCGAAAAAACCAACTTAAGTTATCTGCTTTGTATCAACATCCTAGGCCAACCCACAAGCATATTCTCATGGGTGTTGAATAGGGAATACCCCCCTAGGTTTTGCAGAGCCTGAAGAAGAAGAGGAGATAAAAATAGAGTCTATCTCCTACACTGTTGGCCCCTGGCCCAGAGATCTTGTTGATCACTGATGGCTACCTTGTAGGGAAATCTGGGAATGAGCATCCAGTGAGGGAAAAAACCAATAGAATTTGGCGACTTTGCTGGGGAGGCAATGTCATATCCATAAAGCTTGAGTCTAAGAAATTGAAGAATTAGGCCTGGAAGTGCCTTGTTGCAGCAAATGTAAAGTTTTATGTGTGGCTCTGCTGGTGGATGACCCAAAAAGAAAGAAATCAATTTTTAGCTTCAGCCTGTTTGAAGCTCATTCCTCTGCCAAGGAGGTGGCGACTCTGTTGAATGAACCTATCAGCAGCTGCAACATATCCAGGTATTTGTACAAGTTTTTGAAAAGTTCCCTATTTGGTGAAATAGCACTGGTTAAAAGGGAAACATTGGTGAAAGCAGAGCTTGCATGCTTTTGTTAGAGCCTACTCTGTATTTCAAAAGGGCATGCAATGTTGTTCAAAAGACTCATATAGAGGACTTTAGGCAGGTTGAAATAGCAGTTTGTATTTTAAGGGCCTAAGGTCATATTGTGATTGAAAATCTGAGTAGAGAAGAGGGTTGCAAAAGCATAAAAAGATGTATTGTCAGCCCATGCACCCTTGTGAGGTGTCAAATGCAATAATGTATAGTAGTCAGTCCCAACCATGTAATAAAAGAAGTTTCAACATAGATAGATATAAGCCCATAAATTTTAGTGGCATTTGTGGTTATCCAAATGCTCTTCCACCTAAAATCAGAAGATATTTGCCCAAATTTAGTGGTGCAAAGGATGAATCAGCTGAGAGACACTTGCAGCAGTTTATAAATGTTATAGATGATTTTGAGATTGACCATGAAGATGTAGTTATGAGATTATTTGTTCAATCTCTAGATGAAGATGCAAGGGATTGGTTCTCCTACCTTCCAGCTTACTCTGTTAGCTCTTGGCATGATTTTAAATCTGCATTTCTAGAACAATATGGTGAAAGAATTTCTGAATATGCAGTTATTAGTGATTTTATGTATACCCATATTGAAGAAGATGAGTTGATCCCAATTTTTAACCTCAGATTTATGAGGGCATTGAATAGAATACCAGAATGCATGAGACCTAATGATGCATTGTGCCTAGTTGTCTATTTGGGAGCATTTGATAAGAAAATGAGTTATAGATTGAGAGATAAGGAGCCCACCACATTGCATCAGGCACAACAGTTTGCAATGGACATTGAAAACAATTGGAGGTATGGAATACAAAAGGGTTATTTTTCTAAAAAATTTTGTTGTCCTGCAGCCCCTAATGTTAATGAAAGGTTTAATTCAGGAGTTGGCAATGAATGTCAAAACACTCACACCCCTACTGTTCCAGTTTTTGCATCATTCCAAGTGGATGATGTTTCTATTATAGAGGAGGATGTCCTTTTTTGCCCAGCAAATGAAGTTGAAAATAATGATTTTTCAAGTGATATTTACATGTCAGTCCTCATCAAAGAGCCCTCATGTTTAAATGATCCAGTTGTGCAAAGTTGTGATCATATGGATCAAGAATCAATATCAGTTTCATCAAGAAGTATTGGAGAGTTGGAAAATGATCCAGATTGTTCAACTTCAGAGTGCATTGAAACATCAGCAATCTTGTATGTGGGGCAATCACATGATAAAAATGATATCCATGACCAGTGCATGGATCAGGTTTGTTTTTCTTATGACTCTGGATCTGATAGTAATGAAGAAGAATTGGACTGTCAAGAAGAAGAAGCAAAGACCTTTACAATGAGCATGAATCCCCTTTATGATGAGCCTACTGATGCATATGATGTTGTGAGTCATGACCTTCATTGGTGCAGGATTAACCCTTTGTTTGAAGATGATGATACTGATTTGCAAACTGTGAATAATGAATGTTCATCATCACCTGATTTAGACATGTGCAACATTGGGTGTGTGGGTCAGGATTTGTTTTCAATATCAATAGATATTAGGGGTCTCATATTTTTTGAGTATTTTGAGTTTTTGGATCAGCTGGATGAGTGCCTGACAATGTGCAATAGTCAGGTAGATGATGAGTATTGCCAAATGCAATATGAGGGTGTACTGATTAAGGAGTATAACATGCATATGTCACCCAGTGCTGAAGGATTTTATAGTATGCATGGCTACATGTTTGACTTTGAAATGCAGAGTTACAGAGGCAATGTTGCAAATGGCAAATTTTCAGAGATGGTGAGGTATTTAATGAACAGGATCAACATATGGGCAGGTTGTGTTGATGTTTTCAGTTATGGTTGGGATTATTCAGATTGGAATCTGGCATTTGACAGGATAAAGTTATGGTTCTTCCTTTTTGGCTGCCCGGGGCCGCCAAAATAATATTTGAAAATAATGTGTTTGATGATGTAGATCAATATAACTTTCATGACTCTATTGCCCAATGGATAGGGACTGGTCTGAATCCCAGAGTTTTGTGGTTCTCACCATGCCTGCAAGAGGCATGCATCCCTAGACAGAGCCACTATTGGTGCCTGCATGAGCAGTCAGTTTTCAAGCATTCGAACATGCAGGCACCTTCCCAAAAAAATCTAAAGAAGTCCTAAGTCTTCAGCCTCCTCAGCAATTTTTAACTTCAGCATCATATTTTCTTTAGAGGAGGTCATCATGATCATGTTTCCAATCTGTTGGTTTTTTCCCAAATTGGATGCTTATTCCCAGATTTCCCTACAAGGTAGCCATCAATGATCAACAGGATCTCTGGGCCAGGGGCTAACAGTGTAGGAGATAGACTCTATATTTTATCTCTTCTTCAGGCTCTGCAAAACCTAGGGGGTATTCCCTACTCAACATCCATGAGGATATACATACAAGGCTGGGATGCTGACAGAAAGCAGATAAGTCCTCCTGTAAGTAGACCAAAACTGTAAGATAAGAGCAAAGGGGCTAGCTTTGGGCCTATTTGCAGTTGTAGATAGAGGACTTGGATCCTAAAACTAATTCTACTGTCCTAATGGTTGTTTTAGAGTTTGATTTTGATTTTAAGTTTGGATGCAAAGCTAGACATGGTTGTAACACAAACACAAAGCAAGATTGGTGCCTATCCAAGGCCTGGAGTCAGTAGACATACACCTGTGAATGATATGCATGAACAACTAAAACTGGATTTCAGGGGGACACATATGATAGCTACCTTACAGATATCTCCCAATATAGAGTGTTAAGCTATCTATACTTATGGCATCCCTACTGCAATATACCCTTCCCAATGTTCAATCTGAGAACAATTTAATCTACCCCTTGAGCATAAGTTAAGAGATCAAACATTCAACACAGGAATTCTATGTTCTAGAGTCTCAAACATTGCTTAAATATCCAGACTCAGAAGAAAGATACATGCAATACTGGAGACAGAATTAACAAAACACATGCTAACATAGCATTTCTCATATAAAATTAACCATGAAATCAGTGGATTCATGCAAAAACGTTCAACAAGAGATACATAAACTCAAAGGTTTTGTTGTACAGAGCAACCAAATCAGCTGTATTGTATTACAGAGCCAAATGTTCAACTTTCAACAACCTAAACAATGGTAACACAGTCTGCTTGTATTAGCCAGAAAGTGTACCACAGCAATTAATTACAAGGCTTTTACAAAAATCTGCCAGATACAGATCCTTCAAAGGAATGGCGCTCAGAATCCATCAATGCAGCAGACAAGGGAGGCCTCGAGCCTTGCACTGCCATCTGGGAGTCTTCATTCACAATTGGGCAGTTTAATCACTTGTACCATCACCCATACTCCTGCTACAGTCGCCATTGATGGCCCAACCACCCGCGGCCGCTTGAAAACTGTCGCAGCACCTCAAAAAAGAAATTCCTGCCAAAACGCGTTCTATCGCAGTTTCAAATTATACAGGGAGATTAGTCCCACATGCACGGTGAGGAGACTACCTTAGTAGTTTAAAAGCATAGTCACTTGCATAATAGGTGTCGAGCGCTTTTGCCACGCTCGACACACACTCCTTCACCCAAAGCCCATCACCGAGATCAACACCATCGGCCAAGCCCACGAATCTCCTGCCGACCTCAATTGTCCTGCCGACCGCTACATTACAATCCCCTCCATCGGCCAGAGATGCACGATCGGGCCAACTCTCCAGATCTCCACCGATAGTATGAGTCTCTCCGATGACCAGCTCGCACCCCGTTAGCAGTTACCATCCTACCACCATCGGCTAGACCAATATCGTCGGCCAAGCAAAAAACCCCTCGGCCGACATAGCCAATCACGCCGATGAACAACTCCTGAAAGCCTCCAACATCCCCATCAGCCAGAGAAGAACCATCAGCCTAGCCAAAAGCTCCTTCACCGATAGACCAACTCTCACCGATACATCAACAGGCTAAGCCCTGCCCCTTCGTCGGCTAGACCCACGCCATCGGCCAACCTGAAATTCCTCTGGCCGATCTTACTAGCCTCGCCGATAGACATCGGCCTCCCATCTTCATCGGCCAAACACACGCCAATGACTCCTCATCGGCCAAACCTTATGTCGTCGGCATAACTCAAAACACTTAGGCCGACAATACAGCTCTCGCCAATAACATATCCATCGGCCAAACATTGTATATCGGTGAACCCTCCAATGGTTAGCCCGATAGTCCATGTGACACCGAAACCAACCTTGCAAACCACTAACCTTCCATCGGCCAGAGGCAAACCGTCGGGCCAACACTCCACCGTCCACCCGATGATGAACGTTACGCTGATAAGACCAAAATCATAAGGCTTTGAACCATTGAACCCTGAACCAGTTCAACCCGATGGTTCAAAAGAGAAGTTCAACCGAGAAGTTCAACGCCGATAACACAGATGAACAAAGAATTCACTGACGGGAAAAGATGGAGCCTAAGCCCATGAACCGTTGAACCTTGAACCAAAAGGGTTCAACGCGATGGTTCAAAACGATGGTTCAAGCAAAATCTGAGTACCCAAAAAGAAGTTTCGCCGATAGAGAAAATCACAGCGATGAACAAGGAAACTTAGGGCCCAAAAAGGAAAAAACCCTCCAACATCCTGCACTCAAATCCAGACCAAAATTAGTGCTAACACTGGCTCCGAATGGGGACGTGCAAGTGAAAAACCTGCAGCGAGAACCAGATCTCCGGGCAGACCAGGCAAAAAAGCCAAAAAAGCACGAACTATACAGAACATTTACACTATATACATATTTTTACAAATGTGCACAGCGACAAGTCATATATGCAAAATAGAACTTAAGGAATTGGCCATGCACAGGCAATTCCAGAAATTCACCATCTAGGGCCTGGAGGAAATAAGAATCCTCCCCATGAATGTTGCAAATCTGATATGGGCCCATCCATAAGGGTTTGAATTTACCATGTTTACCCTTTTCTTGACCTTTTGCATTCCATATGAGCACCAGATCATTGACTTGAAACTTCCTTTTTGTAGCTCTCCTGTCAAACTGATATTTCATATCTTGTTGTCTCTTGAGGTTAATCTGGTGTGCTTTCCTTCTATTCTCATCCAATGCAACCAGCTGATTCACTCTTTCTGTCATGGAGTCTTCAATCTCCTCATCATTTTCCTGGATGAATCTGTAAACTGGTAGGAGATTGTTTATGGGCAATCTGGCTGATGCACCATATACTAGCTCAAAGGGTGACATTCCAATAGCCTTTTTTACTGTCACTCTGTCAGCCCATATTGCTAACTTTAATTTTGAGTCCCAAGCTCTCTTGTTCTTGTCCAGTATCCTCTTGATAATTTTCATGATGCTTTTATTGCTTGATTCTGCTTGACCATTTCCTTGTGGGTGGTGTGGTGATGCATTTGATAGATTGATCCCATATTTGTTGCAAAAATCAACAAATTCACCTAATCTGAAACACATAGCATTATCAGTGACTATCTTGAATGGTACTCCAAACCTGATGATAACATTTTCCAGTATGAAATCCATCACCACCTTACTTGTAGCTCTCTTAGTTGGAATGGCCTCAATCCATTTGGTAAAGTAATCAGTTGCCACTAAAATCCAACTGTGTCCCCCACTTGACTTGTCTGCAATTTCCCCTATGAAGTCAATTCCCCATTGCTGAAATGGAGCATCCACAGTTACAGTTCTGAGAGGTAAAGCACCATCATATCTCAATTTTCCTGAGAATCTTTGGCAAGGGTCACATTTCCTCACTAACCTTTGTGCATCTGAGAAGAGAGTGGGCCACCAATATCCTGCTCTGAGAGTCTTATGAGCTGTTGTTTGGGCAGTATAATGTCCACCACACAATCCTTTATGCATATCAATCAAAACATTGTTAGCCATATCCTCATCCACACATCTCAGCAGCACACCATCAGGGTTTTTTCCAGTATAGCTCACCTTGAACAATAACATACCTAATTGCACGTAACTTTAAAATCCTCTTTTGATTATCACTGAAATGGGAAGGACAATTCAGATTTTGCAAGTAGTAGATAATATCCTTGTACCATTCAGATCTTGATACATTTACATTCTCATTTTGGACTGCATTAACTTGGCATGCTGCCAAGTTTGACTGTGCCATCATCTTGGCTAATCCTTGTCCTCTTACCAACTTGGTAATTTGTATCTCTATGTTGAACTCCTACAGTTTGTTTATCCATCTGCACCTTCTTCCGGTCACCTCCTATTGAGTGAATATGTCTTTGACTGCTGCATGGGGTACATATGCAATTACATGTGATCCTACCAGGTATGGTCTGAAACTTTTGATGGCTTTGACTAGTGCATATGCCTGTTTTTCCATAATATCATACTTCAACTCAGAAGCCTGCAAGGACATACTGAAGAAAGCTATGGGTTGCTCAAAACCATCTTCATTTTTCTGTAGCAAATATGCAGCAACAGTGTGAAAGGAAGCAAATGAAAATACTTGGAATGGCCTAGAAAAATCAAGAGATTTAAGAACAGGGGCCATCTTGATTGCCTCTTTGATACTCTGAAATGATTCTATTGCTTCACTTTCCCAGTTGACAGTTGCATCCTTCTTCATCATCTTAGAAATGTTCCTTGTAGTTTCTGCAAAGTTGGGAACAAATCTCCTAACGAAATTTATCTGTCCAAAGAAGGACTGAACTCCTTTTACAGTTTTTGGCATTTGAATTCTGTCAATAGCAGCCACTCTCTCTGGATCTATCCTAACTCCATCCTTGGAAACAATGTGTCCCAGGAGCTTTCCTTCAACTACCCCAAAGGCACACTTCTTTGGATTTAAAGAAATACCATATTCTAGTGCTCTTATGAAAATCTGATCTAGATGCAAACAATGCTGCTCCTCTTTCTTTGAATATGCAGTCAAGTCATCCTGATATACAGCCAAGATTGAATCAATCAACCCTGCAAAAGCAACATCCATTGCTCTTTGAAATGTAGCACCTGCATTTGTTAATCCGAATGGCATTCTAACATATACATAAGTTCCCCATGGAGTGGTGAAGGCAGTCTTATACTGTTCTGATTCCTTTACCTTCACCTGATTATAACCTAAAAATCCATCCATCATGGATAAGAGTTCACAACCAGTCACTCTCTGCAACATAGCTTCCATATTAGGCAGTGGATAGTTATCCTTTAAAGAGGATACATTCAAGTTCCTGAAATCAACACAAAGCCTAATATCACCGTTCTTTTTTCTGACTGGGACAAGGTTAGACACCCAAGTTGAATGTCTGATTGGCACAATTATTCCAGCTTCCCTAAGCTTTTTAAGTTCTTCTTGCATCTTTGGAGCTAAGGTAGGATTAATAGGTCTTTGCCTCTGTCTGAATGGCTTAGCTCCAGGCTTCAATGGGATCTCATGCTGGAATAGATCTTCCCTATAGGATTTTAGGTCCTCATATGACCAAGCAAAAACATGTCTATACCTTTTTAGTAATGCAATCAGCATACTCCTGATGTGTGGTTTGAGCTGTTTACCAATGTATACCTTCTTGGGGGCCTGAGATGTCCCCAAATTTATCTCTTCTAAATCTTCCTTATTTGTGGGAGATGTCCTTGTGACCAATTTGTCTCTACTATCAAAAGCTCTTTCCAAAGCTACTAACCCTCTAGGGATTTTATTAGTCTTCAATTGAATTATCTTTTTTCCCACAAGAGTTTCTTTTCCATCTATAGTTTGTACAAAAGCTTGGAAATCAATTTCTTGATTCTCATATTCATCTATGTAGTGCAAAAATTTTAACAAATCCCTATCATCATTAAACACTTGCCAACTGCATATATTTTCTGGTACTACAGGCCTGATTTTAACTTCTACATTTGTAACATCTGACAGAGTGATGTCATCTGGCCTTATTGCAACATTAGCTAAGAAATCAACCATAACATTCTTTGATCTCTCTACCCAGCCTATTGAAAATGCATCAAATAGTTCAATGGTATCCCAAACAACATGCTTGTATTGTTTCAATCTTCTGTTTTTTGAAGCATACCTATCTCTAATTTGGGATACAATCAACTCAGAATCCCCAAATACTCTTAGCATTTTGATTCCATGTTTGAGAGCTATATTTACACCTAAGATTAAAGCCTCATATTCTGCAATGTTGTTTGTGCAAACAAACCTCAGCAAGAAGGAGAATTTGAGGAGCTTACCAGTTGGAGACAAGAAAACAACTCCATCTCTAGAGCCTTCTTTTGCACAAGCTCCATCAAAATACATGGTCCACAGACTCTGCTGGTCCAGCTCTTTAATGCAGACGTTTTTCTCTTTATCTTCCCTATCATCCGAGACAACCTTGAAGTTATCACAGTCAGTGTTTACAAAGCATATCTGTTCCTCTGCTTCTTGGTCTTCCACTGTCTCTGATGATCTTTTTTCTCTGATTAGCTTAACATCCCTGCCATTCATTGGAATCATGGCATATGACAGGTCCAGCTGCATATTTCCACCAATTAGTGCAGCCCATCTTCTTGACAGCAACATACCATACTGTGGCTTGATGTCAACCACTGTTATATTCATTTTATATCTCTTTTCAAGAAATGTTGCCAGTTTGAAATCTACATCCTTCATGATTCCAATAACTGGTACCTCTCTGGCATCCATAGCATAACATTTTCCACATGCCTTGTCAATTTTCAATCCAGCTTGTTGCATGATGGCCAAAGGCATGACATTTGTAGATGCTCCAGAGTCAAGCATACAATTTTTGATTATTTTTCCATTTATAACCAGGGATACATAAAATGGTTCCACTTGTGAAGGACACTTTGTCATAGTCACTCCTAAATAGACTTCAGGAGCCTCATCTTCTTCATTACACATGACATGCTTCTCACCCTGGATCTGAACATTTTGTTTAGCTTGAAAAGGCACCCCTGAAATTAGGGATATTGTCCTATTCTTGATCTCTTCAACCTTCATCAGTTCCATAAGTGGAACAGAGACTTTTACCTGGGAGAGGACTTGAGCTATATCAAATGGAGCATAGTTTTATATAACAGTTGTAGCTTGCTCCACAATCTTGTTTTTATCCTGAACTGATTTAGCTTTTACTTTCATAGTTCCCTGATCATCATTCTTGTCTTGGGAACCTTTACTTTGATCTTCAGCCTGAGGGATTCTATTTTCTGGTCCTTGGGATACCTGACCTGTTCTATGTCTAAAATTCTGTTTATTATTACCCCACTGCCTTTTTTGTGGTTCAATTCCTTTATGACCATGCACTGGCTGACCTGCAGAAACATCTTCTGGTTGACGCAAGCTGCTTATCTGAGCTTTACCTCTGAGATTGTAATTGCTTTTGACTTGAGCAACTGCTGCAGTTGTGAAGGCCCTAATTTCCTCATCAGAAGGTCGTTGTAAGTTACTCAGAAAATTATGCGAGCTCTGAGCATACACATAGCTCTCTTTATTACCTTCATCATAAAAGTCCTGTTGACAGGCCCGAATTCCATCATCTGTACTCTCATCAGCATCATAAATGGGGTATCCATTGTTTGTGGACATCAAAAAACATCATCATCTTGCACATAATGTGGCTCATTGCATTCATTACAAGATGTAGTATTATCACACAATGACTGAGCAATCATACACTGTGACTGTGAATGTGGCATCTGACAAATTATACACCATGGAGTATCATCAACAATATTTACAGCTTTTTTTAGAGGATCAGGAGTTTCTTTGACATGTTGAGTCCTCTGATTTGTGTTGTTATGTGGGAATATAGGCTTACCATTATGCCAATTGGTATTATAAGGCATATCATGCAATGATGGCCTCTTTTCCTGCCTTTGATAGACTTGCCTATCAGGACCTATCCCTTTTTCACTTCTAGCTAGTTTGTAGCTTAGGTCCTTAACAACATTTGCCAATTTGTCTATCTTATCTTCAGGGGCAGATGTATTACCTTGAGTGTTCTGAGGCTTGTTTGGATTCTGCAGAATTTTCACATCATCCCTTCTGTTAGTCTTGCCTGATGCTTTCCTGTTGTTCTCAATATTTACTGCAATTCTGAAAGCATCCTTGATAGTAGCAGGACTTTTATCTCTTAATCCATATGTAGTTTTTGCATCAAAGGCGTTGATATACAATATTATGCACATAGGTTCATTCGGCCTCATGTGATGTGGCAATTTGTTTAACACTTTAGTAAATCTTGCATTAAAATCTGCAACCTGCTCATTTGACCCTTTAGTGATACTGGTAAACTCATTTACAAAAAAGCTAGGGTCAGTTTTGTCACCATATTGCTCCTTGAACATCCTTTTAAAATCATCCCATGATGAAATACTCCGGTCAGGCAGATTCTTATACCATTCCCTTGCCTCATCTACTAAAGATTGCATGAATGACTTCATGAAAACATCCTCATGTTCAACCTCAAAGTTATCCATGACATTTTGAAAGGCCTTTAGATGATCTTCTCCTGACACTGTGTTGTTTTCTAAAAATTTAGGCACTTGCAGCCTCAGATGCTTGTCAATGGGGTTAGGATACCCAGGAATACCATCAAATACCAGCTGTCTGAATCTATCTAACTGCATGGGCTGTCTGTCAAACTGATTAATATTAATATTTCTGTTTGCATTCTGGTTTCTTACATTGTTCAGTGGTATCCTAGCATCATTCACATTTTGTCTCTCATCATTATGCTGATGTTGCACTTCATTTCTCTGTTGATGTCTTTGCACATTTGCATTCTCAAGGGTAGGAATTGAATTATTTTGGGCAGCCCTTAAAGCTTGCACTTTCTTCCTCAGGTCATCTCTGATTATTATTGCCTGCTGATATTCGAACTCGGCCCTTAAGCTCCTAATTTCATCAGCTAGTTCTTCCTCGCTAGGCCTAGAGGAGGATGGTTTTACCATATTCTGATCTTCATCTTCATCATCCCTTAGAGACTCTGCCTCTTCAAACCTTTCACTAGGGTCTAGAAATGGGCGTTCTTGGAACACCTCTAACCTCATTCTCACGCTACCACCCTGTTGCCTCTCATATGCACCCTGAATATCAGCTTCTGCATTTGAAAAGTAAGGCACATGCTGTCTTGATGGCCTAGGGTTATCTTGCATATCATCATTTTTTCTGGGGGAACCCTCATGACTGACTGAGACAGCTCCCTTTCTTCTATACATCATTCTTCTTGTTACTGGTAACTCTTCAAATAAAGGATTTTGTTGGGATCTTCTCCCCTGCATATAAATTTTACTTTGACCGGTTGGGAGATTACTTCGGAGTCGCCACCTATTACTAGGAACTGTTTTCTTTTGAAAATCAGGGTTCTTTCACAAACTCCCCAGCGGAGTCACCAATTTCTGTTGGTGACTCGGATGGGTCACAAGATATAACCCTTTCTCAAATTTCCTTCCCCAGCAGAGTCACCAATTTCTGTTAGTTTTTTCCCAGACTGGATGCTTATTCCCAGATTTCCCTACAAGGTAGCCATCAATGATCAACAAGATCTCTGGGCCAGGGGCCAACAGTGTAGGAGATAGACTCTATATTTTATCTCCTCTTCTTCTTCAGGCTCTACAAAACCTAGGGGGGTATTCCCTACTCAACATCCATGAGGATATACATACAAGGCTGGGATGCTGACAGAAAGCAGATAAGTCCTCCTATAAGTAGACCAAAACTGTAAGATAAGAGCAAAGGGGCTAGCTTTGGGCCTATTTACAGTTGTAGACAGAGGACTTGGATCCTAAAACTAATTCTACTGTCCTAATGGTTGTTTTAGAGTTTGATTTTGATTTTAAGTTTGGATGCAAAGCTGGACATGGTTGTAACACAAACACAAAGCAAGATTGGTGCCTATCCAGGGCCTGGAGTCAGTAGACATACACCTATGAATGATATGCATGAACAACTAAAACTAGATTTCAGGAGGACACATATGATACCTGCCTTACAGATATCTCCCAATACAGAGTGTTAAGCTATCTATACTTATGGCATCCCTACTGCAATATACCCTTCCCAATGTTCAATCTGAGAACAATTTAATCTACCCCTTGAGCAGAAGTTAAGAGATCAGACATTCAACACAGGAATTCTGTGTTCTAGAGTCTCAAACATTGTTTAAATATCCAGACTCAGAAGAAAGATACATGCAATACTGGAGACAGAATTAACAAAACACATGCTAACATAGCATTTCTCATATAAAATTAACCATGAAATCAGTGGATTCATGCAAAAACGTACAAGAGATACATAAACTCATAGGTTTTGCTGTACAGAGCAACCAAATCAGCTGTATTGTATTACAGAGCCAAATGTTCAACTTTCAACAACCTAAACAATGGTAACACAGTCTGCTTATATTAGCCAGAAAGTGTACCACAACAATTAATTACAAGGCTTTTACAAAAATCTGCCAGATACAAATCCTTCAAAGGAATGGCGCTCAGAATCCATCAATGCAGCAGACAAGGGAGGCCTCGAGCCTTGCGCCACCATCTAGGAGTCTTCATTCACAATCAGGCAGTTTAATCACTTGTACCATCGCCCATACTCCTGCTACAGTCGCCATTGATGGCCCAACCACCCGCGGCCGCTTGAAAACCGTTGTAACACCTCAAAAAAGAAATTCCTGCCAAAACGTGTTCTATCGCAGTTTCAAATTATACAGGGAGATTAGTCCCACATGCATGGTGAGGAGACTACCTTAGTAGTTTAAAAGCATAGTCACTTGCATAATAGGTGTCGAGCGCTTTTGCCACGCTCAACACACGCTCCTTCACCCAAAGCCCATCGCCGAGATCAACACCATTGGCCAAGCCCAAGAATCTCCTGCCGACCTCAATTGTCCTGCCGACCGCTACATTACAATCCCCTCCATCGGCCAGAGATGCACCATCAGGCCAACTCTCCAGATCTCCACCGATAGTATGAGTCTCTTCGATGACCAGCTTGCACCCCATTAGCAGTTACCATCCTACCACCATCGGTCAGACCAATATCGTCGGCCAAGCAAAAAACCCCTCGGCTGACACAGCCAATCACGCCGATGAACAACTCCTGAAAGCCTCCAACATCCCCATCGGCCAGAGAAGAACCATCAGCCTAGCCAAAAGCTCCTTCACCGATAGACCAACTCTCACCAATACATCAACAGGCTAGGCCCTGCCCCTTCGTCGGCTAGACCCACGCCATCGGCCAACCTGAAATTCCTCTGGCCGATCTTACTAGCCTCGTCGATAGACATCGGCCTCCCATCTCCGTCGGCCAAACACACGCCGATGACTCCTCATCGGCCAAACCTCCCATCGTCGGCATAACTCAAAACACTCAGGCCGACAATACAACTCTCACCGATAACATATCCATCGGCCAAACATTGTATATTGGTGAACCCTCCAACGGTTAGCCCGATAGTCCATGTGACACCGAAACCAACCTTGCAAACCGTTAACCTTCCATCGGCCAGAGGCAAACCGTCGGGCCAACACTCCACCGTCCACCCGATGATGAACGTTACGCCGATAAGACCAAAATCATAAGGCTTTGAACCATTGAACCCTGAACCAGTTCAACCCGATGGTTCAAAAGAGAAGTTCAACTGAGAAGTTGAACGCTGATAACACAGATGAACAAAGAATTCACTGATGGGAAAAGATGGAGCCTAAGCCCATGAACCGTTGAACCTTGAACCAAAAGGGTTCAACATGATGGTTCAAAACGATGGTTCAAGCAAAATCTGAGTACCCAAAAAGAAGTTTCACCGATAGAGAAAATCACAGCGATGAACAAGGAAACTTAGGGCCCAAAAAGGAAAAAACCCTCCAACATCCTGCGCTCAAATCCAGACCAAAATTAGTGCTAACACAATCATCACCCTATTGTTTCTCGCAGGGGTCATCATCATATTTTCTGCCGACCTGATCTTCTGCCCGCGGGGTGATATTTTAACATCGGGTAATTTTAGTTAAGATCATCCTGATGATGTTGCTGCAAGGTTCTAAGTATGACCCAATATTCATCAGGGTCATCATATTTGAACATCGAGTGATCTTAGTTAAGATCATCCTGATGTTATTTTATCACTTCATGTTCATTGTTTTATCACCCTGATGATGCTGACATCATTCTTATGTCAGGGTGATATCTGCTTTTCTGCCTGTCTGCATCATGATATTTCTGAAGTGGGGGTGATATTTCAAATATCTGGTTATCTTCCGAATATCACCCTAATGTATGAATATGGTGGTGACGTCATCAATGTTCGGGGGGTCATATTTCTAACATTAGTCATTTTATGGAGATTCCCTAATATTTGCAAATATGACGATGACATCATCCAGATATGAGGAGGTGCATGATAAGCAGATATGTTGATGACGTCAGTAGGATATGACGGTGACGTCATCAGGATGTTCATCGGCCAAACATTTGGTATCGGTTAAGCAGGAGGATCTTCCTCCGATGCATCAGGTTGTGCCGATGAAGGTGAATATCTGGATGATATTTCATGCGAAGGTAAGGTTGGTCATCAGGCTGATATTCAAACATCAGGGTGATATTTTATATCAGGTGATGTGGACGGCATGATACTTTCCTGCAAGGTGATATTTTCTACGGGGTGATATTTCACATCAGGGTGATGTGAATTATCAGGGTGAGCTCATGCAGATGATGATGCTGACGTCAGGGTGATATTGAGTATCTGGATATCATGCTGGAGGATGATGATGATGAAGTCTTATACTAGGTGCCGTCAGGAGCAAAATCACTGACATCATATATGCTCACGACCTAGTATATAAAGTAATGAGAAGGTTGCCGCGGGGTGCATGTGGGATAATTGGTTCCTGCATGATTTGAAATATCAGGATGATACATTTTGGTGGGAAAGGTTTGCGATGCACAGTATGATATTTTTCCCAAGGCCGTGGGTTGGTATGCTATTAATGGCGGTTGTTGCAGAGGTATGGGCGATGGTGTGACTGATTAGGTACCTGACTGAAGATGTGAATCCCTAGGCGGCAGCGCAAGGCTCGAGAACCTCTCCTGTCCCTTCCTCTACTTGCTGCATTGAATGTTTGAGCGCCAATTTGATGATGTGTTGTATTTGGCAAATTTTGAGTTGGCTTGGTGGTTAAGGCTGAGCACCTCCTTGCTGTATAAGTAGGGTTGTGTTGCTCATTTGTAGGTTGTTGAAAACTGGACATATCTAGCTTTGTAATAGATACAACTGGTTCTGGTTGCTCTGTGCAGGAGGTTTTGTGAGATTATGTATCTCTTATTGTATGTCTCATGCATGAATCTACTAATTTCATGATTGGTTTTATATGAGTAATGCTGTATTTGCATGTGTTTTGTTATTCTATCTCCAGTATTGCATGTGTCCTTCTGAATCTAGATATCTAAGGGATGTCTGGGATTCTAGAATATAGAATTCCTATATTGAATGCTTGATCTTTCAACGTCTGCTCAAGGGGTAGATTAAATTGTTTTCAGATTAGGTGTTGGGAAAGATATACTGCAATAGGGATACCATAAGTAGAGATAACTTAACACTCTGTTCTGGGAGGTATCTGTAAGGCAGATATCACAACATCCCCTTGAAATCCAGTTTTAGTGTGTTCATGCTGATCATTCACAGGTGTATGTCTACTGACTCCAAGCCTTGGATAAGCACCAATCTAGCTCTGCATTGAGATTACACGCCAGGTCCTAGTTTTGCATCTAAACACATAAATCAAACTCATACTTCCAAATCAAACCATTAGGACCTTAGAAGTAGTTTAGGACCAAGATCCTCTTATTCACAACTGAACATAAGCCCAAAGCTAGCCCCTTTGCACTTATCCCACAGTTTTGGTCTTCATATAGGAGGATTTATCTGCTTTGTATCAACATCCTAGGCTAACCCACAAGCATATTCTCATGGGTGTTGAATAGGGAATACCCCCCTAGGTTTTGCAGAGCCTGAAGAAGAAGAGGAGATAAAAATAGAGTCTATCTCCTACACTGTTGGCCCCTGGCCTAGAGATCCTGTTGATCACTGATGGCTACCTTGTAGGGAAATCTGGGAATGAGCATCCAGTCAGGGAAAAAACCAACAGGCACAATGGTAAACCAATACTTAACAATCAAAAAGGTCCTTCCAATAGAGAAACTCTAGATCCTCTTAGGAAAAATAATATCAATATGGTTGATGAGACTCCTTGGTGTGTTGTTTGTCAAATGCCACATTCACCAGTACAGTGTATGGTAGCTCAGTCTTTTCAAGATTCTGCTAGTCCTTGTGATGAGTGCAATGGTTCCCATTACAATGAAGATAACCAGATAAACATGTTGTCCACTAGATTAATTGTAGATGGCAGAGGACATTAGAAAGAAAGTTACTCTCAACAAGCTTTATCTGATCATGAAGAAGGTGATTTTACTCTGTATGCTTTTGAGTCCTACAATTTTGATATAAGATTAAGAAGAGCTTCAAATGAGGAGATTAAAGCACTAACAACAGCTGCAATTGCACAAGTTAAAAGCAATTATAATATGAGGAGCAGATCTCAGGATCATGATCAAGGAAAGTCAGGTAGCTTATTTATGAACCAGACCCAAGATCTTGTAAAAATTCAAAGTACTTCTAGGAATATAGAGGAAAGAGGTAAGAATTCTAAGAATAGAAACTTACAAGTAGACAGTGATAAGAAAGCAATGAATAGTCCTTAGGGTAACATTGGCATTCCCACAAATACTACCAATACTAAGATAACATGTACTCAAGAAAAAGGTAAGAGTGTCTTCAGGTGTAGTTCAACCTCTTGCTCCTATATACAACATTATGTTCCTTTTGATATGGCACAGGTTTTGTCTCAGATAAATGTTTTATTGCCATTAAATTGGAGATGATGAGAATAGAAGAACATATGGATAAGGCATTAGCCTTGATAAATAATATTGTAGGTCAGTTATTTGTGGGAAAGGAGACCTATGATTAGACTAAAAAGGAGAAAGAGTAGGTAAATGATGTTGAGGAAGAATTAAATGATGAGATTCCAGAAGTCTATTTGGGAATAACTGTGACTAGATGTCCTGCTCAGGTAGAACCTTTTTATGTTACTTTGTTTATAAATGATAAACTAGTCAGGAATTGTATGATATACTTTGGAGCTTCCACTAATGTTATGCCTTTAATAATTATGAAAGAATTGGGAACAAGGCATATGGGAAATGTTTTTCCATGGACTCTAGAGAAGTGTCAGTTATTGGGATTACGAGAGATGTGAAGTTCAAACTTGTTGCCTTTCCTAAAAAAAGTTATAGCATGAATATTATTGTAGTTGATATTCCACCTAAATATGGGATGTTCTTGTCTAGGAAGTGGGCTGCAATAGTAGATGGAAGTATGCAGTTGGACTTATCTTATGCTATGATCTCCATAAATGGTAAGAATGTCAGATTAGATAGAGAAAAGAGATCTACTTCTTTGGTTGAAGATCAAGAACCTCTAGAACAAGTATGTTTCCTTGATGTGGACTTTCATCATTTTAAATTTGTTGCACCAAAGTCTGATTCAGTAAGTGGAGAACCTATGATGAAAGAAGCTCAAGTATCTAATGATGAAAATGAGATATTGTCAATGTATTTTGATGGTGCTTGTTTAAAGAATGGTTCTGATGCTGGAATTGTTTTTGTTTCACCTAAGAAAAAACTTTTTAAATTTTATTTTATTCTAAATTTTGAGTGCACAAACAACATAGCATAATATAAAGCACTCCTTTTAGGATTGAATATTGTTGTTAAGTATGGGATCAAAATACTAAGAGTCCTCTAGGTGATTCAGAGTTGGTGGTTTCACAAGTAAGGGGAAACTATGCATCAAAGCATAAGAGACTAAAACAGTATAAAAATGCAATTTGGGATACAATATAGCTATTTGATGCATTTTCTATTGATTGGGTTGAGAGGTCCAGAAACGTAATGGCAAACTTTTTAGAAAATGTTGCTATTAGGCCAAATGATGTTACTTTAGATGATATATCTAAAGTTGAAGTCAAGACAAGACCTTCAGTCCTAGACAACATTTGCAATTGGTAGGTTTTCAATGATGATAAAGATTTGATGAATTTTCTGTAGTGCATAGATGAGTTTGATAATCAAGAAATTGATTTCTAGAATTTTGTTCAAGTAGTAGATGGAAAAGAAACATTGTTTGGAATTGAGGTCATTTAGCTTAAAACAAATAAGATTCCCAAGGGTTTGGTTGCTTTAGAGAGAATTTTTAACAGTAATGACAGATAAATTTCAAAGTCTGCCCTAGTTCATGATTAGGATCTTGAAGAAATTAATCTAGGTACATAAACTATTCCAAAAAAGGTCCATAATGGAAGGAAATTGAATACAAAGATAAGAGCAATACTGGTAGCTCTACTCAGGAAATATAGACATGTCTTTGCTTGGTTCTATGATGATTTGAAAGCTTATAGAGAGGATTTGTTCCAACATGAAATCCCTCTAAAACCAGAAGGCAGATAGACACAAAGGCTGATAAGTCTAACCCTGGCACCCAAGATGCAACAAGAACTTATGAAGCTTGGAGATGGAAAAAAGAATGGTGACATCAGGTTGTGCATTGATTTTAGGAATCTAAACGTATCCTCACTAAAAGATAATTATCCATTACCTAACATGGAAGTTTTATTGCAAAAGGTAACTGGATGTGAATTATTATCCATGACAGATGGTTTTTCTGGATACAATTAGGTAAAAGTAAAAGAATCAGAATAGTATAAAACAACTTTCACTACACCTTGGGGCACTTATGTTTATGTAAGGATTCCTTTTGGATTGACAAATGTTGGAGAAACATTTTAGAGAGCAATGGATGTTGCATTTGCTAACTTGATTGATACTATTATGGTGGTATATCAGGATGATTTAACTAATTTTCCAAGAAAGAAGAAGAGAATTGCATGCATCTTGAAATTTTTTTTATCAGATCAATTGAATATGGTATTTCATTGAATCCAAAGAATTATACTTTTGGTGTCACTGAAGGAAAGTTACTTGGTCATATTGTGTCAAAAGATGGTATTAGAATTGATCCTGAAAGAGTTGCTGCTATTGATAGGATACCAGTTCCTAAAAATGTCAAGGGGATGCAATCCTTCTTTGTCCAAATAAACTTTGTAAGAAGATTTGTCACAAACTTTGTAGAAACCACAAAGGCAATCTCCAAGATGTTAAAGAAAGGATAATTTGTTTCATGGGGAGATGAAGCTATTAAATCTTTTCAAAATGTCAAGGAAGCAATAAAAAAGGCTCATGGACTGAAATCACCTGATTTTTCAAAGCCATTTCACGACCCTCTCTCCCTAACAAAATTAACCTAATAATCCTTACTTGATATAAGAAAATATTGGGGTAATTAATTAAATATTGACAATAGCAAAGGTAAAATAAGTATTAAACAATGATAATTTTTAATTTTTACAAATAAATAAACAATACAACCAAATTAAATTAAATTAAATCATAGTTAATAAAAAAGTATTAGAATTTATTTTTAATTTTAAAATTTATCATGCACAAATAATTCTCTTAAATTTTACTAATTCAAAAATTATAAATGTGAGCTAATTATGGAGATAACTAATAAGTTTTAAGTAGAGTAAAATTATAAAAACAAAATAATAGTTTAGTTACTTTTTAGTTAGAGAGCAGATCATGGAGAACATGAAAGCATGCATATTTTGAAGTAAATATATGAAGTGGAGATCAACTTTAAATCTCTTTTTTAATTATCTACATGCAAAAATAAATCAACTATATTGTTTTATTAAAGTGTAATTTTCAGTTTGTATTCCAGTTAAGTGTTGCATGTCTGAGTCATACTTTTAATTAGGGGTTGTTAAGGATAAATAAAATAGATTTCCTTTAAAACCTATAAATAGAGGGGAGGAAGAAGACTGTTGGGTATTCTGGTTCTTTTATCTTTTGGTAGATGGTGTTCTTGGAAGAAAAATTTTAGGGGAAGAAGGAAAAAGGGAAGCTGGAAGAGGCAAGTTGTAGGCCAGGTAAGTGAATCCAACTTGCCTAGATGTATTCATAATTATTTGTATTCTTTAGTGTTAAATTAAAAAATTGTTGTTTTCTATTATTTTCTTAGAAGAATTATTCTTTCTATTTCTATCTTAGCATAAATTACTTGAATCAGGAAAATACCCTGCTACCTTCATCTTCCAAGTAAATTTCTCCAACATCGCTTAGATTTCCTTGCCTACAGGGGTGATCAGTCTCCTCTGCTAAAAGCATGTACCATTTTAAGGCCTTCAACCCAGTAGCATCTAGGGATTTTTTAAATTGTCTATATTTCATCAATCTCCTCCCGTTTGAACTGTGTCACACCTGCCCACTTTTGCATTTATGTTTGAGATTAGAACATAGGTTTGTTTACCCTAAAAGATCAGCTGCATCTACTTAAAAGTTGTAGGCCTTTTCAACAAATTCTTTTTGAACCTATCTTGCAATCGAAGCGTTCCATGAGATCACTTGTCCTTAAGATATTTTATCAAACAGTTACGTGTAGGCCTTTCCTATGCTATCACATTTTACATCCATGCCCGTCAGAGAACCTACAACAACCTCATCCACACAACCATCATAGGTTTAATTGGAAAAATAGAGGAGAAATAAAAGAACATGAGAGAAAGAAAAGTCTTTTGTCTTTGGTCTTAGATATAGGTATGTTATTAGATATACTACCTAAAAGTTATCCAGTAGAATGAAAAATATGGTTACTATGAATTGCAGATTAAACCATCTAAGTTTTTGTGAATATTTTGTCATTGCGTGAAAACCTAAAGAACTTCCATAATAATGGAAAAGATACTCTATAATTAGAGGATTATTTTGTAAATCCTTTATAAACTTTAATGTCTATAAAATTCCCATACTTATATGGAAATAGGTGGGAAATAATATGGAGTCACTAATATAGAATTGTTATGTCAAATTTCTACTCTCTTAGTTATAAATATTATGGCACTAAAAGCCAAACAGATTTTGGAAGGGGCTAAGTTCTACAAATTATTTAAGAAATGGGATAAATTGTTTTATGTTTTATTATTGTGACATATTTTTTCATATACATGTCACTATATATACATGTGTTTAGCCTTGAGTATTCAGATCGAAAGCTTACAGGTGTACGAGGTCTTGACCTTTTAACATAGGACTGAAAAGGATTGTAATATATATTGAATTTCTCTTATGAATATTAAGTCTTCATATGTGATTAATTCTCCATTTAGGGTTGTAAGGTTTTAACGTTAAAATCCCCGAGGAAAGAATACAGGCTAATCTTTATTAGGGCCATAGATGTTTGAGAGATGAACATAAGTCATGCAACAACCAAATAAAAAAATTGTTGTAAATACTCCTAAGCCTGTATGCGTATGAGATCTACAGGCACCAAGAAAATGTTACACATATGGTTCATAGGGTTGTCATTGATGTCAACACTATTACTAGGTTGTCATTGATGTCAACACTATCATGGTGGTATGATGGTGTTCATGGTTAGATGACATGTCCCATCCAACAAGAGAAGGGAGAAGATATAGTTCATATTAAGATGGTAATTAGAAGCACAAAGATTATCAAACATGTTGCTAATGCTTATGTATGATCCAAGTTCCATGATGATTGCATTACCAAAAGTGTGTTTTGTTGTTGATTGTTTGAAGACAGTGTCACTTCTGTGAAGATGTTCTATATAGAACAGTGGAATGCTCCACATTCCTTCGCATTTGTAGATATGGCTATGCAGTTTTGGAATTGTGTTTAGGAGGTAGTGAAGGTGATAAATCCAAGTTTTTAGATGATTTGTCCTTCTGTTGTGAAAGTTATGCATGATAGAGTATCGACATGTGTTTTAGCAGAGTATGCCAGTGTTGAAGGCCTGTTGGAATGCTCTGCATTCCTCTGAAAATGAATGATTGCTCTTGTAGTTTTTAGGATATCTTTATGGATGTGTATTACATGCCTCCTTGCAGTTTCAAGGTCTTTGGTGGTCTGCAACTCAATTTTTTAAATGACAAGTATGTTGTAGTGTGTTCCGAATGACAGATTATTTTCAGTGTTAATGATTGAAGCTGTACGGCACAATTCTTTGATGTGAGGTGGCAAAGGAGTTTTTGGGGATGTTGTATGAGTCATGTGGACTCATCTAGAAAAGTTTCACGAAGATCCTTCTTGTTTCTAGTACCACACAAGGTTTTCAAGTTGATGTGGCCATTATACTTCAAGTCTTCATGTGTTTTTCTTAAAGCTGTCGTATTTCGAAATGAGCGGAGTGTGCAGATGTAATTCCTTGGTGCTTGAAGTTGTGAAGAATGTTTTGGACCTAGTTAAGCAAGTGTTGGTGTCCACAAGGCATGGATCTTCTGCTGGTGTAACGTGTGGCTTCACTTAGGACCTATCTTCTACATGTTTCATATTGTGTGTTGTCTGGTTAACTTGTAAATATATTTTTCATGTTGTATCTGGCCGACAAGCAATGCAATCAATGTAATATCATGTATAAATAGTGAATCAAAGTGAGTGAGGTGAGGTGTGATTGCAATGTGATTGAAAAGTTTGCAAGCAGATAAAAAGTAGAATAAATGCATTGTTGATATGCAACTAAAGGAGAAAGAGTAGAAGTTGTTGATACTGTCCGGATTCATATTGAAGATATATTTGCATGACAGTAATCAAGTATAGAGTGTGCCTAATTGATCAAATCCTCAAAAGGAAGTGCATAGAGGCAAAAGTGCAATCATCAAAAGTGTGAGTTTCAATGTCAATTTTCAGACAGTAGAAAGACTGTCATACTGTAATCTTTTGTAAGTGTGAACTCTCATTTTACGGAGTAGTAGCTTCCTTGGGAGTGACCCTAAAACAAAGTCTTCAAGGAGTAGAATCTTCCTTGAAAGTGACCCTAAATCAATGTTACTTAGGGAGTAGCAGCTTCCTTGGTTTATAGCCCTTAAAACAAAGTTATTATTTGAGCTTCATATATTGTGAGTTAATCCTCACCGTGGTTTTTCTCTTCTAGGGTTTTCCACGTATATTTGGGGTTGTGTGTTGATGTGCATTGTGTTAATCTTTCATGTTCATGTTAATGCTATGATGCTTAAGGTTTAATTTTGCTTCGGATAAGTTGAAGTTAAAATTGAAAATTAATTAGATACTGATTCACCCCCCTCTCAGTATCTTGGTGTGTTCAACAGAAAATACATCCGCACAACCACCATCAAGTAATTGGCATATTAATGTTAAAGTTTAGGGTGTCCTCAAGAAATCTAGCAGGAGCATGATTTCCCCCCTTTACCTAGGCGTGACCACTGCCAGGGCCAAAACCCATAAAGGGGGTTGCCTCTATTCAATTTGCTCTATATCATTAGAAAACTTGTTATAGTTGGTCGCCCTCCAAAGCCTTTGCAAATTTCTATTGTTAGTGTTATTTTTGGTTGGAGAATTGTTGCATGCAACATTATTGGTGGAGTTAAGGGAATGAGGGAAAACATAGTGTTTCTATATTGGAATACAAAGTCCCTACTGTTCGGGGACATGTGTGATATACACACTATATTCTCACTAGTTTGGTGGGTGATATATCTGAAAATCATTCCTATTTACATTTGTATAGTTACTCTAATATTGGTATTTTTGGTAGAATGGAATCATATATTTTTTACATGCCCATACAATCTATCTCGTTTAATTCAAAGTAATCTCTTTAAAGATAAACAATTTGAATAGTGATATCCTTTGAAGTGATAAAGGATGAAATCACAGTAGTTTTAGTGCTTAGTTATCATTATTTTATGGTCTATAAAAACCGCAGGAATACCATATTCAATCATAACTAAACTTATGTTTGGATGGAGGTTTTCATCCTTTATTCACTATATGTTAAACTAGAAATTGAGGTCAGGCCAATAGAGAATAGTCCTCATTCTTACATATTACTAAGTTTTAATTTGGTTAAATGTTCGAATGGATATAAGACTTAGACAATAGTTTTGGTCTTGAGTGCATTCAAATTTTGTTTAAAATGGTCATAGAAAACTAATAGAAATAAGTGGCTCTATCTTTGAATAGAATTGTGTTTATCAATAATTTGTTACCTATGAGTTGTAAGATGTTAGAAAACTTAAATTTTTAGAAAAACCACTGCCACCGAGAGTTGTATATTATGTGTGGTAAATGCCTTTTTAAGCCATGCATAGCCATTAACGACGATACCTGATTTAGATCTTAATGAAGGTCTCAACTAGGTGTTAACAATAACTAGTGCTTTTGATCATGACTGTGAGCTTTAAGCATAGTTACTACTTTTTTTAGCATTCCTTTACCTCTTTTTGAACTGTTAGAAGGAAGTGACAATTTGAACTTTTAGACTTAAAGACAAAATACTTAGAAATTGCATATGTTTGAATCCTATTATTATCTAAGAGGAAGGCTCACAATTTCTCATTATTGTTTAAATCATTACATGGAAACAAGTTTATTTATTTTTAGATGGATGAAATTTATCACAAGCTTATTAACAAGGATAGTCATATAGGAAGGCAAACAAAGCAAGAGTGGACTCTCAAGCATTATAGTATAGTCTAGGCATGAAATATGAGTTGTAATACCCAAGAGGGAATTGTTTTAAGTTTTAAATTCTATAGCATAGGCTCAAAAGGGTTTGGGGATAAGTAGGAAAAATTAGTGAATCAAGTTACTATGTTATCTTTATATGAAAACCCCAAAATATGTGAAAAATATATTTGGATTAATGATTCTAATTAGCTCTAGTACATATTAAATAATGGTGAAAATAGAGTTGTTGAAGTTCTTATTCTTCTCAAATTATATTAAAATTATGAACTAATAGTATTATCCAATGCAAGTCTTGTTAATTATCTATACAATGTTGGTAAGTGTCTAATTAGTATAAATATCCTCATTGCACTCAATTTTCTCTAAAGGTTGGGAAGAAGCACTCCCAGGCACAACCATTATACATTCTGTTATTTTAGAAACCCTTTCTGGTGCAGGAGCACCTACCTGACAGCTGGCCTCCATGAGGCAGTTAGTTTGTTATAGGTCTGGTTAATGTTTCCAAGAAGGTCTTATAAGACCAATGCATGTAATAAGGTCATGTTGACCATGCTTTTCTATTTTTAGATAGTTTGTTATGACAGCTGTTATGCTGTATGTTCAGTTGGATCCTCCCAGCCGCTTGGAAGCTCCCAGCCGCTGGGAATCGAGTGGTAGTACTCGCAAGCAGATCCTATTTATACATGAGGATCGGTTGGTTGTAGATCATCGATAGTATTGCATTACAGAGAGTGAGACAGAGGGAGAGACTGAATATTGTATTTGCATCTTTTGAAATCAAATAAGAGATCCTGTTTGTGTTCACTCTCTGGTTGGATTCCATTGTTTAATCGATTTGCTGTTTTGGTGGTTACATGGATTCGCTGATCCATTCCACCGGTTGATTCGTCGAATCGGTGGAATGGCTGTGTACAGTAGTTTAAGATTTAGTTTGCTTTTTCTGTTTGTTCATATGCTTGTTTGCAGGATCGCAGTCGAGAGGTGTTGAGAACCCTAGCATGGGTATGTGCTAGGTCGTGCTGATAGTTAGTTTGGAAGATCACCCTGAAAGTAGATCGGGTCATCCCAGGAGGTTCGGCGGATCGAAATTCGCTAAGGTTGGAAATTCGTCAAAACGGCATCATCAGGATATTTCTGTGTATATCCTGCAGTTACTTCGGGCGTCATCCGAATAGGTGGAGATGAGCATGATGCAGTAGTTTGCATAAGGTGAATGTGCATTGGGGTGATCATCATCAGGTGTTGCCGAGGAGGAGCGTATCGGCATAAGGTAGAAGATCGGGTTGATAAAACCATCGCGGGCCGATAAGGTTAAGTTTGGCCGACAGCAGGATATTGAAGGAGTTGCATATGACGTCATCGTCATTAGGATATACGTCATCAGGATATTGTGGGGCAGCAGGATATTGAGGAGCTGCATGTGACGTCATCGTCATCAGGATAATCGTCATCAGGATATCGGGGTGACGTAAGCATCGAAGGAAAGGTGTGTGAAGTTGAGTATCATCATCAGGATATATGGGAGGAACCAGATGTTTTATATCTTGCTGATGAACATGATGTTGAACATCATGATGATGAAGGTAGAGGTTGGCGGTAAGGTGAACAGTGAACGTCAGGAGGATGTTTGCGCTTGCCGAATATGATGATGCTGACAGTGTTAAGGGAAATATGATGATGATGATGAAGGGTTGCGGACATCCATGCTGTATGTCAAGGTTATAGTGTGGATGCCTCTGCATCATAGTGGTATCAGAGCTCAGCAAAAGGTCTGGGCTGTTGTGTGTTGATTCTGTCACCGAAAGGGCAGAGGTAAAGTTGATTCTATCACTGAAAGGACAGAGGTAGAGGAGTGAGAGGTTGACAAAATGCCTCCGAAAGGTAATGGTACTGCAAGGGAATTGCAGGAGATGAAGGAAAAACATGTCAGAGAGATGAGGAAGATGAAGGAGCTTGCTGAAGCACTTCAAGCCAGGCTTGTAGCCTTGGAGAAGAACAAAAAGAGGGAAGTGGAAGACAGTGAATCAGAAGAAGATGAAGATACTGTTGAAGAGTATGAAGAGGTAGCTGAAGATCTGGATGATGAAGACCAGAAATTTGCAAAACTGTTAAAGGCAGTGCAGAGTGATAAACCTAAGGTAAAGGTTGATGTTTCCAAGTATAATGGAAGTTTGAATGAAGATGAGTTACTGGATTGGATTGCTGCACTTGATAATCACTTTGAATGTGAAGATGTTGCTGAGGATCAGAGGGTAAAGATTGCAAAGACCAAGTTAGGAGGTCATGCTTTGGTATGGTGGGATTATGTACAATCCGAGAGAAGGAAACAAGGGAAGTCAAAGATCACTTCATGGGATAAGATGGTAGCAAGGATCAAAGGTAAATTCTTGCCTAAGGATTATGAAATTCAGATGTTTAAGAAGCTGCAATTTTTAAAGCAGAAGGAAATGGATGTGAAGGCATATACTGAGGAGTTTTATAAGTTGAGTATGAGATCTGGTCATCATGAGAATGAGGTAGAGAAGGTGGCTAGGTACTTGGCTGGTTTGAGATTGAACATACAGGATGAGTTAGTTTTAGCTAACCCTAAGAATGTGGAAGATTGTTACCAAATGGCAATCAGGATTGAAGAAAAGATGAATAGGAGACAAGATAAGTCCATGAGAGGAAGAGGCAGCAATATGAGGGGAAGAGGATTAGCCCCTACAACAAGGCAAACCAATGAGGGTCAAGAAGACACTGGTAAAGGACAGGGACAGTCTGATTTCAGAGGTGGATGGAAAGGTAATAGAGGCAGATTTAGAAGTGCTAGAGGTTCTACTACATTTTCAGGAAAGTGTTACACCTGTGGTGAGTTTGGTCATCCATTTTTCAAATGTCCAGAAAGCAAAGGTTCATCATCCAGAAATGATAGAACGAATGACAAGAGAGTACAACTTGTGCAAGAAGAGAAAGTAGAGCAAAGTGTGCAAAGTTCAAACACTTATCAAGGAGATAGAGTTCCTGACAATTATGGATATCCTGAGGAGGGAGAAGCATTGATGCTAAGGAGAATTAGTTTGCAAGCATCAAAGGATATGATGCAAAGGAGAGCTCCTTTCAAGACCACATGCAAGAGCAAAGGTAAAGTATGTAAGGTTGTCATTGATACTGGTTCAACAGACAACATGGTATCTCAGGAAATGGTGGATAAACTGCATTTGGAAAGGATTCCACACCAACACCCTTACAAGGCATCTTGGGTGAGTGATAGTCAATCACTTTTTATCTATGAACAGGCATATGTGGATTTTCAGATTGGAGCATATCATGATAAAGTTTTGTGTGACATTTTGCCGATGGAATGTTGTCACCTACTGTTGGGTAGACCATGGCAATTTGATAGGAGGGTACTGTATGATGGGTATGCTAATACCTACACCATCAAGAAAGATGGGAAAACTATTATGTTGATGCCATTACAGGAAGCAGCTGTAGTACAGAAGGCAGCAAAAATCATTTTAATGGGAAAGAAGGAATTTGTGCAGATGCCTATAGGAGCAGGCATAAAGGCAGTTGAGGACACTGCAGGGAAAGAAGTTGTTAAGGACAACAGGTTGAAGAAAGTTTCAGTTTTGACTGACAGAGGTCAGCAGCAGGTTCAGAAATAGGTTTGCAAACAGCAACCAGTTGAGAGGAATGACAAGGATATTGTCATAGTTGGGACTATTGTTTGTCCTATAAAGGTTGAGAGAAAGATAGAGTTGAACATTACAGAGGTTCAAGAGGCAGTTCAGACATAGGTTCTGGTCAGACAACCTGACAAACACAAGGTATGTGAGAGAAGGGCCTACATTGACAGGCATGAGGATTTACTTGCAAGAAAGCAAGTTACAGTTCAGAAGTCTTGGAGCAGCCAAGAGCCAGCAGAGGACAAAGCTGGAACAGGTCAAGACACTGCAAAGGCAAAGTGCAAAGGTGGAGGACTTCCACAACCAAACTCATGGGACATGAGTTCTTTTCTATTGGGGAGTATGGTGCAGGAGCACCTACCTGACAGCTGGCCTCCATGAGGCAGTTAGTTTGTTATAGGTCTGGTTAATGTTTCCAAGAAGGTCTTATAAGACCAATGCATGTAATAAGGTCATGTTGACCATGCTTTTCTATTTTTAGATAGTTTGTTATGATAGCTATTATGATGTATGTTCGGTTGGATCCTCCCAGCCGCTTGGAAGCTCCCAGCCGCTGGGAATCGAGTGGTAGTACTCGCAAGCAGATCCTATTTATACATGAGGATCGGTTGGTTGTAGATCATCGATAGTATTGCATTGCAGAGAGTGAGACAGAGGGAGAGACTGAATATTGTATTTGCATCTTTTGAAATCAAATAAGAGATCCTGTTTGTGTTCATTCTCTGGTTGGATTCCATTGTTTAATCGATTTGCTATTTTGGTGGTTACATGGATTCGCTGATCCATTCCACCGGTCGATTCGTCGAATCGGTGGAATGGCTGTGTACAGTAGTTTAAGATTTAGTTTGCTTTTTCTGTTTGTTCATATGCTTGTTTGCAGGATCGCAGTCGAGAGGTGTTGAGAACCCTAGCATGGGTATGTGCTAGGTCGTGCTGATAGTTAGAGTTTGGAAGATCACCCTGAAAGTAGATCGGGTCATCCCAGGAGGTTCGGCGGATCGAAATTTGCTAAGGTTGGAAATTCGTCAAAACGGCATCATCAGGATATTTCTGTGTATATCCTGCAGTTACTTTGGGCGTCATCCGAATAGGTGGAGATGAGCATGATGCAGTAGTTTGCATAAGGTGAATGTGCATTGGGGTGATCATCATCAGGTGTTGCCGAGGAGGAGCATATCGGCATAAGGTAGAAGATCGGGTTGATAAAACCATCGCGGGCCGATAAGGTTAAGTTTGGCCGACAGCAGGATATTGAAGGAGTTGCATATGACGTCATCGTCATCAGGATATACGTCATTAGGATATTGCGGGGCAGTAAGATATTGAGGAGCTGCATGTGACGTCATCGTCATCAGGATAATCGTCATCAGGATATCGGGGTGACGTAAGCATCGAAGGAAAGGTGTGTGAAGTTGAGTATCATCATCAGGATATATGGGAGGAACCAGATGTTTTATATCCTGCTGATGAACATGATGTTGAACATCATGATGATGAAGGTAGAGGTTGGCGGTAAGGTGAACAGTGAACGTCAGGAGGATGTTTGCGCTTGCCGAATATGATGATGCTGACAGTGTTAAGGGAAATATGATGATGATGATGAAGGGTTGCGGACATCCATGCTGTATGTCAAGGTTATAGTGTGGATGCCTCTGCATCACTTTCATTAGATTTATTAATGGGTAAGGAGTTAGTTGCTAGAGTTAGCAACCCTAGGAAATAAAAGTATAACAAATATGATAACGATAATCATTCAAGGAAAGTTTTGTAGATTGCTTAAACACTTTAACTAATGATTATATTACTTAAGAAAACCAACATTATAACTTATGATCTCTTAAATTATAGTAGAGACCTCATCCTTAGGTATCTTGCCCATGGCCTTATTCCAATAATTGAAAATTGTCTTTGTTAATTAACATTAGAACCCTATATCTGTAGTTGTTATTGTAATAGATCATTACATGTATCTTATTTTTTAATTACATCACCAATAGAATTTACTATTGAACAAGTGAATCTATGATCCTTGACACATCAAAATTGAATAACAAATGAATCTAATCTCCTTATTGTGCGAGAACACTCATTATTCTTGTATTGACTTGATTTTGGGCTGATACTAGCAAAAATAATTGTTGTCAAATGTTATTCGTCAAATTTTATGAATAGTTAGAATTATGATAGTTTTAATGGTGTGTTTTTAGATCTTGAATTTCATTATTATTAGTATATGTCAAACAATTTAAAATTCTCCTTTTCTTCTAGTTAGGTAAACAATTTAAACAAGAATTGAAAACAAAAACCATCTCGCAGTGTTCGATATCTATGGTGCCTCTAAGTCATATTTATGAGTAATGTCAAATCATGTTAAACTACTGCACATATTGCCTAACATAGCTGCAACAATGACATTTGGGCATTGTCCCTATAAACCGCCGGGGAGTAATAAGGAATCATCTCGATGATTAAGTTTGAGGGATGGGTAATATCCCTCAAAGACCAAACTAATAAGATTAATCACCTAAAAAAACACATGATCCAACTTAGAGGAATACCTTTCGTCACCTGGTTCTTTAAGAGATTTCGAAATCACCTTGTAGTTTTATGGAAACTTGAATATTTTTTCTTTAAAGAGAACATAATATAAAAAAAGGGAAAAAAAAGAATCATTAAATGTGTAGTTACGAAGATTATTTTGATAGGCTTAGGAAATAGTGAATTTTAGTAAACAAGTATTGGTCGAGAAGACCAAATACTTATTAATTACTCCCTTCGTGGGTAGTAATCGCAGAGGAACTGTCTAGGGAAACTGGGCCCTAGAAAGGGATACATACCCACATTAAACAGTTCACATATAACATAGAATAGTGAACATAACTACATATAAACTACACCTTGATCCTATTCGAAAGCGGGTATGTAGGTAGCCTGGGGAACGAAGAATGTTCTTAGTGTGCAAGTTTCCAAGCATGGGGTTGGGAAGTTTGAAATTCTTGTTTGTTCGATTTAAACTTTTGAATTAGGAATTCCATGAAGAAAAACCCTCCAACAAAACCATAAGAGGAACTACAAATGTAGAGATAAAATAGGAAAACATTCAACGTATACTCAGAAGAATCCTGTATGGATTCACTTGACTCCGTGAGGCTTAATGTCAAATTCTGGGGTGGGACTCAAGCTACTAATATTTGAAAAGTTTTACTCCTGAAGATGATGACCTTGGTGCACTTCCGGAGGGAGTGTAGGAGTGTAGTATTCATCGAGTGGCTCAGGATCCATTTGATTACAATGGGCCTAAGTCTCTAGCTAGACCACGTACCTAACCCTTGTGGGTAGATGCCTATCCTATTAGGATAGATGCCCGTCCCATTTGAATGGAAGTATACTTGGCTCGTTTGGTCAGATGCTTATCTTGTAAGGATGAATGCTTGTCCCAATTGGATGGAAGTATACTCGCCTTATTTGGTCAGATGCCTATCCTTTATTGATGAATGCTTGTCCCAATTGGATGAATGCCTATCCCGTTGGATAGAAGTACCTAAGTAAATGATTTAATCAACTCTCATCTTGAATTGAACACTTACAACAACTTAGAAAAAAATTAGGGCAAATTTTGAGGATTAAGGACCAGAGTCATTACAAAAATGCTAGAATATGATTTTGTAACTTGGAGCTCAAGTAAAACTAGCATTGTAGAAATTATTCTATAAACTATCAATATTTAGCAATAATAAAAACTAATTAGTACAACATAAAACAACTCTAGATCACCTTCAAGGATAGTTAATCTAATTTGAAATTAAATTTTGTTTAGTCTTAACTATCAAAAATAGCTATAAAGTTTAAAGAAGCCTAAGTTATTATATTTAAACAAAAAGCGTATGAAAAAATCTTGTTTGAAAGTCATGAGGTTATTGACGCCTACCTTGATTCCCCAACTACAATTCGAATTAGGTCCTATCTATTATTTTGAGTACAACCACTATGATTTGAATTGATAATAGAAAAAAACTGATCAAACTCATTATAAAATTCAACAAGATATACCAAATTAAAGGAACATAACATAAAAGAAAAAATGCAATTAAACTAATGCATACTTGGTATCAACTTGTGTATTAAATGGAGTTTCTAACAAATTTAGATGTTGATTCCTCTGAAAGATATGCAATGAAACAACATATTAAAGAGAAATCCATACAATCTCTAAATCTCTACCGAAATTGGGAGTATCAATTCGGTGAAACACCAAAACTTGCAATCAAACAATAAAGAACACATATCCAAAAACTTCATTCGTACAATTCAACTATCAAACTTCCATTATAATCATATATTGACTTAAAGCTAAAAGCAATAAATGATATCAAATTAGAGGAAATTGATTTACATATAAAGGCCATGCAATAGTAGATATAACTAGAGTTTGCTAATGAGGCTCATATAACTATTGTCTACGATGGTGTGCATGCACTCCGAGCACTTTGCAATGAATCCATACCTTAAAGTGCATGTTTATTTAAGCCCTTTTAGAAAATTGTTCTCCCTCCCAATGTTTCCACAAAATTGGTTCTCAATTAACTGTATCCCAATGAAACAAAATTGTTGTCAATTATAATTATTCAAATCCTATAATCTAAGTCTTCTCATTTTCGAGTTTTTTTTCATTTTTCTCCACAACTCCAAGCCAATAAATGCTTCTCACATGCCATGCCAAGCCAAACCAAATTCTTCTTAGAAAGACAAATCTTCTTGTGGCTACAATATTGCTAGAAAATACCATCCAATCAATTCGTATATCAATAATTGCTTTAAAAGTTATCAAGCACTCCTATTTCATTGCACACTTGGCCACCTCAAACATTAAAGTTAGAAATTAAAATATTAAAGTCAACCATTAAAGTCAAACAAAATTAAGAACCTTTTCATGAAATTAAAATATTATCTAAAATGTATACTACTAAATTAATGATAAACATAGCCACCAAGTGTAGATCGGACGATTGAGCCGTTGAAATCCACGTACAATGGTCACATGTTCGAAACCTAATTTGCCCACTATATATGTCAGGGACAATGTGCACAGTCTTGGGGGCTTGCCCCATTGTGTTTAGGACCGCCTCTCATGCTAGCTCCAAATCGTTGGGCTACTATTCCTCTGTAATTAAAAAATAAAAATAAATTATAAACAAAAAAATATTGAGTATGCTAAAGACAGTTAACATAATAATAGCAAAAAAAGTTACATAGAAAAATTATCTTAATAATAATATTTGGGTGACAAATATTGAGTATGCTAAAGAAAGTTAACATAATAATAGCAAAAAATGTTAAATAGAAAATTCATCTTAATTACGCCGAGAGACGTTCCATGGATGGGAGCTGAAAGATTCAGAAATTTCTATGTAAACTTATAAGATTCCAATCTAGAATCTTTATTAAAAAACCAAATAGTCACTCCACAAATTTAAAAAACCAAAAAAAAGTGAAAGGAATTTAAAAAAAAAGAAAAAAAGAAAAAAAATTGCTAATGGAAAGAAAGTTTGAAAGAAGCCATCACTATGCACTAAGATGAAAGAAAGAAACGTTATGACATATGAAAAGACGCACATTCAATCTATTTATATTGCCATATCGGATTTGAGGGAGTGTAGTAAATTGGTAAAAAAAAAAGGTGCCTCAAGAAGGATATCTCTCAGCATACTTTAGATATATTTTTTAAATATAAATATACTAGTTATGCCGAGAGGCATTATACAGTCACAGCCGAGTGGAGATGAGAGCACTCATTTTCTGTGTAAATATATAGAAAAAAATAAAAAATAAAAACCAAAAACCAAAAATAAAAACTGGAAAAAATAAAAAAATAAAAACAAAAATAAAAATTGGAAACTTCAAAGAAAAAATGGAAACAAAAATAAAAATTGGAAAAGAAAAAATGGAGAAAATCACAAAAAAGTGGAGAAAATTACAAAAACTATGAAAACTCTAAAAAACAGGAAAAACAAAAATAAAAATAAAAATAAAAATAAAGAAAGTGGAAGGAAAAAAAGTGGAGAAGTAATTATGGGAGCACTCATTTGTATGTGTGGAGAGACATTCAAATAAAAAATAAAAAATAAAAATAAAAACAAAAAAAGAAATTGAAAAAAAGTAAAAAATAAAAATGGAAAAAATAAAAAATAAAAACAAAAATAAAAATTGGAATTAAAGGTGGAGAAATCACATAAAAACTCTAAAAAACACTAAAACTAAAAATAAGGAAAGTGGAAATGGGTGAAGAAAAAAAAGCATGTCAAGAGACATTCTACATTCACATTTAGGGTGGAGATGAGAACACTCATTTTCCAGAGAAAAAAAAAAATATATATATTTTTTAAATATAAATATACTAATAATATCAGCCAAAAAAAAATAAAACTATATATTTTTAAATATAAATATACTAATAATATTTGGGTGAGAAATAAAAGAATAGTTTTAAGACTACATGTTACTATTAAAAAAAACCAAATTAAAACTGATCTATGGACTAAATTAACATTTAATAATAATTTTTATATTTATGACAACTCAAACTATCCATGTCATTTTAAAGTGGCACCTTAAAAATTAAGGTGCACCACATATTAAATTATTCAGATGCAAGGAAGCGATAGAAAGAGGCTGTGAATGTGGTGAGTGGTGGTGAAAGTTTGAAAGGCCAATTTTGATAGCCATGCTTACCTGGTGAGAGTTTGAAAGGCCAATTTTTCAAAAGCACTACTTTGCCAACAACCGCTTACAAAACAATCCGCAATGAATTCAGGGGACCACAGCCTGCGCTCACGACAGTAAATGCATTTGTTCTGTTGCGTTCACTAATGGAGCTCAAGACAATGTAAGCAGAGCTTGCACGGCACGAACCTGGAAATTGAAATGCACACAGACCGTCCCGTACAAGAGTCATTTCAGCCTTTTTATGCAATTATTTTTAAAAAAATCAATCAATTCTGTCGATTACACTCCGTTCAAAGCAGAGTAATTATAGCGTGACGACTTGAAAGCGTTTGTGGATCGAAGCGGCGGACGGCCTCTTTAAATGTGCGCAACACAGCCATTTCTGGAATTATATTCTTAGGGTAAACTGCCTGCGACTCTTCAAAACAGATAAAGCCTCCCTCGCATATTATCTTCTTCATGGCCACTAATGGAATCCGGTACATTTCCAAACGTGGAAGGGGCAGATTCAATCCGGAGAGCTTGGAGTGCATTCCATAGGGCTCGAGTGCACATTCACCGTTCCGTCCGAAATTTCTAACAGTAAATTTGGGCAACTTTAGGCAAATCTTGAATTATATCTTTAGAGATAAACCCTACATAAAATATAGTTTTTGTTTCTTATCCTTTTGATTGAATACAAATATCTGCAGGAAAGCTGCATTTTAGAGGTTTGAGATCATAATCAGAGCACGGCCAGTCGCCGGTACGAATATTTTTCTGTATTTTACTAGGGTTTCGTTAAGTTCTGCGTGTTCTGTAAATTTTTGTGTCATTTCGAAAGTTCTTTGTAGGTTAATTTCTTGAGATTTCAGATGGGCAGAAAAAGAAGAGAGCTGAAGAAAATAGAGAAGGGGGCGGCCAGGCTCGTCAGTTTCTGGAAGCGTAGGAGGGGTTTGATAAAAAAAGCGCATGAGCTTTCCATCATGTGCGACGCGGACGTCGGCCTTATCATTTTTTCTGCAACGGGAAAGCTCTTCGAGTACTCCAATACCGGGTATTCTTCCTCGTGCCTGCTTTTATTTATTTGGGGAAACAGTAGTACAGTTTTGACCTTTGGCTTTAATGGTGAGCCTATAACTAGATCTCCTTATCAAAAGTTCGCATGTACTCTATGGAGAAATAATTGACAAAGTAGCCTTTATAAAATTTGCACACGTTAGTAGTCTTACAACGCAAGTGTTTTTTCTGCACTTAGGAATAATAAGTTCTCGAAATATGTGTTAAATTTAGTGTTTTCCTTAAATTTAGTTTTTATATATTTTTAAAAAATAATATTTGTATTTTTCAAATGTAAATAAAGATTTATATATATTTTTAAAATTTATTGGCTGTAAATTATATTGTAAAGCACTAAGACCGTAAGGTGTCCTTGGCCAGATATAAATATATGCTCTCCATCATGAGAACCAACCACTCGATTAACACCCAACTATATATTTAGTGTTTTCTAAATTATTTAGAAGTGATATAAATTTAGTTCTCATAATTTTTAATATAAATTGTGCTTAATTATAAATTATTTATATGTTTACTAAAATATTACTTTCCTTTTTAAGAATAATTTAAATATAATCTTTATAATTTTGTTTCATTCAATGTTTAGTGGTCCCTATAAAAAATATTTCTGCCCTTAATATTTTTTTAAAAATGATATAAACCTTTTTGTTTTATTATTAAGGGCTTACACTCCTCTTTAAATTATTAATTTAAGTTTGTTTGTTTGATTTTTCTTTGATAAAGGGTAAAAATATTTGTTTGTTTGTTTTTTCTTTGATAAAGGGTAAAAATGAGGTTTTTGAAAGGGCCTCAATCCTTAAACTATTAAACAACAACAATATAATAAAATTACAACCATGCAATAGTAGAATTGTCACCAGAAAATATAGGACCAAACAATAAAACTTAAAAGGAAACCCAACAGGTGAGAACCAAAAAACAAGCACAACCTAAAGAAGTTACAGTTGGTTCATAACCACAACTTCTTCCCACTCTTCTTGCAAGAAGTCCAAATGTTGCTTCAAAAAAGCTTCATTCTCTTTGTCTCCACTATCTCTTTTCCTATTACTTCTTGTTCTTGAATTGGGTCTAGCATTATTAGGAGTGGATTTCATCTTACCACTCTTTTTTATTGTGGTTTAACTAACTTCCACCACCTTCTTTAGAGCTTTAATGTCTTGCAAATCCTTTTCTAAAGTGTAAATAATGTTATCATATTTAGCATTCTCAACTTTCAACTTATTAATCTATTGCATAGGTTCCTAGGGCTTAAAAATCAATTTAATCTATTTGTATGTTTAATAATTTTTGAAAAGCGGTGTAAACTTAGTCCTTACAACCCTTTTTCAATTGTGCAAATACTTTCCAATCTCCATTATTTTAGCTTAAAGTAGCAATCTTTGAGAGTGATGATCTTAACCTCATACTATCTCAATAGAATATTTTATACAAATATAATGCTCAAGACTTTAAAACCAAATTATCTTATATGAACACTCGATCTTATAGACTTCACTCTTCACTTTAGAATCAAGTTCATATTTTGATGATTTAACAACTTCCCTTAGTTTGTTTCAAAGAAGAAATATGGACTTAAAGTTTTGGCACTTTGAAATTATTGAATTTTTGTTAGAAATACCCACAACATAAAGAAAGTACATAAGAAAAATCATTCCTCTAAAATTTTGTTGAAAACTAGAGGCAAGTATGTTATGTCATTTCTTTAAAAAATTATTGGCATGCTAGAGGCAAGTATACACATGAGCCTCTTGTTTCATAATTCAAATTAAAAAGTCATTTAAATTAATAAAGTATATTTAAAAAATAAGAAGTAATTAATAAGAAAATTTAAATATTTAAAATATAGTGATTGAAATTTCAAGCATTTAAATATTAAAATGAATATGTGTTAATTTATTGAAGTGAATATTAAAGATCCTCTTAAGTTATTTCCATGGATTCATCATGTTTAAGCAAGGCATGCTACACTAGCACTGGATTCCAATGGTATCTTCTTAATAAGTTCATGTGCCTCATTTATCATTCGATATTTCACGTGCATGCTTACCAAAGCATTCGAATTATAATGTATAAGAAAATCCCTCTTCATAATGTTGTAATGGATGATTGTACCCCTTTTTCAAACTCCTACGCAGGAAGGATGTCGGCAATGGTCATGTGCATTGTCCACCCTAGTTTTGCCTTGAATTTCTGATTTCTAATAGTTTGACATTTCATCAAACACTTTGCATTTGCTTGATATTTAATGTATTTTTAATGTGTTTTGTTTCGTTTGGAATCATTCAATATGCAGATTGAAAGAGATATTGCTTAAGGAACAACTCAATAATGCATAATAAATTTCATAGACCTTGTAGCAAACACTTTGCATGAAATTGAAATAACAATGAAACTAAATCTGACCTTAACTCCAGCGGTTTGTATTGGTTTTCAATGAGTTAGCTTGCTGCTAAACAAATCATTCTTCAACAACAGAGTTACAAAGCCAAAGTTCATAACCCACAATGATACTTTGATGTCAAAACACCCATACATATTGCTGTAATCTAATCAGAATGCTGTCATAAACAACTTTCTGCCATTGTAGAATGCTGGTGGATGATCAAGGCATCTTGACAAGCTGTTCACACACTGAAACAAATATGGACTGCTCATAAACAACTTGTTCCCAATACAACTTACTCAGAACCAATTAGAAATTGCCCAACAATAAAGTTAAGTTTTGTACCCTGCTGGTACGACAAGAACCACACCGAGAAATCCCTCAAAGATGCTCATAACTCAACCAATACTCCAACTCTCATCAACAAATCTGATGCAAACTATGACTAGGGCCCAGGCGTCACCTTTAAGAGGTAAAGACAACTCAAATAAGGAGTGATTTATTTCCAAAAGGCTCCACGTCCCCTACTCAAGTACGACAATAAGGAAATGTATGACAAATTGTTTAAGGCTCCTAAAAAGTGTTTAAGTTGCTCATTCAACACATTTTGTCCTTTTCTGCTCACTACAAGACAAAACCTTACTTCAAACTCTCCTATTGTCTGATTTTGCACTTAATATATTATTTTCATTGGTACGACCCCTAACAAGAGGTACGACTGCACAAGGAAGTTGTGCTAAGATCATTTTTGATACAGATTTAGATGTTCTTCATGGAACCCACATAAAAACACACAGGAATTCAATACCAAACCAAAATCTGACTGAAGATTATTAGAACATATAAAAAAGGGTTTAACACCACACAATTGCAAGTCCTCTCCATTTAAGCTCCTTTGATTTTCTGGGAGAAAATCACAAATTACCTAGCTAGGGTTGATATTGCACAACTGAAACCAGATGATGTCTGAGGCAAACAACCTCCATAATATCTCTGCTAAACAGCATCAGATGAATTTGATATATCCAAATAGCATGAATCTTCCATTTAGTGAATGAGTCTATATATTTTATTTCCCCCAACACCCTACGTTCATGCACACAATAAAAGATTATTAATGCCCATAATTTGGAGTGCTCCACTACACATACCTCAGAATAGGCACCCACTCAAGGAGGGCCCCACCAAGACCAGCGCCCACTAGGCAGTAAATACTTACTTTTAAAAGAAATATAAGTTATATAATTAAAGCATTCCATAACTTATAATAACCTTTTAAAAGTCTCATTCCCCTTATCAAAGAGCTAGTCTTCAGAAAATAACAAAAAAGCTAACATATTTTAGTTTTTTGATCACTGATGAAAAGGGAACATTACAATTTGCCCTTCCCAAAGATTGCTTGTCCTCAAGCAATGCCAATACAACCTCCAACCCACAAATTGATCTAAGCAAGAGTTAAAAGGGATCCCGGGGTCCCAAGTCAACGTAGGAGATCTATAGTACCATCTACTGAAGACACTGTCCTACAAGGTACCAATATGAGAGACCTCCTAAGAACCTTCCGTGAGAAGAACAATCATATACTGCATCAACTCAGTCAACTCCTCAAGGAATTGCTCTTCGAACAACCCCAATCAAAATGTTGTAAGAATGCGCTCAAGGGAATCAGCATCAACTCTCTCATTCCCAACAATTGCTGGAATGCAAACCCAACTGATCCCTGGGTTCCAGGTTAATCTCAAGGAAATACCACCACTCAGCTGTTGCACCGCTCTGATTATGACTATAAACTCATCGTGCCAAGACCGCACTCCTCTCTCCTGTGACCCAATAATATAACCATCACCAACTGAGAACCCATCATTGACACTCAATCTCCAAGTGTCAAGGAAGCGATTTCGAACACACCAATACACCCAACCCACTGCAAACATCATAGCATCATCTGATGATATACATACCCACATCCTGAAATAACTGTAGTAACCATCACTCAACGAGGTGGGAATAAGAGATAACTGAACTGTGGCTTGAAAAACTCTCTGCCCAAAAGCCTGCCAAAGCTCAAAATCAATCAGCTTAATTAAAGATGTCATCATACCCAATGTGGAAATATAAAGACAACGGTAATCCATTTGAAATCCCACAAAAAATGTAGGAGAGATGAGTATGGATGTCAGTGAAGAATCATCTCCTATGATTAAATCATCTCTACCAACCAGCCTCAACCAAAGAGTACTCAACTGCTCGCCTAAAGAAGCCGTCCAATTCACCTGCAGACCAAAAATTGGAGTCATGTATAGGCTGATTGGAAATTGGGCAGTAGTACTAACATTAAAAGTTGTGTCACTATTCCCAACCTGAGACAACATCTCATGGCTGGAAACTACTCCTGGATCCCATATCTTGTAATCAATATCACTTTCTTCATCGAAATTGGTTGGGTCTTCGTCATCCAACTCAATTAAAGGGTTATCATGAATCAAATCAACATCTTACTCCAACAAAGGGGGATCCACAAATTGTAGATTACCCTCAACTACAGAATCAAACCAATCATTTGGCTGTTCCAAACCCCTGTTTTTTGACTTCAAGGGACAATATGCAAGTTCAAATTCCTCTTGAATGCAATCAAGCTCTTCTATTACCTGTTCTATCTCCTTGGCCCTTTCTCTGTTCTCCTTCTCTCTTGATCAAATTTGAAAGAGGGAAGGGATTTGATTTTTATTTGATTTAAAAGGAAATGAATCAAAAAGAAGATGAGGGGATAATTGAGAGGATTATCCAATTAAATAAATTAATTAGATACACGAGTTAAAAAAGGAAAGAAATCAAGATGAAGATGTGATTTGGATTTTATTAATTAAATAAATATTTGATTTATTTAATTAATGTTGGATGATGATTTTTATAATTAAATAATAAATTATTTAATTAACTTTAGAAAATTGAAAGGATTAATTAAATAATTAATAATTATTTAATTTAATTTTTTTATCCGTAAGATGTGGGATGAGGGCTTACTCCCATATAGCATAGAAACCAAAAAAGAAGAAAGCTTCAGACCCGAAACTAGGGAGCAAAAATGACAGAGAGAGAAAGAAAGACAAAGAGAAACATCAACGGAAAACCGGCTTAACCGAACAGGATTTCATCTCCAACACTCAAACCAAAAACTCTAGAGATCAACCTTTCTTTTGCTTCCACTTGCTCCTCGTGAGGAGCGCTTCTATTGTCCATTGAGTGCCATCATCTATTGAATCTAAAGATTCTAAGCTCAGTTTTTCTACTTCGGATTTCCTACCCCTGCAATTGCTGCCCTTGGGGATGAGTGATTTTGAAAACTTGCTTGTACTCTAGGATAAGGTGCAATAATCAACACAAGACAAAACATCAACCTGATCCAAAAGATAATCATGATCTTCAACAAGAGTCGACTAGAGCTTCCCATCTTCTGAGGTTAAAAAGTCTTGTTGGTCTATGCCAAAATGTTCCTTCTGATTGAAAGCTTTAGCAACCTCAGCCTCAACACCGAGAGGGACTGAGCACTCAAAGCCATGCCTAGCAACCCCACTATCCGGGGAGGTTGGAGAGCGATGTTCCATGAAGACCCCATGGTTTCTCCAAATGAAATCAGCATCAAGAATGCCCTCCTTGCAAACCCATCTCTTGAGGTTAAGAGCACGAAGACCATTTATAGATTTACCATGGAAACCAACGATCTTATGCCCAAGTTGGTTGCATCTGAAGCTACGCTCTGGGAGCCCCTCATAGTTTAAATATTGCAGCCACAAGCCCAAAGAAGAATTAATGTGGACCATGTGAGGTAGTGGCCCGAAAACATCAACCAGGACACAAGCTCTGGTATAATGTCTTGGAGCCATAGAGGCAGCATCCTCCACCTTGATGAAAGTGTCGACATGGTTGATCAGAAATTCTATAAGCCCCGCATTACGCAAAACTAGAGGTAAGTTGTAAAGTCATAGCCAAACCGGAATGGAAGTGATACAAATATTTGTAGGATCAAAAAAATGAGACCACGAGGTCACAAAAAAACCAGATCTACCATAAAACCAAGGCCCATTGTCCATAACAAACCATGCAATGCTCTGACTTAAGAAAAATAACAAGGAAAAAGCCATGGTCCAGCAGCTCCACTGAAGTAGCAGCCAAGTTGTCCCAAACACTCTTGCTCCAGGCTAAAAACTCATCCACTATGGCCTCTTCCCCATTGCTTTGAAAACCAGAGCCCGCGACCTGATATCAGAAGAAACCTTCGCTAAGCAATCATCGGAAATGTGAAAATCCACTGGCTAGGAAACCAGATCCACCATAGTGTCTCCCATAAACAAAGGGGGGTAGAATCAGAAAAAGATGGAGGGGGCAGGGGATCAGGGGCAAGGGAGATGGATTCCCCAAACCCCACAGGAGGAATCTCTCCTTGAGCAATGAAACCTAAATTAGCCGCATGATTGGCCTTCAAGAACTGCTCTTTGCAAAAAACATTGCACTCATGGAATAGATTGGAGGCATTTTTGCACAGTCTTTAGTTCTTGTTAGCCTGCTCCACCATAGCCAAGGAGGAAAAACCAGAGGAGCGGTGACCCATATTAGAGAGGCCTCAATTCCCAGTTGCGTCCAGCACGAGGGGATCAAACCCTTGAAACTTTGCCCCCTCCCAAGATGCACCATAGAGGGGCTTTTCCTTGCTTCACATACCATATGCCATCCTTTGATCGCCATCTGAGCCTTCACACCATCGCACTTGCCAAGCCCTCTACCCTTGCTCCGTGCCTGCTCTCCTTCTGTCCACTCCTTCACACCATTCTTCGTTTGTGCCAGTTTGCATAATGCGCTCCTTAAGTTGTCAAGCCTTTCATGAAAGTTTGTAGTGTTTTTATCAGACAATGATCTGGCCACCTTATATTTTTGATGTATTCTTCCCCCTCTGTCAAGCAATCCACCATTAAATCCTTTTCGGCTAGCCTCCTCATGGCTTTCAGCATCGCCGCATGCCGGCATTCTATTTCTGCGCAACCCTAATCCCTGGTTCGAACCCATTAAAAATCCAATGAGGTTTGAAACTTGGTTGTTGGCACTACAGGCTGAAGCCCCACCATTTCACCATAGGGTCTCGCCTCTTAGAGGTAAGCAACCTCAAATTTTTATGTGGTAGAGGGCGACCCCATGAGGTTTGAACCTTGGTTGTTGGAACTACAAGCAAGAAGCCCCACCATTTCACCAAAGGGTCTCCCCCATTAATAATTATTTAATTAATGTAGAAGAATAAGGTTGAATGTTTGAAATTAATTAAATAATTAAGAATCATTTAATTAATAATCAAGTCAGGAAGTGAAGTTAATTTCAGGTGTCTACATTTTGCCTCTCTTTGAGATGGTGTTGTGAAGCAACATCAATTCAAAGAAAGATAAAATATAGTGCTTTGTTGGATAGAAGAAGATGGTAGGATTAGGGATGATGATGCCCTAGTCACTTGAAGCGAAATTGACTAGGAAAGATGATGCAGGGATGGTATGCCCCCTCAAGAAGACCACCTCAAGAAGACCACAAGTATGCTCTTGAAATGGATGAAACAGATTGGTTAAGGAGATGTAGGAAAGACAAGGGATGGATGAAATGGATGAATGATACATTATGTTGCATTGAATGAACAAGCATATAATTTGATATAACACTAAACATTATGCACCAAGGTATAAAGACCAGGGTGATGATGTGTCCTGTGCATAAAAGATTAAAGATAAAAGGTCACAAGAAAACATATGCCATTGGGCACCATGATATGGAAGACCATGATGTCGTGGTGACAATATGCTACCCGGACTGATACAAATGCAAGGGAAAAAAGATAATACATACAAGCAAGCAAATGATTCAAAAACAAACAAGGTATTGACCTTGTCAAACTGTATACTGATGATTTATTGATCAAGGACTGATTTGATCGATTGAGGATAATGTTGTCATTGTGGGGAACGATATATCCCGAGAACAACACAAGGATGCGGAAACAATATATCATGTTAATGATGATTAGATAAATGATCAATTGATTGGTTTGACAACAAGGTTGGAACAAAACCAAATGATGCTTTTGGATGGTTGGCTAGATTACCCAATTGGATTGGTATGTATTGAAGTTGACTTGCATTTGGATTTATTGCTTGGATTTTTTGAATGTTGTAATTTTTTTTGGATGTTTTGATTTTTCGGATTGTTGTAATGTTATGATGTTTTTGGATTTTTGTAATGTTATGATGTTTTTGGATTTAGAATTGTTTTGGGATGACATTGGATTACAATTTGGATAGCCTAGATGCTAGATACCAATGACAAGAGAAAACCAAGTTTACATGCAAATGATGGAGATGAAATTGGATGAATGGGTACAAGGATGGGAGATAGCAAATGGGATGGAAGACTCATGATAGGTGGATGAATAAAATGATAGGCAATAATGGATGGAATGACTGAGGTGTTTATGATGTGATCTCCAAAGGCTATGATGCATAGGAATAACATGCCTCATTCTAGGTATAATGCTTAGGATTTTACATGACAAAGCTTATGACGATAAGATTGACTAGATTAGTTGGAAAGTATACCAAGAGATGTCCAAAGCATTCTTCAACATGTTGCCCCTATCTTTATCAACATCAAAAGGAGGAAGGGAAGATGGATGATGCAATGGGATATGTATGAGGGTATAATGGATAAGGAAGATAGGAAGGGTAGATGAGACAACATGCCCCCAAGTGTAAGGTACATAGATAATCAACCTACACATGATGCTTGTTTGCTAGGTTTTCATCATAGTATTTATCCAAGGTGCTTGTTTGCTAGGTTTTCATCATAGTACTTATCCAAGGTGCTTGTTTGCCAAGTTTTCACCATTGGATGAATGATTTCTCTTTACTAGTTTTTTTGTTTCTTTTCTTTTTCATTTTTTAAAATATTGGATAGAATGGGTGAATGGGGGGGAAGAGACATTTGGATGGAGGATGGGGACTCAAGTGTTTATTTCCAATAACAAGGTATTATGTTAGCATTATGCACATGGATGTTGGTATATGATTGGATGAGATGGATAGGGAGTGAATTATGATGTGAATTATGGATGGATGGGAGATGGTGGATTATGATGTGGATTATGAATGGATGAAGGATAGTGGATTATGATATAGATTATGTTATGGAAGGATTAAGCAAAAGCATGGACCATAGGGATATGATGGGTGAAATATGTAGGATAGTGGATGAAAGATGGGGAGATGGAAGTATGTGGAAATGTTGTGGAATGGAAAGGAACCAAGACCAATAGTTGCACACATCACTTTGGATTTTGAAGATTTTGATTGGGATGGGGTGTTGGGAGTAATGAGGATTTGTTATTTTGCCGATTTGGGGACTTAGGGACCCAAATGGACATAGGATTTGTAGAATTTTTAGATGGGGAGTGGGATTTGTGGGATTTTGGGGATTTAGGATTTGTGATATAGTAGGATTTGGATTCTTCATTTGGATTGATTTCTTTCTTCTTGGGGAACCACACCATTTTTGTTTTTCCTTTTGGGGGTGTGGGCGCTTGTAGCCTTTTGGATTTTTGATTTTGATTAGTGAATTGATGCCCTTCGGCATGATATTTTTGAGGCTTTTGTAGGCTTTTTATTTTATGTGGGGAAGCATCCAAATGCTTATCTTGGGATCCCATGGATTTTTTGATAGGTTCATGTTTGGTCGATGTGTGTATTGGTTGATCTTGATTAGGAATGTTAGGGGATTTAATGGAATGAGATGTGTGGATAGATGGATTAGGGGATTTAAGGATAGGGATATTAGGAGCTGGGAGGAGTGGAGGTAGAGTGGATGGGGGGAGATGTATGGTCACATGCTTTTGGGATTTGTATGATGATGGAGGAGGGATGGCGACATATGACTCAAAGATGTGATGAGGTGGACCGAGTTTGTGATTAAAGAAATGGATTTAGGAGGGGCGAAGGTGGTACCAATTTTGAATGCACAAGACAACTGAGAAGGGGGGTGAATCAGTTGTAACTTATAATTCCAAAACTCTCAACACATATTCAGATCCACATTAACTCAACTATCCCTTAAGCTGATAAAATGATTAAGCATGAAAGGAAATAACAGAAACTGAACCAAATCAACAAAATACACAAGAGAATACTAGATTTATGTGGAAAACCCAAGAAGGCAAAAACCACAGTGAGGATTAGCTCACAATATAAAGTAATATCAACACCGAATACAATAGGGCTCACTGCCCAAAAGAAAGGCTCGCTACCAAAAGAAAGGCTCACTGCCAGAACAGAAAAGAAGATAGAGAATAATGTTACAATGAGAAGACCATCTCAATGCAACAGAGAAGTCCACCACAACATCACCAACACCTTCGCAGTCATACTAAAGAATTGCAGACACCTTCTGCTCACTACATCTAGTAATCTAACACATGAAAGCTTGCACTACATTTCACACTCTACCACACTGTCATTTATGTTGGGAATTAAGGTGTCTCAACCTTGATAAATTCCTTGTATTATTTCATTGTATTTATTTATTTATTGCCTATTGTGTAATTAGGATGCAAATCCTATATTGTCATCTTTTGGGAGTTGGCACGGTGTTGTGTCATCTTACATGGAAGATGACCACATATAAATTTGTCCTTACATGAGGAGATAGGCGTCCCACTTAGTGGTAGGAATGTTTTTCCATGTGTTGGCATCTTGGATAGTAAGGGAATATTGACAGTTCTATGACGCGTAAGAGTTGTAAATGGAAGATTCTATGACAGGTGAAGACATGTGTCGAGAAGCATCTTTAAAAAGGCATATTTGGGCGCCCCAAGGAGAGTTATGACATGTAAGAGAATATGCTATTTATAGCCTGCTTATGACAGATTCTCTTACAACTGTAAGATATGTCAGTATGACAGATTCTAAGACAGTCGTAAGAGTTGTAAGAGCATCCATCATTGCCCAACTTGGGAATAGGCGACCTCTTTGGGATGGGGTGACTTAACAAAGGAACATCCTACAGTGTTGGACAAGTGTCCATAGGCATGGGTTTTGGACCATGAGGCCATGTTGGACGCCTATCTCAAGATAGAGCCATTTTTGCCTTGTATTTTTTATATAAAAAGGTGCATTGAAGAGATGTATTATGTGATTGACAGGTACTGTTATGTTTCCGGTTTGTCTCCAGATACGAGTGTCGAAGACTCCTGAGAGCTTGTATTGCAAGTGTATTGTAAACCATTTCAGTTTTGATAATACATTGTGCAGGTTTTGGAGTGTAGGGTTTTTCACCGAATAAGGGTTTTCCCCACATATATCTTGTGTCTCTCTTCTGTCTCATTTTTGTGTGTATGTGTATTGCTGCAATATCTCTATTGTTGTTAACATTCTGTAATTGTAAAGGATAAAACAAATTTGCACTCTTCTCTTCTCTTTAGATTAGTGTAGGAAGTGATTTCCGCACATCTAGCTTCCTTTCAGTTGGTATCAGCGCTTGGCTAGTTTTTGTTCTAGCTGCTGGGTACGGGTTTTTTGAACTAATGTTAGGTTGAGTGGGAGTCTGTGTAGAGTATTTTGTATCTTGTTGTAGGAAGGAGATGGCAACCACATCTGAAAGACTAGAGGTGGAGAAGTTCAATGGCACAAATTTTGAGTTGTGGAAACTCAAGATGGAAGATCTACTTGTTGATTGTGACCTATGGGAAACCGTTGATGGAACAAAACCTACGACAATGTCACAAGCTAATTGGGACCTCAAAGATCAGAAGGCTAAGGGTCTCATAAGACTCTGTCTAGCTGACTCTGTCCTATTGAATGTCCATGAGGAGAAGACTGCGAAAGATCTTTGGAAGAAGCTGGGATTTGTTTATCAGGCCAAGTCCCTGGTGAACAAGCTCTTTTTGAAAAAGAAGTTGTTTGCTCTGAAAATGGAAGATGGAAGATTTGTTGTGGACCATATGAATGCTTTTAACATGCTTGATGTACAATTGACATTCATGGGTGTGAAAATGGAGGAGGAGGATCGATGTATGAACCTGCTTTGTTCCTTGCCAGATTCGTGGGATCATCCTGTCATGGCTATCGGAAGCACTACCACTACTTTCAAGATGGATGATGTAGTATTTTCACTATTATTTGAAGAAGTGTGGAGAAAGACAACTGAGTCAGCCAATGCTCTTGCGGTTCGTGGAAGACCCAAAGAGAAAGGGAAGGACAAGAAAGGTGAAAAGGGAAGATCCAAATCTCGTGGGAGATCCAAATCTCCTGGAAAGTCTAAGGCTCTCTATTGGAATTGTGGGAAAATGAGGCATTTCCAAAAGGAATGCAAAGAGGAAAAGAAAAAGAACACCCCTGATTCAGATTTTGACAAGTCACAAGATGACGGTGATGCCTTCATTGTAGCCCTGGCCATCCATGCATCTGATGATGTGTGGTTGATTGATTCTGGTACATCATTCCACATGACCTCACATCGAAGCTGGTTCACGAAGTATGAAGAGTTCGATGGTGGAAGAGTGTATCTGGGTGACATTTCTCATGTGAAGATTATTGGTCATGGAAGAGTCTCAGTCCGATTCCCTGATGGATGAGTGAAGGGTATCACTGGGGTTATGCACATCCCAGGGTTGGCATAGAACCTGTTTTCTGTAAGTATGTTCAATAATGCAGGTGTGCAAGTTGTCTTTTCGAAGGATGGATGCATGATGACTAGAGGATCTATGGTGCTTGCGAAGGGTACTCGGAGGGGCACTCTGTTTCAGCTGGAGGCATGCACTACACAGTGCAATAGTTCTTCTGACTCAAAGAAAAAAGTTGCAATCACTTCATCCCTACCATCTGAACGAGCAGTGAAGAAATCTGTTGTAACACATTCTGATGGTAGTGCACATGCTTTGGAAGTTAAACTTCCTACTGAAAAGACTATGTTATGGCATTTGAGATATGGCCACATTGGTGAGAAAGGTCTTATAACCCTGAAAAATAAAAACCTCGTTGAGGGGTTAAATGATTGTAATCTTGAGTTCAACTTTTACAAACATTGTGTATGTGGAAAGCAAAATCGTGTTCAGTTTTACTCTAGTTCTCACAAGTCTTCTGGTGTATTGGATCTTATTCATTCTGATGTGCTTGATTCTATTAATGTTCCTTCGATTTCCAAATCTGTATATTTTGTATCTTTCATAGATGATTATAGTAGGACATGGGTTTATTTTATTAGAAGCAAGACTGAAGTCTTTAGTCGATTGAAAGAGTTTAAAGCTTTTGCTGAAAATTAGACGAGGAAAAAGATTAAGTGTTTGAGAACTGATAACGGTGGTGAGTTTTGTTCGGCAGAGTTCGGTAAGTTCTGTAAAGAGCAAGGGATTGAAAGACATAAGACAACTCCATACACCCCGCAACAAAATGGAGTTGCAGAGAGGATGAACATGACACTGATGGAGAAGGCTAGGATATGCTTAGTGGAGCAAGCCTCGAACAAAAGTTTTGGGTTGAAGCTGTAGCCATTGCTTGCTACCTGGTAAACAGGCCTCCTACATCAGCTCTTGTTGGTAAGCCACCTATGGAGGTGTGGCCTGGTAAGAAGCATTCAGTTAGACATCTTCGTGTTTTTGGTTGTGAGGCATATGCACATGTGCCTAGGGTGAAACGGTCTAAATTGGAGAACAAGGCTATTAAGTGTATTTTCATTGGCTACATGGTGTCGGTGTGAAAGGATACAAGCTTTGGGATCCTGTGGCTGAAAAAGTGTTGTATAGCAGAAGTGTTATCTTCAGAGAGCTAACACCTTCTTCCGTTGTTCTACAGCCAGAACAGATAGAAAAGAAAGAAGATGTGGTTCAGTTTTCTTCTACGCCTGAGAAGATTGAACTGACAGACCCTGTGAGACCCAATGATGAGGAGAGCTTTAGCAGCTCTGAAAGCTTAGAAGAAGAAGTAGAACCTCAACCTCAGTCATTGAGGAGGTCTACACGAACAAGAAAGCAACTTGATAGGTTTGGTTATTCATTACTTGATTTTAGTTGTGCTTTTTCCTTACTAACACTGATGAGCCTAGAACTGTGACAGAGGCTATGGGCATGAAAGATGCAGGTTCCTGGAAGGAGGCCATGGAAGATGATATGGTTTCTTTGGAGAAGAATAAAACATGGGACTTGGTGCCTTTGCCTAAAGGACGGAAACCCGTTAGATGCAAATGGGTGTTCAAGAAGAAATTCGGTGTAGATGGCAGTGTTGAAAAGTACAAGGCTAGATTGGTTGCGAAGGGGTATTCACAAGTGGAGGGAATTGATTATGGTGAAATTTTCTCTCCCGTTGTAAAGCTGACATCCATTCGCTTCTTGTTATCTCTTGCAGCTACTTATGACTTAGAGGTGGAGCAGATGGATGTGAAGACAACTTTCCTTCATGGTGATTTGGAGGAAGATATATACATGTCACAGCCAGACCATTACATAGAGAAAGGTAAAGGAAATTTGGTTTGCAAGTTGAAAAAGTCTTTGTATGGTTTGAAGCAGTCTCCTAGGATGTGGTACTTGAAATTTGATGCCTTTGTGTTGTCGATTGGTTATCTGAGATTGAAATCAGATCATTGTGTGTATTACAAGTTTGACAATGACCGCATTCTCATTATTGCATTGTATGTTGACGATATGTTGTTGATTGGGAATGGTAAGAATATGATTTCTGATTTGAAGTCTCAGTTGTCAGCACAGTTTGAGATGAAAAATCTAGGGGCAGCCATGTACATTCTAGGAATGGAAATCAGAAGAGACAGAGCCAATGAAAAACTTTGGTTAAGCCAAAGTAAGTATGTGAAGACCATGTTGGATAGGTTCAGCATGGCAGATTGTAGACCATTGTGTGTTCCTATTTCATTGGGGACAAAGTTGTATGTTAATGATTGTCCAAAATCTCCTAGTGAGGTGGAGGACATGAGTAGAGTACCTTATGCTAGTGCTGTTGGCAGTTTAATGTATGCTATGGTTTGCACAAGACCAGACATTACCCAAGCAGTGGGAGTCCTTAGTCGATTTATGGTTAATCCTGGACGGGTATATTGGGATGCAGTTAAGCGAGTGTTCAGATATTTGAGGGGTACTTCCGAGTATTCCATATGCTATCATGGTAATGCTATTGCTACAGGACCTCTGCATTTAGTTTGTATTCGTGGATTTTGATTGGGCAGGTGACATTGACAGCAGGAGATCCACCAGTGCCTATGTGTTCACTATGTTCGGTGGTGCAATTAGTTGGATGAGTAAGCGACACCCTGTGGTTGCTTTGTCCACGACAGAAGCTAAGTATATGGCAGCAACTCATGCTTGCAAGGAAGCCATTTGGCTTAAGAGATTTTGTTCGGATATTGGTGTTGATGCAGGATAGATTACGATTTGTGGTGACAGTCAGAGTGCGATTTGCCTAGCAAAGAATCCAACTTTCCATTCCATAACAAAGCATATTGATGTACAGTTTCACCTCATGCGAGACATGGTAGAGGATGGGAAGGTGAACTTGGAGAAGGTAGATAATTTGAAGAATGTTGCAAATGCATTGATGAAACCAGTGGGCACAGAGAAGTTCAGATAGTGTTCGGAGTCTATGGGCCTTTCGGCCTATAGCAGTTAAATCCTGTTAATTCCATTGGCTCTTACAAGGTGTTTGACAAGTGGGAGAATGTTGGAAATTAAGGTGTCTCAACCTTGATAAATTCCTTGTATTATTTTATTGTATTTATTTATTTATTGCCTATTGTGTAATTATGATGCAAATCCTATGTTGTCATCTTGTGCGAGTTGGCACGGTGATGTGTCATCCTACATGGAAGATGACCACATGTAAATTTGTCCTCACATGAGGAGATAGGTGCCCCACTTAGTGGTAGGAATATTTTGCCATGTGTCGGCATCTTGGATAGTGTGTAAGGGAATATTGACCGAAACCGTCATGACAGATTCCTATGACAGTTCTATGATGCGTAAGAGTTGTAAATGGAAGATTCTATGACATGTGAAGACATGTATCAAGAAACATCTTTGAAAAAGGCATCTTTGGGCACCCCAAGGAGAGTTATGGCATGTAAGAGAATATGCTATTTATAGTATGTTTATGACAGATTCTCTTACAACTGTAAGATATGTCAGTATGACAAATTTTATGACGGTCGTAAGAGTCATAAGAGCATCTGTCATTGGCCAACTTGGGAATAGGCGACCTCTTTGGGATAGGGTGACTTGACAAGTATCAAGAACATCCTACAATGTTGGACAAGTGTTCATAGGCATGGGTTTTGGGCCATGAGGCCATGTTGGATGCCCATCTCAAGATAGAGCCATTATTGCCTTGTATTTTCTATATAAATAGGTGCTTTGAAGAGGAGATGTATTATGTGATTGACAGGTAGTATTATGTTGTCAGTTTGTCTCCAGATACGAGTGTCGAAGACTCTTAAGAGATTACATTGCAAGTGTATTGTAAACCATTTTAGTTTTGATAATACATTGTGCAGGTTTTGAAGTGTGGGGTTTTTCACACGATAAGGGTTTCCCCCACGTATATTTTGTGTCTTTATCTTTTGTCTCATTTCTGTTTGTATGTTTATTGCTACAATATCTCTATTGTTGTTGTTAACATTCTGTAATTGTAAATGATAAAATAAATTTGCACTCTTCTCTCCTCTTTAGATTAGTGTAGGAAGCGATTTTCATACACCTAGCTTCCTTTCAATTCACATCTCATACACCATGCACACATGCACCCTTCTACCTCAACAACTCAACAGTTGTTTATACCATCTTCAACCTTGAAAACATTCTCCAAGGTCGATAATGCACCTTCAACATGTAAATTCAAATTAGGTCGGCACCAAAACATTCCCGCGGTGGAAAGGAATGAAGGCAGACCACAAGACACCTTAGCTTGGACCTAAATCCATTCAGCACCCCACGCTACGCTTCCACAATCATTGAAGCAAATCCGTAATTAGTGTAAACACCCAAGGTTGGCTGAACCTATGTTAACACCATAAATGTTTAAGTACACGCTTCCTCAAAACCAAATATGACTTGTGGACCACACACCATGCTTGAACACAATCTAGAACATCCCACAAGCATCCTGAAATCTAACAAATTCCACCACAACAACTTTCACCTGAAGAAAGTACATACCCAGTTTATTCAAACATCTCTACCATACACTACAACTCAAGAAATCGACTTGCGGAGCCCCAAACCACATTCAAATGAAGGTAGATATGGACCTTATAAACACACTTCCAGAACTGCAAGATTAGAAACCACTTTGCGGAGAAATACGGAGAAAAAACATTTCTCCAAGACACTTCCGCAATACACAGTTCACACATTGGTGAACACAACTTCTTCTGCACAACGATCCAACACACCAAACTTTGAATGCAACACTTCTGAACATCTCTGATCAACATATCCAAACCACACGAGCATATCTTTAACATAGAATAAATTTGGAGCAAAACCATAACACCAACTTGTATGCTAGAACACCTTTACAACACATTGTTTCCTCTATTATTCAAATTTTCTCAAAAGCACTTGGAAACCAAGCACCAGAAATATATCAACAACATCTTCAACACTTCGTTATTATCAGAGACAACATCAACTCAATAACAATTGCTCACACTCTTGCAATATTCTCTTGCTCATATAGTTGACACCAATGACAACACAAGCTTGTTGACATCAATGACAACACTAACTTCACATACTTGCAACAATCTCCCCCTTTGTCATTCATGGCAACACATGATGTGAAAAACCATCAACACAACACTCTCCTCAATACTATGCTTCATACCAACTCTTTTCCTTTCTCTTTCTTTCCTCAACTTATTACTCTTTTTTTGTCGATTGACTCTTACCTTTTTCACATTAATCTCTCTCCCCCTTTGACATCAATGGCCAAAGGCGATACAACTCCCTCATTCTCCTCTTTAGATGTTACTCATACTTGTACTTGCTCACCACTGCTCTGCATACTCCCTCTTAGGAGCGTACAACACCTATATCAGTTAGAAACCACAACACATCCTTTGACACAACCTGTACACTAGCACTTGCTCCTCTTGACTGCAACAACCAATAAAGCTACTACCTACTCCCCCTAAGAGGTAGCCTCCAACATCAGTCTAGAAAATATAATGAACTTTGAAATCCACTGGACTGATGCATCTCCTTATGCATCTAGTTCAAAGAAGGAGGGACAATAACCCCGAACTTCTCTCGGAGATACTCAAAAGTATCCTTAGGAAGAGCCTTAGTGAATACATCAACAACCTGATCCTTTGTAGGCACATATTCAAGCTTCACTTCATTCTGTATAACCTTCTCTCTCAAAAAGTGATACCGAATTGATATATGTTTTGTCCTTGAGTGCATCACCAAATTCTTTGAAATGTTAATAGCACTTGTATTATTATAGAAGATAGGAACTGGTTCATCATATACAACTCTGATATCCTTCAAGTTTTGCTTCATCCACAACCCCTGTGTGCAACAAGATGCTGTTGCAATGTATTCTACCTTTGCAGTAGATAAAGACACTGAATCTTGTTTCTTGATTAGCCATGACACCAATCTGTATCCAAGAAAGAACGCACCACCACTTGTACTTTTTCTGTCATCTACACAACCAACCCAATCTGCATCTGTGTAAGTGCTTAGAGTAAAGTCAGTATCCTTTGGATACCACAAGCCATGATCTAAAGTCCCCTTTAAATATTTGAATATCCTCTTTACTGCTGTAACATGTGACTCTCTAGGATCTTCTTGAAATCTAGGCACAAGACAAACTGCATGCATAATATTCTAGTAGCAGTTAGATAGAGTAGTCCTCCAATCATTAATCTATACCTGCTCTGATCAGCCTTAGGAGTTTCATTATTCTTGCTCAGCTTGCAACCAATAACCATAGGGGTACATAGTGGTTTAGAATCTTCCATACCAAACTTCTTCAACATTTCCTTGACATACTTTGATTGTGAAATGAAAATACCTTTATTTGTCTGATTGATTTGAAGTCCAAGGAAGAAGTTCATCTCTCCAAACATTGAAATTTCAAATTCTATCTGCATCTCCTATGCAAATTTCTTACACATAGCATTATATCCTCCAAAAATAATGTCATCGACAAACACAACTATAATAAGGATTTGATCATTTTCAACTTTGAAGTAAAGATTACTATCTTCGGTACTTTTATTGAATCCTAGTTGTAATAGATACCTGTCTAACCTTGCATATGAAGCTTTGGGAGCTTGCTTCAATCCATATAGTGCCTTTTTCAATTTGCAAACCATATCTGGTTGATCTGATAACCGAAATCTTTCTGGTTGTTCTATGTATACTTCTTCTTCCAACTCACCATTCAAGAAAACAGACTTCACATCCATTTGATATACTTCTTCTTCTAACCTTGCATATGAAGAATGTTTTTCAACAAAGAAAGCCAATGCAACCACTTAAGGTGGACATAGCATGAACGCAAGAAAATTTAAGCACAAAGAGGAGAGAAGAAAGTCCTTAACTCTCACCAATACACCATTGAAGAGGAAATGTTGTCCAAAGGGAAGCTCTATCCACAAACCTACGCAAATAAATCCTCCACAAATTCCTACCAAAGATCCAAGAGATTCATTCTTAAACCCAATGCCCAAGAATAGCTCCAAATGCAAGACCAAAAGAGAGAAGAAGCCAAAATGAAAATAAAACTACCTTTTTTCTTCCAAATTTAATGCCCCATATGGGTTTTTCTCTTCTTTTTATTGAAAGACAATTTCCAAAAGCCTTTTTTTTCATTTCAACCATAATAATAACAATTATTTCTATTAAAATAACTTTCACAATTCTTTTTACAAAACAAGATTATTTTAATTAAATAATTTCAATGTAGGACACAAGGGGAAACATTCATTTTTCTAGAGATAAAATATATGACTTTCCGACTTGGATAGGTTCATTAAATCACCCAACAATATTAATTTTACCAATTAAAACATTTAAAATTATTATTTAATTCATTACCAACATATATCCACTTCAACACATAATAAATTTACAGAAATTAACTAAATAAATTAAACTACAAGAATTGGGAAATTTTATAGAAAATAATTAAATTAAATAAATTATAGAAATTAGGAAAACATGCTAGCACATTTATAGGTTTCCACACAACTCAAGGATGCATAATCATTTGATTTAGATTAAGGCTCAGTGTGTCGCACAAGGCACATCTTGTGGCTTGACTTTGAGAAAGATGAGAAATAGATGAAACACAACACATTTACCCAAATTGACTACCTCTAATTTAATCACTATTGTGGATAACGCTTGCACACACAAGGAAAATATTAAGTGTACTTGTCCAATACCAAATAGTTGAAGCACAACATATATAGCCACCAACAATATAATATCAAAATATACATCATCTAATCACTAGCATGATTTAGGTATAGAAATGCAAGATACTTAGCCACCATGTTGATCAGACTAAGCATAACTACATCATATATCATCATGTAAATAATGGAACTAAAATAAAGTTGAGTCTAACACATAAATCCACATAAAAAATCCATGCACCTTGACAACAATCCACACGAACATCATCGACAAGTATGATGAACACCAAAATACAAAATGAGGCTAACATATACATATCCACATAAGTGAATCCAATCACATGATCCATACACCTTAATGACAATACAAGATAAATTCATTAGCAATACGACAAGGTATAAAAACAAAAATAGATCAATACAATGAGGCACACATGCCTTGGGTCTTACATCCCCCTCTAAAACTAGGCTTACACCTAGAAGTTTGCAAAAATATGAGGGTAAAGAACCAGCAATTATGTAGCATCCTCCAAAGTAGCCACTGGATCATCAAGACAATCCTGTTGGACCCTTACCTGATCTAGATCTCATCCATGAAGGCTCAACCTTCGATGTAGTAGAATATGAATGAGGTCTAAAGAAATCTACCTGCCCTCCTCGACCTGCAAAGCATCCCAATCAAGAATATGGGTCATATCTTGAATATACTATCCTAAAACAAAAACATGAAACACATCATGGATGCATGAGAGACTAGGTAGCAAGGCAAGTCAGTAAGAAACTAGATTGATCCTCCCAAAGATCTCAGAATGTCCTACAAAACATAGTGTCAACTTAGAACCTTTCCCACAAGTGATTGAGCTCTTATGCCTGGTCACACTCTTAAGAATACACGGTCATCGATGGAGAATTATTGATCCCATCTCTTAGTCGATTAGCATACTTCTTCTATCTGTCCTGAGTAGACTTCAGGTGCTCTCTCATCTGAACAACCTACTACTCCATATCTTGGAGCATCCCTAGGCCAAGGGCCACATGATCCCTAATCATATCCTAACTCAGTGGAGTTCGACAAGGAGGACCATACAAATCCTAGAATAGTGTCATGCCAAGAGAACTATGATACCTAGTATTATACATAAACTTAATAAGGTATAAGTAATCCTTCCACTTGGGTTGTTGGTCCATAATGTACATGTTGATGGTCTTTTTATGCTCAAGGGCTTGTACCTAACACATACACTACTTGGGACTATCAACAATGGAAAGAAGAGCTAGGGCAAGAGAACCGACCTAGCTGGTCAATCTCCGGATGAGGGCAAGTTCTCTACCTTTGAGGGTTATGATGGCTTTCTTTGAGCAAAAGGAGAACAAGAAGAGCAAACTAAGGTACTAAAACGTAATAGGCCATAAGCCAGATAGGATTTCTTGCAGACTCAAAACATAAAGGATTGACTCATGGTAACATAGTTAATAAGAATCATCATAATTTATACTAATGACAAGAACATTTCACAAGCAAATAACAATGCTTCAAAATTAAAAGAATAACAACTTCATTGTTGAAGATTATGATATTACTTATGAATGAAATGCAGAAAAAACCTGTGATCTAGAGTCATAGTTATAAAGGTTGCTTATCTTTGACTACACAAGAGGAGAAACTTTCTTTTCACATCAATCCAAGGTTTGGCTGAGGTGTAAACCAAAAACTCTCTTTTTACATTAGACTATTCTCTTTATATAGGAAACAAAGAGAAAAAATATTTCCATTAAGGAAATGGTTACTATCATTTAAGAGAAATCAATAGAAGCGCATACAATATTTGGAGATGTTTAGTTCCCATTAATTCTTTTGTGTGAATGATTTCCCTAGAGATTTGGTGCATTGTGAATGAATGTTGCCCATTGTGAGAAGTAAAAGCCACTACTCCGGTAGCTAGGAAAGTTCACCCTTTTGATTTGATTTAAATATCCTTCTTATCCGTAAAAAAGTCTCTTATTTTCGTTTAGCTTAGAAGCGGGGCCCTCCATTTCATTTATTCCCACGGGCCATTAGATAAGGTTGGCGATTTGGCAAATCGTAGGGCTGGAAAGAGTTTGAAAGCTGACTTCTAAAACTCCCATTGCCAACACCTGCGATGATGCCACGTAGCTATCGCCCTTTGTTGTTGTCGTTGATCGAGTCCCACATTAGCGATTTTTTTGTTGATGATGTCAGTTGTCCCCGTGCTAAGCTGGACCAATAGCGCGATCTTGAGAGCAACCTTTTGTATTTTGGGAGTTACTAGTCCCACGATCCATCAGATGAACTTTCCCAAAGGTTAATCAAACTGTGCGGGATATAATGAGCTCACAGCCAATCACATGGATGCCAGTTGTTCTCGTAAATAGCCTGCCATGTAAGAAAGGAACCAAAATATGCAAGGAGGAAGACATAGAGATAGAAAATATAGATGACCAGAAACCTGTAGCATTTTCTGAAGCAAATAAAGAAAGGCTGAAAAAACATTTTCAGACAGTTTTTCAACAATACATATGATGCATATCCTCAAGAACCTGATTCACCTTCTCAGTCTATACATTAGTTTATAGGTGATAGGTCAAGTTAAATTTGATCTCAGTGCCCAATGCATGTTGCAAGGAAGTCCATAATGAAGATGTGAACATGGGATCACGATTTGAGATGATCTAGTGAGGCACTCTGTGCAAGTGAAAGATATCCTCCATAAAGACACGTGCCATTGACATAACATTGTAGATGTCTGTGTAGGGAAAACCTTAGTCAATGTGTCTATCATCACCATAATTCCATCATGTTGACGAGCAGATAGAGGAAAACTAACAATAAAGTCTATCAATATCGTATTCCACTTGCACTCCAAAATATTTTATGGTTGCAGAAGTCTTGTGGGATGCTAGTGTTCTGCTTTAGCCCTTTATGACTCAAGGCACCTACTAACAAACTCAGCAATATCATGCCTCATCCCTGGTCATTGTAATAATTGATGAAGGTCAGATTGCATTTTCTTAACACCAACGTGTGCTACATATGGTGCATGATGCACATCAAACATCACCATAGGGAAAAGAATGATAACTATTGGGACATAAATGTGACCAAGATGCCACAATAGTCCATCATATTTGAGAGAGAAACCAAAATACTTTCCCACAAGGGCCTTCTAAAACCCAATCTGTGATCAAATGTCTTGATACCATGAATCTATAGTAAGTTGTTCGAGTATGCAGTTCTACAAGTACATATTTAAAGACACCATAGAGACTTCATGCCACCTCCTCAAGGCATTTGTGACAACATTCTCTTTCCCTTTAATGTAATGAACACAAAAGTTATACTTGCAAAAAATCTGAATCTATCAACACTAATGAGCATTTAAATTTGGTTGCATAAAGATATACTAAAGGCTACGATGATCCATACACAACTCAAATTGATGGCCCAAAAGAAAATTCCTTGAGTGCACTAATACATGGATGACTATTGCCAACTCAAGATCATGGGTCAAGTAATTGAGCTCATGGTCTTATAGCTTTCATAATTCATATGCAATCACTTGGTCCTCTTGTATGAAAACAACCCCCAACCCATCTATCAAAGTATCAGTGCAAACCACAAAATCTATCACAGGATCAGGAACTACAAGGATTGGTGCACTAGTTAGTGGCTCCTTGGCTCCTTAAGGATATAGAAGGCTTTCTCACACCACTCCAACCACAAACTTCTCTCCTTTCTATTAAAGAGAGGTAATGAGATGCACCACTCTTAATAGGTCTATTACAAATCGATGGTAATAACCCAGTAGTCTCATGAAACTATGAACCTCAATTACATTGGTGGGTGTTCACCAATCCATAATAGCCTTAATATTTGAGTGATCCACCATAATACCTTTACTAGATATAACATGTCCTAAATACTTTACCTTAGTCTAGAAAATCCCACACTTAGCTAGGTTGCCAAAAGTTAGTTTTCTTACAAGCACTGCAAAACCTAATACAAATGGATCTCATGCTCCTCTATTGTCCTTGAATAAATCAAAATATCATCAAGGAATACAAGGACAAATTGGTCTAGGAAGGTATGAAACATTCCATTCATGAGGCTCATGAACATTGATAGAGCATTAGTCAAATCAAATGACACCACAATAAACTCATAGTGCTCATAGTGAGTTCAAAATACAGTTTCATATATATTTGCCTCATGGATGTGAATTTGATGACAACCTGACTTCATATCAATTTTAGAAAACACCTTTGCTCTCTTCATCAAATCAAACAAATCATCAATTCCTAGCAAGGGATACCAGTTGTGTGCCATCACCTTATTCAGTTGTTGGTAATTGATTCACAAATGTTGGGATCTGTCCTCCTTCATTAAGATGATAGATTCACCCTAGGGAGATACACTGAGATGAATATGACCTTTTCTAACAACTCTTCTAGTTGCAACTTAAGTTGACTAAGCTCTTGAGTGGTCATTTTGTATGGCACATGTGAAATGGGCTCCACTCTAGGAATAAGATTAATGTAAAAGATTACATTCCACTTCAATGACATATTAGGAATGACTCTAAGCAAGGCATCCACATACTCCCTGAAGAGGGTGTGATAATTGAGGGTAACCTCATGACACTCATCCTCAGAAGGATCACTCCATAGGATACCAAACAACTAACATCTTTTTTGCATGCTTCGCTTCAGAGGCATGGTTGAGATTATATAGAGAGATGGATCTCTAAATTTCTACAATCTCCATTTGATTGCCAAGATCATCGGTGCCCCTAACTGGCTTCTATGATAATCAATGCTTTCTTGATGAGCATGACCAAGGAAAATCTTGTAAGATCGTATTCGTAGGATGCACAAATCCATAGTGGTGGTGAAGGTACCAAGACCCAACACATAACTATACATAAATGAATCAATTGACACCGTAACACCCATGGGCAACTCGACTTGCTAGCTACTACCTTGCCTTGCTGGCACCAACCTACATCGCTCAACAAACGATGAGGAAATGGAGTCATAATCTTCTAAATCGAACAAGAAAAAAAATGCACACCACAAGCATACGTAAAGTCTTGACCACTACACCTTGATGTTCTTCATGGTGGTTACCAAGTGCTACAAATAATTTGTGAGATCTACCAACATATCCAACTATTTGTTATGAAACTGAGACACTTTGACAACTCAGGGTTGTGGACCTCTAAGGGCACTACCTAGCAATATGACCATCATGACCACAAGAGAAACCTGGTCCTTTAACCTACATTTTACGAAAATATGGTTGACTTGATTGCTAAGAGTTAGACAAACTAGCTTTGGATTGACCACTATCCAACTACTACTATGACACATGGCCTCCAAAGCATTACCTTCATTTTTTCCTACAACAAGAGGACCCACTAGATTGACTAGCTTGGTGTCCCTGTTGGGGTTTCTATTTTTGAGATGGCTGATGTTGTTGTGGTCTAAGTGGTATCGAGGAGTTCTTGAAGCTCTGCACCTGATCAATACCTCTTGCTATCAGGTTTTCCCCGAAGGTGTCTTCAAGTCTATCCCAGACATTTCTTGCAACTCCAATCATGGAATTGAGAGCTTGTTTGATCACCTGAGCCTCATCAGCTCCTGCATTGGTAGATATATAATTGGTGATCCAGGGGCACATGGCGTCTATTCCTCTCATATTCTCGCCATCCTCAAAATTATCAAAATTTACAAGAGGAGTGTCAGTTTTAAAGGACTGGATATTCTTAAAGGGATCTACTGGATTTGAACCATTAGGGTTGGTTCCATTACCACGGGCCATATGAAACTTTCCTGATCCTTGTTCATCTTCTGTAGTTTCCCTAAGTTTACCAGTAGAGGGATCATACACCTTTTCTATAACAGGCTGCTTTATAATAGTAGAGAGTTTGGGACCCTCATATTGAGCCTGTAAGTAGCCTTTTGCACTAGAAGGAAAATTTAACACTTTAGTATGCTGGTGAGACTGTGACTGCTTAAGTGTTAAAACTATAGACTGTATGTCTGATGATTCCTGGGTGATAGAATCTTTTAACAACATGGTTTTCAGACACACGTTGAATTTCCTGCTGTACAATATCTACTTTATCTTCAGTGTGCTTTATCTGAATTCGACAATTTGACAACTGAGAACTTATGACATCACATTCTAACTTATTCTCAGTTCTGACTTTTTGCAGCATTTCTCTATGCTGTTTAGCTGCTTTCTGTTGAGCAACCCACCACGTTTCTGCATGTGTTTTGAATTGATCATAAGAGTGCTTCAATTCATGGATTTCATCCTGAAGTTGCTTGATGAGATCCTTTTCAAGCCTATCAAGTGATGCAACAACAGTATGCAGATTTTCCTGAATAGATAGTAATTGTTTTTCTGTTCGAAGGGCTTGAATTTCTTCCCATGTCTTCCTATCATGAAGGAGTAGAAGATTCTTTCTAAGACATAGGTTGGTCCAATTGAGCAACTTACTTTGACTGGACCCCTGAACTTCACCTATTGGGGTTACATGCAATGGCCAAAAATCCACTTGAAAATGACCTGATAAATCCCGTAACATAAAATCCTTGAAAGGAAGAATGGTATCGGGAACTGTACAGGTTCTTGAGGGTGTAGATATGGATTTTTCATTGGTTTCTTTGATTTCCTGTTCAGGTATGTTTGCAGATCTTCCGGAAATCATTTTAATATGACCAACTGGTGGATGTAAAACAAAAGAACATTTTTCACACTTTAAAAATCCATTGTCCAAGGCAGAATACTGATCATGTGGACAAGGAGGAGGTGTACTAGAAGAACTAGCACTATTGACAGAGGGTAATTGAAACAAACTTTCAAAACCTTTAGAAGGTTGCAAACGGACACTTTGAGACCGTTGATACATAGACGACACAGGGTTATTATGATTAAAAGTTTTCTCCATTCTCATAGACGGAGTGCGTCTAGAGGAGAATCTAATAACAGCCTGGTCATCTATTTATTCTAGGGTTACACCACGCAACTGAGGAGGCTTTTGTGGAGGTGGTTGACAATCCTTATCCCAAAGATCTAAAGCCCATTCTTCTAGAAGTTGTATATCTTTATGGCAGACAATTTTGGGCACTGTGAGTTGGGTGTGCTCACTGGTAGATTTCTAGATGGTAGACAAACTTGCTATTCCCTGAGCTCTTCTGGGATTCATCTAGACTTTGTTATACAGACGGTAATGAACCAAAACGACTAAGGAATGATCTATAGACATGTCCTTCGTGTAAAGATTCATGGTTTTGAATTGATAGGTAAGGACATCATTAAGGTTTCTATCTTTCATACTAATAGTAAAATCTAACAGACAATCAATATACAATGATCCTTCAGCCATGGAATTGCAGACACATCCAAGTAAGGCATGGGATAATTTATAAATCTAGCATCCTTAAGCATCATGAAGATTATTATAGGTAAACCTTTTTTGTAATGTCCGGTTTTACCTATACAGACATAGGACAGATGCATGTACTGGGGACTGTCAGGATTGGCTCTAGCCTATTGCTAGAATTTACTAATCTCAGTGTCATTGAACAATTTTAAGCGACCTTCTAAGCCACCTGTTACAGTGTGTTGCAGAGTAGCCACATGACACTTTTGCCAAGATTTGTAACCAAAGAAATTTTTTAAACCTTTTGACTTATTGAACATATTAACCAAACTACTGGGAATATCATTATATATCTCAGATGGCTTAATTTTTGGGACTTTGAATTCTTCATTCAAAAACCTATTTTGAGAAATATCTTCTAAAGCATTTCCAGATTCTTTTGGCATAGAATATATCTTTTTACTATCAGCAAAGAAATTGGTGAAACTAACCTCCTTATTGCGATCCATAGTATGATCCTCGGGCGGCATACCCGATCCAGAGGTAGAAGCTTTATCCATAGCTGCGCTCTAATCTGCGCTCAAAGCCGTGCTCAAATTACCAGATTACTACCTCAGCTGCCCTAACAACGCCTAACCATAGCTTCAACAACTGGACTTACAACATGTAAATGGCGGTAAGAGCAATACGAGGAGCATTACAGAGAGCAATACAACATTTGAACATTACTTCTATTCTCATGAATGGGTATAGTCACAACAAAGACTTTATCTATGAATGCAACACAAGATTAATTTATTTGGCTCTGATACCAAAGTTTTACAATAGCTGCAAGAGACAAATGTGGAATTGAAGCATGCGGAAAATTTTATTATCATTCATCTCATAACAATGCTCGCTATGAATTACAGACTAGAGTTGCTTAGAAAATATAGAACTATCTCGTCAGGACTTCTGAGTTTTTGATTTCTGCAGTAGCAGAAAGAGCATACTTCTCTGATCCTTAGAGCTACTTAAAGACTTACTATGAACTCTAAGACTCGACTCCTAGACTTGCTATGAGACTTACTCAAGACTTGAATGAGGAATGAGGCGGCCTCTTGTCCTTTATATAGATCATCGAGGCGGATCTTAACCTATTCTAATAAGTCCGAGTTTGAAATCCGACCATACCAAGTCGACACGTAGCAACTCTTTATCCGAAGGGTTATCCAATTGAGGATAAGATTCCTCTGGTGGATCCCAATAACTCGTGAACAAGAATAAAGAGGGACGGACAAGACCCTAATGGAATCTACTTTTTACAAAGTTGCTTTTTGATCATGAGAGGCATATCTCATGCATACTGTTAGGCTTGTATGCTTTCCCCTTTTACTGTGGTGTGGGCCACGTCTGTCGGTTGACACGAAGGGACAGATTCCTTCGGTGGATGACAAGCCACATCCACTAGCTAGTGCTGGGACCAGAATCACTGTATCTGGCATATCTTGGATCATTATCAGGATTAAGCACAAATGCACAGTTGGCACATGTCTGATAGGAGGCATGTGGTGTACATCTTGGTATTTGTGACATTTCAGGTTCAGGAACAGGATTGACAGCTGGTCGAGTGGTTGTTTTTGTCCAGATGATGCTCATGAATTTTAGTTTATATGCACCATATATTCCATGAGCTATAGCTCCACTATCAGTGACTTCCATACGATAAGTTTTTGTATGGATCCAAATAGGCATCTAGATGGAGTGAAGATGTTGAATTTTATTGGGAACATTCCAATGTTGAAATGTTGTTCCTGCACCTGTAGGACCATATGTTTGAACCATATGTCTGCTAATCAGATTTTCTACATTAGATCCAAAGGTTAATTTGAAAATATAGCCAGTGTAAGAAGAAGTATTATTAAACTGCAATCCATCAGCTGGAGGATAAGGACCTTGAAACATATCCCGATTTAATTCCTTTCCCTTCTCTTCATTGAGCCACTGGTCTATTCTGATTACAAAAGGATTCAGAAACTTTACTGGCAAAACAAAATCTCCACACCAGTTTTGAAGAACATGACCGATTTCAGGATCTATTGGTTCGGCCTCAGCTGAGAATTCAAAGAATGGCTGTCTTGTCCATAATCCTTCGAGTGTCAATTGTTGTGTGGCAGTCAGACATCTAAATCTGTCATGAAGAAAGTCATTAGCCATTTGAAAATTATGACGATCTCTCATGGCAAATGGATTGGTACTCCATTCAGGACAACTTTCTTCATACCACCTGTGTTCATGCACCTTGATTACATTAACTTTACTAGTTATTCTTGGAGGACCTTCAACTGGCAAATCAGGCTCCATTTTGGGTGTGACACGACCTTCTCGAGATAAGAAATCTGCAAAAATATTATTAGCACCAGGAAGATGAATAATATCCAAATCAAAAGTATTTAAGAATTGTGCCCATCTTAGTAATCTTCCTCTGATGACTTTATCTTTTGATTCTTTCTTGAAGAACCCTCGTAGATTCTACAGGGCACTTCTGATCAGAAATTTCTTATCTGCAACAAACATCTAAAAGGCCTTTAATGTATTAATAACAGCAAGAATCTCTTTATGAGTACTGTGATAATTTAATTTGTTGTTCTTGAAACTGCCAGAAATATATCTGACAATCTCCTCTTGGCCTTGAGACGTCTTTTCTTTCAATACGCCTGCCCATGCTGCTTCACTAGCATCTGTTTCCACAAATTTTGGACCATCTCCTGGTAATCTTAGTGGTGGAATTTCAGTGCATTTTCTTTTAATTCTTTTAATCATGGCATCATGCAGGTCTGACCATGGTGGTGGATTCTTTCCTAACAGCTTATTTAATTCAAGCCTATCTTCAACAAGCTTGTGATAGAATCCAACAATGTAATTTACTAAACCTAAAAACCTTTGTAATTCTTTGACATTGGTTACCTGAAGGTTCTAGATTCTGGTCAGAATATGAGGCTGTGCTTCCATTCCCCCCCCGGGAGAAGCTTGATGCCAATGAAAACAATTTGCTCTTGGGCAAAATAGGACTTTGTCGGATTGACTGCAAATCCATGCTTCTGACATATCTGCAGAAACTGTTGTAGATGAACCAAGTGCTGTGTCATATCCTGGCTGAAAACAAGAATGTCATCAATATAAGGCAGAATTCCATGGTTGAAGGATCGTTGTATATTGATTGTCTGTTAGATTTTACTGTTAGTCTAAAAGATGGAAACCTTAATGATGTCCTTACCTATCAATTCAAAACCATGAATCTTTACATGCAGGACATGTCTATAGATCATTCCTTAGTCTTTTTGGTTCATTACTGTCTATATAATAAAGTCATTCCTTTAATGCTGAATCCCAGAAGAGCTCAGGGAATAGAAGGTTTGTCTACCATCTGGAAATCTACCAGTGAGCACACCCAACTCACAGCGCCCAAAATTGTCTGCCATAAAGATATACAACTTCCAGAAAAATGGGCTTTAGATCTTTGGGATAAGGATTGTCAACCACCTCCACAAAAGCCTCCTCAGTTGTGTGGTGTAACCCTGGAAGAAATAGATGATCAGGTTGTTATTAGATTCTCCTCTGGATGCACTCCGTCTACGAGAATGGAAAAAACTTTTAATCATAATAACCCTGTGTCGTCTGTGTATCAATGGTCTCAAAGTGTTTGTTTGCAGCCTTCTAAAGGTTTTGAAAGTTTGTTTAAATTACCCTCTGTCAATAGTGCTAGTTCTTCTAGTACACCTCCTTGTCCACATGATCAGTATTCTGCCTTGGACAATGGATTTTTAAAGTGTGAAAAATGTTCTTTTGTTTTCCATCCACTAGTTGGTTGTATTAGAATGATATCCGGAAGATTTGCAAACATACCTGAACAGGAAATCAAAGAAACCAATGAAAAATCCATATTTACATCCTCAGGAACCTGTACAGTTCTTGGGACCATTCCTCCTTTCAAGGATTTTATGTTACGGGATTTATCAGGGCATTTTCAAGTGGATTTTTGGCCATTGCATGTAACCCCAATAGGTGAAGTTCAGGGGTCCAGTCAAAGTAAGTTGCTCAATTGGACCAACCTATGTCTTAGAAAGAATCTTCTGCTCCTTCATGATAGGAAGACATGGGAAAAAATTCAAGCCCTTCGAACAAAAAAACAATTACTAACTGTTCAGGCATAGTTGGAAAACTCGGCTCGGCAAAAAACTCGGCAAGCCAATTTTTGGAGAGTCAAAAAAAACTCAGAGAAATCTCGGCAAAAACTCGGCAAAAAACTCGGGAACTTAAAAAATTGCTAAAATTTCATTCAAAATGCATTTTTTTTGCAAAATTCAATGACAAGATGAATCCAATGAGTCCATAAATGAGTACAAAAGTGTTTTCTATTAAATTTGATTGACTTCAATGCAAATTGATTACAAAATCGCATTCTCATGCGGAATCCTAATGGCTGAAAGCTTGATAGTCTGATACAAATTACAATAGATAGCTGAAAATGAAAATAGTAAAACTAGAAGTAAATACTAAAAGTAAATACAACATATTACATCTTCCTCTTCCCTAATTTAGCCAAAGCTAGGGAAGAGGCAGATGCTCTAGTCTTGCGAGTGCGTGGTGCCTGTGCCTTCAAAATCCGCAAAAAAATGGCATTTGAATCCGATCTTCTCGATGCCACAATGTTGCAAATGAACTATTTTTGCTTGGGAGAGGTTTTTTGCTATGTAGAGCTCAAAAAATCTAATTTCTGATTATGTTTTACCTTTTCTGGCCACGGAATCCACATATACCTGCTCCCGCAAGTCTTTTGCACAGACTTAGCGAGTCTCTGGAGAAAACTCGGCAAAAACTCGGCAAAAACTCGGAAAAACTCAAAAAAACTCAAAAAAACTCGGCAGAAAGACTCTGCGAGTTAAAGTCAAAAAGACTCTTTTCGAAAAAAAACTCGCGAGTTTTTGGCGAGTTTGCCAACTATGTGTTCAGGAGAATCTGCATATTGTTGTTGCATCACTTGACAGGATTGAAAAGGATCTCATCACGCAACTTCAGGATGAAATCTGTGAATTGAAGCACTCTTATGATCAATTCAAAACACATGTAGAAACGTGGTGGGTTGCTCAATAGAAAGCAGCTAAACAGCATAGAGAAATGCTGTAAAAAGTCAGAACTGAGAATAAGTTAGACTACGATGTCATAAGTTCTCAGTTGTCAAATTGTCGAATTCAGATAAAGCACACTGAAGATAAAGTAGATATTGTATAGCAGGAAATTCAATGTGTGTCTGAAAACCATATATTGTTAAAAGATTCTATCACCCAAGAATCATCAGACATACAGTCTATAGTTTTAACACTTAAGCAGTCACAGTCTCACCAGCACATTTGGCTCCCATGACCCCTAACTATATTTTCCTTTGCTAGCAAGTAGCCAATTCGATTACAATTTCTAGAGTCTTAGGTAATGTCATGTGGACCACACCCATAATTATAGATTTTAATCCCCTCACAAACTTGTTCATGATCAATTTATCATCCTCAATGAACCCTACATACCACTTGAGTTTAAATAAATAGTTCTCATTTGAGCCACCATTATACCTAGCTACTGGAGCTTGTGAAACTCATCTGCTTGATACTGCCTAAAGTTGTTAGAAAGATATCAAGCATGGTATCTTTGCAAAAAAATCTCCCATGTGATAGTGGAAATATTTAGATTCTACTTCTACTCCTCTTGGTCCCACCAAGTCAAAGCATAGCTATGAAGTTGCATGATGGGCAACCAAGCCTTTCTATTACTTTCATATTGTTGCATTTTAAAGCACCACTCAAGGGCCAATAGCCAAGCCTCTACCTTAGCTCCCTTAAAAGATCCTTCTAAGGTTGGTAGATGAAGATGTAGGAGATCCTTGATATGACCTATTGACGAAAGTCTTGCCATCACCCACTTGTTTTCCTTTATGATGAAGTCTCTTTTGACCGATTTGTCCCTCCACCCTCAACTAGTGAGGACTATGGGAACACTCCCTTTCTCCATACCTACCTTGAGATTCTCGCATACTTTGCAAAGGTTTAGATCTATTGGCCCAAGTTTTCTCTTGCCTAGGTGGAAACCTTACCAACAACTCTTGTAGTAAATCGACTACCTGTAGAATTCTTGGTTCTCCCTCTGCTTGATTTTGCTTTACTACCAAAGAATCTTTACTTTGAATTTTAGGATATTCTTGATCTAGGCCCCCCTGGTTGGTATGGTAATTCCTATGAGCCATCCTTCCTTATCAACAACTCTTGTAGTAAATTGACTACCTGTAGAATTCTTGGTTCTCCCTCTACTTGATTTTTCTTTACCACCAAAGAATATTCACTTTAAATTTTAGGAGATTCTTGATCTAGGCTCCCTGGCAAGTATGGTAATTCCTATGAGCCATCCTTCCTTTCAACCAAGAAGTTAAGGTTAGCACAACACAAACATTAGTTCACATTCTATTATAAAAGAAGCACAAGAGTAAATAACATGCAAGTGTGCAACACACACTAGTAGTAGTCGCACTACTCACAAACGCACAACTAGAAACACCCAACAAACATGCATGCATGAAAATAAGCCAAAGCTCCCAATGTTGTAACCTAGGCTATGATACCAAATAGTCAAAGCACAACATAAATATCCACCAATGTTATAATATCAAAATATACACCATCTAGTCACTAGCATGATTTAGGTACAAAAATGTAAGATACATAACAATGATGTTGAACACACTAAACAAAAGTAACATCATATATCAACATGAAAATAGTGGAACTAAAACATAGTTGAGTCCAACATGTAAATCCACACATATAATCCATACACCTTGATGGAAATCCACATGAACATCATTGGCAAGTACAATATAACACCAAATTAGGAAATGAGGCTAGCATATGTGTATCCACCTAAGTGAATCTAATCACATGATCCATACACCTTGATGGCAATACAAAATAGCATCACTGGTAGTATGATAAGGTGTCAAAACCAAAATGGATCAAAATATTGAAGCACACACACTTATGGCCTTACATGAAATCTCATGATATAATCCTGAATTGGTTCATGTTCTTGTTGCTTACACTACATGACTTGTGAGATAGATATATTAGGCTCAATATTATAATGAAAGTGCTTCACAAAAGTTGTAGTTAACTCCCCAAAAGAAGCAATACATACATGAGGTAATGAATCCATGTAAAAGCATGATTACTCAATCTTGTTGGAAATAATTTGTCAAGTAATTGATCCCCATGAAAATAAGAAAGCATATAATAGTGAAAGTCTTTAGATGAAGCATTCAATGACCTTTACCATTATACTTTGTAAAATAAGGTGCCACCAATCCACTTGGTAAAGAATAAGGTAAAATTTCATGTGCCAAAGGATATGGAATATTTCATCAGTATCATCATGTGGTTTAAATCTTTGCACATACACATTAACATACCTTTTTAGATGGTCATCCTAGTGACGAGGTAGTTCACATCAAGTGAAATATCATGTTCAACATCTCCCATTTTTTAATATGTGTGTGCATCATGTCATGTGATATCATGTGAAGTCGTGGAGGATGTGAAATATGTATTATAAACTAATGACACATTATCCTCACATATAACAAGTAAAAAATTATAAAATATCCTCAGTGTCCTTCATCCTTACGTATGTCTAAATCATATGTTTATTAAATAAGTGTATAAGAATATATTCTACAAGATCACTCAAAGATACATCATAGAAATGTACAAAAGGTTTCAAAGGAGAATCTCCATCAAAAAGTTGTATATCGTCATAATTCATAGAAAAATCCATGAGATCCACTAAGAAGACTTATTAGGATATGTCTGAGGAGCCCAATCATCACAAGACAAAGTCATCACCCACATCATGAGAATATAAAGAGCTATTACTATGCTCATCACTGAACATATCATGAATAGACCATGGGCCACAAGATATAGAAGAGGAAGTAACAACCTCATGTGAAGGTAAAACATGTGTATTAACATCACTAGGATCCTCAAGGTAAGATAAAGAAAAAGAAGCACAAGTAGGAGAACCCATAGGTGAACAAGGAAAACTAGCATGAAATGTATAAATTATATGCTCACTAGGTATATCATAATCACATGAAGGAAGATCCTTAGATTTATCGTGAGAGGGTAGAGCTCAAGTGTCATGAATATGAACGAAAGCATGAGGAGGAACGATGCTCAAAGGAAGCACATCATCACGTTCATGGACACCTCTATCATTGGCCATAGGAAGAGTAGAGACAAATTGAATCTCATGAACAAGTGAAGAAAGGGTATCCAAAATAGTAGGAGAAGCAATAACAAACTCTAATGAAGGATAAGATATCACAAACATAAAAAAATAATACTTTAATAGAATACATATCCCCATCCATGGGATAAAAATACATGAAATCATCAAGGATGAGATGATTAGATGAAATAAAGCATAGGAGTATTTCAAAATCTATAATAGAGGCATGGATAGGGGCTAAGTATAATGGACTATGAGAATCCATGATAAAAGATATGGCAATGAAGCAAAAGCAAGGGTGAATGAGTAAGGATCAAGTATATCAATAGAAAAGGCCCAAACTCTAATATACATGAATAAATGATGTACATGAATGGGGTAAGGCTAAAAATAATAATAAAATAGTCAATGATTAGATCTAAAAACAAAACCCTAAAGGCACAAACAGGGTTAGTAAAATAGGTGAAAGCAAGTTGACATAGTGAATCACAAACCTTATAAAAAATAAAGCTATAAAGAACACATAGGAAAGGGAATTCAAACCCTAAAAAAAATGAAAATAAGATATAACTCTCAAAAAATTTAGATTTGGGAAACACTAATTTTAGAAGGAAAACCCCTAGGGTGGTGTAAGTGAAGACGAGTTCACCAAAAATGCAATAAAAATAATAGCTTTACATATTTAATCTAGGTTTACTAAATAAATGCAATCAATTAAGTATAAATTAACCTAGATTAATTAAAGTTGGGAGAGATAGTTGCAATAAATGTATGAATATTAAATGAGAGGATTAGGTGTACTTAGCTTTAAAATCAATGATGGATGAATGATATTGAAGACACATAGAATCAATTCATCTTTGTTTGAAATTAGTATCCCCAGTTTGATGACTATCTCATAATCTTTATTATCTTAGAAAACTTTATGGTTCAAATCTTAGCATAAGGGGTTCAATCTTGGTTGTCAGAAATCGAATATGTTGTGTGGATTTGATTTGTGCCATGCGGGAATGATATGTTAGAATGTACACCTGAAAACTTGCATGCCTTTACCTTCTTAATATTTAAGCTTTTAAGGTAGTGTTTAGGGACATTGTAACTTATGAGTTTGTTAACTTAATAGGTGAATGAGTTCTCCTAGATCAAACCCCTTTGGCAGGTTGGATTAATGGTGATGAGCAATATCAAAGGCAACATACACAAACATGTAGATGGCCTATATGTAGATGTGATCTTTTTGTCCCTTAGAAATTAAAGTGTGCTCTAATGATTTTCTTGTTTCAATGCATTACTAGATAGATCAATTAATTTCATATTGAATGTCTTTAAACATCATGAAATAACAACATGCCACACAAATGTATTAAGTTTTCATAATGACTAGTAGAAGGGAACGGAAGACTTGGAATTTGATTTTGAAAATTAAATTTTAGGTTTAATCTTACTCGCCTTGGGATTGAACCGAGTCAATCTTGAGCCACTTGAAAATGAACCTTAAGGCTAAAATGGTAATCTTGAGATAGGGATCAAATATATGGAAGTAAGTGCAAGTGAGGGTGCAATAATGATGAGTAAATGATGAATGTTTGGGAATTGGTGTAAATGGAGGTAAATAAAGATGGATAAGAATTAGATTATGAACCAAAACTAACACAAGAATATGCCACTTGTTAATATATTATTACATTCAAACATTTAGCCAAAATAAATATAAAACTAAATCAAAATAATATGAATATCCTAATTTTACCATTACAATTTTATCAATATTTTACTAAATAAATATTATTTCACATGTTAAATAATTAATATTGTTTTAAGTTCATATTTAATTTATGGTTTTTTATTAAGTTGAGTAGGGAAATAGAGTTTATCCTAATTTTACCATTACAATTTTATCAATATTTTACTAAATAAATATTATTTCACATGTTAAATGATTAATATTCTTTTAAGTTCATATTTAATTTATAGTTTTTTATTAAGTTGAATAGGGAAATAGAGTCCCAATCCCTTACATAGACACCAAAATAAATAGTTTACCCTTCCAACGTAAGTAGCGAGAGGCCCTGGAACAAGAGACTCCTGGCCTAGAGAACAACATGAACTAAGAACAAAACTAAAATAACAGAGAAACAACAGGAAGCAGGCACAAAATTTCTGCGCAGCAAAAACACAGACTAATTCCTCCTCTTACTAATCAGAGTGTCCTAGTCCATAGTCATGGACTTAACAGTATTCTCCCAGCTAGAATTGCCCAACACCATCTGTTCTTTCTTTTGTTTCAGTATTTTCTTTGTCCCTTCATCATCATTACCTTCCTGATACTTACATTTGTGAAGCTCATTCTGAAGTGTAACAACCCTAGCAACAACTTTTTTCATCATGTCATTAGTGAGATTAGCCAAAAAAAATTCGTTCTTTGCTCAACTTTAGTCAACGTATGCTGATACATTTTCAAGGTGTCAAACATATTGGCCCAACTCTCTTGACATGTATTACAATTGATTTTTTGTTATACATATCCTCCAAATGCTCCATCCTAGAAAGAAGATCTTTGTAAGCATGTTCAGGGACAACAATCCCTTTGTCATTAGACTTACACAAATTACACTCAAACTCACCAATATCCATAGCCACATTCTCAAAATCCTCCACTTCAACAAGTTCCTGATAAGCTTCTTCTTCAACATCCTCAAACTCCTCAATCAGATCCTCCTCAACTAGACCGTCTTCACCCCTCTCCATTTCCTCCTCGACAACATCTTCCATCTCATCATAGTAATGTTTATCAATGCCATCCCCAACAAAATCCTCTTCAACAATCATCTCATCAAGTATAGCCATAACCTTCTCAATTTTTTCATTAGCCTCAGTATAGGAATCAAAAGAGATATCCTTAAGCCTAGCTTCAGTAGTGTGAGCACCTTTATCTGTTTTCTTTTAACTAGCTGCACTTTAGTAGTTTAATTTATACTGAATAATAGTATGTATTATTTAAAAATTGGGAGATGAATTATATAACTTTATAATGAAGTGACGTTTTCATATGATTTTATGTTTTTTAAATTTTGATATATTCTTCTTAATTATTTATTCACATAATAAACAATTATTGGAGGTTAATGAGAGTATTTAATGTTTAAATGTGTAGCTTGTTGATTTTATAATTAAGTTAAAATGTAATGTTATACTTTTCATTGTAAACTATTTTTAAAATTTTTTTTTTAATTTCTTAATAATTATAGAAATCTTAGACTTATATTTATTTATATTAACATTGTTCTAAACTATCATTTTGAAGAAGTTTTAAATTAATTTCAATGTTTTGTTTTCTATAGCATGGAGATGATCTTGAAGAAGTATTTGGAAAGCGTTGAAAGTATTAATAATGAACAGTTATATATTGAGGTACATTTTAACTATCAAGTTTTTATGTATATATAAGAATTTTTTTTAATATATATAAAAAATCATTTTTTTAATAATGAATATTTAATTATTTTCCAATTCTATTAAATTATTTGTACAAAGTATCACTAACTTATATAAAATTTATTTGACAAAATTTTCAATCATTAAAGATAAAAAAACACAAAGAAATAGAAATATATAAAATGAATTACATATATAGAAATATATTCTTTTTAAGTAATTTTTGTTTCTAACAGTTTTTTGGAAAAAAAATCTCTTTTATTGATGGTTAGGGATATCAAAGGAAAATGCCAGTCCATTGGATTAATACCATAAGTCATGCAACTAAAGCCTCGAGATAGATGACTTTTCTACACAATTTTCTTGAATAGATGGACATTTGAAAAGTTGGTCATACATTGAGTAAAAAATGGAATTCTATTTAGCTAGATTAGAATCTAATTATTTTGAGCTCCATTTGTTTGTTTAACACGATATACTTAAAGAAAAGGTCATTTCTCATTGAGATGAGCTTAAAACCCCACACTTTTCTTTGTTAAATTTATTTTCATTTTCAATTTAGTTCATTTAACCTTACCCAACACAATATACATTTTATGCACGTTAATATCTCTTAATAACTTTGTTTGGTCTTGATTTGTAAGGACAAATATTTTTTGAATTCTTTTGATGCTTGACATGTAGAATTCTATAATATTATCTATAAGATATTTTTCAAAACTATTGTTAAGCAGTTGAAATGGTTCCTTATTTCAATCATTTCCCTAAAACAAGGTGGATTTGTTCAAAGCTGTCAAATCTTGGATAATATTGTTATTATTTAGGAATCTATTCACTCTATGCATGTTAACAAGAAGATTTCCGTGTTCATGAAACTTGATCTTTTTAAGGCTTATGATAGGGTATCCTAAAATTTCTAGAAGATAACTTATGCGCCTTTGGTTATGATAATAGATGGATTCAATGGGTAATGGCTTCCTGTACCTTTTCTTTTTCTATGATTATAAATTGTTCCCCCTTTTTCTATTTTCCATTGTAAAAGAGGTTTGCATTAGGGAGATCCTCTCTGTTGTATCTCTCCGTCATTTTGGCAGAAGGACTTGGTTGATATTTAAATCATCTCAAGTGTTTTGGATCTCCCTAGCTTCTAGATTGTGCAAAGTATAGATCCACTCTTCCACCTTTATTTTGTGGATGACACTTGTTTGATGGGAAATGCTACTCTTGTTGAAGCAATTTCTCTTAGCCAAGCTCTTGACATTTATATCAATGCATCTAAACAACTCTAAAATCAACAAAAATATCAAGTATTCTTTTTTCATATAAACCTTCATACTTAGGAATAAATTATTAATATTCTTTGTGTTTAAGTTGCTTTTCCCCCTTTTAGATATTTGGCTATCCCTATTACCCTACTTGCCTTGGAAGAAAAAGACTAGAATATTATGATAGATTCTATTTAGCATCATTTCAATTTTTGGACACATATAGATCTTTCTTTGACTAGGCATATAGTCCTTCTCAAAGTTGTGATACACTCTCCTAGTTTATCGATTAATGGGCTTTGAAAGGATTCCTTCATGATTTGAACTATAGAATGAGAAAGTTTCTTTGGGAAGGAAACTTTGAGAAAAAGAACTCGCTTTTGGTTAATTGGGTTAAAATTTGTTAGCCTAAAGAGAGCCAGATTAGGTATTAGATCTTCCTCCTTAACAACATGGCATTAGCTGTCAAATTATGTTGGAAATGGTGTGTGGAGGAACAAAGCTTGTAGGGGAGAATCCTTAAGCTCAAGTACTTGAATCTAGATAATCATTCTTTCATTTCTTGGATTACCCTTGGCAAGGGTTCTTAGATATGGTAAAAAATGAAGCTTGGAAGTAATCTCTTAAGAGTTGGTCCCTTCTAGATTGTTGGAAAAGGTGACCTTACTATTCTTGGGATGTGTGGGATCAACATAGTCCTCTATGTGTGGAATTTCTTGATCTCAAGTTAAATTATAAATATGTTGGAGCTGGTTGGATTTATAATTTTGACTTCTAGTGTGATGTCATGATGGATGGTGTGAGGATCTAGAAATAGAAACCTAAGGGTCTCTGGATGATTCAATAGTTTTCCCTTATTATTGAATGATTAGCTCATATTTTAGCCTCTTAGGAGGTCCCTTTAAACCAACATTCTAACATCCTTGGCTCAAGATTGAAAGGATTTGGGATTTACATGGTGAAGATAGATTATTAAACTATTTTGGAAAAAATATTTTAAGTTAAGAACTCTAGGATTTGGAAGAGGGTTTGATATCCTAAATGTTGGCCAGAAGTTAATGTTTTCAAATGGATAGCAACTTTAGATAAATTTATTCATTAAGACAATCTTTGGAAACATGGTGTTGTTGGTCAGAATAGATGTATCCTTTTCCTTTAGGATGAACTGGATGGAAAACATCTCCTTTTATACTACCCCTTTGCCACTTTCCTTTGCCATTTAAGGTGTGATATGATGAAAATTTCATGGAACAATTATTCTTCTATCTAGGACTCTCTTATGAATCAAACACAATCCTCTGTGAAGTTGAAAGCCCTTAATATGTTGCATGATATTGGTGCTGGTCTAATTTGTTGGAATATCTGGTTGGAATATAATCAAAGGATTTTTAATAATATTACTAAGCACATTAATTAGGTTTGGGGTCTAGAATAATGGCCAATCTAGAAAAAAAATTGGATTTGTAATTATTAGGAGAGTTCTTGGTGGGAATTCAAAGTTCTTATGAGACTTGGTGTTCTTGTGGATTCTCCCTCCATTTTCGCTACCAATAATAAACCTCAAAAGATCAAATAATTAGATGGTAATGGCCCTCTATAGGGTTGGCTAAAATTAATGTTGTTGGAGCTTTGAAAGATAATATTAGAAACATTAGTATATGAGGTGTTTGTTGGGATCATAATGTCATGATTAATTAATTTCTAGTTTGGTAGTAGTCTTGGTAATAGTTCTAATAATTTGTTTTAATGTGTGGCCATTCACCAAGCTTTGTTAGAAGCCAATCAAGGACATTTTACTAATATTATTTTGGAATTTGACTCAAAAAACTTGATTGATCCTTTCAAAAGGTAGTATTCCTCTAAAATTTAGCAAGGATAGTTGAATGAATGTAAGAAAGACATTAACAACATCATGTGTGGTTTCAAAGTTGTTATGTGGAACCATACTAGAAGGGAAGGAAATCATGTTGTTGATTTCATGGCTAAATCAACGTCCAAGTGGAATGACATCAAGATTGGAACTAGAGATAATAAAAATTCCATGCCTAGGACTTGAGAAAAGAATTTGGTGTTGTTATGAATGTTGATTACAAGGCTTCCCTAGAGTCTTGACTTTGGCTAGTGTGCAAGTTCTTGTTGTGGTCATGTTTGTACCCTAATGGTTAACACTGTTATTTTCATTTGGTTTGATTGGTTTTCCTATTGGTCATGTTTTAAAACAAAGTCCAACATTGCCTATTAGTTTGTTACTGAATTATTTAGAATGTGACCTAGACGATTTTGTGGGTGAGTCACAGTCTAGCGTGACACATGAATGTCCTCATTGCTAAAGGAAGCCTCCCAATCTCTCCTACTCACATGGCAAGAGCCAATCAATTGGAGGTGGGACTGAGGTGTTATTATGCTCTCTTTATTCAGGGAGCAAAATATTGTAGATGGCGGTTGGGTTTCGGGCTATGTGTATGTTCTGACTGTTATTCTTGTGGAGACATTCGATTGTTGTTGTAGTTGTGATAATTGTATGACCCAAAGGGTAACAAGTCCTTAGTCTCCTAATCCTAGCACAAAGGTTGTTGTTCATTGATAATTCAAAGACATTCCTATCTTCTTTCTTCGTCTCGCAAGATTTGTTGATCTCTAATTCACTATTGGTGTTCTTGTTCTTACCTTGCTTGTTCTATGTTTTGTTTTTGAATCAGGTGGGGGAAGTTCTCTCCAATCTCGTTGAGGACATATTGTATCCAATCTTCCCTAATGTCTGGGCACATTGAATACTTGGCAATAAGGGGAATTGTTTTTGCTTCTTATTGTTTGATGTTGAATGTGTTTGATCTTTGAATTGATGTTTACCTTGTGATGGAACTGAGGGTTTCTCCTTGTTTGATTTGTTTGACTTGAATTGATGTCTACCTCGTGATGGAATCGAGGGTTTCTCCTTGTTTGATTTGTTTTAGTTGATTTGTGTTTACCTCGTGATGCTATCGAGGGTTTTATTCTCTAGGTTTTCCTAATGTTTTTGTAATTTTCTTATTAAATGCACTCTAAATGTATGCAAAACAACTTTTGTTCCTTTTTCTCCAAATTCAAATGTTGCCTAATTAACTAGGAATTGAAATATGTATGCAACTATATGTGTTTTCCAATATGCAATCTAGTCCTATGTTTTTTTTGTTTTCATGGAGCAATTTGAATCTAATCTAAGAAATTGAAATAGCAAGAATTGAAATGAATGTAATCTAATTGAATCAAAGCAACGTTAATCTATGAAAACAAAGAAACAACCTATCAAGGAAAGGACAAAGCAATGATTACTTTTTCCAAGAGCCAGAATGTGAGCTAATTACTATTCTAAAAACATGAAAAAATTGGTATGACAAAGACGGTAGCGCCTGGCTTGAGCCCTCGGAAGTCCTTTTGGAAACTCTATTCCTTTGCAGCAGCGGGGTCCTCCACTTGGTGACAAAAGTGAAGATGAGAGCAAAATGAATAAATGAAATCTATGAAAGCTTTGAAAACCAAATGGGCATTAGAATGCCTACGAAGCCCTATGGCTTGGAGCTATAGAGGCTTGAAAAGAATTGGGCATTAGAATGCCTATGAAGCACAATGGCTTGGAGCTATGAAATCTAAATGTAAACATTGAAAAGGCTTACGAGGTCTTGCATGACCATAAAATGCTATATAGACAAAGCCAAGCAAAGCAAAGCAAGAGTAACAATACTAAATTTCCCTCCCCAAATGCATAGAGGGGGGATATGTATAGGTGTGAGAAGTACATCAATAGTGGAGGTGATTGGAGAGTTAACTTATTTGATTGAAGAGTTAAGAGGCTTGATTGGATAGTGAATTGGGTTTGACTAGGAGTGAACTAGCCTTGATAGCCTATCACAAAATAAGAAATGGAGTTAGCATGTGATTGATTGGGATATGAGTATTATTGATTTGGAGTTAGAATGTAGTGTTTGGGAGCCTTGAGTCAGTTAGGAGGTGTTGATAATTAGTTAGGGAAGAGGACTCACGTAATCCACCCAAATAGTTGGCATGTTATGCCAATTGTTTACATCTTTTCAACCCAGTTTGATGTTGACTTTTGTTGTCGACCTGTTCAATATAATTCCTTCCACTTGTTCAATGACATAATTTGTCGATCAGTTTGTCGAAAACATTTTTGTCCAGTGGATTTTGACCAACCGGTCATTTTACGTGTCAGTTGGTTAAGATTTACCCATGCAATCAAGGTTCAATTTGGAGAAAATTTTGGCCAGAACTAGTAGAAATCATGTATGTTAAAGTTGATTTTGGGAAGTGGGTCGCCCCTTTCACCAAGGCAAGCCACCCCTAGAGATCCTGCTTAAATGATTGAGTCATCTAGGGAGATCCTGAAGTCATAGTGGGTGACCCATAGAAGAAGTTTTGTACAGGTGGTTTTGGGGATGGAGAATGATCTAGGAGGTGTGAAAATGGTTTTTGCATCCCTAAACAAGCCATAAGATCTCTGTAGGGTGGGTTGCCCCTTTCACCAAAGGCAGTCACCCTTGGAGATCTTGATTTAGCTGTAGGGTCACCATAGGAGATCCTATAGTGACAAGTGGTAACCCAAAAAGAAAGAGAACAACGAGAAAATGAAGCCACAGATGGAATGAAGAAGTTGATTGGATAATTCTAAAGGGTTGAATTGATGCAAATACCCCTAGGGAACATGATTTCCCCTCTTGTGAAGTGGATTGATGTGGTTATCGGGGCTACAGAGTGACAAGAGTGACTTGTCGAACTTTGGTTAGAAAACAAGTTAGAAGGTATGCATGACCGTAGAAGGTTAGTCTAGAGGTTAGGAAAGCACAAACAAAATGAAAAATAAACCAAGATACATCACCAAGAGGAATGTTTCTTAGAGGTGTATATATTCACGCTTACATGTACATGATTAGGACTATAGCTCATCCCCAGCTACCCTGTAGGCCTGTGCATCTTTTTCATACTTATAGTTACTTAGAGTTTGTACAATCTTTAGGATCTAACGTGTGCCTATTCCTTGTCTATGGGGTTTGGAGGTTCCTCCTTTTCCGTTGATTGTCTATTGTTTGTCCATCTAAATTTTTGTGATTTTTTAGAATTGGTGTGCCATGAATCTTTTTAAGACTAGCATACCTACTATGTAACCTATTTTTATATTATAATTTTTTTGCCTTTAAGTTAAAAAATGCGAGAGATGTCACTTGCAATGACAAGTAAAGGGTAATAATTATTATGCATTTAAAAAAAATTATTTATAAATTTAAAAAAGGAAAAAGAAAATCTATTGAAAAATAAAAATATATTTCATATAAAAGAATAGAGTGCTAAAAGAGTTCTGCCATTTTAGAGAAATTCAAGAATGGCTAAGCTTAATACAAATAATTTGGAAAGAAATTTGAAATTTTAATGATGTTCAAATTTGGAAATCAAAAAGAGTGGTGTAAGCTTAAAAGTAAAAAAAATAATGAAATAACTCCAAGTAAGACATGGGTACAAGGTTTATTTTTTAAGTGATTGAGCAAGGTATACTAAGTGGTTGAGTGACTATTAGAGGTGTTCAAATTTTAAGGTCATTTTTTCTATTTATGTCTAGATTTAATAATAAGCAGAAGTAAAAATGTGAACATTTTCATAAAAAGAAAAGGAAACATCAATATCTAGTTATATCAAAAATAATTTTTTTTTTTAATTTCTAAGCTGAAAAAGAACGTAAGTGTAGGTTCACGAAAATGCAATATATATTTTAAACAATCTTAGTATGTATTGTTTAATTAAATATGTTTATTTATTTTATTTATGTATAAGGAAATAAGCTAAATTTCTAGTTTAGCTATGGATTTTTCTAAAACTTGTAGTGAATATAGTAGTATAGTATATATATTAATATTCATATTTTGCTATATATATATAAAATGAAAAACTCACTTGATAGAGATAAAGATAATTAATAATTCTGTTAATTCATTATTATGAAAAACTCAATTAATAGAGATAAAGATAATTGATAATTCTGTTAATTCATTATTAGATCATATATGTCAAATCAATAGAAAATAGTCAATACAACTTTTATAAAGTATTTCAAGTGCGTGCTCCCCCAACTTTCACTGCTTAAACAAGTCATTGATTAGAAGATTACGTAGCCAATCATCAATAACTGACTATTGCAAATAGAAATAGAAATGGATCCTTTTTATAATCTACTATGTCTGGCGGCCTGTTTTAAGAAGTGCAGTGCATGGCTATGGTAGTAAAGTCATCAGTCTACGTGGAGTTATGTGAATACAAAAGACACCGTACGTCGTTGCATTAAATCACATCCAACGGTCCATGCTTCCCAAGGAGGGTAATTTGGAACACTGACGGTTCTTAAACTCCTGCCAGTCGTCCAATGGACTTAGATCAACAGGTCACAAATTGCTCCCTTTTGCGGCACAAGATCTAAACAACAATACATTTGACGGCTTGCAGACTCAATTGTTACAGTTTTAGTCTACGATTTAACACGCATTTATGTAAGTAATTTCTAAGGGCACGACCAAAGGAGAGAGTCTTAAGTATTTGAATTAGGCCCCATTAACATAGGTCAAGAGCTTGCACATCCATACCTATGTGCTTCAGATTTGTTCTTGAAGATTTTCTAAGTTTTTTGAAGTGGTCTTCCTATCTTTTCTTATCATGGCGTGCTAGCAGTTTAAGATTTTCCTCAGAATTTTGGAAATTTGGTATGAAATCATTGGTGCATTTTGTATGCTGCATAGACGCTACCAGCTTGCCTTTGTTCCACTTATGAAAAATTCACATCAGGACTAGAATTTCAACAAGGTCATCTCCTTAAGTCATTCTCGTCAATCGAGGATATTGCCAAAAGTCAATACACAGGGCCGAGAGTGGAATTCTCAAACATATCTTTCTAGGCGCTCCATATTCTTCAATTTGGAGTCCAGTTTTTTTTTGTAGAGCTAGAAAACCACAAAATAGCATATACTCATCAATTAGTATTCGGTGCCAACGAGGAACCAATAGCAGAGATTATTCATTTGCAAGCAACTTAGATAAACTTATATGGATTGTGTTCAATTTGTAGAGAGCTTACAAAATCTGAGAACTGAGGAGTTGTCTTGCCAATATAAATTTCTAATACAAGAAATTCAAACTCACAGCCACAAAACTTAAGCCTTCTAAAGAAAATTACTCAGGCTTCAGACTGTTCTGTCCATATAGACACTTAACAAGTTGGCTTCATTTGTTAGAACATTATAGGATGTCCAGGACTTACTGGTCAATAAATTATAGATTAAACAAGAATCCATAATACATCTATAATCCACTCGAATGGTTACAGAACCTTTTAAACAAATTAAGGATTGGCCTTGTCAATGTACACCGAGATGCTATGGAAGTCAATACACAGAACTTCAGACAAGTAAATATCAAGCCTTTAAAGAGAATTATATAAACATTGAGTCATTTACTATAGTCATTGAGATTGAAGCAGTCTAATAGCTAACTGTGTCTTTGAGACACTACAAAATAACGGTAGTACTACTTGCAGATTGTCAGACAATCAATTAAAACAGGATCACACTATGAGCTCTATGTTTAGCTCATGAGGCTCTGCTCTTAGTTTTAATTGTTAAATTCCTCTGAGGCAACTTTTTTAAACATTTCTTGAGTTTTGAACAAGATTTTGAAGGTCATCCTACTCCCATCAAATATCTTGCGGTCCCTTGCTACATCTTCCTGGAGAATTCGATGCAGTCTTAGGCTTCATCTATGCCTTATATCTGTAGACATACTAAGGCAAGGTGAATTCAAGATTTAGCAAGACATTCAGTCCTTATGGTTACAAATCACGAGACCTTATCAAGGCGTGCATGATCAATCGGTGATTATTCAATGGAGTCGCATGATTGATATTCAGAATTGTAATGACATTTTCTTTATTTTATCCTTTCTTATCCATGCAGCCAGTTCGCATGAGGACAATTCATTTTATAACTGTTTTTTTCAGATTTATTTTATAGTGAAAATAAATGCATGTAATATGCATGTAACTATTTTTTCAGTTCTTTAATGCTGTTAGCTGTTATACATTTCACAACAGCAGTCAATTATGATGAATAATATATAGAGATGCAGTCAATAGTATTTCATAAGAACTATTATCAATAAAAATTTTCTGTGTTTTTCTTCTCTCAATATTTTTCTGATTCAGTATGGTGTAAGAGCTATCTTCTGCTTTTATTTTCTTTCACCTTAAACATAAGTCAAATATCATCATAACCAAGACTACACAACTAAACCATAAGGTTAGATATCACCAATTTTCATCCCCAGAGTGTAGGTAACTAATCTTGGAGATCAACCCAAGTATGTGACACCCCAAACAGAGAGCCAAAAATTATATTTAATTTCTTTAAATTTTTTTGTATAAGTTTATTGCTTAAGACGTTGGCAGATCAATCATGCCTCGGTCAGTATACCAAGATCTATCACATAGATCATAAAATACTCACAGGAGCGGATTTTTCTTTTTAAATAGATGCAGAGTGAAGGATCAAACAATCAAGTTTATTCGGGCTTTAAGTCTAAGTGTCGACTTCAAGAGGAGCCAATACAAACACAAGGGTGTTGGACAAAATCCAACAAGGAGACAGATTCCTATTTATATTCATATTCAAAATTTAGTTTATTTGGGCATTAAGTCTAAGTATCGACGTCAAGAGGAGCCAATACAAACACAAAGGGTGTTGGACAAAATCCAACTAAAGGGGGCAAAGAAGAACATAAGAGTGCAAATAAAAACAAGGAGATAGATTCCTATTTATATTCATATTGAAAATTTACATTTAAAGAATGTTTACAAACAAAATTTCAGAGCTACTGCTCTGTATTCCCTTCCTACAATGATTTGCATACCTTTCCAAAATTTCAGAGCTACTGCTCTGTATTCCCTTCCTACTCCCTTCCTACAATGATTTGCATACCTTTCCAGAGCTTTCGGAGATAACAGGATACTTCTGTGTACTATAGCTGCTGCTAAACTTCCGTAGTTCTACTACGTGCTGCCTTCTATCTAGCTTTGTCCAATGTTTTAGAGTTGGCCTTCCAGAGCTGTCTTTTCTTTGTGCAATATTCTCTGTTGCTGCTGCAACCTTTCTCTTCCTCTGTTGTTACATTCGTTCTAGCACTGGTCATTACTCTATTTTGTTTTTCTCTATCTTTTCAAAAAAATTTCACTCATTTCAAGTTGACCTAGCAGAATTAACTCTCTGGCAATGTACCTTAACTGTGGCAGCAAGTGTCAGATGTGGCAGGGGTTGCAATTAATGTATTAGATGTAGCTCAAGATTAAATATTTCCAACACTCGCCCTAATCTTGAGCCTTTATGCATATCATTAGCTTTCTGTATTTCTGGAGCTGTCTTGTTGAGAGCTATTTTGAAACTTTCGGAGTTGTCTTGTCCATAGTTATTCTGTCCTTTCAGAGCTGTTCTTCTAGAGCTCTTCTACCTTTCCGGAACTGAACTTCTGGAGCTAAACCTTCCGGAGTTTTTCTGACATTCCGAAACTGAACTTCCGAAGCTGAACCTTAGTGAGTTTGTCTGAGTTTTTGAACTGAACTTCTAAAGCTATACTGAAGCTAACCTTCCAGAGCTGACTCTTCGGAACTATTTTGAGCCCGTCTTTCCAAAGATAAACTTTTGGAGTTGTTTCCTTTCAAGAGTTGGGTCCCTTCTGGAGTTGTCTTTCCGGAGTTGATTTTCGAAGTTGTATATGATACCAAGCTTATCTTTAGGCGTTCAAAGCAATCTTTTGACAGAGTCTTGATGAAAATATTAGTGAGCTGCAACTTGGATTTGTAGAACTGAAGTTCAATCTCTCCATACTATACCAACTCCCTTATGAAATGGTAGAGGATCTCACTATGCTTACTTCGTCCATGGAAGACTGGATTCTTTGTCAGGGCTATTGAAGAGACGACGTCACAAAATATGGTTGTACCATCTTTTTGCTCGTCATTCAAATCCCCAACGATTCGTCTCAGCCAAATAATCTAACATGCTGCTACATTTGCATTTGCTACTATGTACTCAGCGTCTAATGTGGAGAGAAACAATGGGTTGCTTCTTGGATGCCCATGAAGTTGCTCCTGAATCCATGTGGAACACATCCAAATGTGCTCTTCCTATCATCTACACTTCTTGCCCAATCACTGTCTGTGTAACTAGCTAGCTCAAACTCATTAGATGTGGTATATAAAATGCCATAGCCCTTGGTGCCATTGACATCTCAAGATTCTTTTTCCTGCTTGCCAGTGTCTGTCCTTAGGTCTCTCCATGAACCTAGAAATTAGGTTTACCGCATACATTAAATCAAGCCTTGTAGAAGTCAAATACATCAGACTTCCAACGATGCTTTTGTATAGGGTTGGGTTTATTTCATTGCTACTGTCCTCCTTGCTTAATTTCAAACCTATAGTTGTTGGTGTTGGGGTGGGTTTATTGTTCAACATTCTAAACCTTTTCAAAAAAAATTTAGTATATCTAGTTTATGAAATAAATATGCCATGCTCTGTTTGATGGACCTTAATGCCTAGGAGATATTTTATCAAATCTAGGTCTGTCATCTCAAACTCACTTTTCATCACCTCTTTGAAATCAGCAACGAAGAGGTCATTAATTCTTTTGAAAATCAAATCATCTACATACAAAACAACAATCATAATCTCACCATGAACTGCTTTGATGTAGAGTGTGGGCTCACTACTATTTTTTCTAAAGTCATTGCTCAATAGATAGGAATCTATTGTACTGTACCATGGCTGAGCTGCTTGCTTAAGACCGTAGAGAGCTTTTTGAAGCCTGTATACTTTGTCTTCTTGCCCTGGGACTTAATAGCCAGGTGGTTGCTCAACGTACAACTCTTCCTTGAGTACTCCATTTAGGAAGGTTGACTTCACATCCATTTGATATACCTTTCACTTATGTTGGGTTGTTATTGCTAAGATTGCTTGCACTATTTCTAGCCTTGCAACTGGTGCATATATTTCATCATGGTCTCTTACAAGTTGTTTGTAACCCTTGACAACCAGGCTTGTTTTATGCCTTTTGATCTTTCCCTCGACAGTGCTTTTGGTCTTATAGACCCACTTAACTCCAATCACCTGCTTACTCTTAGGTAAACTAGTTAGCTCCCATGTTATATTTCTCTCTATAGCATCCAACTCTTCATCCATGGCCTTACACCACTTTTCCTCTTTCACAGCTTCCTCAAAACACATTGGATCACTATAAGAAAACAATGCAAAATCCAGATTTTCATCAAAATCAGTATACCTTGTGCTATTGTAAATTTCCCTCACGCTCCTTTTTCTTTGTGGCATCAATGAAACGAGCGTATGATCTAAATTTTCGAAGGTGCTAAATTGTTGGGCTAATCAAGAAGGGTGAGCACCAAAATCTTTACCCTGCTAAAAGGTTATGGAGTTGTTGTCTTCTGGAGCTCTACAAAAGTTCCTTCCAGAGCTGCTATCTCTACTATCATTCGGAGGTCCTCCGAAGCTGCTATCCTCCAGAGCTTCTTCATCCTCAAAGACTATTATGACAAAAATACCCATGCAGCTATCCACTGTTTCATCCCATGATTCATTCTCAATGAACTCAACATCCTTGCTGATCACCACTTTCTTGGTGATGGTATTATATAGTTTGTAGGCCTTAGACTCTTCACTGTAGCCTATGAAGATGCATTTTTCACCTTTGTTATCAAAATTTTCTCTTCTCCTTTGGCGTGCAAATGCATATGCCACACTCAAAGATTCTTAGGTGTTGAACACTCCATTTATCATTTGTCCACATTTCTTATGGGGCACCTATTTAATAAGTAAATTGTTGTTGCTACAGCTTCACTCCAATAATCATTTGGCAATCCTTTTGCCTTCAACATGCTTGCTGCCATCTCTGTGATGGTTTTATTTTTCTTTCAACTATTCCATTTTATTGTGGAGTATACCTGTTGTCGTATTTTTGCCCAGGGCAAAATAGCCCAAAAAATCCCATCCTTCTTCCATCATAAATATTCGATCTAAGAAAGCCTAACATGGAAGAAAGTCTCCCTTTAAAAATCCCAAAATTCCAAGTATTTTGCCTTAGTTAGCGAAGTTTGAGGTTTGCGAACTTGTCGGTTTGCCGACTGATTGGTTCATTGACTGGCCGGTTTGCCGACTAAGGGGCCAAAGCGTGACAGTTTTTGTTCAAAGGCAAAGAAAGGAGGCAAGTAAGGACTTTGTTGGCAAAATGTTGAGTTCACAAACTTGCCGGTTCGCTGATTGAAGAAATCTCCGACAGATGGCTAAAAGGAAAATTTCACAAAGGCAAAACATTCTTCAAGGATGCAAGAAAGAGGCCAAGTGTTTTATCAGCAAAGTATTGGTTTGGCGAACCTTAGGTTCGTTGATTGGCAAATTCGCTGACAAAGGTAAGACAAAGATAGAAGAAAGAGGTCGGCGACCAAGGTGTAAAAAGCAAAGACAAAGGCGTTAGTTCGCCAAGTGGAGTATTCGCCAATAGGGCGAAAGGCAAGTCCTCGACTAGGAAAGTGGTTCACGAAATAAATATTTCGCTGACTAAGCAGAGACATAAAGGAGAAAAGAAAAGAAGAGAAAGTTGAAGTGAACTCAGCTAAAGGGGAGGTTTGTGAACCACTAGGTTCACTGACGAATCAGTTTGTCGATGGGGCGATTAGCGAATGAAGCAAAGAAGCACAGAAGCCAAAGGCAAAAAGAATGAAGAAGAGAAGAGAGCTTGATGTTTTGCGAAATGTAGATTTCACTAACCAAAGGGAGATCAAGGGAAGGAAGATACATGGGCAAAACAACGGAGTTCGACATAGGGCAAATTCACTGATAGAGACGATAATGAGATTGTGGATAGGATGCGAACCAGATGTTTCACCAATTTAGCCGATAAAGAGGTAAAATGTGCAAGATTTCAAATTCTCCTAGAATGCCAAAACATAATTGAGATGTACAACCTTTAAAGTGTTGTAAGAGCTTGTAGGACACGGTATCCTAAAAATCAGGCCATTGTTGCAGAAGGAAAAGGACTCATCAATTAATGTTGTAGGCCTGGGCTGAATGAAGGTGGTTGGCACAATAGAAATTATTGTGCTGCTACAAATGGGGGGCAAAAGGTGGATTTGTAGGTACCAGAGAAGAGTTCCAGAACTTCTCTCATCAATGCAGCCATACCCGTGTGTGCAGGTGATCTTCTCCTGCATCTTTTGCAGACCTATCAGAGCATGGCCGTTGTCCCATTTTGGAGGATTTCCTAATGGAGCCATGGGTTGAATTCAATGCAACATGGGTGCACAATCAAATCGATTGACCAGTTTTCAACACCCAGGGGTTGCGCAACAATTTGAAAGCTATATATACATGAGAAAGACGTAATTAGACTGTTAGTTGTTCTTCTAGGTCATTCCACAGGCAAGGAGAGTTTGTTGCAGTTTCAGACCTTGTAATGCATTACAAGAACTAGGCAGATCTGATACATTGTGCTTGAAGCTAAGCCTTTGATGTCTCTGATTGTGGTTCACCTATGAATGTAACTGATTATTTTGTGTCTATTTCTTCTGTAGCGAATATAGTCACTAAAATTTTGCCCCTCTTTATGCTTTTGCACTGTGTTTATTTGAAATTTGTAAGATTATTGTGGATAAAACAGTCCCTCTTATAGTTATAGTTTTCTGCTTCAAACCTCTATTAAAGTTGTAAGTCTGTGTGAATCCATATCAATATTTGAAATCATTGTTGTGTTATGTCAGTTCCAACTAACACTTTAAATCTGGTGTACCACCCCCCTTTTAATTTCAGTATCTTCTCCCCCTTTTCCCTGTGAGGAATAGCATTAGATTTAATTGTCATTCTCTGGACCTTAAGTCCAAAAAGAGGAATCAACCTTCTCTAAAGGTTTGGTCTCAACTACAAGGTCCCACACCTTGAGACCAATCCCATGTTTCATTGCATTTGTTGGAACTGTCAAAAGCTTCAACAACAAGGTGCAAATTCAGGTGATAATAGTTTTGGCACGCTCGGTGGGACTCTCTGCTTTGAGTAAGAGCTGAAATGAGAAATGTTGGTGCTATTCTTGGTTTAATTGCTATTGTGGAAGCATTCAACAAGCACCTGGCAACTCTACCTGTTCAGTACTCGAACCAATTCAACATTTCATGCCTGGAGTGCAGACCAAAGCTTCTTCTTCAAGTAATTTTTGATTCATAGAGCTATCTTTTACTGATTCAAGAAGAAGTAGATTGTCTAGGTCTTGTGTGAGAGAATAGGAGTGTTGTTTCATCTCCTTTAAGAACTCAGTCTACAACTCCTCCAGTTAAATTTCAGTATTCAAGAAGGAGCTTGCATATACCCAGGATTAATTTGAATATCCCCAACATGGCAAGGAACCTCCCTTTTGTTACCTTCAATGGAGGAAGCCCTCTTTACCTAGCACAATATGATGATATCCCTACCTCAGCTCTAAAAGCTATCCCATTTTTTAATGGTGAAAACTCCACCACTCCTACTGAGCATATCCAAGACATTGCTAGTGTATGCTTTGTCCACAATGTCATTGCACACAATGTTGTTGTGCAGCTTCTAGCTTCTTCTTTTAAAGGAAAAGACCTCCAATGGTATAGAGGTTTGCCTGCTAATTCCATCCATAATTGGGATGACATGGGAACAAAACTGTGCCAACATTTTGAAGACAAGAGTGATCACCTGTCTCTGATGGAGCAGTTAGCCACAATCAGATTTCCCATGAGTTCACGGTGGACTTCAACTATAGATTTCAGAAAACATGGGATAGGATCCCATTGTTGGTGAAGCCCTCTCCAAATACTGCATTCATATATTATTTGAAGTCTTTAAATACTGAAATTACTATCATGGTCCAATCCATGGGGGGTATGTCTTACCATATGCCTATGACATAGCTATAAGGGCAGAAAATTGTCTAATCCAGGCTGGAAAAATCGCTCCAAGGCCACCAATGCCCTTATTTCTAGAGGCATCTGTCATGCAGCCTGTTGTAGTGTCGATACCTACAACAATCAACCCTGCTACCCCTCTGATTACACCTACAACTGAGAAGGAAGATGAGAGGGATGCTTTGATCAGAAGATTGAATAATAAATTAGTATCAATGGAGAGACAACTGGCCCAAACCAACAGGTCTTATTAGCCATTCAATCAGGCTTATCAGCAGAACAAACCACTGTATCAAGACAATGTGCAAAGGCAAAATTTGCCTAGTTATATCAGGCCACTAAATGATGTGGGTGTGTGCAAGAAGTTGTGTCCACTTATTGGCCAAAAAGTGGAAGTGTTTTCCCTGATTTTCAGAATTTGTCACATTTGACCTAAAAATTTGAAGCACTTAACGGTGGAATCTTGGAAAAAGTCACTAAATATGAAATGTAGTACTCGGAATCTAGTTTCCAAATATGTAATTTTTTTCAATACCTAGATGATAGAAAGTGATTTTGAATAGGTGTTTCTAAAAACCACTGTTTAAAAGTCACTTTTTTTTTACTATACCATGTACGTGTACGTCATCCATATTTTGACCTAAATAATCATATTTTTCAAAATCCTTTTGGGAAAATATTTGTAACTCACTGAAGCACGTTTTCCATATTTTTTTGTAATTTTTTATTGAATATATTTTTTTTTATTAATTTTTTATTGGCCATTTTTGGTCTTTTAAAAAATCATCGTGTACGTCACGCATAAGATGACCTAAACTTAACATTTTTTGAAATTTTTTTTTTTTAAATTGAAAAGAATTGTCTAAAGTACGTTTTCCTACAATTTTTTTTACAAAAAAATATGTTAATAAAAAGTTATTAAAATACTAAAAAACCCTAATAATTCAAGTTTATAGACCTATTTCATCAGAAATTGATTAAAAAATAGAAAAAATAATCCAATTGTAAAAAAAATTACATATTTAGAATCTACATTGTCTCATCTATAATGGGTTTTAATTTCGTCAAAATATTCTGCAAAATAGACCTTCAGATATATGCCCAAAGTCACTATTTTGTTGTGACATTGACAGGACCTTCAAGTTGCAGGTCAAACCTGGTCCAGAAGTCAGGTTCGGGTCCCCAAACCATTTCCCGAACCGGGTTACAAAGCAAAACCCGAGCTTAAAATTCAAATTTTAAATAACGGGATCCCGTTTCATAAAAGGCTAATATTTTAACCTTTATGAAACGGGATCCCGTTTTATAAAGGTTAAAATATTAACCTTTTATGAAACTCAAAACAGGATCCCGTTTCTTGAAAACGGGATCCCGCTTTTGGCTCGGGATTCCGAAGCAAAACGGGATCCCGTTTTTAAAAAGCGGGATCCCGTTTTGGTTAACCCGATTTCGGATTTTTTTCTAACTCCGAAACTTCCACCTTAAGTGGACACAACTTCTTGCATTTACCCATGTTCATCCTAATGGTGCAAGTACTTACTTTCCTCTTGTGCCCATAAAAAACATGGCTCAGGATAGTGAATGGTGTTATCCATGCAATCAGCCCCACGATCAGAATTTGTGCCAAAGCAGATAGTTCAGTCAAGCTTTGACAGTGTAAAGCCCATCGATAAATTCAGAACAACAAGTCAATTTCAATCAAGAGGTTGAGGGAGGACAAGAGCAAAGGAAGGACAATTCTACCTTGATGAACTAAACACAAGATGATTTATGTGGTGTAATTAAGGCATGAGTCCAATAGCGTTCAACACCAAAGCCAAGAGAAGGGCAACTGAGGATGCATCGACCCCTGCCACTGGTCACACATCTACCTCACATGCATCCCCAAAAGCTGCAAGCAAAGGTGCAGCAGTAGAGACACCTTCAGCGCTAGCGGGCCATTCTACTGGGCGAGTGAATCCAATTCCAGAACTGCAACCTCAAGCCGATCAACAAGCAAAGGTTGACGTTACTACCAAGGTATCCTAGAAGGAAAGTCAAATCCACTTCAGCATCGTTGACCAAATGAAAAAGACTAATCTGAGCATCACTATGTGGGATGCCTTGTTAATCTCGTCACAAAGGGATTTGCTGCAAGAAGCTTTAACAAGCTTCAATTAGCCTGCTGTAGACACAGCAAAAGAAAAAATTGTTGCACTAGCGAACATGTGCCAACCAAAAGAGGAGGCAAGCACAAGCAAAATTAGTAAGCCCCTTCCCTTTTATGTTTCCCTCATCATTGGTGACAAATTGTTACATAATTGCATGATAGATTCTGAGGCGGGTAGCTCAGTGATGCCTAAAGACATAGCTGATAGGTTAGGCTTTAAGTATGAGCTCGTAACAAAAGGTGTAGTACAATTAGATGGCACCACTTTTAATACAGTTGGGATGGTTAAAGATTTGAAGCTTACTCTACGTGCATGCCTTGGTTGCTTTATTTTGCAAGATATTTCAGTCATTGACCTCTCTGCATATTTTGGTATATGCCTATCTAGAGAGTTCACTCTCAAAATAGGTGGGTACCTATCTTTTGATTGGTCCCACATGTTATTCAGAACTAGGTATGACACTAAGGTGACCATTAACGCTGAACCAATATCCAATAATGACATAGAGCCTTATACCCCCACCTCTTTGAACATGAATTGCACAATCCATGATCCAGAAGAGGAGGATAGCCCTATTCATGAAGCTGCCACACCTGTGGAAGAAATTCTCGACATTCAACTTGATGAGTGGGCAAATTTTTTTTGGTTTGATGCCCAAGATCATGTAGAATAAACAAGGCTGGGTACTTATTATATCCATGAAGAGGATTGCATCATCCCTAACCTTGAGAAATCAACAACAAATCCTAGTGGGGTATGGCAGTTATATTTTGATGGCTCCATGAGTAAAAATGGAGCAGGTGTTGGGGTTGTACTAATTTAGTTGTACCAATAATGTAGCTGAGTATGAAGCCTTAATTCAGGGTATGTAGCTGCCACAAAAGAGGGGAATACAAATTTTACAGGCATTTGGTGACAGTGAGTTGGTTGTTCACCAAATTAGATCACAAAGTGCTTTAAGGAATGACTTGCTGAAGTCATATAAACACAGGGTCTAAGATCTGATTGAAGACTTTGATGCCTTCAATATCTAGGCAGTGCCTAGAGGAAGAAACAAGGTCGTTGACATGCTAGCTATAGTTGGTGCCCAGTTTGATATTCCTAAGAATGTCAAACAAAACTTAGATCAGCATGTGAAAGTTGTTGTGCGGCCTGCTGTTCCTGATAACATATCTAGCTGACAAGTATTTGAAAATGACTAGCAAATTGTCAATTTCTTGCAAGATGAGGCAGAATTTGCTGCCAATAACCAGTCAATATTGCAAGAGTAGTATGGTGACTAAGTGATCCAGTTGAAGACCAACAAACTCTCCAGGGGATTGGTCACTTTAGAGAACATATTTGATGTTGATGATTAACCTAAAAAGGAGAAGATGAACATGACAGTAAAAAAAGAGGACTATGAAGAGGTGGAAATCACACAGGGCAAATTTCTAAAATATGGCAAGGTATGTGATCAAGCTGAAAGACAAGATTTTGTTGAACAAGTTGTAATGAATTTGATGATTTAATTGCTTGGGATTATAGGGATCTAATATGCTTTGACCCTAGTTTAATTTAGTATACCATTGATTTAGACCCCAATGCCAAACCTGTCTGCCAAAAGCAAAGGCCTTTCAACCCCAAAATAGAACCATTAATGAGAAAAGAGTTATTTAAGCTCATAGAAGCCAAAATCATTTATCTAATTAAACATTCCTCTTGGGTGGCTAACCTAGTTCTAGTTAGGAAAAAGAATGGGGAAATCAGACTATGTGTAGACTTTAGAGACCTAAATAAGGCTTCCCTTAAAGACCATTATCCAGTCCCTTCAATGGAACAAATCCCCCAAATAGTGGCAAGAGCTAAAAGATTTTCACTCCTAGATTCTTGTAAAAGAATTAGACCAGTATAAGACAACCTTTACCACCAAATGGGGTACCTTGGCTTATCAGAAAATGTTATTTGGGTTGACCAATGCTGGAGCAACCTTACAAAGAGCAATGGATTTGGCCTTTAAAGGCTTAATCAATGATATTATTTTAGTGTATCTTGATGATTTGATTGTATATTCTAAGCATGTAGCTGACCATTTAGGTCATTTGAGAAAATTCTTTGAAAGATGCAGAGAATATGGTGTGTCATTGAAACCAAAGAAATGTGTATTTGCTATCTCGAAAGGCAAATTATTGGGACATGTAGTCTCAAAGGAAGGACTTGCCATTGACCCTGAAAGGACCAGTGCCATTATGTCTCTCTCCCTTCCTAGTCATAAGAAGGGCCTGCAAAGTTTTTTGGGCAAGATTAATTTCGTGAGAAGGTTTATACCAAAATTTGCTTCAATGGCAAAACCCCTCACCGCCATGCTTTAGAAGAATGTTGCCTTCACATGGTCAAAAGAAAGCATGGATAGTTTTGAAGCTATCAAACAAGACATGTTGCACATGCCCCTACAATGATAAACTTGAACTATGAGAAGGATTTTATTCTTTACACCTTTGGAGGCAAGGAGGGCATATCAGCAGTCTTGATGCAACAAAATAAAGAGAAGTTGGAGCAGCCAATTGCTTTCTTCAACTAGCCTCTCAAAGAGTATGAGCTAAGGTATGATTTTATTGAGAAACAGGTGTTTGTTGTGGTGAAAGCACTCAAAAAATTCAGACACATGCTTTCAAACAACAAGATACAGTTGATGGTGAACGTAAAAGAATTCCTTTTGAGCAGAGATATCAATGAGAAGAGGGATGGGTGGATCACAAAAGTCATGAAGTATGATGTCAATATCAACATCACCAAGCTGGTATGAGGCAAAGGCCTGCATGAGCAGATGGCCGTGGACTTTGAAGCCAGATATGACACTATATGCCTTGAACAGGTGCAACTAGCTGATTCCCATGCCCCATGCAACTGGTACCATGATATGGCCACCTTTCTATAGTCAATTAGATGCCCAGACAAAATGAATCAAACAAAAAGAAGGTATTTCAGACTACAGTCCATTCCTTATGTTCTTGTTGATGGTGTCTTGTTTAGGAGAGACATCAATGGAGTTCTTCTCAGATACAGTGCACAAGATCAGACCCCTAGGGTGTTTGAAGAGTTTTATAATGGCCCTACTAGTGGCCATTTTTCACCAAGACCAACTATTGTTAAAATCATGAGGGTTGGTTATTACTGGTCCAACTTGTTCAGAGATGCGCATAGATGGGTAAGGAAGTGCAAGGAATGTGTATTATTTGTAGGTAAACAAAGGTTGGCAGCTCTTCCCTTGCACCCAATTCAAACTAATCAGCCATTTGCCCAATAGGGCTTGGACTTCATTGGGATGATTAATCGACCGTCCAGTGTTGGTCATAAGTGGATTTTAGCAGCCACTAATTATTTCACAAGGTGGACAGAGGCAGTTGCTTTGAAGTATGCCACATAGGCCTCTATTTTAGATTTCCTTTAGGGTATAGTTACTAGATTTGGTGTTCCATTCACCATTATTTCTAATAATGCTAAGGCCTTTGTAGGCACAAAAATCAGTGAATGGGCAGTTGAATATGGGATTTATTTGAAGACGTCCTCCAACTACTACCCTCAAGGGAATGGTTTGGCTGAGTCTACAAACAATTTAAGCTTGATCAAGATTATCAAAAGGACAATGGAAGATAATTAGAGAACTTGTCATTCCAAGTTAAAGAAAACTCTCTGGGCTGATAGGATCACCCCCAAGAGGGCCATAGGCAATTCGCCCTTTATGTTGGTTTATGGAAAGGAAGCAAGGCTTCCACTGTCACTAGAATTGTCTTCCCTTCAGTTGGCGCAACAATTGGAACTGCTAGAAAATGATGTTATGACAGTCAAGTTTTCTGACATGATGGAACTTGAAGAAAGAAGAAATGCTGTCATGAAGATGTTATGGAGTAAAAAGCATCCCTATGCCTTTTTACCTCCTAGTTTAGCTCCCAGGTTCTTGTGTTTACACTTTACAAGCTTAATACTTATCCTGAAGCAATTTCCCCTGAAACCCATGTCAAATGGGACTTAGGGGCCCATCTTAAACATTAATCAAGACCAAAAAAGGGCCTTGGGACTTAGGTGCCTGTGCCCAAGTCCAGGATGATTTGTCGTGATCCAAATTTATATGTGTCAGCATAGGACCTTTAAAAAGGTTTCCCTTTGTTGGCCTTTTCAATTTAACTTATGAAAGTTAGTGGGAATGCGTATATAAGTGATTTTATGTCTAAACATTTTACACCTAGATGGATAATGCAAACTTGTGATATTGAGCTAAGGAATTTCAAGACATTCATTGTGTTGTAGAGCAAAATTGTGTTGTTATTGTGTTTTTTTGTTGCAGATTTGGCTTCATCAATCCATCTCCTCATGATTTGAAGGATCTTCATCTCCGTGAGGATTTCACCCCTAACGTGACATCTATTTGTGTTTCAATCATTTCATTTCATCATTGGATTTGGCCTCTGCCCTCTTTAGGAACACACTCTATCTAACAACGGTGTTGGAAGACTTGAATTACATTCTGAGGCTTGATCGAGGCAAACTCCTAAACACCACAACCCCCAAACCCCTCTTTTTGTGATTGTAGGTTACAGGTGTAGGATTTGGGAAAGTGCAGGGGTAGAGAAGCAATTCAGAGGATAAGGATTCGGGATCTGGAAGAAAATTGCTGATATTTTACTCTACTGGACTAGGGTGCCCGCCCCGTAGTCCTCCCAACAAGATTTTCCTCAAACTCAGGAACAGGTTATAGTCTGACACTGCTCACTGCTCTGGATCTGCAGAAAAATTGCCCTATCAGACTTGGGCACCCGCTCTGTAGTCGACAAAGTCTTCAATTTCGGAAATCCAACTTCTGGTATATTTCTGATCCTTCCTGAGTGTCTTCCTGTTTGGTTTTCTATAGCATTATGTTCATCTGTACCCAATTGCATTGTAATTAGGGTTTGAGGCTTATTCGAATTAGGGTTTGACAAATCTCTCAATCTAATCAACTTTCCATATCATTCCTGAGTACACCAACCTGTAGCTGAGTCCTCATTCATTTGTAGTGACTTGGCTCAGTTGTTGTCCTTGAGTGTTAGTGTGAAAGGAGGGTTTGATTTGATAGATCTTAACACTATCCACCATCTTCCCCTTTTTCATACATAATAGAAGACTCTTGAGACCCATCAAGATCAGGTCAAGAGGACCTTTGATAGAAAATTAGTTGACAGTCTTCCAAGAGGGAGATTTAGTGCTAAAATGGGATGAGGACAGAGCTTAGGGTGGGAGGCATTCCAAATTTGATTCCTTATGGAGTGACCCATATATCATCACTAGTTGCAAGCAAGCCAATGCCTTCCAAATCTCCAAGCTAACTGGTGAATCACTCCCAATCCCAGTGAATGCGATTCATCTCAAACCATACTTTTGAGTTTGGTTTTGGGATTCTTGTAAATAATTAGAGTAGGTCTTGTTTCTGTTTTAGGTTTCCTTTCCTCTAAGTGCTCTTGCACAGGCTGCATTCTCATTAGGAGATTGTCTACCTTGTTTTCTGTTTTGCTTTGTTTTCTAGAGGCAGTTTTCAGTTCTGTGATCATGTTAATGTAATTTCCCTTCTGACTCTGTGCCAAATGGATTGATAAGGCCAATCGATCCATGTGTTTAGTAGGCAAACACCCCTGCATAGTTGCCAAAATGTTGTCATATTTTTGCCCAAGCCAAAATAGCCCAAAAAATTCCATCCTTCTTCCATCATAAATATTCGATTGGAGAAAGCGTAACATGGAAGAAAGTCTCCCTTTAAAAGTACTAAAATTTCATGTATTTTGTCTTTGTCTTATTCCTTAGTCAGCAAAGTTTGAGGTTTGCGAACTTGTCGATTCACTGACCAGTTCGCTGACTAAGTGGGCCAGAGGGCGACGATTTTGTTGAAAAGCAAAGAAAGGAGGCAAGGCCTTTGTCAGAAAAATGTTAGGTTTGTGAACTTGCCGGCTCGCTAATGTAATGTCCCCTTTTTAGCTGATGTTGTTTGCGGATAGTTTAGCCTATTCCTGACCCTCGTAGGCTAATGTACATGGTTAGGGGGTCTTCTTGAGGCAGTCACCTGGTCGATGGTTGGTTTCTTGGATTCAGTTGGATGGGAAAAATAAGGGAGATAATAATTAAATTAATTATTTGTAAGGTTATTAAATAAATAAATATTATAAAGTGACCTTATATTTAATTAATTTAATAAAGTGACTTAAATAAATATTATTACATAAAGTCACTAAAATAAAATAATATTATTTTTCTAGAAGCTTCTTGAAGTGGGATTGAAAAAGTATAAAGGAAGGGGCAAGGCAAGCTTCCAGGCATCCGATTATTGTCATTTGCATTTGATAAGTTTTGTGGAGCCAAGGGTTTCTGCATATTTGGTCTTTGGGAACGAAAACTCCCATAGATTAGCATAACTGAGGTGGTAAAATATCCTCCGAAGGGTTGCAAATTGGAAGGGATACTTCAGTCCTTTCATTTGTGCTTAAATCTGCAGTATTAACTAAGGGTTTGGAGGTATTAATTTGCAGATCATAAGTGTTTCTATTGGCTGCTACAGTGCTGTGAATAGTGCCACTACAGTGACATGAACAATATGCTACAGTGATCGCTACAGTGTTTGCTACAGTACGCTACAGTATTGCTACAGTGCCATGAACAGTAGCGCTACAGTACCCCCCGTGAATAGTGAAATGCTATAGTGTGTGAATAGTGTCACGCTACAGTACCCCGTGAATAGTGAAAATGCTACAGTGACGTGAATAGTGTCGCACTACAGTACCGTGCCATCTACATCAGCATTTGTCATGCCAAATTGCAGTCAAAGGTCTGAGGTATAATTGCTGCCATTAATGTTGTATTGTTATGGACGTTTGATGTAAATGTTTTTGAATGCCAAATCATTGTAATCAGATTATTGAGCACCATAATTAATTGTATGCAAATCAAAATTTCAGTATTAAATATCAAGTTGAAGTTGAAAGGTTGCATGGCACGTGTTTGACAAAATACCTATTAGTTGTGGCTTCATATTTGCATAAGTTTCAGTCTTAATAGAGTTGGGAGTTCACATGTCAATTGTTTGATATGATGTCATATGGTTGTAGTTGTACATGCATTTCATTTTCAGTCACTTGGAGTCTTGAAGATTGCATGCCAAGTGTTTGTAAAAATGCTATTTGGCTGTAGGTGCACATTCTTCATATAGAGTTCAAGTATTTGTTTTAGAAAGGTCAAAAAGAATTGCATTTTCACCTTAGACCATTGCCTAGACATTGTAGCTTTAAATTGCAAGCAAGCAAACTGAAAAAATACAGAGACAGCAAATTAAGAGGTTGTGTGCAAAGTGTTTGATGATATTCCTTGAGCCTCCAATCAGCAAATTGAGGTCTGAATTGTCAAGGGATATTACAACGGACCAGCTGGTTTCGCCGATTGAAGAAATCTCTGACAAGGGGGCTAAAAGGAAAATTTCGCGAAGGCAAAACGTTCTTCGAATGCAAGAAAGAGGCCAAGTGTTTTATTGGCAAAGTATTGGTTTGGCAAACCTTAGGTTTGCCAATCGGCAAGTTCACCGATCGATGAATTCACCGACAAAGGTAAGACAAAGATAGAAGAAAGAGGTCAGCGACCAAGGTGTAAAAAGCAAAGACAAAGGCGTTAGTTCGCCAAGTGGATTATTCACCGATAGGGTGAATGGCAAGTCCTCGACTAGGAAAGTGGTTCACGAAATGAAAATTTCATTGAATAAGCAGAGACAGAAAGGAGATAAAGAAAATAAGAGAAATTTGAAGTGAAGTCGGCTAAAGGGGAGGTTCGTGAACCTAGCTCGCGAACCGCTAGGTTCACCGACAAATGAGTTTGCCGATGGGGTTATTAGCGAACGAAGCAAAGAAGCCAAAGTAAAAAAGAATGAAGAAAAGAAGAAAGCCCAATGGTTCACAAAATGTAGATTTCGCTGACCGAAGGGAGATTAAGGCGAGGAAGATACAAGGGCAAAACAGAGGAGTTCGGCATAGGGCAAATTCGCCAACAGAGACGATAATGAGAATTTGGATAGGCTACGAACCAAATGTTTTTCTAATTGAGCCAATAAAGAGGTAAAATGTGCAGGATTTCAAATTCTCCCAGAGTGTCAAACAAAATTGAGATGTACAACACTTTAAAGTATTGTAAGAGCTTGTAGGACATGGTATCCTAAAAATGGGCCATTGTTGTAGAAGGAAAAGGTAATCATCAATTAATATTGCAAGCCTAGGCTGAATGAAGGTGGTTGGCACAGTAGAAATTTTTAATGTGTTGATACAAATGAGGGACAAAAGGTGGATTTGTAGGTACCTTAGAAGAGTTCCAGACCTTCTCCTATCAATGCGGCCATACCCGTGTGTGCAGGTGATCTTCTCTTGCATCTTTTGTAGACTTGGCAGAGCATGTCTGCCATCCCATTTTGCAGGATTTCCTGACGGGGCCATGGGTTGAATTTAATGTAGCATGGATGCACAATCAAATCGATTGACCAATTTTCAACAGTTAGGGGCTACACAACAATTTGAAAGCTATATATACATGAAAAAGACGTAATTGGATTGTTAGTTGTTCTTCTGGGTCATTCCATGAGCAAGGAGTGTTTGTTGCAGTTTCAGACCTTGTAATGCATTAGAAGAACTAGTCGGATCTGATACATTGTGCTTGGGAATGAGCCTTTGATGTCTTTGATTGTGGTTCACCTATGAATGTAACTGGTTATTTTGTGTCTATTTCTTCTGCAGTGAATTCTTCTTTTGTAATGTATATTTAGCCTTCATGATCAATATAGTCATTGATATTTTGCCTCTCTTTATGTTTTTACACTGTGTTTATTTGAAATCTATAAGCTTATTCTGTGGATAAGACGATCCCTCCTGTAGTTACAGTTTTCTGCTTCAAACCTTTGTTAAAGTTGTAAGTTTGTGTGAATTCATATCAATATTTGAGATCATTGTTGTGTTGTGTCAGTTCTAGCTAACACTTTAAATCTAGTGTATCACCCCTTTCTAATTTCAGTATCTTCTCCCCCTTTTCCCTATGAGTAATAGCATTAGATTTCTAGTTGCCATTCTCTGGACCTTAAGTCCAAAAATAAGAACTAGCTTTCTCTGGAGGTTTGGTCTCAACTGCAAGGTCCCACACGTTGAGACAAATCCCATGTTTCACTGAATTTGTTGGAACTGTCAAAAGCTTCAACAACAAGGTGCAAATTCAAGTGATGTGAATTATTTCTCTATGCCTTCATTCTTGCAAAAGTTCATAAATTCTTTGAAGATGTACTCTCCCCCTCTATTCATTCTAAGGAATTTGATATAGTGGCTTCTTTGCTTCTCAGCCAGTGCCTTAAATTCCTTGAATTTCTCAAAGGCTTCAGATTTATTCTTCAAGAAATAAACCCATGTGTTTCTGTTATAATCATCTATGAAGGTCATGAAATAAACATTGCCGCCAAGGGTATGGGTTTTCATGGGACCACACAAATCTGAACAGACCAACACTAATTGTGCTCTTTCTCTTCAAGAATACCCTGATTGAAAGGGTTGCCTATGTTATTTACCTAAAATACATGCTTGACATTTTCTATCGGGCTCTACAATTGTTGATAGCCCCCTAACCATACCTTTTCTAGATAAAAGACTTAAAATATTATAAATGTCCATACCTCAAATGTCAAAGCTTGGATGGTTTCTTTGATGGTTGTCTTGAAGGTTGACTACTGTGGGCTTGTTGACTGTGTTGGAAGTGGGATTTGCATTTTGAAGGGGAACATCAGGTTCTTCATCATTTGAACCACTGTAATCACTTTCTTGCTTCCATCCTTGTTGAAGATGGTGCATTCCCCTTTCTCCATCAAGATTCTTATAACCATTTTGGACCATCTGCCTGATACTCAATAGGTTATGTTTTATGCTTGGGGCATAATAGACATCCTAGATCTGTCTTCTCTCACCTTGCTTGGTTTGGACGATGATAGTGCCTCTTCCCATGACAGAAACTTTTTCTTTGTTCCTCATCATGATTTTAGTCTTCATGGTGTCATCCATGGAGGCAAGTAGATTTTTGTTACCACTCATGTGGTTGCTACATGCGTTGTCCAAATACCAGACCTCAACACTGCTCAGCTGAGCAAGATTGTATACAATAAATACCTTTGATTATTTTTCAGTTTGAGACTTGTTATCATTTGCTACATGAGCATTTTGACTCCCTTGGTTGGTCATGTTGTTTCTTCCTACACTCACTAGCATTTTGACTCCCTTTGGTTTGAATTGTTCTTCTTCTTCTTGTTTTGGGAGTCTGGCTATGAGGTGTTGTCCTCCTCTTGGTTGTTTGAGTCTCATTTTGTGAAGTCACCTCTTCCTCTGCCTCTTTGACCTTTTCCTTTGTCGTTCCTTCCTCTTCCCCTGCGTCACACTACTTTGAGCTTTGAAGGCTTGCTCTAGGGAATGAGCGGATCTATTTAAATGATGCTCATGGGTTTGTAGTGAACCCATCAGCTCATCAACCATCATCTTTAAGAGTTCCTTGGCCTCTTCTATGGCAGTGACTACAGGGTCAAATCTAAAGGGAAGACTCCTAAATATTTTCTCAAAAATCCTTTGCTCTTCCATAATTTCTCCATTGATTCTTAAATGGTTTATCCAGGTGAAAACCCTTGTATACAAGTCTAAAATAGACTTTCCATCTTTCATTTGAAGAGCTTCAAAATCTCTCCTTAGCATCTGGACTTTCACTAGCCTCACCTTGTCAGTCCCTTTGTAGGTGTTTTAGAGAATCTCTCATGCCTTCTTTGCATAGTTAGTTGTTATTTAGGGGAAAATAGCCTTTGTCAAGGCTGCCTCAATCAGACTAAGGGCTTTTGCATCCTTCATCCTTTTCTCCTTCAACTGATTCTTTTGAGCATTTGTCAATTTGGCATAAGCTCCTTGATCAGTCACATCCATGAAACCACTGACCACTAATTCCCACAAATCATTTGCAACCAAAATGGTCTTCATCTTCTTTGCCCAAACATCATAATTTTTTCCATCAAACATCGGTGGCTACTATCAAATCATGTTGTCTCCTCCGGCCATTTTACTAAATTTAGGGAAATCTGCTAATACCTAGAAAATCTAGGGCTCTGATACCACTCTGTTGGACATAATCCAACTAAAGGGGGCAAAGAAGAACAAAAGAGTGCAAACAAAAACAAGGATTCCTATTTATATTCATATGAAATATTTACATTCGAAGAATATTTACAAACAAAATCTTAGAGCTTCCCTTCGTACAATGATTTGCACACATTTCTGGATCTTCCGGAGATAACATCATACTTCTGTGTACTTCCATAGTTCTGGTTTGGACTTTTGTAGTTGCTGCTAAAATTCTGTAGGTTTGTTGTGTGTTGCCTTCTGAATCTTTGTCCAATGTTCTGGAACTGGCTTTCTAGAGCTGTCTTCTCTCTATGCAGTATTCTTTGTTGCTGCTGCAACCTTCCTCTTCTTCTGCTGCTAGATTCATTGTAACTCTGGCTATTCATTCCTCTATTTTGTCTTTCTCTGTCTTTTCAAAATCTTGCCGCTCAATTCAAATTGACCTACCAGATTAAATATTTCCAACAAAGGGAATGGGCCCACCATTTTGGTGTAGCCAATGGAGACACATGCCATCACATGATTCGACCTCTCTATGATGCCATCCCATGTGAGCATTCACATAGACACTCTAGCATGACACGCCTTTCCTTCAAAATACATGGCAAAATATCTTACAATTGTTTATCAATTATATTAACATAGAATGCATAAATGATCTTACAGGAGGATTAAGGGATTTCAACAATTAATGATTGGCTTTGCCAATATAAAAAAGGTTGTTAGAGATCAAAGAACAAAGTTATAATCATAAAGTCATTAAGCCTTCTAGAAGAATTATACATTTGCCAATAGTATAGATGGAGAAAACAAGTTACCATTTACTTACATGCAATTTGTAACTTTCCCAAGAGGGAGTCATATTGACATAGAGTTATTAATTATATATTCTCACCATTCAAACCATGCATCATGTATTTGTACTCTCCTATAGTAATAGGAACAACATTGTCATCCTTGCATAATTTACTATTCAAGCACTTTAAGAATGATGGCTCTGTGTAAATCTATTAGTAACACTAAGGGCAATATCCACGAATTATGACTCAATTCTTCTAGAAACTTTTTCTATTACTTCGTTACTTCAAAACATAATTTGAAGATAGCTCATCCTCTTATGAATTGGTGGTCCTATCTCACTTTCTTGGAGGATCTAAAATAGTCTTAGGCCTCATCTATCTCTTATACCCATAAACATACTAGGATAAGGTCAATCTAGAATTCTTCTAGAGAATCAACCTTATTAGCTACAAACTCAATTAGACTTTAAACACAAATTGATATCATGGTCATAACCAATTCTATATATATAAATAAAATCATGGGATTATATATCACTAATTTTCATCTCTAGAGTGCAATTTTCTTCACATGAAGGCCAACTCAAGTACTAGGCCTAGTTTTCCACTTGAATGCCTTCATAACGGGGTATTCATCTTCAATGGGTGTTAAGGATTGTGGTGGGTTCCTAGTATTGTGGTTAGTATTTATGTTGACTAAGATGTGCTGATGTTGTAGTAATTGTAGTGTAGCATACATGGTTTGACTGCATGTGGCAGTGCTATGACAACAATTGTAAGGTATCTAGAAGAACTCACAACCACATAGGTGTTTAGTACTTGTTGGAAGCATGATCAATGATGCAGGGACATTTGTAGAAGAATTGGTGAGAATGCAACATGATTTGAGGGCAAGGTACTGTTTTGGAAGATGACACAAGGTACTACAAGTTGTTAGAAGTAATGTTATGTTAGTATGAGTTACCAAAAGTGAGAAGATGGTAGTAGTGGCTATACTAGAAACATACATGTGTACCAACAGTGTAAAGGTTGTAACTATTGATTCATAGTATGTGGCAATGATAGAGTATACAAGATGATCATACATGTGGGGGTGTCATACTCGGTGTTATTTGTAGGTTGCAGTATCTTCTTCAACTAAACCTATAGGTATGTCTAATGAGGATTGGTTAAAACTGGATAAGAAAGCTAAAAGTACAATTTGGTTATGTCTTTTAGATTCTGTGTTAATGATATGTCTTAGGAGAAGACAACAAAATCCTTGTGGAGGAAGTTAGGTATGTTGTAACAGTCTAATAGCCTTGTAAATAAATTTGTTTTGAAGAAGTTATATTGTTTGAAATTAGGGAGGGTGGCTACGTAACTGATCATTTGAATAGCTTTAATATGATAGTAAGTCAACTTGCACCAATAGGAGTCAAGATAGATGAAGAGGACAAATGCATTTTGCTAGTTTATTCCTTACTAGATTCTTGGGATAACCTTGTGATGTCTATAAGTAGTAATGGTACCGTGCACTTAAATTGGAAAATGTGATTAACATTTTTTTAAGTGGAGAAACTAGAAAAAGGTCCATGAAAGAGAAATATTTTGATGCTCTTCTAGTAAGAGGCAATTCAAAAGAGAAGAGAGGTAAGAAAAAGACATGAGATAAGAAGTCTAAGGGGAAAGGCAAGTTGAAATGTCTAGATAAGTTTAAGGTAAAATGATAGAATTGTGGAAAGAAGGGTAACATAAAGGAGTGTAAGTCCAAGAAGAATGATGACTTCTCTAATAATCCTTTAACACTGATGAGTATAAAGTGGTGCTTTTATGTTTACTAATATTGTTGGTGATGATTCCTAGTTCATTGATTCAGGTGCTTCTTTTCATATGACACCACATAGGGAGTGGAGTAAACTAAAAGTGATGAAGGGAAAGTATTTCTCAGTGCCAATATTTTTTTGAAGATTGTTGGTCAAAGAAAGGTTGAAGTCGTTTTCATAGATGGTAGAGTATAGACACACAAATGTACTACACATACCTAGTTAGGCAAGAAACCTTGTATTTGTGTCCAAAATGGCTAATGTATAAGTACATGTCACTTTTGATGGAAAAGGGTGTAGATTAGCTAGAGGTAATTTTGTGTTTGCAAAACCTAGGTATTACATGGTACTCTATATGGACTGAATGCATCAACTTTATCAAGTTTTGCCAATGTTACTACAATTGAATCAGTGATATTGTAGCATTTGTGGTTAAGTCGTTTTAGTGAAAAAGGATTAAAAAACTTACTGAGTAAGGATATGGTAAATGGTCTTGTTGGTAGTTTTGTTGGTTTTGACTTTTGTGAGCATTGTGTGCTCAGAAAATAGATTAGAGTGTGGTTTAACTTGGTGAAAGTTCAGAACTGTGTCACACTTTTATAAAGGAACGACCAACACAAACATATTTTTCCAACTTAAACGAAAAAAAATCATAGTATATAAACTAATAAAATGTAGAAATTTTAATGTAGTTTATGCTTATAATTTGAATTTAAAAAAAAAAAATAGGTGGATATTTTTTTTTATAAATTTAATTGATGAATTTTAAATTTTGATATTTTTCAGAAAAAATGACATTGATGGGACGTCAAGAAAAATATAGAAAAATTAATTTTTTTTCTTTAGATTTTTTTTCCTAATTAGCCAACTCCAATATCTAGTGCATGGAAAAAAACTTTAATTTTTGATAAATGTTTTATTTTTTAAAAGTTTTTAAAGTCAATTTTAATCAAAACAGAGTAGTTTCCATGGGACGTCAACTTTTTTACAATATATAATTTTGTTTTAAAAACAAAAAATACCCTTTTGGAGAGGATTCTCACCTCTAGTGAACCATATATTTTTCAATTTTTTTTAGTTTGTTTTACCTATTTATTTTTAATTTCTAATTAGTTGCATGTTTGATTATAATAACCTACTTGCAATAAATTTAAAAATAATCCTAATAAATCTTATCAAAATATAAAAAATATATATATTTCTAAGATCTAGACTCCAACATTTACCAAAGGGTATTTTTAAATTTTATTGAAAATTCCCTTTGGTTGGATAAATTTATAGTTGAACTTGAAGTTTTGTTCAATTTGTTGTAAAAGGGGGGGTTGGCTACCACATGGGATGCCACATAGACAGTTTCAAGCGAGATTGTATCACTCGAAAAAGTTCCAGGCAAAACTTTCTCACCCGAAACCTTAAATGTAAACAAACACATTTTTAAAAATTTAAATCGACTTTTATATGGTTTTAAAATTTGGGCAAAATTGTTTAGCTCGAAACTATTCATGCCACACAATGCCACATAAGTGCTATGTGGTTCTGGGTGGAACCCTTTCTATAGAAACTATTTATTTGGCCGAAAGTGTTGCACTTCAACTTTTACCCAACTCTTTAAGCACTAGAGAAGAGGAGATTCTGGAGGTGATACACAATGATGTGTTTGGTCCTATGGATATCCCATCCATTGGTAACTCTATACTATTTTCATTCACTGGGGATTATTCTATAGGTATACTTGGATATATGGTCTTTGAAACAAGTCTATGGTGTTTCTGAAGTTTAAGGAGTTTAAAGCTCTCGTTTAGAATTAGACTACTAAGAAAATAAAGGTGCTTGGGATAGATAATGGTAGTCAATTATGCTCTAAAGGGTTTGGTGTATGCATGTTGGGATTATGAAGCAAAGGACTAACAGGCATATACACTATAGTAGAGTGGGGTGGAAACAAGATTGAACAAAACTTTTCTTGATTAGGCTAGGATTGTGTTAAGAAGTGTAGGCCTAGGGTAGGAAGTTTGGGTGGAGGTGATTAGGGTAAAAGTTCAGAACTGTGTCACACTTTATAAAGGAATCAACCAACACAAATATATATTTCCAACTTAAACAATGAAAAAGTCATATGTATGTTTTGAATTTTAAAATGACAAACTAATGAAATGTATAAATTTTAATGTAGTTTATGATTATAATTTTTTTTTAAAAAAAAATTAGTTGGATATTTTTTTGTAAGTTTAATAGATGAATTTGAATTACTGATTTAAAAAAAAAAGTGGCATCGATGGGACGTCAATAAAAATATAGTAAAATTAATTTTTTTTCTTTAATCTTTTCTTCCTTATTAAGACAACTCAAATATCTAGTGCATGGAAAAAAATTATTTTTGATGAATAATTATTTTTTAATAACTTTTTAAAGTCAAATTTTATTAGAATGATATAGTTTTCATGAGACGTCAACTTTTGTACATTTTTTTAATTTAAAAAAATACCCTCTTTGAGAAGATTTTCACTTTTAGTGTGCTATATATTTTTCAAAATTTTAAATATATTTTACCTATTTATTTTTAATTTTTAATCAGCGACATGCTTGATTATAATAACCTACATGTAAAAATAATGCTAATATAAATAATCAAAATATTAAAAAAATTATATAACCTAGTTCTAGATTCTGAGATCTACCAAAGGGTTTTTTTAGATTTTTATGAAAGTACCTTTTGGTTGGAGAAATTTGGAGTAGAACTTGAAATTTTGTTCAATTTTTTGAAAATAAGGGGGTTTGCTGCCACATGGGATGGCACATAGGCAGTCCACCTGTTGTGTGGTCTCACAACATGCCCCATTTTGCCTTAGCAAAATAGGGACCCAACCTTTTGCCTGGCTTTGCTTGTGTGTTTTTCGTTGTTGTGCGGTATGGTAAAATGTCATGTCCCGATCCTCCCAAAATTCAAGGTCTGAATCTTCTTTTGCAAAGGTTACCAATGGACGAAGGATCAAATTTAGAGCAACTTTGCCTTTTGCATCATGTTAAAATTCCCTAAAATGAGCAAGTTAGACACGGTCAAAGTTATGGTCAAAGGGATATTTCTCACATGGACATTTTGGATAGGCATATTTCACATTCACCAAATATCCATATCCCTTCCGAATATCCATATTTACGGTATTGGTCTTGACTGGTACATATATTACACTTTAGATGCCTAAATCATAGAGTCAGACTCGAAATGGTTGTTAAATTGAATTAAATCAATGGTCATATCCATGGGTGGGATATTAGTCTAATTAAGTATCCAAATATCCATATCCCCCTTTTAGCCATGAAATTTATAGTGACAGGTTGTGAGGTCGTCAGTCATCCGAATTCAATATGGATATTTTGCACTTACCAAATATCCATATATCCTTGTTGAAATATCCATACCCTGATGACGTCTTTCGATTTTGTCCCATGGAAACATCTTAAGTTTGGCTGATGTCATCCAGATATATAGACTTGGATACTCAATGTCAAATATCCATACATGAAATATCCATATCCTTGCTTTGTATTAAAGTCTAAGCCCCTTAGTAAAATTTTGGCCCCTCTTTACCTAGTAGAAAGATGTTTTAAGTGCATATGGTGGGTCTCGAGGTTCCACGTGGCAAGACTTAAACAATATTCCGCTGCTCTGCGGGTCTCCATTTACTGTGTTGTTCTCTGTCCATGGAAGCGCAGGGAAGGGCCATGTGTCCTTACTGTTGCCGTAGGTTATGGTCGGTCCCGAGGTGCCACGTATCGAGGCTTAAACAATATTCTGTCGCTCCGCAGGTCTCCATTTATTGCGTTGTTCTATGTCCGTAGAAGCACGAGAAAGGGCCACGTGTCCTTACTGTTTCCATAGGTTATGGTGGGTCTCGATATATTTGTGTGGAAAAGACTTAAATTGTATTCTGTCATTCTGCGGTTCTCCATCCACTGCGTTATGTTATGCTCATGGAAGCATGGGGAAATGCCACGTGTCCTTACTACTGACTTTTCAATAGGGTATTCTACATAGGGATATTTTGCCATAGTTATTTGTATACCCCAGTTTTGAGGATGAACTAGGACCCGATACTCATTCCCTCGGTCAATGATGGTTGACTATGACCGTTAATGTCAGTGACAACAAATATATCAATGTGTAGTGCAGTCAAAAATAATCTTCAAACCATGTGCAACAGTCATCTTTGACATTTATGTAATGCCCATTGGGCTTATTTATTTTGTAGTTGTTTTTTATTAACTTTCAAGTCTTGCATTTAGTATTATGGTTGAGTTATTGGACATTGTGATTGTGTGCCATAACTCCCTTATCTTTCTAAAACTCTATATATTGATGCCTTGCCTCTTCTTCTCTAAGGCAATTTGGGCTTTTGTATTTGGCTTGTTTTGTGATCAACAGATCAGTAGTTTGTTCTTATTTGCCTTTATCTGGTATTAGAGCCAGAACAACAGACCTTGAATCCAAAGTCCAGTGGAGGTCATTTTTTGTTTTTTGGCTCCATTAACTAATGCTTGTGAGTGCAAATATACAGGAGGACTGCGTGCAATCCGCTGATAGAAAGGTGTTCGAAGTGATGCAGAAATATTGCCCTGTGAAGAAACCAAGCGGCGGAATGTGTGAAGAAGCGATTGTTTGAAAGTTTGAGATCGCTGTGTAAAAGAGGCGTGCATACTAGCGGTGGAAAGAGGAGGCGTGAATGTTTTCTTTTAGAGCCTTAAAAAAAAAGAAAAAGTTTCCTTTCCTTAGTTTAAGCGCCCCCCTCCTTTCTTTTTTTAAGATGTGTTAAGTTTAAAATATTTAAAAGATCTCAAGTTTTTTCCTTCCCGCGTGAAGATCTTTTTTAATGTTTTTTATTCCTTTTTAAAGTTTAGAAAAAGGTTGTTAATATTTATGTTGTCCTTTTATTCTTATTATAAGTAAAAAAGGTGCATAGAATGTTTTAGGGAAAAAAATTATATGTAATATGGGAATGGAATTTTTTAGCGAGGTTTAACTTTGAACCTCTTGAAGTCCTTGTAAAAGTGATAAGGGAATTGTTTGGATTTAAGTGCATTATCGGTTGAAACCGACACTTATTTACCAAGACAAAATAATACAAAGATCATTTTTTGGTGTAGGTCCTATTTGAAGGGACGGAGAGAGTATCCATTTGCAGAGATCTCTCTAATTTTTTCTGTGTTGAGCAATTGAGTTTTTGTGCACATTACTCTTATGGCAAATATGGCAGGTAATGTTATGTCTAACATGCTAATTCCTGTGTTTGAAGGGGACGACTTTACATATTAGTGTACTATGATGCAAACCCTACTCAAATCCAAAGATTTGTGGGAAATTGTACAAGTAGGGTATGTAGAACTAGATACAACTGCATTTAATGCATTAAATGATCAACAGAAAAGAGAATACAAAGCAAATGTAAAGAAGGATAATGAAGCCTTATTTCTGATTCAAGGTGCAATTAATTAGGCAATTTTTCTTAGGATAAGTGGTGCTAGTAATTCTAAGCAAGCATGGCAAATTCTCAATAATGCTTATCAAGGTGCACAAACTGCAAAATTACAGACAATGAGGAAAAATAAATTAGAAAATATAAAAATGGTCAATAGTGAAAGTGTAAATGATTTTCTAACAAAGGTAGAAGGCCTAGTTAGTCAAATGAAAGTTCTAGGAGAAACTATGGATGACAAGCATGTCATTGAGAAATTCTTAAGGAGTTTAATTCCTAAATTTGATGGTGTGGTTTCTACAATTGAGATTTCCAAAGATCTCACAACTATGCAAATAGATGAATTAAGTGGAGTATTAACTATTGAAGAAAGAATGAAAGTAATGAAGAAGGTCTAGAACAAGCATTTTTCTCTAAAGCAAGCATAAGAGGAAAAAGAAACACATTTTTCAAGAATCAAAATAAAAATGAATACAAAGGTGAATCTACCAATTCTAGAGGAAGAGGTAATTGTTTCAGAGCAAGAAGTAGCAACTTCAGAGGAACAGGAAGAGGAAGACGTAGAAATAATGGGGGAGATAAAAAGAATGTCCAATGCGTTCATTGCAAGAAGTTTAGACACTATTAATTAGAATGTTGGAGTAAACAAGGTGAAGCAGAAAAGAGGAATGCTCACAATACTGTTGAAGATAAACAAAATTTGTTTATTTCTTGTTTCAATACAAATGTTAGTGAGAATAATGTATGGTACATTGATTCTGGATGTTCATCACCTATGACATCTAATGAAAATTTGTTTATCAATTTGGATGAACACCATCATAGTACAGTGGTATGAGGTGATAATCAATCTCATGGAACCAAAGGAAAGGGTATTATTGCAGTTGCAATAGAATATGGTGAGGTAAAACATATCAATGAAACATTATTGGTTCCAGCCCTCAAAAAGAATTTGTTGTCCATTGGACAAATTTTAGAGAAAAATTATTAGGTGACCTTAGATGAAAAAGAGTGCATAATAAGAGACAAGTTAAAAAGAAATGCAATTGTTGTAAGAGCAAAGATGACAGGTGATAGGATGTTTCCTCTCCATTTCACTCATGGAAACCAAGCATTAAGGTCTAGTGTAATGAATGAAAGTAGAATTTGGCATCAAAGATATGGCCACCTCAGTTTTAGTGGGTTAATTTTACTCAAGAGATTAAAAATGGTTGAGGGTCTACCTTTCATTGAAAATACAAAAGAAGTATGTGAAGAATGTGTTGTTGGCAAACAACATAGAGTTAGCTTTCCAATTGGTAAATCCAGTAGAGCTAAGCAACATCTTGAGATAATCCATATGGATTTGTGTGGTCCTATGGAAACACCTTCTTTGAATAAATCAAAGTATTTTCTAACCTTCATTGATGATTACTCAAGAAAAATTTGGGTATATTGTTTGGTTTCAAAATCAGAAGTGTTTGACAAATTTGTAGAATTCAAAAGGTTGGTTGAAAAACAAAGTGGTAAGTACATCAAAGTGATAAGGTTAGATGATGGTAGTGAGTACAAATCAAATCAGTTTCTAGATTTCTACAGAAATCATGGAATCAAGAGAGAATTCATTGCTTCCTACACTCCACAACAAAATGGAGTTGCTGAAAGAAAGAACAGAACCATTGTTGAAATGGCAAGGAGTATGATGAAAGAGAAGAATTTAGATAAGATTTTTTTTGGGTAAAGGCCGTTTGCACAACTGTATATCTTCTCAATAGGAGTCCTACAAAAGTATGTAAGGGAATGACTCCTGAACAAACATGGTATGGGGTAAAGCCAAGTGTTGAACATTTGAGAGTATTTGGGTGTGTTTCTTATGCACACATACCAAAGGAAAAAAGGTCTAAACTAGATGATAAAGGCCTAAAATGTATTTTTATTGGGTATGGATCAAAAAATAAAGCATATAGATTGTATGACCCGATAGGAAAGAAACTTGTTATAAGTAGAAATGTGATATTCAATGAAGCAATAGAATATACCAAGGAAAATGAAACAAAGGGAAAAAAGATAGTGATTGATGAAGTTGAAGAAGAAGAAGAAGAAAATGAACCTGAGTCTTCTAGTATAGGAACAATAAAGTATCAAAAATATCAAAGGAGGACAAAAAAGAATCATCCATCGACTCTTATGTTGGATTCAAATTTTGAGAGAATGATAACAAGATCACAATCAAAAGTGAAATATGCTTTGATGACTCAATCATGGAAAGTAATGAGCCACAAACATTTGAACAAGCTCAAGAAAAAGAAGAGTGGGTTGAAGTAATGAATAGTGAGATAGAAAAAATTGAAAGGAATGACACATGGGATTTGGTTCAGCTATCTCCTAGTAAGGAAATTGTTGGTACGCAATGGGTGTATAAACTAAGTATAAATCTGATGGATACATTGATAAACACAAGGCTAGATTGGTAGCCAAAGGATACACTCAACAAGAAGGTATTGATTACATTGAAACATTTGAACCTGTAACACGAATGGATACTATCAGATTGGTTTTGGCTTTAGTAGCTCAACAAAGTTGGATAGTTTATCAAATGGATGTAAAGAGTGCTTTTTTGAATGGATACATAGATGACGAAGTGTATGTTTCTCAACCTAGAGGTTTTGAAATACCTTCTAAAGAACATTATGTTTACAGATTAAAGAAGGCCTTGCATGGTGTGAAGCAGGCACCAAGAGCATGGTATTCAAGGATAGACTCATACCTATAGTAGAAAGGTTTCTTAAGAAGTCAATCAGATCCAAATCTTTATATTAGGATCTTGGCTAAGGATATTTTTTTCTTAGTTCTCTATGTTGACAATCTTATGGGAACAATTCAACTTTATTTGCAGAGTTTAGAGTAGCTATGGTTGCTGAATTTGACATGACAGATTTGGGGCAGATGCACTGTTTTCTTGGTATAGAAGTATGGCAAAACAAAGATGAAATAATCATGTCTCAGAAAAAATATGCTTCAGACATCCTACAGAAATTTTAGATGAATAGTTGCAACACCCATTGAAGTTGGACTTAAGTTGTCTAATTTGGATGTGCCAGATCCAGTGGACCCCACTATATACAGATAGTTGATTGGTAGTTTGATCTACTTAACTACTACTCGACCACATATCACATATGCAGTGAGTTTGGTATCTAGGTTCATGCTAGAACCTATGCAAACACATTGGAATGCAGGTAAGAGGATTCTTAGATATGTCAGAGGGACATTGAGTTATGGTCTTAGATTTCAGCATTTAGAAGATAGTAAGTTGATTGTCTATACAGATTCAGATTGGGTAGGTTCCATAAATGATCGGAAGTCTACTTTTGGTTATACTTTTAGTCTTGGTTCTGCGGTATTGTCTTGGAAGTCCAAGAAACAGCCGGTCTTGTATCACTTTCTATAACAGAGGCAGAGTATAAAGCTGCAACATTTGCAACATGCCAAACAGTGTGGTTGAGATGACTATTGGAGGATTTGCACCAGATACAGAATGGACCTACTTTGTTGTACTGTGACAACAAGAGTACTATACAAATGACTAAGAATCCAGTGTTTCATAGCAAGACCAAACATATTGAGATTCAACATCACTTCATCAGAGAGTTGGTTCAATAGGGATTGATCGAGATTGTGTACTACAGTAGAGAGGATCAAATAACAGACATCTTCATGAAGCCTCTCGCTCGTGAAAGGTTTGAGACACTTAGAGATCTACTTCATGTTCTTCCCAATGGTCATTATGGGGGAGAATGACAGGAAATATATCAACGTGCAGTGTAGTCAACAATAATCTTCAAACCATGTGCAACAATCATCTTTGACATTAATGTAATGCCCATTGGGCTTATTTATTTTGTAGCTATTTTTTATTGACTTTGAAGTCTTTCATTTAGTATTCTGGTTGTGTTATTGGACATTGTGGTTGTGTGCCATAACTCCCTTATCTTTCTGAAACTCTATATATTGATGCCCTGCCTCTTCTTCTCTAAGGCAATTTGGGCTTTTTTATTTGGCTTGTTTTGTGATCAGCAGATCACTAGTTTGTTCTTATTTGCCTTCAATGTCATTCGGATATTGTCATGTGGACATTTTAAACCGGATATTAACATATCAAATATCCATATTCATGCCTCCTCTCACATTTAATGTTATGCATAAATTCATACAGAAGTATCAAATTTCAAATTATTCAAGCTAACATTACAGGGAGCTCGAAGCGATCCAAAGCGAATCACAATATGATTTTGCATAGGGAAAGGTTAAATTTCAAAGATAAATGATTAAACTATGGATATCTGTGATTTGCAGGTCAATATGCAGAACACGTCAAAGAGAAAGGATTCTGGAGTGCTAACAGGAAAGGATTTAGTAGAGGCTGAGGAAAGATGAGATAATTTCAAAGATGTTGAGTCAAAGATATTGGGAATATTCCTTTTACTAGTTGTATTCCATAGAATGATTGCCAACTGGTAATCACGTGCCACATATCCTGACTGTTGATGAGATCCTGATAGTTGAGGTCATTGTAACTGATTTGGACCTTTCTCTATAAAAGGACCATGATCTTTCCTTTTAATGGTAGATTGAATTGTTGAAACTAAGGGAGACTGAATTGTTGAAATTCTGAGCGCTAAGTTTGCAATTTTATAACTTTGTGTTCTCTCTCAAGGTTCTTTCTCAAGATCAATGTTAAATGTATATATTCCTTGCATACTTAATGAAAATAGAGTTGTAGATCACTTCCTAATTGTATATCCTGTGTAATCTTCTGTTGATTTCAGATGTGTGATTGTGAATTGCTGCGTTCTCTTGAAGTGCATTTGATTTATTGCATATTGTCATCAATTATCCTTTGACCATGAGTAATTGTGGAGCTTTCTGGTGAAGTATAGTTTCGTTTTGCTTCTTTTCATGACAGTATCAAAATATGTATGCGGATCATCGACTGAAACTTAATAATTCTAGGATTTCATTTCATAATCATTCTTTTGGTTTCAATTTCATAAATAATCATAAATAATTGCAAATCATGACAAATCATAAGCAAATATTGTAAGTACATGTTGAATTGGTACAAATAATGACATATTCAGAGCATATATAGTAAGAATTGCAAATCATAGCAAATATCATGCAAATAACCATAAATATCTGTTAAATGCATGCTTTTAAGCATATTCTTTGAGCAAATTTAAGGCGCAAAAGCAAAGATTAATTAAGATATGGATAGTTTAAGAGGAATTAATCAAAGTTAGGATGAAATTCATATCAATTTGCACAAATCCTAACTTTATATTGTAAGATTTAACATAATCAAGTCAAGGATATATGCAAATCAAGTGTAACAGGCTGGATATTTGTGAATATTGACTGAATTTGTAGAAATCATGAACAAAAGTGTGTAAGGCCCCAGCATGGATAACAACATGACACATCAATCCTAAGAGATGATCATATAGTCAAGACTTAACTCACAGAGACTTGGGATTATGAATTCATTTTAAATTCATCATATTTTTCAAGATGAATAAAGGTTTGTTGTGAACTTTTATTTTTGTTTTTGTGACTAAAAAACACATCAACACCTCTCGAAAAGGTTCTAGACGAAACTCTACTGCCTAAAACCTTCTATGCAAATAAATATGTTTTTCAAAATTGAAATCATATTATATAGATTTAAAAATTTCGGGCGAAAAAGGTTCTGTCTGAAACTCTTTATGCCACATAAGTGCTATATGGTTTCAGGCAGAACCTTTTCACCCAAAACTATCTCTAGAGAATCTATTTAGTTTGCCGAAAGTGTGATAAAGGTATGAACTTTTACCCATTAGCATTGCATGTTACTTGAATAACATGTCTCCTACTTCTACCGTGAAGAACAAGACACCACATGAAGCATGGACTAGAAGAAAACCAATGGTGACACACTTGTGGGTGTTTGGCTATGAGGCATTTGTTCAAGTGTCTAAGGAGTGGTAGTCCAAGTTGGATCCTAAAGCCAAAAGGTGTACTTTCATCGATTATGGTGAAAATTTCAAAGGCTACAAGATTTAAAATATGGAAACCTTGAAGGTTCTCTACTCAAGGAATGTTACATTTAGGGATCTTGGTGTAGTTCCCAAAATTGAATAGTCAAAAGAGAATGAAAGGGAGAATATTCATTTTGAGGCAAAGTTATAGCAACAAGATGCATCTAAAACTGAACAATAGAGTGGACATGATAGTCTGGGAGAGGAAGTGGAAAGTACATCTAACAGTAAATATGAAGAAGAATAGGTTTTTGAATGCCATAGGAAGTTCTTCACTGATAGTTGTGAGAAGGCCTATAAGGCAAGACAGATCACCTAAAAGGTATAGTCCACCAAATTTTTGTTGTGTATTTGCTCTAACTTGTACTAATAGTGAACCAAGTTCTATGGAAGTAGCTCTTTCTTCCAAAGGGACAAAGTATTGGAAGAATGCCATGGATGATGAGATGATGGCATTGAAGCGATGTAAGACTTGGAATTTGGTTGATCTATCTAAGGATAGGAAACCCATTGGTTGCAAGTGGGTGTTTAAGAAAAAGTTTAGAGTAGATGGATCACTTGAGCGATACAAGGTGTAGTTGGTGGCAAAGGCTATTCCTAGGTTGAGGGAATATACTTTAGTGAGATTTTTACCTTGTTGCTAGGTTGAGTTCCATTAAAATATTGTTATCTATTGTTGTGGCACTTGATTTGAAAATGAACTAGATTGATGTCAAGACAACAGTCTTGCATAGAGACTTAGAGGAGGAAATTTTTGTGGAATAAATTCAAGGATATAAGGTTAAAGGTAAAGAGAAACTCATTTGTAAGCTAAATACTAGGTGTTTGTGTGGGTTAAGGTAGTCCCCATAGATGTGGAACCAAATGTTTTATACACATGCTAGAGTTGGGTTTTGGAAGAAATGATGCTAATCATTGTGTCTGCATCAAAAAGGTGAATGATCATATTCTAATTATTATTTTATATGTTGACGATATGCTTATCATTATAGAAAATAAAGCATTAATTTAGGAACTTAAAACTTAGCTGTCTAGTAAGTTTGACATGAAAGACTTAGGAGTTATCAGATACATTCTCAATATGAAGATATATATATGGATAGGACCAATAGGAGGCTATGGCTAAACTAGAAGACATATCTTGAGACAATCTTGTGGAGGTTTGGAATGTTAGATAATAAACTAGTAAGTTCGCCTCTACCAATTGGCACAAAGCTAAGTATGGAACAATGTCTTAAATATATGTATGATTTGGAAGACACGAGGAAAGTTCCCTATGAAAGTGTAGTGGAAAGTCTCATATATTTGATATGGTTTGTATAAAACAAAATATTGCCCAAGAAATGGGAGTTCTAAGTAAGTTCATCGCGTAACCAAGTAAAAAGCATTGGACACATGTAAAAATAGTGTTCAAGTACTTGAAGGGAACTCTAGATTATTACTTAATCTATCATGGTACTAATGATATGGTAGTGTGTTGAGTGTAGATGGATTTGTTGATTCTAATTGGGCTGGAGATCTTGACAATCGAAGGTCTACAAGTGGGTATGTGCTTATTTTGTTTGGTTGAGCAATAAGTTGGATGAGAAAGAGGTAGCAAATAGTTGCTCTGTCAACTATTAAAATAAAATATATGGCTACAATAGATGCTTGCAAGGAAGTGGTGTGGTTGAATACATTGAGAAACAATATTGGTTTTAAGAGTCAAATAGTGTTGAAGTATGATTCACATAGTGCAATTTATTTTTCCAAGTATCTCGTTTACCATGCAGGAACAAAATATTTTGATTTGCATTATCATTTTGTGAGAGAGATGGTTGAGAATAGGAAATTCTAGAGGTAGAAAATTGATACTCACGTAAACACTGTAGATTCTTTGATGAAATATGTAAGTACTATCAAGTTCATGTGGTGTAGAGATGAAATGGGTTTGTCCCATTCTCAGGCATGAGGTTAAACTCTTGGGTTGAAATATTGTACTATCTCCTACAATAAATACCAAGTGGGAGAATATTGGGACTTGGATGATATTCACCTATGGAGAGCCCTTGTGGGAAGAGTTTATCTGCAGTTTTCATTGTAGTGGAATGTGTTGAGTTTCTAATATTGCGGTATAGTATTTATGTTGACAAACATGTTGTGATGTTGTGGCAATAATTAAAGTGTAGCATATATGGTTTGTCTACATGTGTTGGTGTTGTGTCAATAACCGCAAGGCATCTAGAAGAACTCACAATCGCATGTGTTTAGTACTTGCTAGAAGCTTAATCATTGACACAGGTGCACTTTCGAAACAACTAGTGAACATGTGGCATGATCTAAGGATAGGATAATATTCTAGAAAATGACACAAGGTGCCACAAGTAGTCTAAATTAACATTGTGTTAGTATGAGCTATCACAAGCAAGAAGTTGGTAATGGTGGCTATATTGGAAATATACGTGTGTACATATAGTGTAAAGGTTGTAACTATTTATTCATAGTATGTGGTAGTAGCAAAGTATACAAAATGTGTTGAAGGCACAAGACAACGAAGAGGGGGGTGGGTGAATCAGTTGTATCAAAAACTTCAAACCCTCATAAACATAATCACATCCACATCAGTTCACTTAAACCCTTAATCTGTTATGAATTTGAAACATGAAAAGTAGATAACATAAACTTAAACACATCAACACCACAAGAGAACACCAGATTTTTCCGTGGAAGACCCTAAAAGGGAAAAACCACGGTGAGGATTAGCTCACAATATAATGTAGTAACAATACTGAATTACAAAGGCTCATTGCCATAGAGAGAATGCTCACTATATGGGACTCACTGTCCAAGTGGACTCATTGCCCACTTAGAAAGAAAGAAAGAATAAGAAGAAAAGAATGGTTCACTGCCAGACCTTTAATTGATATAATTGCACCTAACTTATGCATGGAATTCAGTTCCAATGAAGCTCATTATACACCACAACATACACAACACCTTCGCAGCATCACCAAAAATTGTGGACACCTTTTGCTCATTGCATCTGGTAGCCTAAGACATGAAATCCCTCACTGCCCTAATCAAATTTGTATCACCACATCATATCCCGCATTTGCACACCCACACACGAACTCTTGACACTTATTTATACCATCATTACCCTTGGATCAGGCTTCAAGGTCAGCAACACAATCTTTAATCCTTGAAACAATCTGCAAGTTCAACAAACACACAATATTTGAATTAGGTATGGACCTAAATATTCCACGACACAAGGGAATGAAGGCAAACCACTAGATGCATTAGCTCGGACCCAAATCTATCCAGGCACGCTACACAACACTCACATAATCACCAAATCAACTCTGCAAACATTCAAGGTCAGCCAAACAGTGTAAATATAAGGGATTCTTGATCACATGCTTTCACGATCACACCCATAACTTACGGACCTTACACAGGGCTTAAACACAATCTAGAAACATCCACAAATATCTTGGAGTCACCGAGAAACCAACAAATTTAGCCACAACAACTTTCACTTGAACACAACAACTTTCACCTGAACACAACAACACTGTCGAACTCTACCACAAAATAGATTGCTTTTCGGAGCACCAAATCACAAACCTTTTGTATGGAAGATAGGTAAGATCCTTATGAACACATATCTAGAACCGCAACACCTAAAACCTATTTGCGGAGGAATGCAGAGCAAAATACTTTCTCCCAGACAGCTCTACACAACTCATAAACACTGTCAAATACTGTTCTCAAACTGGTGAACATAACTTTCACTGTACAACAATCTGGAGCACCAAATTCTGGATTTAGCATCTTCAAACACTTCTTGACAACATATCCAAATTGTACATTTAGATCTCCAACACAAAAGAAATGCAGAGCAAAACCTCGAATAGTATTTTGTGAGCCATAAGACTCTTCAACACACTTTTTCCAGTATTAATCAAATTTTCTCAAAAGCACTTGGAAACTTAGGAATAGGAACAATCTACTAAAATCATCAGCACCTCTACAAGACATTCAAATCACTTTAACACAAACTTAATCAAATAACAAAAACAACATCAGAAGACACAGTTGACACCAATGACAACACAAACATGTTGACATCAATGACAACACCGATTAGCACATACTTGCAGCAAGATGATCATCCATGTGGGGTGTCACACTTGGTGTTATTTGAATTATGTTGACATCATGTATGGTCAAAATATAGTTTCTTGACTTTCGGTATTCCATGAGGTGGTTGGATAGTTGGACGGTTGATATTCCCATGAACATGCCTATATATCAATTTGTGTGAATGCACCAAGGTTACAAACTCATTGATCAGACTCTAAAGACATTTGTACATTGTTGGTGTTTAAACACTAGAGCGATTGCAAAAGAAGGGTGTGTTGTAGGTTGCTACTCTGTAAAAGGTTTCCAAAGACCTTGTTGTATTTAACTAGTGTCGGTTTTGAATAATACAATTATGAATGTCTTTTGGTGGTGGTTTTTCCCTCATATGGGTTTCCCAAATTAAAGCATTTGTCTTATGCAATCATATGACTACATACTATTCCATTAGATTCATATTTATTGCTAATTAGATTTTATAAAGGTTGTTGATTGTTAACTAAACACATAGTCTTAAGATTTCATCATCTCTATCTATTAGTCTTCTGCAAGAGGGATTAAAATCCCCAACATGTTTGACTATCAATATCAATGAGACAACAATTATCTGACTTAAACTAAGAAGATCATGAAGCTCAATTCTCCACCTTATGGTAGTGACATAGCTTCGTTGATCTCTTAAGGTTGACTAACAATTTTAAATTTCCCCTACCACCTATGACTTAGGGTGTACTTAGTTCATGGACTCTTCCTTATTGTTGTCTTGTAGGAAAATTGTGTTAAAACAAATCATACTAACACGAACACAAGGATTATATACACAGACTCTACATCGCAAGATGCAATTTCAGGCACACATAAATTACATTCACAATTTTAATGTCATGCTTCAACCTAGGCATTTTCCTTGTCAGTCATCTAGCCTTTACCTTTTTCTCCATTTTTTTTTCTTGTAGTTTCAATAGCCTTTACTCATCAAAGCTTATACAATTTTTTGAGTTCTTTCCTTTGGATCTCATCAACCAATCAAGGCAATATTCTCATAATTATCATCCAATATTATCCTATGTTAGGGAAATATTTAATTCTTTGGATTCCCCATGCTATGCAATCTCTTGGCTCCATTTGATTAGATATTCACTAAGTAGTGCATTTGGGTGGGTGATTTCAACTCCACTCAAGTAGATGGAAATTCATTACCATCCCGTCTCCTTAACTCAAAGCCCATTAACCTCTATTTCTTTCCTATGTTGCTTAGATCATGCAATCTAAAATTTCTTGTTGTCATCTACATCATCACCTGGCCTTTTGTGTCCCTCCTCTGTTGGTCCGCTCATGCATCATCATTGGGCACCAATATGAATTCTTGTAAAGCTGTATATCCCCCTTCTACTTGATTGGACTAGCCCATATTGGTACTTTACTTGCACGCTCAATAACCTTTAAGGCATCAAGCTTCATTTAAACTTCACAATAATAGTTAATCTAAAGCAATTATCTAAGGGTCTAAGACATTAAATTGATAACGTTATAGCTCAATACCCTTAGTTCATATTAAGTAAATACTTTATGTATTACTTTCTTGAGCTAATTTGATTAATTTTTATTAATCCTTAATCACATGTTTGTTAGGAAAAGGCATATAATAATCAAAATTAGACCATCACGTTTAAATTAATTATTCATAGGTACTAGTCACTAAGCTCATGGGATTTTTATCCTAATATCCATCTTTTGTTAAAATAGAGAATCATAGGGTATTATAAAGTATCAGACCTACTTTTCCACTCAACCACCCTCACAACGGGTATTTAGCTTCACAAGGCTGTTGGTGAGGTGCTTGGCCAATACCATCATCCATAACGAGTTTGATAGTCTAGAATTTAGACCAACCCAAGCAATTCGTAGAATCTTCTACCAATCCATTCTAAGACCCAACACTTGCTAGCTTCAACCAACAAGCACATGTACACACATGAAATTCAACATTCAAACCTAAGCAAGAATCATATATGGAAATAAAGGGGGCTACAACCTCTTTGATGGCCCACGTACAAGTGAACCGACTACAACCAACTCACCTTCTTACAATGAAAGTAACCATCATTCGGATACAACCATGATGACCATTGTCTAGCTACAAATCAAGATGTTTGCTTGGGTTACAAGTTGGCTTGGAGCTTTGCTCTCAAATTTAGTGGTGGCTTCAACCTATCCCACCTGATGGCAGCTATTAATTGTACCATTGAGGCCATTCTAATCTAGTTGACTACAACGAAAGCATCAAAATTTGTAATTTATTTATGTATAATGGTGACAGCTATAACTAGACTCATTAGGTGGCAACTATGACCAAGCCCACCAAGGCCTTTACCATTGATCAATATTCACTTAAATTTAGTTCATGGAGTATTTCGTGTCACTAACTAACATTCAACACCAATCATTAACCAAATTATATAGACACAAGATATCGATCTTAGACTCAACTTTGCAAGTTAAAGTACTTCATTATACCTTAATAAGATCTTATTTGGCTCTCCTCTTCTCTAATACACTTCACCTATCGTACTTATTCACCTTGATTATTCTACATATATATGTTCACATATTCAATAGCCTTCATCTGTTGGTTTCTCTTGCTATCACCTTGATGAACACTTGGCCTCACACTTGGCCTCTCTATTTCTTTCTCTGTTGGCCCACTTATGGACCATCAACGGGCACCAATAGATATTCTTGTGGAACTATATACCCCTTCTACCTTTTGGCTTGGGCCTTGTCAACAAATTGTCTACACACTCAACAATCTATTATGTCATTAAATTTCATGCGAAAACCAAATATAATGTTTAGTTTAAAACATTTATTGAAAGAAAATTTTAAACCTGAATTTGAAATCATTATTTGAGGTACATTGTAGTCTAGATAAACATTAATTCAATGATATTATTTTTAAAATCCTTATTCAATATTAAATAATTCCTTCACATATTACTCTCTTGGCCTAATTTGATTAATATTTATTGATCCTCAATCAAATGTTTGTGAGAAAAAGTCATGAAATGTAATCAAAATCAGACCATCACATTTAAATTAATTATTCATAGGTATTAGTTAGTTTTAAGACCATAGCATTTTATCCTAACACTAATCTTCAGCCAAATTAGGGAACCATGGGGTATTACATTCTTCCCCACATAGGAAACTTCATCCTTGAAGTTTGGGTTCAAAACATGTGGATGTAACTTTGCATTTCTCATGTTTCTTACTATGTTGCCAATTCATGCTTGTATTAATCCCATTGCAGATTTACTTGATGAATGTCATGTCAAAGTTTAAGTGTGCGCCGCTGTAAGGTTTGGATTGGTTTCACTTGAAGATTAGTGTTGTCGTCCATCTACAAACAAGACCAATCAATTAAATGGGTTGGATCAAACAAATATTTCTACAACATGGACACATGGAAGACATTATGCATTTTACTCATGTGTGGGCGTAAACAATTTCAAAGGGACCTTTGAACCTAGGAACAATTAAGAAGTTTTTCAAAATCTCATGATCCCTTTATAGTGTTGCACTTTTAGGAGTACCTTATCTCCTATGGAAAAGGTCCTAGGGGTTCAATTTAAGTCCCACATAATTCTTATGTCTATCATGTGCTTCCTTGAACCTTTGTAGAATCTGGGTTACTTGCTATTCCATTACTTGAATCATATCTAGCCCAATTGAGATTTTATCTTCAGCGCCTACCCAAGTTCTCGATGGTGTTTTACATGATCTTCCATACAAGGTGACATATGGTGCCTTTCCTAAAGAGTTCTAATGACTATTATTGTAATCAAATTCAACCAGATTGTAAGAAAATTTTTCCATTGTGCCTAATTATCCATGACATATATTCATTGCATATCTTCAAGAATTTGATTAATCCATTTTGTTTGTCTATTTATTTTTGGATGATATGGGGTATTGAGATTCAATATGGTTGCAAGGGCAGCCTAAAATGAACTCAAGAATCATGAGTAAACAAGGAATCCCAGTCTGGAATAATCTTCCGTGGTACTCCATGGAGTTTGACAATTTGGTTCACATACAATTGGGTAAGTTCTGCATTCACCGTATCCCAAGTTGGTAGATAATGAACAACTTTCAAGAGTTTGTCCACCATGACTAAAATTGTGTGATGTCTATGCTAGGTTTTGGGTAAACCTATGATGAAATCCATGGAAACCACCTCAAACATCTATTCCAGGATATCATGTGGGTATAGTATGTTGGAAATATTTAATCTTGAGCGGCAACAACCACATTTAATACAGTCGTCAGAAGAGATCCCTTAGGATCGTTCCCCCTCATTTGTCGTGTCTGACATCTGTTGTCCAGTTAATGCATTCTGGAAGCGAATTTATTTTGGTAGGTGAATTTAAAATGGGCAGAAATTTTTGAAGGCAAGAAAGACAAAAAGGGAATGAATAGAGGAATATTCAGTGAGAAGGAGAAGCAGTTCAGTCAGCAGACAGAGAGGAAGAAGAACTTGTAGCAGCAGAGGATATTGGATAGAGAGCAGAGCTCTAGATCTCCAGAAGTTTGCAGCAGCAACACAAAGCATTGCATAGGAAGCAGAAAGCTTCAGATCTCCAGAAAGTATAATAGTCTAGAACTGCAGAACTTGCACAGAATCAATCTAGTTATCTCTGGAAGCTTCAAAAAAGTGTGCAGTTTGTTGTATGGAGTAAATACAGAGCCATAACTCTGAGTTTTTTGTATGTAAACATTTTTAATGTGAATGCAAAAGAAATTATTCTATCTCCTTGTCTTCTTGGTCTGCGTTTTCTTCTTTGCACACTTTAGTTGGATCTTTTTTCCAACAGATTGGTATCAGAGCCCTAGGTTTTCTGGGCATTCAGTTTTAGAGCCCTATCTTTTATTGGTGTGCAGTGACAAAACCCTAGCTTACTGGGTATTTAGGAAAGCCCTAGTTTTTTGGGCAGTGAAGAAAAACCCTAGATCTTTTATGGGTATTAATAGTTTCCCCCATTTAGCAAAATGGTAGGAGGAGATAATAGGAGTTGGTAGCAGCCACCTATGTTTGATGGTAAAAATTATGACGTTTGGGCAAAGGAAATGAAAACTATTTTAGTTGCAAATGATTTGTGGGAGTTAGTAGCAAATGGGCTCACAGATGTGACTTACCCAAATGCATATACATCATTGAGCAATGCTCAAAAGAATTAGTTGAAGGAGACAAGGAAAAATATGTAAAAGCCCTTAGTTTAATTGAGGCAACCTTGACAGAGGCTATTTTTACTAGAATAGCAGCAGCTGATTATGCAAAAGAAGCATGGAAAATACTTCAAAACAGTTATAAGGGAACTGACAAGGTGAGACTTCTGAAACTCTAGTTGTTAAGGAGAGATTTTGAGACCCTTCAGATGAAGGATAGTGAGTCCATTTCAGATTTTCACACAAGGGTTTCCACTTTGATTAACTAATTGAGGATAAATGGAGAAACCATGGAAGAGTAGAGGATTATAGAGAAAATCCTAAGAAGCTTACCCTCTAGATTTGACCCAATGGTTATTGCAATAGAAGAGGGAAAAGACCTCTCAAAAATGACAGTTGATGAGTTGACGGGTTCTCTTCAAACCCATGAGCAATGACTAAACGGATCCGCTCCTTCCATAGAACAAGCCTTTAAAGACCAAGGCAATGTGAGAGGCAAGGGAAGAGTAAGAAATGGCAGAGGAAGGGGTCAAAGGGGTAGAGGAAGAAGTAACTCTAGAAGAGGAGGCTCAAACAACCAAGAGGAGGCCAACACCTCCCAATAAGACTTCCAAAACAAAAAGAACAACTCAAATTAGAGGTATGATAAGAGCAATGTGCAATGTTACTACTGTCACAAATATGGTCACTATGCGAGTGAATGCAGGAAGAAACAGCGTGACCAGGGGAGTCAAAATGCCAATGTAGCAAATGAGAACAAGGCTGAAAATGAAAACAGTCACGTGTTCATTGCATGTAATCTTTCATATTAGAGCAGCGCTAAAATTTGGTATTTGGACAATGCCTGTAGTAACCACGAGTGGTGATAAAAATTTATTTGCCTCCATAGACAACAACATCAAGTCTGAAATTAAAATGGGGAACAATAAGAAGGTTCCAGTCATGGGTAGAGGCATAGTGTGTATTCAAACCAAGCATGGTGAAAGAAGGCAAATCTATGATGTCTATTATGCCCTAGGCATAAAACATAACCTCTTGAGCATTGGACAGATGGTCCAAAATGGTTATAGAGTCTTGATGGAGAAAGGGGAATGCATCATCTATGACAAGGATGAAAGTGAGAAAGTTATTGCAGCAGTTCAAATGACAAAGAACCGAATGTTTCCCCTCAAAATACAAATCCCAGCACAATCAACAGGTCTGCAACAGTCAGCTTTCAAAACAGTCATCAAAGACCCATCCAAGCTTTGGCACTTGAGGTATGGGCATTTAAGCTAGATTCTAGTTTAAGTCTTTTAGCTAGAAGAGACATGGTTAAGGGCTTACCAACAATTGTAGAGCCCGAGGGAAAGTGTGAAGCATGCATCCTAGGTAAACAACATAGGCATCCCTTTCGATCAGGGTATTCTAGGAGAGCAAGAGCACCATTAGAACTGGTGCATTCAGATTTGTGTGGTCCCATGAAGACCCCAACCCTAGGTGAAAATGTTTATTTCATGACATTCATAGATGACTACAGTAGGAAAACCTAGGTGTATTTATTGAAGAACAAATCAAAAGAATTTGAGAAGTTTAAAGTGTTTAAGGCCTTGCCTGAGAAGCAAAGCAGCCACTATATCAATGTCCTCAGAATGGACAGAGGGGGAGAGTACATCTCCAAAGAGTTTATGAATTTTTGCAAGTATGAAGGCATTGAGAAACAGTTCACAGCTAGGTCTACTCCACAGCAAAATGGAGTGGCTGAAAGGAAGAACAGAACCATGATAGAGATGGCAGCAAGCATGCTGAAGGCAAAATGTTTGTCTAATGATTATTGGGGTGAAGTTGTAGCAACAACAGTATACCTATTGAATAGGTGCCCCACAAAAGCTGTTCGTGATAGGATTCCACAAGAAGCGTGGACAAAATGCAAATAGAGCGTTGAGCACTTATGAATATTTGGGTGTGTGGCATATGCATTTGTGCCAAAAGAGAAGGGGCAAAAATTGATGACAAAGGTGAAAAATGCATCTTCATAGGCTATAATGAAGAGTCAAAAGCCTACAAATTGTACAAGCCCATCACCAAGAAAGTGGTGATCAGCAGGGATGTTGAATTCATTGAAAATAAATCATGGGATAGAATGGTGGACAACACCACAGGGATGTCTATCACAATACCATTTAAGGATGAAGAAGCTCTGGAAGTCAGGAGCTCCAAAAATTTTTAGCAAGGAAACAATTCAAAAAGTAACAGCTCTGGAAATTTACAATAGGGTGAAAATTTCAGTGCTCCGTCTTCTTCATAAGTGCAGTAGTCAAGCAGCTCTGGAAACTTAGACTCTACGCTTGCACATCATTAATGCCACAAAGGACAAGAACCGTGAGAAATTTACGACAACACAAGGTATGTTGATTTTGATGAAAATTTAGACTTTGCATTATTTTCTTATAGTGATCCAATGTATTTTGAAGAAGGCTTGAAAGAGGAAAAATGGTGTAAGGCCATGGATGAAGAACTGGATGCTATAGAGAGAAACAAGACATGAGAGCTAACTAATTTACCCAAAGGGAAATCAATCATTGGAGTTAAGTGGGTCTGGAAGACCAAATGCACTGCTGATGGTAAGATTGAGAGGCATAAAGCAAGGCTAGTTGTTAAGGGTTACAAACAACAACCTGGAAGAGACTATGATGAAACATATGTACCAATTGCAAGGCTGGAAATAGTGCAGGTAGTCCTAGCAATTGCAGCTCGGCACAAATGTAAAGTATTTCAAATGGATGTAAAATCAACATTCTTGAATGGAGTGTTGGAAAAAGAGGTGTATGTGGAGCGACCACCTAGCTATGAGGTCCCAGGGCATGAAGACAAAGTGTATAGGCTCTGGAAAGCTCTTTACGGGCTTAAACAAGCACCAAGGGCATGGTATAGCAGAATTGATTCGTACCTGCTGATCAATGGCTTTAGCAAAAGTGACAGTGAGCCCACACTCTACATCAAAGCAGCCAATGGTGAGATTCGTATTGTTGTTTTGCATGTAGATGATTTAATTTTCCTAGGGAATAGTGACCTCTTCATTGTTGATTTCAAAGAGGTAATGAAAAATGAGTTGGAGATGACAGACCTAAGTTTGCTAAAATATTTCCTAGGCATAGAAGTCCAACAAACAGAGCATGGCATCTTCATTTCACAAACTAATTATGCCAAACAAATATTGAAGGGATTTAGAATGTTGGACAACAAACCTACCCCAACACCAATAGCTATAGGTCTAAAATTAAGCAAAGAGGACATTAGCAGTTTTGTTAACGCAACCCTCTATAAGAGCATGGTTGGAAGCCTCATGTATTTGATAGCTACAAGACCTGATTTGATGTATGTGATAAGCCTAATTTCTAGGTTCATGGAGCAACCTAAGGACACACACTGGCAAGCAGGGAGGAGAATCCTGAGGTATGTCAATGGCACGAAAGGCTATGGCATTATGTATACCGCCTCTAATGAGTTTGAGTTGGTTGGGTACACGGACAATGATTGGGTAGGAAGTGTAGATGATAGGAAGAGCACATTGGGTTATGTGTTCCACATGGGCTCAGGAGCAATATCATCGGCATCAAAGAAACAACCTATAGTTTCCCTCTCCACAGCAGAAGTAAAGTACATAGCAGCAAATGCAGCAGCATGTCAGGTTATTTGGCTTAGAAGAATCCTTGCAGACTTGAATGAGGAGCAAGAAGATGGTACAACCATATTTTATGACGTGTCTTCTATAGCCTTGACAAAGAATCTCATCTTCCATGGACGAAGTAAGCACATTGAAATACACTACCATTTTATAAGAGAGTTGGTAGAGCATGGAGAGATTGAACTTTAGTTTTGTAGATCAGAGCAACAGCTCGCTGATATTTTCACAAAGGCATTGTCAAAAGACTCATTTGAATGCCTAAGGCTTGGCATCATGCATAGCTCCGAAACTTTAGTTCTGGAAAGATAGGAAACCTCTAGAAACTTCAGCTCCGGAAGGAATAGTTCCAGAACTTTAGTTCTGGAAAGTCAGAAAATCTCCGGAAACTTCAGCTTCGGAAGTGTTAGCTCTGGAACTTTTAGTTCTAGAAGGACAGTCTCAAACATCTCCAGAACTTTGAACAGATCTAGGCAGGACATATCCGGAACACATAACAGGTGTAGACAGGAGAGCTCTGGAACTTTAGCTCCAGAAAGAGAGAGCTTCGAAACTTTAGTTTCAAGAAGATAGAAGAGCTCCGGAAAGATAGAGCTTCGAAACTTTAGTTTCAAGAAGATAGAAGAGCTCCGGAACGACAATTTCGGGAGGACAGAACAACTTCGGACATGAAAGCGCTAGAAATACAAAATGGTGATGAAAATAAAGAAAGGCTCAAGATTAAGGGGGAGAGTTGGAAATATTTAATCTTGAGCGGCAACAACTGCATTTAATACAGTCGTCAGAAGAGATCCATTAGGATCATTCCCCCTCATTTGCCGTGTCTGACATCTTCTATCTAGTTAATGCATTTTGGCAACGAATTTATTTTGGTAGGTGAATTTGAAATGGGCGACATTTTTTGGTGAATTCAAGAAAGGGAAAAAGGGAATGAATAGAGGAATGTTCAGTGAGAAGAAGAAGAAGCAATTCAGTCAGCAGACAGAGAGGAAGAAGAATCTGCAGCAGCAGAGGATATTGGACAGAGACTAGAGCTCTAGATCTCCAGAAGTTTGCAGCAGCAACACAGAGCATTGCACAGGAAGCAGAAAGCTCAGGATCTCCAGAATCTGAACAAAGGACAGATCTCCAGAAACTATAACAGTCCAAAACTCCGAAACTTGCATAGAATCAATCCAGTTATCTCCGGAAGCTTCGGAAAAGTGTGCAATTTGTTGTATGTAGTAAATACATAGCCATAGCTCTGAGTTTTTTGTATGTAAACATTTTTGAATGTGAATGCAAAAGAAATTATTGTGTCTCCTGGTCTTCTTGGTCTGTGTTTTCCTTCTTTGCCCACTTTAGTTGGATCCTTTTTCCAACATAGTAGACCTACCAACAAACTTTTTGGGTGTCCATGTTTTGCTTTTACGTGGTGACAATCTAGACATTTTGTAACAAAATCCATGACTTTCTTTTTCATCCCGGGCCAATAGTATTGCTTTTCAGTTCTGCATACATTTTGTTTGCTCCCGAGTGCACTGTATATGGCATTTTATGCCCTTCCTGGAGAATTAAACTCTTCACTTTTGACTCTCTTGGTATCGCAGTTTGTTGTTTGAATCTCAATACCTCGTCCATGATGGCGTACTCATCATTCAACACAATTTCTTTGGGCACTACTTTTTATGTTGTCATAATCTGATTGAAACTCTTATGTTGCTTTTGCTCAACCTGAATTAACTTTGTTGGGTCATTTTGTACATTGATCATGACATTAACCTGTGACCTTCTACCTAAAGCATTTGCAACCTTGTTTTCCTTCCCCTAAACGTAAGTAATTCTATAATCATATTCACTCAAGAACTCCATCCATCGGGCATTGTCTCGCATTTAACATTGGCTGGATAAACAAATATTTGAGTCTCTAATGATTTGTCCTTAACTCAAATCTGCACTTGATTAGATAACGTCAACACATTTTAAGGCGTGCACAATTGTTACGAGTTATAAATCGTGAGTTGGGTAATTTTGCTCGTGGTCCTTCAGTTTGTGGTACTCAGGCTATTACTCTCGCCCATCCTGCATCAATACTCCACCTAGGCCTTAACTTGACGTGCCGGCATAGACTATGGAATCCTTCTCCATGTGTAGGATTGCAAGTATGGGCACTGATGTTTGTCTCTATTTTACTTCTTTGAATGCTTGAGCACACCTTTTTGTCCAATTGATTAAATGGCTTGTTTTTCTTCTAAAGGGCGATTGACATGATTACTCAGGAAAGATCCTCCACAAACCTCTGGTAGTATCGTACGAATCCCATGAAGCTGCAAACTTCCACTACATTTCTCTGTGGGCTGGTCAATTATTGCTTGAATCTTCATTGGATTCATTGAGATACCATTACCAGAAATAATGTACCCTTCATACTGGATTTCCTTCTGGAAGAATGAACACTTGGACAGATTTCCATATAGTTTAGTCTCCCTGAAACATTGCAGTATTATCTGAAGATGGACTTCTTGCTCCTTCATATTTGGGGAATAAATTAGAATGTCCTCTATAAATACTATGACATACTTGTCCATGTAATTTCTAAAAACATGATTCTTAAGAGTCATTAACTTGTCTAATGCATTGGCTAGCCCAAAGGTTATGACCATAAATTTATAATGGTTGTATGCTGTCCTGAATGTTGTCTTAAACACATCTTCCTCCTTTACTCGCATCTAATGGTATCTTGACCTCAGATCTGTAAATATTGGCATGCTTCATTTGATCAAACAAATTATCAAAGGGATTTGATTTTGAATGGTGGCGTTATTCAATTGTTTGTAATCCACACACAATCGCAATGCACCATCCTTCTTCACTAATATCAGTAGTGCTTCCCAAGGTGACGCACCGTTTTTCCACCAACTCATGCATGTACATTCTTAGTTCATTCAGCTTTGTAACAATCATTTAGTATGGTGCAATAGAAACTATCTCAATTCCTAGTTTTGAATATATAATAAATTCAACTTCCCTTTTTGGCGGCAACCTTGATAACTCTTGAGAAACACATCGGCATATTCTTTCCAAAACGGGTGGTCATTCAGTATCGGTTCTTGATTTGGTTCTATGATAACTACTGCATAAATCTAATAGCCATGTTGTGTTTCCTTCCCTACCATAGTTGTAGATGCGATTTTCAATGGTATTGGCTGATATACTCCTTGAATTTCCATGATGACTCCGTAATCAATTAAACATCTAATTGTCTTTCCGTGATAATCTACTTGGCGTCATGTTTTTTTAACCAATCCATTCGAGCTATCAGATAAGGACCTAACTAGGTGACAAGACCTAACTATGACAAAAAGAGTAATCTAGGTTTCTAATGTTCTTATTTAAAACTACAATTGTTAATTCGGCGGAGAATTAGTTTCCCTGATAGTCTACTTGGCTTTATGTTTTTTAACCAATCTATTGGAGCTATCAGATCATAAGGACCTAATTGGGTAACAAAAAGAGTAATTTAGGTTTCTAATGTTCTTATTCTAAAGCTACAATTGTTAATTTGGGAGACAATTAATTTCTTAACATCAAATGTCATCTTTACTACAAGGAATTTGTTAGTGGTTATATATGTTCATTTGGATAATTTTGATTTTTCTATCTTCTAGCTTTGGCTATTTTTAGATTCTTAGAGTATCCAATTCATCCATATTCAATAGATTTTTCCTAATCCCAAAATAAAATCACCTCAATTTAGAAATTTTAGTTCTTTAAAATAGATATATATCATACTGTTGTATATTAAAATTTCCCTCTCGATCTCTCCAATTTAACATGGGTTATTTTTTATTTTCTATACTCATCCCATTTCAACATCTTTGTTTAAAATTTATATATTGGTAGAAAATTTAGATATTGAATCCCTATATATATACACACACAAGGGAACAAGTTCATAGCCCTTTATTAAGCAATTGATATTCTATAAAGCTAAATCTTCTCCAAAGTAGATTTCCAAAAGAGCAAAATTTAGAAGAAGGCAGCTGTTCTAATCAAAAAGTTAAAGACTTTCCTTCTTTACTTTCTAATTCTTGATTACTTTTCCAAAATTATAACTTAAGTCATTTTTATGACTTAAAAAGTATACTTTATTTCTATAACTCAAAGAAAGATAAAGTTTATTTTGTTTTAAAAAGAACATTGTAATTTGAAGAATTATTTACTAGTTATTTATGATGGAAACCCTATATATACAAGGGTATTTTGTATAGGGGTTTAAGTGATTTTGAACTCTTTAACATTTTGAAAATAAAGGAATACTATTGAACTTTGTGTTACTTTGGTTATTTGTGTTGTCAATTTTTCTTATGTTAAATTTACAACATTTTTTAAATGTCTCCTTTATATTTTGGGGATGCAATTAGTCATTCTTATCAAATATTAATTCATTCTAAAAAAATGAATAAGAAAAGTAGTTATTTTCTTGATTTTGTATGGAGAATTTCTGTCAAGAACATATCTTTTCTTATGTTTAGCTATGTTCTTTCTTTTCTTTTCAGTTTTACCAATTCTTATAAATCTGCATAAACTTATTGTGGAGGTTATAAAACTTTGTGTTTGTTCTTTATAAGTATCATTTGCCCTATTTTCTTTTGAGAAATTAGACTAATGCTCCATATCAACCTGTCTAGGGTTTCTCTTTTATTTATTTATTTCTTTTTTAAGTTTTCATTTACCTTTCGTACTTTGAAGTTAAAGTACACAAAAAAAACTCTAAAACAAACCCCATCATAAGAGGGAGTTGCCCCTCTTAAACATAGAGAAAAAATGTCAACCTAATAATGATTTCTCCAACTGTTGTGAACGCTTATCACTGCCCATTAGACAAGTGAAGTTAATTTCAACTAAATATTGTAATGACAAATCTATTTACTAACAATAATCAAAAGAGTAATTTATAAAACTATTTTCTCAAATCTACAAAGTGATTTCTTTGAAGAGCTTTTGAAAGTATGTTTGCAGTTTGCTCAAATTTTAGGCAATATTGTGATTCTACTTGTCCATATTGCACCAAATCTCTAATACAATGGTGAGGAATCTCTATGTACTTTGTAGTTGGACATTTGTAGATTATGGAAGAATCAAGAGCTTTTGTAAGTATGTTTGCAGTTTGACCGAATTTTAGGCAATATTGTGATTCTACTTGTCCATATTGCACCAAATCTCTAATAAAATGGTGATTTACTTTTTAAATAGATGTCATTTGTAGATTATGGAAGATTCTTCCGAGTGAAATAACTTGACAGCTTGCTGTTGTAGAAGTAATGTATTCAACTTCTACAGAAAGATAAGGACACGGTTGCTTTTATTTCCTGCGCCAGATACAACTGTAGATTCAAGAGAGAACATTACAAAAAGTTGATAATCGATCATCCAATGACTCAATCCAATTAGAGTCTATGTAGCCAACTAGCTCGAGATTGTTAGTATATAACCAACCAGCTGAAGATTGTTAGTGGAACAATAGTTTATGCCAGAATTTTGACAAGAGACTAATGATTGACTGCTTTTATCTTGCCTAAAGCAATGAGTACGTTAGACTTCCAACTAAACCTTTGTACAAAGTGGCATACACCTTTGAACTAGTATCTTCGTTGATTAATTTTTTAACAAGAGATAATGGAGTTGGAACTGTGTTACATTTTTCCATGCCAAATTTCTTTAGTAAATCTGCTACGCACTTAATTTGTGAAATGAATATACTTTCATCTAGAAAATAATTCATAGGTCCTACGTCTGTCATTTCAAAATTCTCGACTCATTTCTTCCCAAAGTTTTTCATTAGAGCTTTACAATTTCCTCTGAGCTGCTTCCAATAAATCCATTATTCATAAATGAATTATCAATCCTCATGTAGCAAGCACAAGGAACCTGTTTTCACGTATACTTCCACATCCAAATAACTATTAAGAGAGGCTAATTTTACATCCATTTGAAAATTAGGGCTGGGCTTAAACAGCACATACTATGCTTTGACTTGTTTAGGTGGCTGGTGCGCCCCTTCTCTTATTGACACATTAACAAGACAGAGTAAGAGAAAGGGCCCACTAGCCACCTAAGCAAGTCAAAGCTTAGTGTATGCTGTTTAAGCCCAGCGAAAAATTAGTCCATTTATTTTGAACAACCAATCCTAATTCAGTTCTAATAGTCTTGACACCGGAGCGAATCTATTTGAATAATCTACTCCATGTTCCTGATCAAATCCATTGGCAACACGTTTAGCTTTATATAATTCCATAGAACTATCTGCATGGTATTTTGTTTTAAGAATCCAGTCGACAGCAGCTACTTGTTTAGGAAGTTGCACTAGGTCCCATATATATGATTTTTATGAATCGCTTCTATTTCTTTATTCATGGCTTCAATCCATTTTTATGAATTGCTTCTATTTCTGTACTCATGGTATCAATCCATGCTTTCTCTTTTGATGCTTCTTCATATATTGTTGGTTCAACTTGTATTTTACTTGATTCAAACAGGAAGTTTTGTGATAAATTCCACTGAAGTCTGACTTTTTACTTTCCTCGGGGACTTGTGTTGGAAATAGTAATCTTGACCCCCAACCAATTGCATTTAATGCAGCGTCAGAAAAGATCTGTTTTGGATCATTCCCCCCATTTGCCGTGTCAGACATATGCTGTCCCAGTTAATGTTTCTGGCAGCTAATTAAATCTGGTGGTTGAATTTGAAATTGAGCGGCAGTTTTTGGATAAGGCAGCAAAGACAAAACAAATGAATGTTTAGGAGGGAATGTTCAATAGCAAAGAAAACAGAAGGACGTCAGCAGATAGAAGTAGAAGAAGAACCTACAGCAGCAGAAGATATTGCATAGAGTGCAGAGCTCCAGTGCTCCGGAATATTTGCAGCAGCAACAGAGAGCAGCACACATAAAGCTTCATTGTGCCAGAATGTGGGCAGTTTATTGTATGGAGTAAAAACAGAGTCATAGCTCTGAGTTTTGTATGTAAACATTTTTAAATGTAATTTTTTTATGTGAATGAAATAGAAAATTATATTGCCTTCTTGTTGTCTCCTTGGTCTATGTGTTTTCATTTTTGCCCACTTTAGTTGGGATTCTTTTTTTCCCAACAGTATGGTATCAGAGCCGTGTCTAGTAGAGCCCTAGTGTTTTTTGGGCATGCAGTGATAGAACCCTAGGTTCTAGGTATTTAGAAAAGCCCTAGTTTTTTGGGTAGTGAAGGAAAGTCCTAGATTTTTTTTGGGTATTTGTAGTTTCCCCCATTTAGGAAAATGGCTGGAGGAGAAATAGGAGTTGGTAGTAGCCAACTATGTTTGATGGTAAAAACTATGATGTCTAGGCAAATAAAATGAAAACTATTTTAGTTGCAAATGATTTGTGGGAGTTAGTGGCAAATGAGTTCACAGATGTGACTGACCCAAATGCATATACAACATTGAGCAATGCTCAAAAGCATAGTTGGAAAACTCGACTGGGCAAAAAACTCGGCAAGCCAATTTTTGGAGAGTCAAAAAAACTCGGAGAAATCTCGGCAAAAACTCAGCAAAAATCTCGGCAAATTAAAAAAATTGCTAAAATTTCATTAGAAACACATTTTTTTTGCAAAATTCAATGACAAGATGAATCCAATGAGTCCATAAATGAGTACAAAAGTGTTTTCTATTAAATTTGATTGACTTCAATGCAAATTGATTACAAAATCGCATTCTCATGCGGAATCCTGATGGCTAAAAGCCTGATAGTCTGATACAAATTAGTAATTACAAACTACAATAGATAGCTGAAAATGAAAATAGTAAAACTAGTCTAGAAGTAAATACTAAAAGTAAACAGTAACACAACATATTACATCTTCCTCTTCCCTAATTTAGCCAAAGCTAGGGAAGAGGCAGATGCTCTAGTCCTGCGAGTGCGCGGTGCCGGTGGCTCTGGCTCTGGCTCTGGCTCTGGCTCCTCATGCTCATGAATGTCCTCCAACCCTACATCTCCTGTTGCACCTAGATCCTCCATTGCCTGTCTCTCGAAATCAAGAATTTCATCTGCGGTAAACAATGGAGCCTGCTCATCCCGCCCTGTCCAATCACTATAAGGATCTATCTCATCCAAATCAATAGGATCTAGTGATTTGTCCTCTACCTTTTTTGTGCGCAACCGAAGGTTGTATTGCACAAAGACAAGGTCATTGAGGCGCTTTTGGGCTAGTTTGTTCCTCTTCTTTGTGTGAATGGCCTCAAACAAGCTCCAATTCCGCTCACAACTGGATGCACTACAAGGCTGGCATAGTATGCGGAGAGCAATTTTTTGGAGATGTGGGATATTTCCACCCCAACTTTTCCACCAAGCCTCTGCAAAAAAAATACTTAAGAGTTAGAAAACAAAGTCAAGACTCAAAACACATTTTATCAAATTATAAATATAAGATATTAAGAATCAAGATGCATGTATGATGTGACACAGTGACAGTGAAATAAACTTAAAGACTCTGAATTTTATACCTGGTGTCTGAGTGGTTCTTCCTCGAATAGCTAGATCTGAAGAAAAGAGTTTACCCCTCGTTTCACTGTAAAGATCTAACTCTTGGACAATGAGGTCTCTCACCTCAACCATGGGTTCCATCCTCTGAATGCATGTTGTGAGCCCCTCCATAACCTCTCCATTAGGATCGGAGAAGTTCTCTGAGAAGTGAAATTGAGGGTCGAGGAAGTACGCTGCAGCATGGATGGGTTGGTGGAGTTGATTATTCCACCTCCTATCAACAATCTCCCATATGGGATCAAATTTGAGGCTGTCCCCCATGTAATAATTTTTTATAGCCTCTTTGGCCCTATCCATGGCCTCATAAATATATCCCATGGGGTTTTGATCCCCATCTACCAAGCGAAGGACTCTAACCAGGGGCTCTGACACCTACAATACAAATACAAAAAGATTAAAAATTAAAAATTACAAATTTATAATGAAAGACTTAAATTAAGAAATAAAATACTCAATTTGAATTTAAAATCAAAGTTTTGAGGTTACCTTCACGATCTCTGTAGCTCTTTCCTCAAAGAGCTTATCAAACACTATGCTTGCAACTCTCTCTCCTTCAGGGTTTTTTTTATAAGATGATTCTAGCCATGCTGGACACACAAACATTTGTTTCAAAGCATTCAGTGAACCAATAATGCTTTGCAATGTCAGGAAAATCGTTGCAAACCTTGTGGCACCCGATCTCACCAACTCTTTCCCTTTCGTATATTCCCTCATCAAACTAAGAACCCAAGGGTGATTATAGATAAATTTTGTTATGCTCCTTGCATCATCTACAATTGGTGCCACCCAATCAAGTTTGCTTATGTCCTCCAAAAGAAGGTCAAGGCAATGTGCCGCACAAGTTGTCCAAAAAAGTGTAGGATGTCTATTCTCAAGCAATCTCCCAGCTGCCACATATGCTGCTGCATTATCCGTGATGACTTGCACAATATTATCTATCCCCACCTCCATGACAACTTCCTTCAACAATGTACACAATGTTTCTGCATTTTTTATTTTGTTGGAGGCATCCACTGATTTCAAAAACACAACTTGACCTTTGAAGAAATCAAAAAATTAAGGATGGTACGGTTTCTCCCATCCGTCCACCCATCGGAAAGAATGGTGCAGCTATGTTTCTTCCATTCTTTCTTTTGATCTTCAACTACTTGCACCGCCCTTTCCATTGCATTTGTGAGCAACCTACAAAAATTTTTAAGTAAAAATTAAAATAAGTACAAAATTTTATTTTTTAAACAAAAAATAACTTAACATAAATTAACTAATCACATAAAATTTAAATGATAAACTTAGCATAAAATTTAATTGACTAATGACTAATCACTAACCTCCCACTCAAGTCTTTACGAGAAGGTGGCTTGTAGCCTTTTCCCGCAACTGTCAATGCGGTAACCAAATTGTGCCAATAGGGACTACTCGCCACATTGAATGCAATGTTATTGAAATACCAAAAGTTTGCACATGCCATGTCGGCATGTTGATGCACCTCCCTATTCCACCCTATAGCCTCCAATGATGTCTGTGCTCCTGGTGTGTTTCTTGGCACAAAAAAACTATGTGATGAGCGTGAAGATGTAGACCCCGGCGGTGGCATTCTACTCGAAGTAGAGGAAATGAGGGGCCTAGGGACCGATTTGCCACGAATGCGTGGACCACGAAGAGAGCCCACAATGTTCACATCAGCTCCACTCGTCTCCTCATCTGATTCAGACTCTATGTCCACTTGCATTTGCTCATGACCATGTCCATCGGAACTAGCTATGCTTGCTGCTATGGCTGCCTTTGTCCTCTCCCTTTGCAATTTTCTTTCTTCGGCAGCTGCAAGTAAGGCAAGCATCTCCCTTTTTATCTCTTTTGTGGTGTTAAGACAACCCTTGGAATCATGACAAGCAATGCCTGCAAGATGGTATTTGAGGCGATTTATGCCTCCATGTAATACCCTCGTACATCTACCGCAAACAACCGTTCCAGGATTCGGTCCTCTCACAGCATACTTCCATGTTGGGTCTCTAGCTCCTGGAGGACGAGTGCCTGGAACCCATGACGATGTCTGTGCCATGGATGGGGTGCCGGTGGAGTCTAACGCTGAACTTGAAGCCATTATAGTGCGAATTTAATCTACACATACAAAAAAAATGTACAACATATTAGGTTTTTAATAAAAAAAAAATCTCTCTAAAATTGATTTAAATTGATACTCATACAAATGTGTTTCACTTTCAAATTTCAATGATTAAATTAGTCAATAAATTAACTAATCTAAACAACAAAATAGATTTACAATAAAAAAATGAACCTAGGTTTAAAAATTTCAAAAAAAACGAAAATCATGAAAAAAATCAGAAAAAATCCACAAAAAATAGTGAAGAATCTTGTTTTTTTGGAATCTAAATGCAAAAATGAAGCTTCTTTTTGCTCTATGAAGATTTTGTTTTCAATTTGGATTCAATATTTTACAACAAGAACCAAAAAAAATGATTAAACAAAAAGAAAAATGGGAAAACAAAAACTTACCTGAGATTCAAATTTGCCTTTGAAATCCGCAAAAAATGGCGTTTGAATCCGATCTTCTCGATGCCACAACGTTGCAAATGAACTATTTTTGCTTGGAGGGGGGTTTTTTGCTATGTAGAGCTTCAAAAACCTAAAATCTGATTAATATTTACCTTTTCTGGCCGCGGAAATGACTTATACCTCTGCCTGCGAGTTTTTTGTACGGACTCGGCGAAAACTCGGCGAAGACTCGGAAAAACTCGCCTGGCAAGACTCTGCGAGTTAAAGTCAACTTGACTCGTTTCAAAAAAAAACTCGCGAGTTTTTAAAAACTCGGCGAGTCTGCCAACTATGCTCAAAAGCATCAGTTAAAGGAGACAAGGAAAAATGATGCAAAAGCCCTTAGTTTGATTGAGGCAGCCTTGACAGAGGCTATTTTTCCCCGAATAGCAGCAGCTAGTTATGCAAAAGAAGCATGGGAAATATTGCAAAACAGTTACAAGGGGACTGATAAGGTGAGGCTAGTGAAACTCCAGTTGCTAAGGAGAGATTTTGAGACCCTGCAGATGAAGGAAACAGTCCATTTCATATTTTCACACAAGGGTTTCCACCTTGGTTAACAATTGAGGATAAATGGAGAAACCATGGAAGAGCAGAGGATTATTGAGAAAATCTTTAGAAGTTTGCCCTCTAGATTTGACCCAATGGTTATTGGCATAGAAGAGACCAAAGACCTCTCGAAAATAACAGTTGATGGGTTGATGGGTTCTCTTCAAACCCATGAGTAGCGGCTAAACAAGTCCACTCCTTCCCTAGAACAAGCCTTCAAAGCCCAAGGAAATCTGAGAGGCAAGGGAAGACGAAGAAATGGTAGAGGAAGAGGTCAAATGAGCAGAGTTAGAAGCAACTCTGGAAGATTAGGCTCAAACAGTCAAGAGGAGGCCAGCACCTCCCAATCAGACTTCCAAAACAAAAAGAATAGCAACTCAAATCAGAGGTTTGATAAGAGCAATGTGCAGTTTTACTACTGTCACAAATATGGTCACTATGCAAGTGAATGTAGGGGAGTCAAAATGCAAATGTGGCAAATGAGAACAAGGCTGAAAATGAAAAACAATCACAAGTGTTCATTGCATGTAACCTTGCAGAACAGGGCAGCGTTGGAATTTGGTATTTGGATAGCGCTTGTAGCAACCGCATAAGTGGTAATAGAAATTTATTTGCCTCCCTAGACAACAGCATCAAGTCTGAAATTAAAATAGGGAACAATGAGAAGGTTCCAGTCATGGGTAGAGGCATAGTGTGCATACAAACCAAGCATGGTGAAGAAGGCAAATCCATGACGTCTTTTATGCCCCAACCATGAAACACAACCTCTTAAGCATTGGACAGATGGTCCAAAACGATTATAGAGTGCTAATGGAGAAAGGGGAATGCATCATCTATGATAAGGATGGAAGCAAGAAAGTTATTGCAGTGGTTCAAATGACAAAGAATCGGATGTTTCCCCTCAAAATGCAAATCCCAGCACAATCAACAGGCCTGCAGCAGTGAGCCTTCAAAATAGTCATCCAAGACCCATCCAAGCTTTGGCATTTGAGGTATGGGCATCTAAGCTATTCTAGTTTAAGTATTTTAGCAAGAAAAGACATGGTTATGGACCTACCAACAATTGTAGATCCTGATGGAAAGTGTGAAGCATCCATCCTAGGTAAACAACATAGGCAACCCTTTCAATCAGGGTATTCTAGGAGAGCAAGAGCACCATTAGAGCTGGTGCATTCAAATTTGTGTGGTCCCAAGAAGACCCCAACCCTAGGTGGAAATGTTTACTTCATGACATTCATTGATGACTACAGTAGGAAATCTTGGGTGTATTTTTTGAAGAACAAATCAGAAGCATTTGAAAAGTTTAAGGAGTTTAAGGCCTTGGCTGAGAAGCAAAGCGGCCACTATATTAAAGTCCTCAGAATGGATAGAGGGGGAGAGTACATCTCCAAAGAGTTTATGGACTTTTGTAAATATGAAGGTATTCAAAAACAGTTCACAGCCTAGTATACTCAGCAAAATGGAGTGGCTGAAAGGAAAAACAAAACCATCACGGAGATGGCAACAAGCATGCTGAAGGCAAAAGGTTTGTGAAATGAATATTGGGGTGAAGCTATAACAACAGTGGTCCACATATTGAATAGGTGCCCTACAAAGGCTATTCGTGACAAGAATATTTGGGTTTGTGGCATATGCACTCGTGCCAAAAGAAAAGAGGCAGAAATTTGATGACAAAAGTGAAAAATACATTTTCATAGGCTATAGTGAAGAATCAAAAGCCTACATATTGTATAATCCCATCACCAAGAAAGTGGTGATTAGCAGGGATGTTGAATTCATTGAAAATGAATCATGGGATGGAATGGTGGACAACAACATGGGTATTTCTGTCACAATACCCTTTGAGGATGAAGAAGCTCTAGAAGTCAGGAGCACTGGAACTCTACAACAAGGACATAGTTCAGAAAGCAGGAGCTCCGGAAATTTTCAGCAGAGTAATTGCTCTAGAAATTTACAACAGGGTGAAAATTCTTACACTCAGTTTGCCTCATCAATCCAGCAGTCAAGAAGCTCCAGAAATTTAGACCCTACGCTTGCATCATTGATGCCATGGAGGAAAGAAGCGTGAGGGAAATTTATGACAGCACAAGGTATGCTGATTTTGATGAGAATTTAGATTTTGCATTGTTTTCCTATAGTGATCTAATGTATTTTGAAGAAGTCGTGAAAGAGGAAAAGTGGTGTAAGGCCATGGATGAAGAACTGGACGCTATAGAGAGAAACAAGACATGGGAGCTCACTGATTTACCCAAAGGGAAATCAGTCATTGGAGTTAAGTGGGTCTATAAGACCAAATGCACTGCTGAATGTAAGGTTGAGAGGCATAAAGCAAGGTTGGTTGTCAAAGATTACAAACAGCAGCCTGGAAGAGACTATGATGAGACATATGCACCAGTTGCAAGGTTGGAAACAGTGCAGGCAGTCCTAGCAATTGCAGCCCAGCACAAATGGAAAGTATTTCAAATGGATTTAAAGTCAGCCTTCTTGAATGGAGTGCTAAAAGAAGAGGTGTATGTGGAGCAGCCATCTAGCGATGAAGTACCAGGGCATGAAGACAAAGTGTATAGGCTCCGAAAAGCTCTCTATGGGCTTAAACAAGCACCATGGGCATGGTACAACATAATTGATTCATACCTATTGAGCAATGACTTTAGCAAAAGAGGTAGTGAGCCCACACTCTACATCAAAGAAGCCAATGGTGAGATTCTTATTGTTGTTTTGTATGTAGATGATTTGATTTTCATAGGAAATAGTGACCTCTTAATTGTTGATTTCAAAGAGGCAAGGAAAAATGAGTTTGAAATGACAGACCTAGGTTTGCTAAAATATTTCCTAGGCATAGAAGTCCAACAAACAAAGAATGGCATCTTCATTTCGCAAACTAATTATGCCAAACAAATCTTGAAGAGATTTAGAATGTTGGACAGCAAACCAGCCCCAACTCCAACAGCCACAGGTCTGAAATTAAGCAAAGAGGACAGTAGCAAGGAAGTAAACCCAACCCTCTACAAGAGCATGGTTGGAAGCCTCATGTATTTGGCAGCAACTAGACCTGATTTGATGTACGCGGTAAACTTGATGTCTAGGTTCATGGAGCAACCTAAAGACACACTGACAAGCAGGAAAGAAAATCCTAAGGTATGTCAATGGCACAAAAGGCTATGGTATACAATGGAGCAACCTAAAGACACACTGACAAGAAGGAAAGAAAATCCTAAGGTATGTCAATGGCACAAAAGGCTATGGTATTATGTATACCGGCTCTAATGAGTTACAGCTGATTGGGTACACGGACAGTGATTGGGCAGGAAATATAGATGACAGGAAGAGCACATTAGGATATGTGTTCCACATGGGTTCAGGAGCAATATCATGGGCATCAAAAAAACAACCCATAGTTTCTCTCCACAGCAGAAGCAGAGTACATAGCCGCAAATGCAGTAGCATGTCAAGCTATTTGACTTAGAAGAATCCTTGTAGACTTGAATGAGGAGCAAGAAGATGGTACAACCATATTTTGAGATAACGTGTCTTCTATTGCGTTGACAAATAATCCCGTCTTTCATGGACGAAGCAAGCACATTGAGATCCACTACCATTTCATAAGGGAGCTGGTGGAGCATAGAGAGATTGAACATCAGTTTTGCAGATCTGAGTAGGGGCTCGCTGATATCTTCACAAAGGCATTGTCAAAAGACTCCTTTGAACGCCTAAGAGATAGGCTTGGCATGATGGAAAGTCCCGGAACTTCAGTTCCGGAAACTCAGAAAAGCTTCGAAAATTTGAACAGGTCCAGACAGGATAGCTCCGGAACTTTTGCTCTAGAAAGACTGCTCCGGAAAGACAGAGCTCCGGAAATTTAGCTCTGAAAATTTTGAGCAGTGATGGAAAACAAAAAGCCTCAAGATTAAGGGGGAGTGTTGGAAATAGTAATCTTGACCCCTAACCAACCACATTTAATGTAGCGTCAGAAAAGATCCGTTTTGGATCGTTCCCCCATTTGTCGTGTCAGACATATGCTGTCCCAGTTAATGTTTTTGGCAACTAATTAATTCTGGTGGTTGAATATGAAATTGAGTGGCAGTTTTTGGAAAAGGCAACAAAGACAAAACAAAGGAATGTTTAGGAGGGAATGTTCAATAGTAGAGAGAACAGAAGAGAAGAACAGAAGGAGAAGTCAGCAGACATAAGAAGAAGAAGAACCTGCAGTAGCAGAAGATATTGCACAGAGTGTAGGGCTCCAGTGCTCTGGAATATTTGCAGCAGCAACACAGAGTAGCATACAGAAAGCTCCGTTGAGCCAGAATCTGGACAATATATTGTATGGAGTAAAAACAAAGTCATAGCTCTGAGTTTTGTATGTAAACGTTTTTTTAATGTAATTTTTGTACATGAATGAAATAGAAAATTATTCTGCCTTCTTGTTGTCTCCTTAGTCTATGTGTTTTCATCTTTGCCCACTTTAGTTGGGATTCTTTTTTCCCAACAACTTGGACTTCAATTTCAACTTGAATTTGGGCTTGATAAAGAAGATGTTGATGGTGAAATTGGAGTACCACCAAAGCTTGAGCCACCATTTGAACTTGACCTGCTAGTAGAGTGTGTGTGAGGAGAGTAATCATCTACAACTTTCTCAATTGGTGGTCTTGTTTGTTGTTCAATCTCTTGCCATTGCCACTTTTCTTCATCATTAAAGATCACATCCAGACTAACGATCTACTGCTTGGTTGTTGGATTATAAAACTGATGACCTTTAGTTTCTCTAGAATATCGGACAAAAATACAACGCTGGAATTTAGAATCCATTTTTTCTGCATGTTATCAGGAACGTGTACATATCTTACACCCAAAACTTGTAAATGGGCTACTGAAGGTATGTGACCACTCCAAGCTTCCTTGGGAGTAAAGTTTTTCACTTAGTGAGAAAGCGATTTAAAATGTGAACTGATGTGGCTGGTACTTCTGCCCAATAACAGTTGGGAAGATTCTTTACCTTCAACATGCTTCATGCCATCTTCATAATGGTATGGTTTTTCTTTTCATCAACATCATTCTATTGTGGTGTGTAAGCAGTGGCCAGCTATCTCTTAGTGTCTTGATTATTAAAAAAATCATAGAATTCCTTAGGAAATCAATTCTCCTCTTCTATCTATTTTGAGTAGTTTGAGATGATACCCACTTTAATTTCTGCCTATTGTTTTGAAGTTCTGGAAACTCTTTGAAGGCTTCCATTTAAAAAGAAAATTAAAACTCATGTATAGGGTTGAAAAATCATTAACAAAAATAAAATATCAAAAAGTAAATGTTCTTTCCTCAAAGATGGTGATTGAATAGCTCAACAAATATCTGCATGAACAAGCTCGAAAGGTGCTTTTGCTGAAAAATTCAGATGATCACAGCATTCGTGCTACAACCATGAATCATCTATCATTGCTTTAAAAATATTGCTTTAAAAACATGCACACCAGCTGGTACTATCTTTAGAGAAAACATTTGCTTTGCTCCAAGATAAGAGTGATTAGAATATCAAACATTTTGAGGCCATTAACTTTAAAGAAATTTTTTTCATGACAAGCTGCTCAATACTCAAAAGATTTTATTATCATGCATATATATTGTTTTAACACCTTGATTAGTTTTTACAGCAAGCATACCTTTTCCCACAGCAACAGCTGTTTGGATATGTGAAGTCCAACAGTCATATTGTTGACATTCAGTCAATAAAACTCTTCACTTCCCCCTGTTTTGAACTCTCTGTTTGTCTTTATGAGTTTTGTATATATATTTGGGGATTGAGACATTTGTATGATTGATAAAACTTCATGTAATTGCTGCTCTTAATAATAAGAGATGAATACCCTACTTTTCCCGTGGATATATCCAAATTGATGAACCACTTAAATTGGCTGTGTTGTATAAATTTTATGCGTGTTCTTGCCCTAAATTCTTAACAACAGATTTCTCATTTTTGAATTTCACTTTTTTCATTACATCTAGCTTGACAAAGATCACGGTTGCCGCTCATATGATTATAACCACTACCCAAAAACCACAATTCTTCATGATATTGCTTTCCCAAGGCACATGTGAAGAGTGTTGAGTGTTCAAAATTCTTACGCTACCAAATAGCTGTCAGTAATACCGACATGGAATTGTTCTTCAATCCAAATAGCTGCTTCCCCTTACTCTACCAAAGCTGCTTCTACTAAAGCTCCGCTTTGGTTTTTGTCCAAACCCACTTTCTAGGGCTGCGATATTTGAACAAAAATACAATATATTTTTGGCCTATTATTTTGGGCATGTACTGAATTTCAAGCTTGAGTGCTGCCCATGTAGGTTGATCTTACTAGTTACCGTGATCCTTAGGTTCCATGCATACGTACAAGTGTGAACATTCATGTAGACATCAACAGATAATAATGATGACAAAAATTATATATTAACTTTTTTATTATAAGGAATTACACAGTCAGCAGCTAGTAAATTTCAGAAATTTCTCCTTTGGACATTCATTATGCCAAACAAGTTTTCACGTAGGGGAGAGGACCCAGTAGTGGTGCACCCTAACTTCACGCCTCTCAAAATCATACGTGGCAATTTTGAATCACTCCAAAATTTTTACAGTAGCTTACTTGGCAACGCCCCTGCTTATAACTAAGGTTTCAGGGCCACATCATCAAACATGATGCCACATCAGCATGCTTTTTGTTGAGGTGTCAAATAGTTCCCAAAAAAGGGTGGACCAATAGGTGTGCATTAAGTCATGTTTTGTTGGTGGGCTGATGTGGCATCACATGATTGGTTTCTTTTGAAATTTAAAGGGCACATTTCATTCAATTATTAGTACTTATAGTAACACTAACATTCTTGAAGTCACAACTACTAGTACTAAACTTTAAAAATATTGGGCCTTAAATGCACATATACTGGTACTAAACTTCAAAAATATTGGGCCTCAAATGCACATATACTTTCTCAGCCATTGGAACGATCTCACCTATTGAGTCTTTTCCCCTATGGTGGTGTGAACAAGTACACATTAAGTATCAATTTCAATACAATAGTACGAATTTATGGCAATAATATGGATGATATCAATCCTTTTTTTTTAATAGTTGAAAGAGTATTTTAAAGTTGAAGGAATCGACCAACATAAGTGGAAGGAGAAACAAGTACATCTCCGATATTAGCTTTTAATCATAGAATGTTTACAATACGTAGTTAATATAAAATTAGCAATCAAAATCATTAAATCATTGTTTTTGATTATGGTAAGTGGCAAAACAAGGGAGTCGAACCCCATTACAGAACCACCCAAAGGGGCAAAGAAACGAACAAGGCCGCAAGGGCAGACAAAACAGAATAACAACATAGCTGAAAGAAACCAACAGCCTAAAAGGCACCCCAAACAGTGTACAGGACGCGCACTAACAGCAGAAAAACTAGACAGGGAATGTAAACCGCAGGTCCCGAACCAACAAACCTAATAGCCTTAGCCCTAGGGCGTAGCTCCCCAACAGATTTGGGGAGCCCTTTCTTTCTACGTTGGACCACAGTCCAAGAAACCTCTGAGTCAAAGTCCTCAGAGAAAGGCGAGAGGGGGGATCCTCCCAAGCAACAACAGCCATGGAAGGCGCCAACGAAGCTGACCCAAAAGAATGCACAATTGGAAGAGTGGCCGAAGTATAGGAAGAAGGAGCGAGGACAGAAGCTCCCAAGTGCGGAACTGCCAAGTCCAAATTAGGCATAGCCAAAGAATTAACAGCAGCTGGAGAAGAAGTAATCTAGCCCAGAGTAGTAGGAGCCAAGGTGGGAGCTGAAGGAGGAATAAAAGAATCCAACAAAGTCATGGGATTTGCAGCAGTCGCCACCACCCCCACCAAAACAGTCTCAAGAGGGGACTCATCCTCCTGAGAGGAATCATCACCACAAGACGAAATAACTTCCTCGAAAGCACTGATAGTCAAATGATGCACAAGAGCATCCTTCTACCAAGTTGCAACGCTTTTGCGGCATGAAAGAGGACAGCTAGTGGCCATATGGCCAATAGCAAAATAATGGCGACATCTGAAGGGGATACCCTCATAGTCCACCAGTTGTTTCCAAGGCCGATCCCCAAACATAAAAATGACGTCTCCAAAAAGGGGTTTGGAGATGTCAATATCCACCAGAATTCGGGCAAGCGTGGAGTGACCCATAAAAGAGGTAGTTGAATCAACTTTTAGAAAACGACCAATGGCATTGCCAATGCTCTCATAGTAAGAATCCTCCCAAAATTGGAGGGGGAGGTTCGAGAGACGCACCCAAATCGGTTTGATATTAATTGGCTCAATAAGGGGATTGAACGAAAGAGTCCAGGGTTTAATGGAAAGGGAATGTTTCCCCCCACAACCAAACCCTACCATCAAGCACTAAATCTCACTACTCGGAAGAAGCAAAAGTCATGATGAAAAATCCTCGTGCACTCGGAAAATGCTCACTCTAAGGCATATGCATATGTGCCTAGGGAGAAGAGGTCAAAATTGGAGAACAAGGCTGTTAAGTGTATCTTCATTGGCTATGGTGTCAGTGTGAAAGGATAGAAGCTTTGGGATCCTGTGGCTGAAAAGGTGTTGTATAGCAAAAGTGTCATCTTCAGAGAGCTTACACTTTCTTCCACTATTTTATAGCCAGAAGAAAAAGAAAAGAAAGAGGATGTTGTTCAGCTTCCTCCTCCCCTTGAGAAGACTGAACAGAAAGACAATGTTGGACTTGATGATGAGGAGAGCTCTAGCAGCTCTGAAAGCTCAGATGAAGAAGTTGAGCCTCAACCTTAGCTCCTGAGGAGGTTTACACAGATAAGAAAGCAACCTGAAAGGTTTGGTTTTACATTGCTTGATTCTAGTTGTGCTTTTGCATTGCTTACTAACAGTGATGAACCTAGAATTGTATTAGAGGCTATGGACATGGAAGATGCAGGTTCCTGGAAGGAGGCCATGGAGGATGAAATGGCTTCTTTGGAAAAGAATCAAACTTGGGACATGGTGCCTTTGCCTCCTGGACGGAAACCCGTTGGATGCAAATGGGTGTTCAAGAAGAAATTTGGTGCAGATGACGTGGTTGAGAAGTATAAGGCCAGATTGGTTGCGAAGGGGTATTCACAAGTGGAGGGTATAGATTATGGTGAGATCTTCTCTTCCATTGCAAAGCTGAGATCCATTCGATTCCTGTTGTCTCTTGCATCAGCTTATGACTTAGAGGTAGAACAAATGGATTTGAAGACAACTTTCCTTCATGGTGATTTGGAGGAAAAAATCTACATGTCATAGCCAGAGCATTACATGGTGAAAGGGAAAGAAAATTTGGTTTGCAAACTTAAGAAGTCTTTGTATGGTTTGAAGCAATCCCCTAGGAGATGGTACTTGAAGTTTGATGCCTTTGTGTTGTCAATTGGATTTGTGAGATCAAAATCGGATCAATGTGTGTATTATAAGTTTGATGGTGATCGTATTCTCATTGTTGCACTGTATGTTGATGATATGTTGCTCATTGGGAAGGGTAAGAATATGATTTCTGATTTTAAATCTCAGTTGTCAGCACAGTTTGAAATGAAAGATTTAGGTGCAGCTAGGTACATTCTAGGAATGGAAATCAGAAGAGACAGAACCAACAGAAAACTTTGGTTAAGCCAGAGTAAGTATGTGAAGACCGTGTTGGATAGGTTCAGCATGACAGATTGTAGACCATTGTGTGTTCCCGTTTCTTTGGGGACAATGTTGTCTGTTGAGGATTGTCCAAAATCTCCTAGTGAGGTGGAGGACATGAGCAGAGTACCTTATGCTAGTGCTGTTGGCAGTTTGATGTCTGCTATGGTTTGCACAAGACCAGACATTGCCCAAGCAGTGGGAGTCCTGTTGTGTGGTTACACAACATGCCCCATTTTGCCTTGACAAAATAGGGACCCAACTTTTTCTTGCTTCTTTGGCTTGTTGTTTTTCTGCTTTGGGCGGTTGGGTAAAATTAGCCATGCATGTAGCCCTGCAAGAGGGTGGATTTGTCCCCATGATGAGGTTAGTTGCCAAAGTATTTCACATTATTAACCTCATGGTTGGAAAGTAAGTAAAATTTCAAGCAGGTTTGCCTTTTGGATCGCCCCGAAATTCTCTAAGGGAAGAAAGTTATGTTGAGTCAAATTTCGGTCAAACCTAATATTCCAAGGGAGGGGGTCATATTTCAAACATCAGTCATCTTAGACAAGATCACCCCGATATTGTATTATCACCCGATAATCACTTGATCCGCGAAGTGCGGACGTCAATTTTACGTAGTAGCCAATATCTCCCTGTTAAACAACTTAAGTTTTCTAGCGGGGGGTCATATTTTTAATATCCGTCATCTTACGAATATCTCCCTCTTCGCAAAATATCACCCTATGCCAATATGACGGTGACGTCATCTAAATCTAACGAACCAAGGAAGTCACCCTGATGATGACGTCGTCATTTCATTCTACCTTGCGGAGGTATATATCCGATGCCCACCATATTCAATAACATGACGTGACGTCATTAAAACATAACGATTAAACATGGCCGCCGATCTTTTTCCAAGGGGGTCATTTTATTTGCGGGGTCATATTTTGAACATCCCCTGATCTTAAATTCATGACACGATATACACGTGGTCAACGTTGACCAAATCCCCAATTCCTTTGCATTTAGTTTTGCCGCTCAAAGGTGGGGGGTCATTTTATCCAGAGGGGGTCATATTTTGAATCACCTGATCTTTCGAAGATCCCTCCCCCTTGTTTCCTGACATTAAATGCACTTAAATGCGGTAGATGGATTCCCGCCGATTACGAATACAAATCAAACACTTGGCATCATCCGTGAATTCCCTGCAGAGGATCAACGGATTTAATCAATACAACGTAGTTTTACCCTCTTTTGCCCTACGGATGTGTTTTAAGGTAATTTTCGAAGGTTATTATCATTTACCTTGCAAAAAGATGAGAAATTACAGAGCAGAGAAGTCAAACCCTCATACAGCTACCTATTAACGGACTAGATCTTTGAGCGTAATGGAACGGGTGATCTCCAGCATTCACAGCCCTTTTTCCGTAATCACCCATCTAACCCAGGAGGAAAACACTGTCAGGTAAGTAACTGAAAACCCTCCTGTTGTTGTTTTCTGCATGTTCAGGTAGGATGTATGGTCTTTCTTTTGGTTTGAATCTGTGAATATGCATATCATGATGAAGTAAAGAATAATAGATAGGGTATGCATGATGCTGTAGAAGTACATGATGTTGTATGAATGCATATGGACATTGTAAGGTAAGACAAATCATGTTTGTTGCAGGAATCAATGATAGATCTTAGAAGGAATAGGTCTAATTCAGAGTTTTTAAGCCTATGTTTGTTCAACCTGAGGGGGTACAGTTTAAGTATGGCATCATTGGTGACATTCACCAAGGAGATACGGACCTGGCAGCATGGTCATCAAGAGTAGATCATGATAAGGATAATCCTCTTTTGGATGGGTTATATGTTTCAGGAATGTGGCATGCAGCCGATTTTTCGTATGCCACGGACACCCCAGAGCTGGTAGTGGAATGTGCCAGGAATTATAACCCTGAGACCAGGCGGGTGGAAAAACATGGGAGAGTATATGCCGACTTTTCAATCAAGGGCATCACCTCTACTTTTAATCTGCCAGTTGGAAAGAAGGTGGTCAGTGTGGATCTACGCAAGCTAGAAACAGAATACAATAATAATAAGAAGAATGCAAGGAAGAGGATGTATCAGTGGAGGTCCAAGAGCAGCACCTACACTGCCTCAGCTAAATTGCCCGTACATTTATACAAGTTTGATTTTGATGATGAGTACTAGTATATGATTGCCCTGTTGAGCAGGATGACAGGTAAGCCTCATGTTGGAAATTTTGAGAATTAGATGTTTGGAATCATCCAGATGGTCCTATATGCAGATAACAGACCATTATGGGCCAAGATCATCAGTGATGCACTAGATGAAGGGATGAGGAACCTGGGAGGCCAGGCATGCTCGTTTCATATGACCTCATATGTGGTGTACTCATGCGCTTATAAGGGAACGTTTGATGCATTGAATACAGTGGGTAAAGCTGGCAGTGATGCAGATGATGCCCACATATGGGATCACTATTCGCAGCTACAGAGAAAAAATTACCTCCTAGACTACAAACTAGTAAATGATGCATTCTCTATGCATCTAGTCAGAACCATGGAGGAGGACAGGACCAAAAGATTGAGCACGGAAGCTCAGGAAGTTGTTTATAGACATGGGGCTTGGTTTATCTAGTTTGCCACCTTTTCATACATAAGGATAGAAGGATTTGAAGGACACCCCCTTATGCTACCAAGATACCCTAATGATGGGGTTGTCCTGATGGAGTTTCGCAGACAAGTGTTTACCATAGTTGCAGCATACAAGGAACAAAAGAAGATACCTCCGGTATTATTTCCAGTGTCTGTGATGGTATATGTGCTCAGACTCAGAGCATAAAACGTGTCATGGGAGGGGTGAAGCTGATGTATCTGCAGCCATTTCCCTTGGCCAGATCTTATGACCCCTATGGCAGGATGCAGAAAATAGTGGGAAAACCTATACATCAGAAGCATCTAGAAGATTTCTGGACCGACTATGAGGATGAAGCAGAGGTGAGAAGGAAGTACCAGAGACTCACCTTGAACCAAATAAAGACATTTGACTGCATCCCGGTGCCAGCACAGCTAAGGAAGGATGATGGAAAGATTATGTCCAATGAATATGAGGACAAGGTGTACAATGACACCATATCAGCCCTTGATCTTACATAGCCAAAGGATATATCCCTGGATCAGCGTACAGGTGGGGTGATACAGTTAACCCATGCTTGGGTGGATGAAGAAATAAACATATTGAAGAAAAGGGGTGTTGCCCTTACCGTTGATGCCAAAAAGAAAAGGCAAGAAATACCAGATGAGGAATATGATGATTTCCTTAGTGAGAAGAGAAAATCCAATGGGGAAAGGTTGCCCACACAGAAACAGAGGAAAGGTCCCCCTAGAGGTAAAAAAACTGAAGATGAACCTAAGGGGGTGATAATTGAAAGGATTGCCACACCAGCTGCAGGTGCATCAACATCAGCTCAAGCATTCGCATCATCTACACAACCTCTGATTGACAAGCCAAAGACTAAGAGGATTTTGAGGCCCGCTGTTGAAACTATAGAAGTGCAGGGGGAGGGCCATGCCTCGCAACATGAAGTGGAAGAGGGCATCCCGTTTGAAGAAGAGCAGGTAAACAAGGAACTTGCAGGTGACGACCTGATGATGGTCAGTAAGAAGAGGAGGGCGATGCCGCTGACGTCACCACCCAAGAAGCAAAGAACATCCAACAGGATCCTCCTTTACAAAAAGAAGCCCCTCAGCAAGAAGAAATGCAACAAGATCCCCCTCATGAAGAATTCCATGAGGAAGAAATTAAGAAAGTGCCTTCTCCACCAAGAATAGAAGCAGATACTGGAGAACAGGACAGACATGATGTTGACAAAGATCATCAAGGACCTGGAGATGATGTGCCTCAATGGCTAGAAAGAGAAATAGGTATGGAACAAGGGTCTGAAATTCTAGAATTTGATGTTTCCACCTTGTTTGCAGAAACAATGATGAAGCTAAAGGGGAAGGCCAGATTGACATCGGCCATAAAAAGAGATCCTGCTATAGGCAGAAGGACTGCACAAGTAGCACTTCCCACGGTTGAGAAAGAGAAGGGCAAGATCACCCTAGAGGAGTTCCAAATCACAACTGTTGATTTGGGTTTTGCTAATGAAGACCAGGAGGGTCAAGAGGGCAAAGACATTATTGATTCCTTAACCCAAAGGGTAAAGAAGGAGAAAGAGAAAAATAAAAAGCATAAGGAGCACATTGCTCAGCTGCATTCTTACATAAAAGGGTTAATTAACCCTGATAATACACCAGATGATCCGGCAGTCCCATTGACTGTCATATCCCAGGAGGAGGTCACCAAGTTGGACCTCATGAAACATCAAGCCATGATCATGGAGAAATGGACGCTGTCAACCCTCACTGGAGCTGAGGATGTTTTGAGAACCTCTCTACAGAGGTGGAGTTCTTTAAGCAGTTTAAAGAGAAAGGTAGACAAAATGCAAAATGAAACAGGGAAATGGTCATTCCAATTGGAAAAGAACCTAACTGCTTTAAGTGAAATGAAGAGGATTGATCCTCAAGTCTTGATAAAAAACCAAGTGTTGGATAATAATACTGCCCTGCTGATAGACATATGGTATGAAGATATCAGGTTTGAATGTGATATCTTGAAGAAATGTAGTGGCAAGCTCAGGGATATAAGTGTAAAGCTGCACAACATGATGGCATACGAAACAGAGATCCTTGAGGCTTTAGAAGGAAAAGTAGAGGGAAAGATCAAAAATCAAGATGTAGACTTTGCTATCAAAGCTCTGCATGATAATTTCCAGTCGGTAGCAGATGACCCCCTCACCCACCTAATGGAAGAAGTAATGAATAAGATCATGAGGATAAAAGTCAGGGTAGAAACTTATAATGAGACTTTAAACAATAGAAAAGGTAAGCTGGAAGCGCTCAAAGCTAAATTCTAGTCTCATAAGCATGCCGTAACAAAAGCTAGAATCCAAGATGGGGGAGAGGTGAATAAAATAGTGAAGGCATATGAGCACATTAGGACAGCGATGAAGGTCCACATACAGGAGGGTATACATCAGGGTGACAGTGATACTGAAAGCAATGAAGATGATGACCACGATGAAGAAGAAGAAAATGAAGAGGAAGAACCTGAAGAATGAATGAAGATGCATCACCAAGACAACACATGCATAAGGTACTCATCAATAATGAGTCATCTAGATGGTTGCTAGCTGGGAACCTGTGGCATGAGGAAGAGTTGACTTAGTGAAAGAGTAATTATCAACTGTTGATCTTAATTGACAAATCTTGACCATTGGTCATTTTTAACTACCTCCTCACCTTATTCTATAAAAGGTGCAGGGGTGCAATATTTTGAACATTCGAAAACTTAATTGCAAGACTTATTTCAAAGTTGTTGTAAATGTACATGTTATGCATACTGAATGAAAGAGAAACATATTTGATTACAAATCATCATAAATCTTGAGTAATTTGTGTTTGAAATCTGGATACATGCATTGATCAGCTGCGTCCCTTGGAGTGCTTTTCAATATGCATGTCTTGTTTTCATCCCTAATTCCTTTGAAGTTAGCATCATCCATATCTAGCTGTGGAACATCCTAGTGACCTATAGTTTAATTTCTTCTCTTCATGAATGTATCTTGTATGTATGTGATTCAATGACTAAAGATTCACTAAAGTAGAAGCATTCTTTTAAATTTCTTTAAATTTCATAACAAATCATCTCCATAATTGCAAATAACAGAGAATCAAAAGCAAATAATATGAAATATGCTGATATCTCGTAGATAATTGAAAATACAGAGCATATTTAGAGTAAAAGCATGTCAAATTGACAAATATCATGCAGATTCATACAAATATCTATGAAATCCATGTAAATATCCACTTATAGACACATCATTTGAATGAATTTGCAGTGTAGAAGAAAGAACAAGTTCATGATGATCAATGATCAGAAGAATTGAGCAAACTTGCAAATATATCAGCTATCTTTGGAAATAAAGTAGAATTAACCTCTCTATGGAGTAAATTTACAGGAAACAGAACAATACTGATCATCTAGACAAACGTAAGACTCCTTAAAATGGAAAACAACATGTCACATCAACCTCTGAGTAATGTCAGATGATCATGACCTGATCAACGGAGACTTGGAGTCATCAACTTATACTAAGCTGATCGTACTTTACAAGATAATAAAGGTTTGTTGTGCAAATTTTTATGCATGTTATGACTAATAATAATCATCAACAAGTCCTTAGTCGATTTATGGCTAATCCTGGATGGGTTCATTGTGATGCAGTTAAGCGAGTATTCGGATATTTGAGGGGTACTTCCGAGTATTCTATTTGTTATCATGGTAATATTACAGGACCTCCGCATTCTGTTGAAATTCATTGATTTATGGATTCAGATTGGGTAGGTGACATTGACAGCAGGAGATCCACCAGTGCTTATGTGTTTACACTTTTTGGTGGTGCTATTAGTTGGATGAGTAAGCAACAACCTGTGGTTGCTTTGTCCACGAAAGAAGCTGAGTATATGGCAGCAACTCATGCTTGTAAGGAAGCCATTTGGCTTAAGAGATTCTGTTCAGATATTGGTGCTGATGCAGGTCAGATCACGATCAGTTGTGACAGTCAGAGTGCAATTTGCCTTGCGAAGAATCTAACTTTCCATGCTAGAACAAAGCACATTGATGTTCATTTTCACTTTGTGCGAGACATGGTTGAAGATGGAATGGTAAATTTGGAGAAGGTAGATACTTTGAAGAATGTTGTAGATGCATCGACGAAACCAATGGGCACGGAGAAGTTCAGATGGTGTTCGGAGTCTATGGGCCTCTCAGCCTACAGCAGTTAAATCCTGTTAGTCTATTGGCTCTTACAAGGTGTTCGACAAGTGGGAGAATGTTGGGAATTAAGATGTCTCAACCTTGGTAATTTCTTACATTTTTTATGTTTGTATTTATTAATTCATTGCCTATGTTGTAAATATTTGTAAATTCCATATTGTCATATTGTGGGATGACACAGTGATGTGTCATCCTACATGGAATATGACAACTTGTAATTTTGTCTTCGCATGAGGAGATAGGCATCCCACTTAGTGGTAGGAGCATTTTGCCATGTGTCAGCATCTTTCATGTTGTGTAAGGGAATGTTTGACCGAAACGGTTATGACGGATTCCTATGACGGAATTATGACATGTAAGAGTCAGAAATAGAATCTTGTAAGACAGGTGAAAACATGTGTCATGAAGCATTTTTGAAAAAGGCATATTTGGGTGCCCCAAGGTGGACTATGACATGTAAGAGAATATGCTATTTATAGCCTGTGTATGACAGATTCTCTTACAGTTGTAAGTTGTAACCACTATGACAGATTCTATGACGGTCATAAGTGTTGTAAGAGCATCTCTAATAGCCCATTTTGGAAATAGGCGACCTCTTTGGGATGGGAGCTGTGGACAAGTGTTAGGCACATTCTATAATGTTGACCAAGTGTCCTTAGGCCTGGGTTTTGCACCATGAGGCCAAGTTGGATGCCCATCCCAAGATAGGTCCAATATTGCCTTGTATATTCTATATAAACATGTGCTTGGAGAGGGAGTTGTATCACAGGATTAACAGGTACTGTTATGCTACCAGATTGACTCCAGATACGAGTGTCGAATACCATTGAAGCTTGCATTGCAAGTGTATTGTAAACAACATTCATTTTTGATAATACATTGTGCAGGTTTTTAAGTGTGGGGTTTTTCACCCAATAAGGGTTTTCCCCACATTATCTGTCTCTCTTCTTCTGTCTTCTTTCTGGTTCATGTGTAATGCTGCAATATCTCTGTTAGATGTTCTATGTTGCTGTAGTTGTAAGGATTAATTTGAATTTGCATAGCCGTCTCCTCATTAGATTAGTGTAGGAAGCGATTTCCGCACACCTAGCTTCCTTTCAATTTGGAGTTGGGTTTCTAAAGTGTGTAGTGAGCTAAGGTTGAGGTTGTTGGCCAAATATGTGAGGTTCCCTACAAAGGAGGTATATGAGATTTTGTAACCATTAATTTTGTATTCTTCCATAAACTATGGGGTGAAATTAATAGTACCCAATCATCTCCATTAAAATTAGACAAAGGAGGGGCCTTTGTGGTGGGGTGGGTCAATTGGGTTTGGGAAATAATAATGTTTTAAGGTTCAGTCAACTAAACATTCTTGAAAGAATCTTAATTAGTGTGAATGATATAAATAGTAGTCTAATGCACAAATTTAAAAAATAATGAAGCATAGAGGGGTACATTTCCCCCCTAAATAACAATGTTCCATGGGTACATGTTCTCCCTAAAAATCCAACCATTTCTTGGATAGGGATGTCCTTAGGACATGATGACTTTGAGGAAATGTCCCCTTGTCATTCCACCACCACCACCACTCGTTAGGGAAAATTTTTGGGACGTCTCCCTAAAAGAGCAGATGTTTCTAGGACACACCCTTGTTTTGGGGACAAGGAGATGTTGTGACACCCTTAGGACCCTTAGGGGAATTGTCAGCATCCCTTAAATGCATCAAAAACTCCCAGCTGTCCCCTACATCAAACAAAAAAAAGAGTTTTTAAGAAAATCATGCATTTAATATTTGGGCCACTAACCCTAACCCCAATGGTTTATGGATGCCAACCACACCCTAAGCAAATTGTAGCCTCTCTCTAAATTAATATCAAGTTTCAAAGTCATTGAACAAGGATACAAGTTGCAACAACAAGCTACAAAAGTGAGAAAGGCTACGAGAGTGAGAGCATTAGGATAGGAAAAGTAAGCAATAGCAAGAGTGAGAACATTTGCCAAGCCTTCATTAGTTGAATGTAAAAATAGTGTGGGCCATGAAGGTTTGTGTGGTTTTGAAGGCCCCCAAATATATACTAGCCATGGCCCCCTTGCCATCCCCGAATCTAGGCCCTTGATCCCCCATCCCTGAGAGCCATCCCCCCATCTCAAAACTCTGTGGAACATAGCTAAATAGGCACTTTTAATATCTACATTTAGTTTTATGTCTATTAGTAAGAAGATTGCTTAAAATTAATAATAGATATGTATTTTATAGCTTGTGTATTTTGAACTTTCATTTTTCTTTATGTAATGTCACATTTTTATAAACTATTATAATAAATGCAATTAAAAAACCATAATAATAAATATAATAAAAATATAATCTAAATTCATTATAGTAAAAATTATACTTTATTTTTATTATCAACGTAAATTTTAATTCTTATATTTTTATTAATAACTTAATTTTTATTATCATATTTTATTAATATTTTAAATTTAAATTATTATTTATATTTTAATAAATAATTTAATTTTTATTCTTTTATTTAAATCAAATATTTTTTTTCCCCCGACACCATTTGCTGGATGGGACGGGGACTTTTTGAGGAGATGACCTGATCTCGTGATCCCTGCTCAAGGCTATGAATCAGACAGTGTGAAAGAAAGGAGAAAGAAACGTGCTCTCACCAAATGGGTTGCTCCGCCCTCAGGTAGGTTAAAATTGAACTTTGACGGCGCGACGAAGGGCAACCTAGGGATCTCTGGAGCTGGGGTCATCATCAGAGATGAACATGGGAAGATCATATGGGCACTTTCGAAGAAACTTCCCTCTGGCACCAACAATGAGACAGAATTTTCATCCTTACTCCTTGGTCTCCGCTTTTGTAAAGAACACCACCTTATAGACCTTGACATAGAAGGAGACTCATTAATTTGCATCAATGCCATAATGAACAATTGGAGGCTAAAAAATATGGCAGAAGTAATTTGGGGGGTCCTAGATGAGCTAGGCAGTGTAACGTTAGCCCACATCTATCGAGAGGGGAATTTAGTGGCGGACTTTCTGGCAAACTGGGCTTGTGGGCAAGAGGAGGACATCATTACGGCAAGAACATGTGATCCCTGGCTAGATTTGCCTTTGCAATGACAATGAGGGAATAGTTTCGGACAATGTTTTGGAATTAGAAAGATCTCCACAATCCTTTGAAGATCTGGCTGACATGCTCTGTGTGCTTTGGCACAAGTGAAAATCATTGGCCTCTTGGTAAACCCTACTGCTACTACAAGCAGGTTTTTGTATATTTTTCAGTTTTAATGGAATGGGAGCTACCCCCACTGGTAGCACTTATTTAACAAAAAAAAAATCAAATATTTTTTTATAATTATCTATAATAGGAAAAATAATGTATAACATTTCACTATAAAGTTTAAAGGAATATCAGCCTTAAATGTTCGCTAACAATTTTTTTTAAAGTACTTTGCAGCTTGGGAATCAAGATGAAATAAAGATAAAACAAGAAATGGAGAACATCAACAATACTTTGAGGTAAAATATAAATAGATGTAATATGAATTTAGGAAGCTACTATTAATTGCTAGCAAATAGGTTTTTTAAACTTAAGCATGTGTTCATTGTTTTTTCTTAGGCATATGCATGGAGAGGACCTTCAGGGGCTAACCATAAATCAGTTGCAAAAACTAGAACAAATGTTGGATGTTGGACTCCGTCAAATTCAATCAACAAAGGTATAATATTATTGTGTATTATTATAAGAGAAAATACCATACCTTACCTAAATAAATAATTAAATATATTATTAAAATAGATGTTTGGAATTTAAATTAATAAAGTAGTGATAATTAGTTTTAAGTTTGATGTTGATTTGATTGTAATATATATGTTTCCAATTGATTTGTCAATGTGTTAGGATATTAGGACTTGTTAAACAATTATTTTGAGATTGAGAAAATTTGTAAATTTTATTTCGGTTCACTTCTATGACTAGACAAAATTGAGCTCCTCCCATGTAGATATAAACCTTGTGTGTAGATCTAAACTTCACTAATTTTGATGTCTAGAGCTTGTTTGCCTTGATGTATTTAACCCATGTCTAAAAAGGGGTGGTGTTGATAGACACTATTTAGGAGTTCGCTAGGCTAGGATTGTTCTTTTCTAATCAAACTTTTGTTACTAAGACAACAATACAAAATGATGATCAAAGATAACTAGAAATCATGGAATATGCCTAGAGTGCTAATGAAATGTTAATGTCACATAATAATGCTTTGATGTCCATAGATGCTAAGTTCTAGATATGCTCAATGATTCCTCTTGATTTCTAGGTCCTAATAATGATTTAGGGTTTATCCTTTTCTTCAACACCCTAGTATTCAACTTGAGATATTTTTCAATTTAGTTGGCTCATAATGACTAGTTGAAAAGGAGAGGCATGGGCCATATTTAAATAATTGAATTTATAAGTATAGGGGTAAAATCCACACTCAGCTTTATTTAATGAGGTTGAATTATTTTCTAGTAGAATTGATAGAGCATGATAGAAGGCCGAGATTCAAGATTAGATCTTGATCCTTTGGATATGTGAAGAGGGATAATGTTAGGATAATATTATTTTCCAACTTCCATGAAAGAATACATTATCTTGCACACTAGTCATTGCACTAGGGACAAATGCATCAAAATAAGTCTAAAACAAATGAGAAAAGTACAAGGTATGCAATTTTCACCATTACAATTTATTCAGACTTTGACTTACTTATGAACTACAATAAAGACAAATGTCAAAGTAAAATAAATAGTCAACATGAAAGTAAATATTCAAACACTCTTAAAGGATATAGCTAATGATACCATTTGTTATATTCTTGTCACAATGAGTGTTCCATTTTGAAACCTTCAAGCATAGAAGAAAAATTCCAATGAGTAGCATCTATCAAGAATTTAAATCTAGGCACTAGCAGAAGTGGTAAAATGTCTATGAACATGAAAATAAAATAAAAAGGAAAAATGATAAACTGACTTTGTTTGGTATAGAAATAAGGATTCTATTTAGTATAGAATAGTAGGATTGTGCCTGATATAGAAATAAAAATCCTTATAAAAATGGAAATAAGGTTTTGTCTAAAAATAAATAATCATAATACCTATGAGCCAATCGCTATAATCATAGTAATCAGTGATTTTTTTAGTGGCTAATATTCGCCAATTGGCTAATAGTTGAAATTGGGGATTCAAAATTTGGCTAATAGTACAAGCTATAAGGTGATCTGAATCACCACATTTTTACAAAATTTAATTTTAGTCCTAGTTAAATCGCTAGAACATTTATTTTATTAAACTTTTAAACTAAAAAATTCACCACAATATCCGATACCTAATTAGATTAGATTTGCCTAAATTTTATAAGTTTTAGTAGAAAATAAAATTAATTCGCCAATAATATTATATAATTATTGGTTACTTTAGGAGGGCCATGTCACCAATTTTTAATCACCATCATTGGTTTTATTTATAATCTAATAGTTGCAGTTGTATTCCATGGGTTAAAATGTACCCACAGAGCTCCAATGCCCATCGGTCCCAAAATTATATTTGGGTAGTTGATCTCAATTTATAATCTAATGGTTGGAGTTAAATTATGTGGGCCAAAGTGTACTCATGGAGCTCCAATGCCCATGGGGCCTGAAATTGCATTTGGGTCGTCGATCTCCATTGAGATCAACGACCCAAATGCAATTTCGGGCCCCATGGGTACAATTCGGTCCGTGGAATAGAACCCAAACCATTAGATTATAAATAAAATCAATGGTGGTGAAAAAATGATTTAGGGCCAATTTGAAATATTCAATGATTGATTTAAAATATTAAGGAATTATAGACATGAGCACTACACATTAAACTAGTCAATCAATGCCACCTTTAGGCGTTTACTTTTCCATAGGAATTTAATTTATTTTTTAGGAAGGATTTGCCATGGTAATTAATGCATTTTCCTATATCTTGTGAAGATTCGCCAAGATTTTCTACAAATTTCTAGTGATTTGAAAAAAATTGCCAAAAAAATTAATATTTTTTCAAAAAAACGAAAGATTCACCAATAGAAATTAATATTTTTTTCCAAAAAAATGTAAGATTCGCTAGGATTTTATATCTTTTTTCAAGAAGGATTTATTAAAGTTATCATTGATAGTAATCAAAAGAGAATCAATGATTATATATGCCTTGGCCAATTGGTTGCTTACAAAAGATGCAAGTAATTGGAAGAGAAGAGGAAAAGGACAAGATTGTGTAGATATGTGTCTTGCCTCCTAATTTTGGTTTTTACTTCCATCGTTGCTCACGACTTTATGTGAATCTATTAAGATCGAAGATACCAAATCTTCATTGCTACATATGAATCCCAAAGTTCTTATTTCATTGGATGTGTCTAAGGACGGTCTAAAAAATATTGCATTCCCAATTTATGAAAAACATGTTTACAAAATTAATGGGTTAGGGGGTTTAAATTCTTGTTTCTTCTGAAAAAAGATGGGCATGTTAGAACCAACTATCCTAATTTAGTTATCAAGAAAGATAAGGCTAAAAATAACTCTATTGTAAAAATTGTTGATAGTAAAAATTATGATGTTCAAGATGTTTTGGACCTGGTTAATAAAGATCTTGGGTGGGATAATGTTGAGTATGAAGTTATAGGAGTTGTGGTTACTTTTGAGAACAAGCCTATTTCTAGGAGTGTGCCTTTATTTGAAAAATTGGTTGGTTCTTGTAGTTGTTTTGATCTTGGGGAGTTAGAAATATGGAGGTTAATGAATTTCTTAAAAGGAAAGTTCTACTAGAGCTTCTTGGAAATGGTCTAAGTCATTCCCAACATAGTATGGATGCTAAAGGTAGTAAAAGGGCTCCTACCAAGAGGCATAAATTTAAAATTGATTTACAAAGAGAAGATTAAGCCAATCTTATGGTATGTGATTAAAATCCTATCATTGAAGACATTTCTCCTTTAAGATTGTTGAAAGGTTCTGAAAAGGGGTAAAACTACCTCGTAGTTCTAAAAAAATGTGTAGAGGTAAGGGGGATCCTCTTATTAAATCCCCATTCTCCCTTTCCTAATGAAGATTGTTAATTGGAATGTCAGAGGTTTAGAAGCCTTTTCAATAGGAGATTTGTTGTTAGATTGTTTATTTAGGCTAAGAGGTAAGATTTAGACTTTGTTTTTTGCAAGAAGTCAAGGCTGCTAGGATCTGTTTAGAAAGGGCTCTTAATTTTATTTGGCTCAAGGATAAGCTTATCATATTCAATCATTGTAAGGACAAAGGGGGTTAATGTTATTCTAGTTAATAAGAAATATGCTAATAATATTATTGATAAGGGTGTTTCTGCTTTCCCGATAGCTATTTCAGTTAAGACAGGTCTAAATGGTAATGGATTTGGTTTGTACTAAATCTATGTAACTAATTGTTATATTGAAAGATACAATATTTGAATGTGGTCAGGTTCTAAGCTACCTAAAATTCTCTAGGTCTTTGGTGGTGATTTCAATATGGTGGAAAACTAAGAGGATAAATTAGAAGGTTTAAGATTTGGTTAGAAAGGTAATGAGCTTTTATTTTGGTCCAATTTTAAAAGAAGGTTTAATTTAAGTGATCCATTGAGTCGTAGTAAAGGGGATAGAAAGAGTATTTGGTTCACTTAGTCTAGTATGTAGAAAGGTCTAGTAAAAGGGTTTCTTGTAGATTGGATAGGTTTTATGTTGATAAATCCTTTTCAAATATTGTTCTAGATGATAATTGTCATCTAGTAAAGGTTTTGCCCTTTTCTATTTTTATCAGTATCTTGTTGAGGTTGTAGCAGATTTCATTGATCTATGAGGAAACTTTCTATTTTCTACGGTTTATTTAAGTTGAATGTTTCTTTACTTAAATACTTGACTTGTGTTAAAGGTATTTGGAGCCTTTGGAACATTTGTCTGACCAAGGGTTATCGACATTTTTGTATCGATAAGTACTCCATGGTTGTCTCTTTTGTTTAAATGGTATTTAAGATGCTTTAAGAAATAAATTGCTAAGAGGATATGGGAATGCTTTAGGGATTTACAATTTAAGTTGTTTCGTCTAAGGAGGTGGTTCAAAATGATCCTGTTTGTGGGCAGTTTTAGGTTGTGGTGGTTGGCTTCAATCATATAATAAGATGTTTCAATGTGTTTAAATCCAAGGGTGATATGATGAGATTAGGATTAACTTGCTAAAGCATAAGGGGTCTAAATTTTTCTTCATATTTGTCAAAGAAAAATGGGAAAGGGAGAAGATTTCATGGATTAAAGTGAATGATGTTCCTATTAATGATGATGATCAAATTAGGGGTGCCTTGAAATATTTCTACAAGGACCTTTTCACTTCTACTAGTATTGATTCTAATATGGATAAATGTAGAGACATTATTAAGAAAATTGTGCCCAGGAAGATTGTTATTAATGAGGCTTTAAAAATTGAAGAACCATTCTTTTTGGATGATATCAAAGATGTTCAGCGATACTCAGTAATGACAAAGTTCTTGGTTTTGATGGCATTCTAGCTAAATTCTACAAGGCTAATAAAGATTTGATCTCTCCTAGTATTCTTAAGATGTATAATAAAGCCATTAGAGTTTGTTCATTGGGAAAAGATATTAATAGAGATATAATTAAGTTGCTTCCCAAAGTTGGAGATGCTTCTTTGTTAAAAAAATGGAGGTCCATAACTCTACATAATGTCTCTTAAAAGATTTTGGCTAAAATGATTGCAAATCTAGGCCTACGGACGTCTTAATACTATCTCTCATTCTCAAACTAGATTTTTAAAGGGGAGATTTATTCTTGAGAACTTTCTTACAAGCTAGGATGGTATGAATTGGGCCAAAGAGTCTAAGGAAAATATTTGTATGGTTTTGATTGATTTTGAGAAGGCTTATGATAGGATTTAACTGAGCTTCATTTTGAATGTTATGAGGGCCTTGGGATTTGGTGACAAATTTTATTGGATGATTGAGATCTTTTTCAAATATACATCTGCATAAGTTTGTGTGAATGGTATTCTTTCTTCTCCTGTTAATTTGCAAATATCTATTAGGAAAGGGTGTCCTTGAGCCTAGTCTTTATTTGTAATTGTTGTTAAGTCCTTACACTTTATTCTTAGGCATAAATTCTTGGGTCCACCTCTTAAAGAATTGAAATTGCCCAATGAAGATGTTGTGCTTCTTGAGTGATAGTTTTTTGATGATAGTGCCGTATTTTCTTAAGCTTGAATATGATAATTTTAAAAACTTAAAGATAAGACTTAATTGCTATTATTTTGGTTTTGGTTTAAAATTGGTGTTAATAATTCTATTATTCTTTATTGGAAAGAACATTCTCTTGAGTGGCTAATTGGGGAAAGATGGGAGTGGGGTGGTCCTAGTAGACAAGTAAGATACCTTGGTATTCAATTTTCTCTTTCTCCCTCCTTGAAAGAGATGTTAAGCTGGGTGATTGAAAGGTGCTTTATAAATGAGGAGATTGAATTGTAAACTAATTTGATTGGTGCCTACTCTATTGGGAAACAAAGTCATGATCCTACAAGGAAGAAGAGGAAACACTTGCATAGCATAGTAGAACCATATGTGCACATATATACAAGGATAACACATCATGCAAATGGACATACTTAATAATTTATCTCAATATAAAAACTACCATGGAGACATAACATTTACATGGATTATGTTCATTGAATACGCTTCCTATAATTTACAAAATATATCCCATCCCCTTATAGACCAAACATGCATCACTTGATGATCTAGAACTATCTTAAGACACAAGTTTATAGTAAAGAAACTAGCTCAACAACCAATCCTTGCAATATCCTTTCCTCTTACATTTATAATATTTAGTTATGATGTGTTCTACTTGTCTCATTAGGGGTCATAAGATTTTTCCACCGGTCAAAGAATTAAACATGATCAAGTACACCGGATCCATTGAGATCTACCTTGACTCAAGTGCAAGGCAATCCTTTAGAAGTAAAACATGTTTTCTTCCCAAAATGGATAGCCTAACACCTATGTATATATTAGTGGTGGATAGGTTTCAACTGTAACATTAGTAACAATCAATTTGTCTTCTTCATCCTTTGTTGAAAAATGCATGTGGATTCATTCCCTAGGGATCAACAATGGTATTTTGTAGGATAAGTGCATTTGTACAACTCCAAGGGGTCAAATATGGCCATTGATGTTGTCTTGGGAAGTTCAAGGGTGTGGATGAGGTGTTTGGTGGATTTGTGAGAAAGTGATGGATATTCAGAAGTTTAGAAGAATTTTCCAAGGGTGAATTAATTAGGAGGAATATGAAGGATTTGTGATATGGGAGAGATGCATAAATGTAAGGGTTGCATGGATTTGAGGAACTTTGCACAAGTGGAAGAAGTTCATGTGAAACTTGCAAGTCTATAGGGAGAGGTGAAGGGAGAAGTGAGAACATAGAGAAGTCAAGTCAAAAGGTGAAGTCAGATTAAAAGGAAGATAGAAGATGGGCAGAAAAATCGTGCAAAACATAAGTTACTTGAGTGTCTAGGAAAATAAAGGGGTCATTTAAAGACATCTATACTTTAGACTCAAAAGTGAAAATCTATAATTCCACTAAAATTATACAAATGACCACCTCTACGAAAGCCTTCAATATTTACAAATAGTGCGGGGATGATTAGACATCTAGACTTCAAACCAAAAGTGGAAAACTAGAATAAATTGATAAGAATCCCATTAGTCTACATGGAGAAGAAAAATGAAAGGGAGCATGTGAAAGAAGTTTGTATGATTGGAAGGGAATCATAGTCATCTGGATGGGATCTGCAATTTTGTAAAATGGAGGAAGCAGGAATGTAAGAAAATAGGGAAAGGAAGGACTTTTGCCAAAAGTGTATAAGTTTGAAAAAGTTTGCAAATGGGTAAGATTGCAAAAGTGAGGAAAGCAAAGGGAAAGGAGGATCTCAAAGTGGTGAATGGCTGAAGTCCCTAGAAGTTATGAAATTTGATAAAAGGACAAAAATAAACACAACTAACTTTATACTTAGAAATTTCTATATTTAACATGGGAAAATGACTAAAGTATAAGGGGAGACAAGGCACTGCACCAAGCACACTTTTTGACCAAGTGGGCTTATGAAAGACTTCTTATATTAGTAATTAATAGTGGCAAAGAAAGGCCAAAGCAAGAAATGGGCACTAGACATAGAAGTTTTTGTAATTTTAGGGAACACAAAATATAAAGCTAATAGAATCTAAGAAAATCCATCTAGTTAGTCAAAGGATTGTTAATAAGTTGAACAAAAGGCACTCCAAGTCTTTGTCTATTGTTGGGAGGTTTTAAATATATCATAAAGTGTTCTCCTCTTATATTGTGTTTTTTTCCTCTACTTGGTTGGTTTGTTCTTCACATTTTAAGTAGTTTGAGAGAATGATCAAAGACTATATATGGATTGATGGAAAAAAGGCAAGAGGAGACATGTGATCAATTGGAAATGGTGTTATAGGCCTAGGAGTTGGGGGTATGGGAATCTAAAATTTATAGTTTCAAGGAGTTTCTCTGGCTAGGAAATGTATTCTTAGAGCCTTGGATGGTGCTTGTTAGGCATAACATTTTTAATGGGTTTCCCAAAGGGAAGCCTTGGTGGAAATGCCTTGGATTGGTGGATATCTTATTTGATTAGTTTAGCATCCATGTTATTGGGTTTTCAGTTTTCAAGTTCATTTGGAAGGCTTGGAACAAAGTAAAAGGATTTGTTGTGGAATGTGATGTGAAAAATATTAAGAACGACCCTTTTTGTCCCTTCAGATCTATTTGGTGGTCTATTCAAGATTAATGGTAAACTACTTGCTCTCTACAATGGGTATGCAACTCTTAAATGGTTTAACAAATGTATTAAGAACTTTGGGAATACTATTAATAATAAGGGACTTGATTCAATGGGACACTCTCAAAAACACATTTGATAAATTCCTGATTCTCAAAAGAGAATTTACTCCTTAATTGCTAGATTTGTTGGTAAGAATATACCCATTTTGAAGACTAGTTATGATACTAGGTTGTGCAATAATTTTTCTTGGAAATGTGTTGGTGAATTTATTGATGTGATTTTCAAAAATATTAATCATATTCTCTCCAATATTGATAACTTTCATTATCACTTAAACTCCCTCTAAGGGGTAAATGACTCAAAAGACAAGTAGACTTCTAGGTTGAATTTCATTTGGTGTAATTTATTTGAATGAAAAAAAGTGTTTTTAGTGAGTAAGATGATAGTTGTTGGGAATGTCTTACCTATTGATAATAGTCTTTTTTTGGTCAATGAGTAGACGAAAAATATTGTCCACATTTTCTTTTACTGATGTTTTACTAGAAAATTGTTTGGGGTTGTTTAACGAGCCTCTATAGTCCTATTGGTTAGGGGTTAAGGAAATATGTCGATGGGATATCTTGTTTGGCTATGCTATTAATTTTGAAATTATTTCTTCCAAATTTATTCATAAAATTTGTCTAGTGTTTTCCATTGAGGTGCTATGGTTCATTCGGATTAGTAGAAATAAGCATGTTTTTCATGGTGAATGCAAAGATATTACTAGTTTTTTTAAAGAAATCACAATGTTCCTTATCCTTTTGCATGTTTGTAAGCAAGTTAAAATTTTTGAAGAAAGAGATCCTATAGTTGGTGGAGGATCACTTAAAATATAAGAGCAAGGCTAAGGTTGATGTTATGGATGGTGCTAATGAGCAAGGTGCTAAGAAGTGTGAACATGGAAAAAGCTCATTTAGAATACTATCTACAGAGGCTATGATATCTCAAAGTTTGGTGATTTTGATGATATTTCTATTTCTACCCTTTTTGAGTGGTGGATTAGGATATTCATGAGGAATACAAAGTAGGATCATGAGGAATACAAAGTAGGATCTTGCTAAAAACGTTATTGATATTATTAAAGTTGAAGAAAAGATGAAGAAATATGGAAAGTTCAGTGATTAGATGTTTTGAGTGCTACAATTGGTTACATATGATTGGTTATTTGGTTTCTCATATTATATAATGATAAACTAATGTAATTATGTATATGTGATAGCTAGTTTGGTTACCAACACTTCTTGCTTGAAGTGGTGGTTGAACATTTAGTATTGACCTTTGTAAACTTGTATTTGATCCTTTTTTTCATCTTGGTTGTATTGATGCTCTTTGATCTATATTTTTCACTATATCAATAAAAAAATACTCAAGCATTAGTCATATGAGAAATTGTTCTACCTATTAGTATCAACATTCCAAGATCCAACCCATGAATCATGGTTACCCTTGTAGTACCTTGCGGTGTTACAATTGGTCCCTTAGCTCTCACTAATTGATTGTGTGATCTTCAACATGGGTCTAGAAAGAATATTCCCATGGTTAGAGATGATGGTAAAATTAGTATGGATGAACATACATCAACTTTCACAATAATTGCTTCTTCCTCAATGGATCTACTATTGTAACTAATAATATGCACTCAAGAAACAAATTCTACATATGCAACAGAATAAAACTTCTTTATTAGGATACCTTGAGGAGGAATTTTATTCCATATACTAATAACAAGAATACTAAGATTCCATCTTTAACTCAATGGTTCACCATTGAGGCATCTCCTTCTAATAGTTGTACTATCAACCTGGTATGTAATTTTCATTTGAGAAATAATCACGATGGAGCCACTTGATCTGAAATAAATAGATATATGCAAATGTCAATAGAAACAAAGGCAAACAACGAGATAATTACTTCTGACTATAAAAATTAAGAGAATATTGTCAACTACTATTAGTTTTATTGAATACATGAATTAGATGAGGCCAATAAGAAGATTGCTAATATAAATTAGTCAATCCTATGTTGTATTCATGAGAAATCAACACTCGAGGATAGAAAAAAGAGACAACAAAGAAGTAAAGAAAAATCAAAACTCTGAAATGAAAGAGTTTAAGTGGCCTAAATAGTTTGAATAACAACAAAGATATAGTTTTACAAAAAATGATCCCTCATCTTGTGAGTCTCCTTCTAGTTCTTATTTTCTCAATGCCACTAAAAATAATTCATATGTACAAAAGACAATCCAAGTATTGAAAACATATTTATTAATTTAGTTCTTTTGGTTCCTTTAAAATAATATATTTTTGCAATCTAACAAAAATAAAAATATCCTAAATGAATTATTTGATATCCAGCTTAAAACAACTATATAAATTTGTACCCTACATTAAAAACAATGTTGCTAATCCAACACATAAAGCTAGAATCACTGCACAAGCATTATATGCTATAAATTAGCCAACGTCATTTGATGGGGATCCTTCTTTATCTGCCTCATCTAGCAAAACAAATACATTTGCTGCTACCAATGAGAATCTTAACCTATTCTATGTATCTTTATTTATTTATAGGTTTAAATTGATTAATTGCATCATATAGACTAAGGTACTTCTAATAACCTTATGCCTATCAAACTAGGTAATTAGGATTAGCTTTGACCACACCCCTAAGAAAATGTTATTCAATAAAATCTACTAGCTACAAAAAATGCAAGCCCTCTCTACTATAATCACAATCCAAAGAAAGAAAAGGGGAATAAGTATCTTAGGAAGAAAGAATGATAAATCCACAATGAGAGGATGGTTTTAGACTAATGCATAGGATTAGGGAAAATCCTCTTCTTTTGCAGGCTTTGCTAAACGCAAGAGGGTTATTCTCTTAAGGTATTAAAACAAGACAATGAGTGGAACAAGGCTCTGACTACCATGCCCTAATGGAAGTTAGGAACAAGCTTACTAGACCTTACTAATAGTAGATATGGACAAGCATGCAATGCACCTAAGGATGTGAACTGATTATATCTCCTAAGATGAATTCTCTTATATTTTCTTAGACATATGCATCTTGCATCTCACCAACATATCCCTCTATTGACCCATTTGGCATGAGCTCATTAATATTATGAATTGTTGAAGCAATGAACTATGTAGTGAGTAGGGCTCTTACATCTCACAAAATATTGTTCAAGTGTGGCTCTCTTAAGATGAATCCAAAGTTGTCAAACTAATTGGTGTTTGTAGGAAGGATACTAAAGTAAACTAAAATGAAAATAAAAGGTGCTTTATAAATGAGGAGATTGAATTGTAAACTAATCTAATTGGTGCCTACTCCATTGGTAAACAAAGTCATGATCCTACAAGGAAGAAGAGGAAACACTTGCATAGCATAATAGAACCATTTGTGCACATATATACAAGGATAACACCTCATGCAAATGGACATACTTAATAATTTATCTCAGTATTGCAATACCCCACATGGAACAAGGAAGGAACATCCAAAAATATTTGCAATGAATTAGAAGCTATCACACATTCATCTAACCCTTGTCACATTCATACTTGCAAATGTGGCAAGAGCATATCCAAAACTAGGTTTGAGCACCCCCTAAATAATTACAAACTACCATGGAGACATAACATTTACATGCATTATGTTCATTGAATACCCTTCCTATAATTTACAAAATATATCCCATCCCCTTATAGACCAGACATGCATCACTTGATGATCTAGAACTATCTTAAGACAAAAGTTTATAGTTAAGAAACTAGCTCAACAACCAATCCTTGCAATATCCTTTCCTCTTACATTTATAATATTTAGTTATGATGTGTTCTACTTGTCTCATTAGGGGTCATAAGACTTTTCCACCAGTCAAAGAACTAAACATGATCAAGTACACCAGATCCATTGAGATCTACCTTGACTCAAGTGCAAGGGAATCCTTTAGAAGTAAAACATGTTTTCTTCCCAAAATGGATAGCCTAACACCTATGTATATACTAGTGGTGGATAGGTTTCAACTGTAACATTAGTGACAATCAATTTGTCTTCTTCATCCTTTGTTGAAAACTGCATGTGGATTCATTCCCTAGGGATCAACAATGGTATTTTGTAGGATAAGTGCATTTGTACAACTCCAAGGGGTCAAATATGGCCATTGATGTTGTCTTGGGAAGTTCAAGGGTGTGGATGAGGTGTTTGGTGGATTTGTGAGAAAGTGATGGATATTCAAAAGTTTAGAAGAATTTTCCAAAGGTGAATTAATTAGGAGGAATATGAAGGATTTGTGATATGGGAGAGATGCATAAATGTAAGGGTTGCATGGATTTGAGGAACTTTGCACAAGTGGAAGAAGTTCATGTGAAACTTGCAAGTCTATAGGGAGAGGTGAAGGGAGAAGTGAGCACATAGAGAAGTCAAGTCAAAAGGTGAAGTCAGATCAAAAGGAAGAGAGAAGATGGGCAGAAAAATCTTGCAAAACATAAGTTACTTGAGTGTCTAGGAAAATAAAGGGGTCATTTAAAGACATCTATACTTTAGACTCAAAAGTGAAAAGCTATAATTCCACTAAAATCATACAAATGACCACCTCTACGAAAGCCTTCAATATTTACAAATAGTGCGGGGATGATTAGACATCTAGACTTCAAACCAAAAGTGGAAAACTGGAATAAATTGACAAGAATCCCATTAGTGTACATGGAGAAGAAAAATGGAAGGGAGCATGTGAAAGAAGTTTGTAGGATTGGAAGGGAATCTTAGACATCTGGATGGGATCTGCAATTTTGTAAAATGGAGGAAGCAGGAATGTAGGAAAATAGGGAAAGGAAGGACTTTTGCCAAAAGTGTATAAGTTTGAAAAAGTTTGCAAATGGGTAAGGCTGCAAAAGTGAGGAAAGCAAAGGGAAAGGAGGATCTCGAAGTGGTGAATGGCTGAAGTCCCTAGAAGTTATGAAATTTGGTAAAAGGACAAAACTAAACACAACTAACTTTATACTTAGAAATTTCTATATTTTACATGGGAAAATGACTAAAGTATAAGGGGAGACAAGGCACTGCACCAAGCACACTTTTTGACCAAGTGGGCTTATTAATAGTGGCAAAGAAAGGCCAAAGCAAGAAATGGGCACTAGAGATAGAAGTTTTTGTAATTTTAGTGAACACAAAATATAAAGCTAATAGAATCTAAGAAAATCCATCTAGTCAGTCAAACAAAAGATGCTCAAGTTTCCCTAGCCACCCATCCTTAGAAAAGAATGAAACTCACCATCTTGGTAGTTGATATACTTGATATCTATGAGATGTTTTTAAGTAGGAGTTTTACAAAGACTTGGGTAGTGAGTTATAATTAGATTGGTCACATCCTTTGATATTGGTTAAAGGGAAAAAGGTCTATCTAGACCAAGAGACTAAAGCTAAGTATATAAATTTGAAATCATATGACCCACATGCCGAAATCCTTTATGAGAAAATAGGGCCCAACACTTACATGCTTATGTCAAAAAAAGAAGCTAAGGTGGTAGAAGTCACAAATAAGAATTGTTCTATAGGGACATGGACCTTGGAATTTGATGGAAGATTTTTATCCTTAGGGTTTGGTGCTAGGATTGTGTTGATTTCTCCCAACAATGTGGACCACTATATGGCTTGTTGGCAAGAAATAGTAGGACACGGTCTAGAGATTTGAGACTGAGTTAAGTCTCTAAAATTAGTTTATACCCAAAATGTGACAATGGCAGAATAACAGAGAACAATAATAAGGAATAACATCATATGGTAGATCCAATCACATTCAATAAGTTAAACACATCAATAGACATATAATACTTTGGTTATGACCCTTATATCTCCTTATATATTCATATTCAATATTAGATACAAAAGGAAGGTATAAGTCTATGCTTTGTATATTATAATATTCACTTATATTTCTTACGTTATATTTACTTTATTACATATTTTTATACAATATACTATGATAGGGACATGAAGATTTTCTCAAGGGCCCATGAACATGTTGAAGATGATGATATTTGGGCAGAATTGATATGGTATAGCATAAAATATCACTGAAGTATGAAGACGCAAAGTCACAATGTCTTTGTGATTTGGACACAGAAGAGAGGAAGGCATGGATCTTGATAAAGATCTACGATTACGACCTATTGTCTAAAGATGTAGAGAAGTCCATCAAGTAATGTACATAATTTGTCAATCCTCTGAGAAAGTCACAACAATTTGTAAGGGATAGTAGACATGTTGAGATTAAGACACTTTTAAAGTAATGAAAAGAAATCTACATGTCTAGGAAAGTCCTATAGATAAAAGCAAGAAACAGTGATGTCAAAGTTGTCCAAGAATAGTATAAACAAGGTTATAAAGACCTTGAACACTTGACATAAAAAGAGCAAGATGGTTAGGAATAGTGAGTTGAAGAGAAGTCAATAAATGGAAGTGAGAAGACATTGAATAGAAACTGAACCTTGTAAAGATAGTAAAGGCCCACATTGACATAATACATTGAAGACATTGTCAATACATTGGAGAGCATTGGCAAGGTAGCACATATCACCTAATTATGCATTTGACCATCCTGAAAAGTTGAGACCTGAGAAAACAAACAAAAATGAAATCAGGTTGAAAACACACATTGTGTATTTCAACCAGGGTAGTGATGGGAAAAAGGAGGCATGGACAACAATTCTAAAATCTATCCTATCATTTTGAAGGTAGTTTCAAGTTTGAAAACCTACATCAAGATCCTGAGTATGAAGGACATGTAGAGAAGAAGTGTTGACAAATAAATATGAAAATGATTGTGTAGATTCTAATGATATTTTGGAGTCCTAGAGGGACACGGTCATCTTCTAATGCCTCCTTGGAGTCCAAATCATTTAAAACTACAAAAACCACATGTCCTATACATCTGCAATATGGAGTTGGAAGAAGTTATGGGTAGTTTGAAGACCATCCAAGGATCTAAGAGGTAGTTCCAACACCTTGCAAGGATCTAGGAGCCAAACAAGCAACAAGGAGGTGCATGCAAAGATGGAATAAGTCAACACAGTGCATCTCAAGTCCTTCCAATAGCATCACAAGAAGTCAAAGCAGAGTAGGAATTTTTTTAGGTGCTTAAAAGAGGTTTGACCCAACAATAACATTGAATTTACTTTTTTAGATTCCCTCCTACTTTCTCTCCCATGTTGTGCATGAGAATGGGACACCTAGGACAACCTAGAGTAGTTCTTTCTAGTGATTGTTAGCAGCACTTAGCATTGTAACTCAGAAATTGTTGAAAAAATAGGATTTGTGTAAGAGATTTTTGAAGAAATATTTAGTTTCAGATCTGTATACAGCTGTAATAACTCTTTTTTATCAATAAAAATCGGTTTTCCTTCTCACAAATGCATTGTTGTGTGTTACTTTTTGATGATTGATGCAATTCTTGTGATTATGTATGCACAATCCTTGAATTATATCTTATTCTCAAACACCTTCATGCATAAACATACATGATTTATATAGGTCATAGGTTGTGTTAGTGATTTCAGCAGTCTTTAGTTGTTAGAACACCTGGTTTTCCTTTAGCAAACTATGAATTTCAACTTTCCTATGAAATATTGATGTATAAACTTTTCAAGAAACTTGAGTTGTGCATGAGAAAACTCATTTATTGAAACAAATTGTGTGTTAAAACAACAATAAAGGTCTTATTTTTAGTTTGGTGCATCACCTCCATAGGTTAGAGTATAGTTTATGTTATCTTCTTCCCCTTATGTTGCAAACAATAGTATTTTAAGTCATTTTAGGTGAACTACCAAGGGAACCAACCCTCTCTAGAAGTTCATTCCAGTCATAGGTCATCCACAACCTTGAAATGATCCCATGTTTCACAAGATAGCTGAGTGTACAACTTAGTAAGGGTGCATATCTAAGTGACAACAATCCCAAAGGGAGATTGTATCTATTGTAGATTGTAATTGTTCAACAAGATCATATTCCTAGCTATTTTTAGAAGTATGACAAGGAGGAAGTGGAGAATTAATAACTTAGTGAAATAAAGAGGGGTTGAGGTAGATAAGGTGTTCTTATTGTGCATAGTATTATATGTATGACTCACAACATGATGATCAGTGTCTAGGGGTCCATATAGTGCGATAATAGGAGGAGAAGAAGAGATAGGAGGGGTGGGAGAAGGATGAAGACATGGTATCACTACTTTTGTGTTAACCGATTGGGAAGGAGGGGCGAGTGTTGCGCATATAAAAACCTTAAAATGGGGAGTCCTAGAAGTAGGAATAGGATATTAGACATTGGTTTTTTGAATTTGAGAAATGATGAGGCATGAATGGGTTTTAGATAAAATGATAGATATTCCATGCGGAAGTTAAAGCCTATGGTTAACTACTTGAACATGGTTTCAAGAAGGAGAAAAAGATGGATACTTACTTTTTTTACAAGTGGAAGGGAAGCACGTTTTATTTACGTGTATAAATTGATCAAGAAAGGTATTCATTACTTCATAAAAAAGTAAATGGCTTGCTACATGAATTAAACCAACTACATGCATTTCCATTAAAAGTAAGAGGGAAAATTGAAAGTAGAATATGTTCATCATAATGAACTTCATGCATAGAGGCAACAAAATGATTGTACATGCAAAAGAGTCTATGCATATTTAGAAAAAGTAGGTAAAAAGTTAAGAGAATTAAAAGCATAAGGAATATAAGTGAATCAATCTTGTATAGGAGAACCACTAGTATAAAAGGAAATATGTGAATCTTCATTAGAAAATGCATTACATGTGTTAGTTAGAAATTTATCAATAATAGCCTCTTGTTCAATTTCATCATAATGTATGTAGTAGTATTGGAGGAAGTGAAAGTAGAAGTTTCATCAATACACTCTATATAACTAGAGAAATGGGAAGAGAAAGTGGGAAGAATATAATGTATATAATCAACTTGAAATAAAGTAATATCATACACATCATCATGTTAAAAGAACATGTGATAATATTCAAATAAAATATTATCATGTACAACATCATTTCTGAATCAAGTAGTACTATTATATATTGTGAAGTTAGAAAGAAAGAAAAATGTGGAAGGTCAGTAAGTGCCAATATAAGGAGGGAGAGGATAGGGCACTAGAGTCCTTTACTAGAACAAGTATGTAACTCTTAGAGCTTCATTGTGACTACCTATTGGTCCTATTTCTCATGTGTATGAATATATCACTCCATTATATCTTTGAATCTAAGTTGAAGCAAGGATATGAAAAATTGAATTTTATGGTTGGGAGACTCGCTTAGTCAATTCTCTATTTGATTTTTTGCAACCTCCACTAGATAACTTTTAGAAAACTAGATGTGTGTGCAAACCTTAGTTCTTGTTGTTTATGGTGTGTACAACATTGATGTTTAAAATATTAAAACATTAGGGGGATAAGACTATCAAAAATGATGTGTGGTTGTCATTGGAGTCAAATAGGATATGTAGAGGTTATCATAATGGGATTTACAAAGGTTCAAAAGACATTATATTTAAGGGTGATAAGAATGGAAGGTATATGCAAATATAGGAGGGTTGTAGGAGAGGAAATGAGTTTGATAATGGATTAAAAAATGGAGAAGCATATGGTAGAGGTCAAGTAAGGAATAATGAGGATCACAAGAGAGATGTAAACAAGGGAGAAATTATTTTTTTTTATATTTGAGATATGAGTCTATAGAAAAGATCTAGGCAATAGGATAAGAAAAATAGGGTTGTATAGATTCCAGCAATGGGAGGGAGGAAAATAAATAGGGCATAACCAAGAGGAGGAAGACTACAAGAGGTCATTATAGAATAATGATGGTTATGCCTCTAATATTGTGTGCTTCAAATGTCTAGTTTTGTACTTTAATGGCTTCTAGTGTTTTTTTCTACAATTCCTTGTGTGTAGAAAGGATATGGATATACTAAGTTTTCTATCCTTACATTGAGAAGAAATCTTATGACATAATGAGTGATTGAAGGAGGGAATATGATTTAATACAAATCCTTACTAAGTTTTTAGAAAAATGATTGTTTAAAACCCAACAAGTTTTTGAAAAATGATTGTTTAAAACCCAACAAGAATCAAGGCAAAAAGAGAGGGAAATTCTCATTTTTACAAATTCAAACATGTTCTCTACCACTAGTGGGTGCTAAGACCTGATGCCATAAATCCTAAGGGTAGAAGGGGCCTTGAGATATATGATCTTGGGACTTTTTAGAAAGCTTAGGAATGATTTCCTAAGTTTAGGATTCTTACTTGCAATAGATGTCTTAGGCTCAACATTGTAATGATAATATTATAGGAAAGTAGTAGCTAATTCTCCAAAAGAAGTGATGGAAGCATGATGTAATGAATAAAAACATGTAAATTTATTACCATTGAAGTTTGTTGGAAATAATTTAGAAAGTAATTAATTGTCATGAAAATATGTAAGCATATAGTTTGGAAATTTCTTAGATAAAGTAAAATATCATGTCTACCCTCATACTTTGTAAAAAAAGGTGCCACAAATCAATTTGTTGAAGATAAGTCAAAATTTCATATGCTAAAGGATTATATAGCATAGTTGAAAAACTCGGACTCGGCGTGGACTCGGCAGCCCAAAATAGGACTCGGACTCGGGACTTGGCAAAAAACTCGGCTAGGACTCGGCTAGGACTCGGCAAAGAAGAAAACCGTAGTTTTACAAAAAAAAAAAAAGAAATTAATGCATTTAGAGAACATAAGAGCCATAATTCAAACATTACACATGTCATATGATCTTCAAACACTCAATATTTGAAATTTCATCATTCATGAACCTTAATCATACGATTCATACTCATAGTTTCAAACTTTCAAATGTATAACAAGTAACAACATCATAAGTTTATAAATGTTTACATATAATGATGTCAAAATGAGAAAAACAACCAAATAAAATCTACATCTTCCTCTTTCCTCTCCTAATGCAACTCAATTTTTGAGGCCTCGAACTAGGTGCTACAGTTGTTTCTTGTTCTTCAAAATCAAAATTGTCTTCGTCATCCTCCATTTTATCCAATTCTGCTGCTTCTCCTGCTCCTCTCTCCAATTCTGCAAGATCTTCTTTAGTAAGGAGGACATCATCATTTTGTTCATTGGTAGTCCATTCACCATATGGATCAATATCATCTAAGTCGATGGACTCATGTGAAATGCCCTCCACCTTTCTAGTTCGAAGGCGAAGGTTGTACCGGATGAAGACAAGATCATTGAGCCGCTGCTGGGTCAACCTATTTCTCTTCTTCGTGTGAATGTTCTCAAATAAACTCTAATTTCGTTCACACCCAGAAGCACTACATGGCTGGGACAAAATACGGACGGCTATCTTTTGAAGATGAGGCGTGGCAGCACCATAATTCTCCCACCATAAATCTACAAAAAATATTTAGAAATATAAGAATTAAGCAAAGAAATATAAAAGTCAATTTTCTATTTTTTTCTTGTAGTATTGAACTAAATTTTTTACCTGGTTGTTGTTTTCCTCTCCTATCAATTGCTTGAGATGAAGAAAAAAGTCTCCCCTCTGCTCCCTTATAGACCTTGAAAGGATAAAAAATAAAATTAAATCAAACATAGAAAATTAGTTACTATGTATGTAAAATGCATGTTTCTAGATAGTCAATGACTCAACATTGCCAAATTCATAAATAAGATATAGCAAATCTCACCTCCAACTCATCAAGAACCTTGTCTCTCAACTCGGGTTCAGGTGCCATCTTATCAATGCATGTAATAACACCTGCCATGACCTCCTCATCAACCTTAAGTGAATCAGAGAAGTAGAATTTTGGATTCAAGAAGTAGGCCAAGGCATGTATTGGCTGGTGGAGTTGGTTTGTCCATCTACGATCAATGAGGCGCCAAATGATTGCGTATTTCTTCTTGTCTCCGCCGTAGAAATGTGAAATGGCCTCTTTGGCCCTATCCATGGCCTCATAAATGAAACCCATTGGCATGCCCTCTCCATCCACCATACGAAGAACCCTTACCAAAGGTTCTGTCATCTAAAAAAAATGAAAACAAATTATAAATCATTACAAAATTAACCTAAAGAAAAAAACAGCAAATAGACTCTAGAGTATCTTGTTTAAACTTATAAAGTTTATGTTTGTGTTTGTTACTTACCCTAACCAACTCCTCTGCATTTTTCTTGAATGCCTCATCAAAAACAATTTTTACAATCTTCTCAGCTTCAGGTTTTTTGTAAAATGGAGACTGCATCCAAGTATCAGACACGAACATCTGTATGAGATGAGGAATGGCACCAAGAATGCTTTGCAATGTGAGGAAGTGACTAGCAAATCGTGTCACTCCTGGTCGCACAAGATCCTTGCCATTTGTGTGTTGTCTCATCAAAGAAAGGACCCAAGTATGGTTGTAGAGGAATTTGGTGATATTTTTAGCATCTTCAACCACACTTTTCACCCATCCAATCTTCCCAATGTCCTCTAACAACAAGTCCAAGCAATGTGCAGCACAAGGACTCCATGAAATTGTAGGATGCCTCTCCATAAGCAATCTACCTGCAGCTACATATGCAGCTGCGTTGTCCATGATAATTTGGACAACATTCTCAACACCAACCTCCTGGACCACCCCATCTAATAAATTGCACAAAGTCGCAGCATTTTTGACTTCATAGGAGGCATCTACAGACTTCAGGAACACCAATCCACCATTAGAAGCTACTAAGAAGTTCAGGAGAGTTCTATTCCGTCCATCTGTCCATCCATCTGATAAAATGCTGCATCCTTTTCTCCTCCAAAATTTTTTTTGTTCCTCAACCACAAGCTGTGTATTTTTTACTGCATCCTCTAGCAATGGCCCACTCAAGTCGTGTGCTGTTGGGGTCTTAAAACCCTTGCCTGCAACTGTCAATGCATTCACCAAACCTTCCCAATATGGGCTGCTCGCCACATTGAAAGGTAAATTATTATAGTACCAAAAATTTGCTGCTGCCATCCTAGCTTCTTGATGTTTTTCTTTATTCCAACCGGTACCTTCAAGTGAAGGTTGTGCTCCTGGAACATTGCGTGGAATAAAGTAATTCGATCCTGATGGAGGCATCTGATTAGCAGTAGAAAAAGAACCACCAGGAGTCTCACCAAAAGATGAATGTGCTTGACGGATGGTTTGACTTGGATCCGATTGCGTAGAAGTGTGAGACGGAGACATCACTGCTGCTATTGCTTCCTTTGTTTTTTGCCTTTCTTCTTTTCTCATCTCAAAACTAGAAAGAAGGGCCTTCATCTCTCTAACGATCTCCGGAGTTGACTCAGTGCATATCTCCACATTTTGTCCAGGTATTTTGGCAAGGTGGTATTTTAATCTATTGATTCCTCCTGTCATTGATTTACCACATTCAGTACAAGTGACATCACCCTTTTTATTTCCCTGTACTCCATACTTCCATGCTGGGTCTCTTCTTGATGGCCTTGAAGTTGACATTGCTGTTTTCACATGAAGAAAAAATCAGTAGGGTTTTCAATTTTGTGAAAAATCAGCAAACAAATGATAATCAATCATTTGAAAAAAAAATAGAATTCAAAAACAAGCTAAAACTACTAAGAAATACATTATGAAGGGAAATGAAAAAAAAATTGCCAGCATTTCCCCTTATTTTTGAAGATTTTTCGATTTTCAATCAATCAAAACAAAAAAAAAAGAGAATTAAAATCACTTACCTGGCTCTATTTCGATCTCCTTAGCTCGTAATCTTCTCTTCTCCAGCTTCTAATCCACTATGCAGACCTGTTATGTGCCTCAAAGAGTGTTAAAATGAAGAAAAAAACCAAAAAAAAACAGTTTTAAGTGTTTCTGGGCGTTCATTTGCCAGGGCGAGAGTCCAGGGTCGGGACTCGGGAGTCCTACCCTAGGACTCGCGAGAGTCCTAGGATAGGACTCGCGAGTCCCAGGATAGGACTCTTCAGGACTCGACTCGCGAGTCCGCGGCGAGTGGACTCGGCCAGCCTTAGGACTCGGGAGTCCGCCGAGTTTTGGTGAGTTTTGGAAGAGTTTTTAAACTATGTTATATAGTATCTCACTATATCATTGTTCTTATTAGATCTTTACTCATAAGCATCAACACAACTTTCTAGATTGTTAATTCTACTAATGAGGGTGATCAAGTAAGGTGAATGGCATTCTCAACATGTCGCATATCCATGTGTATGCATTTCATGTGTAATAGTAGGAGAGGATGGATGAATGTTCTCATTAACTAGTGGTACATTGTCTTCACTTATATCAAGTGCAAACTATAAAAGCTCCTTAGGCCGTTCATCAATCTTATGCATGTCTAAGTCGTGTTTGTTCAATAGAAGGTCTAAAATAATGTACTCAATCACTCAAAGATATGTCATGGGAAAGAATAAAAGGATTTAGAGAAACATCCCCATAGACATCAAAAAGTGGTATATTATCATGATGCATAGAAAAGTCCATTATTTATACTATGGGTAGGTCACAAGAAGTGGAAGAATGAGAAAGATAACACATGCTTTAGGGGCAGAAGTAAAGTAATTGATAAAAACAAATGACAAAGCATGGAAGGATGTATAATGACATGATTCAAAGCATTGTTTAGCTCTGTCAACTGAAGTTACACTAAATATATTCATCTATGTAGCATCATTATATATGCAAACATAATATAAGGATAATAAATATTTTAACATTACCTCTTTATGTAAATCTTCATTACTATAAATGAATCTATCATAATTGCATTAAAATAATGTGCATCATAAACAATCATGATGAATTATAGTCATCAGCATCATCATTGGAAAATAAAGAACTATCTTATACTGCTCACTAAACATATCATTAGAAGACCAAGAACCACAAGAAAGTGAAGATGTACTAGAAAGCACACATGTGAAGGTGAAATGGATATCAACATTAGTATGATCCTCAAGGAAATATGAAGAAAGAGAGGCACAAGTAGGAGAACCCGTAAGTCAACAAGGAAAACTAGTAGGAGATGTATAAAGGATGTACATTTATTAGGTATATCATAATCACATGAAGGAAGATCCCTAGATATATTAGAGGTTAGGGATAAAGTATCATCAACATGAATGAAATTATAAGAAGGAAAGGTGCTCAAAGGTAACACATCATTATGCTCATTGACATCACTATCACAATTCATAGGAAGAGTACATGTATGAAACATGAAGCTCATGGAAAAGTGACGTAAGTTTGGCTAAGAGAGAAGGAAAAATAATAACATGATCTATGAAGGAGGAAGTATCACTATATGATGAAGCAGCACCACCTTAAAATATTTATCCCCATCCATAGGATAAATAGATGTAAGACTATCAAGGATGGAAGAGTCATAGGTCACAAAGCATATAAACATATCAATATATTTAACATAGGCATGGATAAAGACTTGTGACAATCAACTATGAGAATCCATGATAAACGATGTATTAATGATGCACTAACAAGAGAAGGTGGATAGGGATCAAAAAGAGATTTTCTAGTGAATGCCCAAACCATTATATATATATAACTTTGTAATGCCTTTGCATGCCTCTGCTTCTTCGTTTGCTACTATGTGTGATAATTTCAGAGGTCGCAACTCACTAGAGTCTTATCTTGGACGCAAATGTAGGTTTGTTGGAAAATTTAGGTGCAATCCCAGTATCTCATCCGCAACACGCTCTTCCCTTCCAAACGGTGATCTTGGTGCTAATGCAGAGGGTTTGGGCTCCAAATCTGTTTTGGCTAGTTAGGCTCGTGCGTTTAGAGATGGTGTGGAGGTGGGGCATAAGGCCGCTGACCGCCCTTCATCTGGCCAGTCTTTTCCTTTGCATGGGAATGACGATGCACCTTTAAACTTCAAGGAGGCCCTTCGCCGTCATGCCCTAGGTTTGTCGGAGAGTAGAAAACTAGTTGGCCTACTAGCGAAGCCTAGGGATACTCTTTCCAACCCGCCATCTCCTCACGATGATGCCTCTCAAAGCCCTCGTTTCACTGTTCGCCATTTGACATCCAACCCAGAGGTTTGTCTGGATAGCTTCTGTTGTGACAGAGGATTATTTACAGAACCATGCCTGTATATGCAGATTTATGAAGGTATGATCAAAGTTATGTGATCTCCATTCCTAGATAAGCTCTAATTGGAAAGAATATTTGGAGGAAGAAATCAATATTTACCCCTGTGCAAAAGGGTTTTTCATTTTAGAATTTGAATCAATGGAAGACAAAGAATTGGTGCTTAATACTGGGCCATGGTTCGTCCAAGGAGACTTCTTATGCATGAAACCTTGGTTCCCTTCATTCGACTAGTGGACAGAGACTTTCTCTTCAATATTTTTGTGGATACATTTACCTTACCTTCCCTTGCAATTTTGGGAAATTTATTATCTAAAGGCAATTGGCAATAGCCTGGGCAAATATCACAGCATTTCGAAGGAGACAATTAATTACAAAAAAACAATTTTTGCTTGCCAGTGCGTTAAAATGGATATTTCAAAAGGTCTTTCGGTAGAAATTTTTCTCAAAGTAGAAAATAGGCGTTGGTGCCAACCAATAGATTACGAAAAAATCACCTTCAGATGCAGAAAATGTTTTGCAACAGAACATGTTACCGCAAAATGTGGAAGGGGACGTGTTGTTGAGTGGGCTAATATTGCCCCCCCCCATCAACAAGCCTTCTTGGTGGGATGGGGTTGATTCCTGCAATTATGTTATCTCTCCTTCCGAGCGTAATGTTGTTGCCGCTTCCACTACTCTTCAGGGAAAGGATCCAACATCAAGCCCTCCCTCTCTGGTTGTTGAGAAAGACCATTCTCAAAATATTGTGCTTGATAAGATGCCAAAATATGCTCTCACAGTGGCTTCTCCAACTGCTTTGGAGAAGTCAGAAATGCAACATAGGAACATTGAGATTTCATCTGTATCTTCGGTTACTTCAGTAGCTAGCAATAATGGTAAATCTTTGAATGTGGAAAATAGCAATGGTCTGCAGCTCCCCTCGAAACAGAACAAGCTTGGACAGAGGTGAAGAGGAAGAAAACGTCGGCTTCAAAACAAAAGCATTCAATGACCTTAAGATCTTCTAAGAAAGCAGATAATCTTAGTCTCTAAGATCATCTAAGAAAGGAATGTCCATTAGTTTAGTGGAACTCTAAATCATTCAATTCATCTAGGAAGGTTGTGTTATCTCAATTTTGGCACCCCTAGGCTCTCAGGGCATGCAGTTCTTTAAGGAATTTTGTGGGAGCAGTTCCCTTAATCACATTTATATTGGATCCAAACTTTAATTAGATATAAGATGAGGAATCAACAAAAAATCAAATCTGAAAACCCTAATGTAGAAAGAATAAACCCTAACTGGGACAAAATCGTAATCCATGTAGGAATGTTAGGTTCATGATTTTGCATAAGGGAAAATAACACCTCACATCAATATTCTTAGGTAAATTAATTGAATTTAACAATAATTAATATAAAGAACGTTCAAATTTAGAGTTTGGATTGGAACAATAAATACATAGTAAATTTATAGAATATTTAAATAAATTAAATGCAACACTTAGCTAGATTCTAGATGGAGGGATATATTGTTGAAGATGACATGTATTGATCTACCAATGGGCTAAAATATAGGCTCTTGTACATACAAACACCTTTGAGTTTGAGAATTGGTTCTACTTCACTTTGGTTTAGGTTTGAGCTTGCAAAACTAATATCTATGCATATGGGATTTATCTAGCACACAAAATCAAACATGTACTTGAAGAAGAATATTTGTAGGGAATTGACCATTGTAGTGAATGATCCACAACTTATTGTATCTATCTAAAGAGGAGTGGTATCAAGAGATACCATTTGGGAACTTGTTAAGCATTTCTAATCAAGGTATTATTCTTCTTTGGTCAAGCCCCTTGGTGAACCACTTCAATGACTTTAGAATAATGATTGAAGGTAATAGGAAAGCATGCAATATGCCTAGGACAATAATGTAAGTAGCTAATGCAATTAGGATGCTCTCATGTGAATGTTCTTTGGTAATTCCTCTATGATAATAATGGATTAGGGAATGTCCTCAAATACATCAACCTAGGGCACAATTTGAAATAATTTGTGCTTTCATTGGTTTATAAGGACTAGTAGGAAAGGGAAAACATGTGCCCAATTGGAGAAATAAAAATTCAGAATTTTAGGGATTAGATTTGCATGCACATATATGAATCAAGTTAATTCCACACCTATGGAAATGATAGGTAAATTCCACATTTGCAGATTTAAACTAGGGTGGTGAACAACTAGATGTAGAGTTGGATTTAGATTCTAGAGATGAGTGATAATGAGTACAGGCTAAGATAAGGTTATTTTGTTCAATTCCATGCAAAATACACTAACTTGCACACTAGTAGTGCATAAAGAATAACCTAGCTGAAATGGATCCAAAACATAAGGGAAAGGGGAATGGGTAGGTGATTCTCTCCATTACAATTTGACATGATATAGATTTCTCATCAAAATAAAACTAATCTTCCTATATCCTAATATTATTATTTAATACTTACCTTACAAGATTCCAATAATTTAATATTCCAATAATTTAATATTAAAGTTGTAATAATGATACATAATAACCTACTTACATGGATTAATAAGAAAAAGTGGATATTAATAATGTCACTAAAAATAGGTAACTAAAAGATATATAGTTGAAACAACCCAATATTTTTATTGTAAAAATGTGTACATTAATTTTTTTAAGTTGTTGAGAAGTAGAAATAAAGTTAAAAGTATTATTAATATCTTAAAATTGATAAAAGAAATGACCAATACTAATCTAATTTTTAAACTTGAATAATAGATTCGCCTGATAATGGGCTAGTTAATTAGGCAATTTCTTTTATTCAGGATTCCCGCGATCGTGAAGCACGAGAAATTTGGTGGATGGGATGTTTGACAAGCTGGTCATCATTGATAGAGCTAGCATGTGGCAGATTGGCAGAGTTATTTCATTAATTGGTATGCACTCCTTTGGCTTCGGTGTCATTTCTCCTTCCTCCTACTCCTGTTGTCCTTACAATCTCATGGCTTCCACTGGTGTTGGTGGTGGTTTGGAGGGCAAGCATGGGGGTAATGTTGAGAGGAATGTCGACATAAGCAAGAAGGTGGCGCCGTGGAGGCAAACCGGGCAGATAGTGAGCAACTCGACGGTGGGTGGTAGGATGAAGAGGAGGTATGCCACTAGGAAGACGCTGAAGAAGCTCTCTAGAGAGGAGGCTATGGCGGGATTTATCAACAGTCTTGAAGAAGAGATAAAGAATCCAATTCTGAGAGAATGGTTGAGCAGGCTCCTTAAAATTGCTAAGGAGGTAGATGGGAAGGAGGGCGTCAATGTGAGGGAGGCAATGGCCAATCTTTTGCTTGATCCCAACAACACTAGGGGGAGGAGGAATGTGTTTGGTGTATCGCAATCACTTACGGTTGCAACGATGTTGTTCATTGCAACATCCTCTATGTTAACTCATGAATACATGATCGAATCCATTAAGAAGAATGAGGAGAACTAGGAGGTGGTGTTAGGCCATTTGCATGATGTTCTATTAGGGGTAGTTGAGACCATAAAATGGTGGATGGAATTGTAGAAAAGCTCGGCGTCCCAGTCCTGGAACATACTCGACCTACTTATTCGTGTGCCTGTGACAACACCAATGATGGTGTAGAGCTGTTTGGTGAAGGAGATACCTAGTTCTATTAGGGTTTAAGTTTGTTTTTTGTTATGTTTTGTTTTGATAATGACTTTTGAGAGAGGGTTGTGGTAATTTGCCCTGCTCTTTTTGTGATACTATTAAGGGGGCTGGGCTCTTTGTGGCTTGGTCATTTTGTCTGTAGATGCATAGTTAGCGAGGGTTAATGAATTATGGTTTTATGAAAGACTTATGGGTCGTGCCCTTTTCTGAACGGGTCCCTGGTCCTTTAACTAGGGTTTTAGAGTTAAAAAAAAATTGAATAACAAAAAATTATATATACATTGTTTGGTGGAGGGTTTTATATCAAACCCATAGAATCATTTAGCTACTTGAGATGGGAGAACGGGCCTTAGGTTGAAAACTTGAAACCTCTCCGATTAAGACCTAAGGACTAAGGGGTATCCATTCTACCAAGGTTGCTTGGGGCACAATCCTGACCTCATCCCTTATGATGTCAAGGCCTTCCACTTAACAAGACTTGATCCTTGGTGGGACCATTTAGAACCATTCAACTTCACTAGTAGACCAAGAGCCTATTGACGATATATGTTTTAAATTTTGAAATGATGTAAACCAATGAAATGTAGATCTTTATTGTATTTTATATTTACATTTTCTTAAATAAAAATTATTTCAATGTATTTTTTTGTAAAATTGACACTACAATTTAGGTGCTAATAAAATGCTAAAAAATGAGGTTAGTGGAGACTCCACTTTTTTAGTAGATTTTACCTTTTTCCCCTTCAATTTTTTTTTTTTTTTGTATTTAGAACTTTTTTTAATATTTAAAGTGTGGTAAGGGCCCTCTCCCATTATATTATATTAACAAAGATGTATTACAAAATATGTTTGATATAAGACCAGAATACATATAACCTTTACATGAAAAAATGGATGGAGCTAGTCACCGACAACATATACCCAAAACATAGATTTGCTTTACATAACAAAAAATTGTGCAATCAAGTTTCTTGATTTAACTATGTAAGAATTTTGTTAGTATCAACATTTCTAATCACACTCTGTGATCCATCATTAGAATGAAGAGAGATGTAGGAAAGAGTGGTGAATTGTAAACCAGGTCAGACTAAATAGAAGAGGGGTTGTAGGTTACACGGAGAACAAGGAGTTTAAAAAGAAAGAAAAAATATAAAAATTAAAAATAAATGCAAAAGAGAAAGTTAAAAGCCTCTAAACATATATAGGTGAATAGTCTAGTATATATGGAAAAATATAAAAAATTAGACAAACAAATCTATAAATAAACAAACTCAAAAGCAAACAACCACACAAACACACACTCGTACACACACATCAACTATATATATATGAAAAAAATTAAAAAAGCCTTTAATCATATAAAGGTGTATAATCTAGCAAATATAGAAATGTTTGAAATAATTAGATAGATATGTCTAAATAAAGTAAGTATAACAATACAAAACAAATCTATAAACAAACATACTCACAAACAAACATCCACACACACCCACATATATATGTGTGTGTGTGTGTGTGTGTGTGTGTGTGTGTGTGTGTGTGTGTGTGTGTGACTCTAAACAAACAAAAGCACATATCAAAGAAAACAAAAAAGGTTTAAATATAATGGAAATATAAAAGGGTTTAAATAAGTATAAGTAAATAGACCACAAAGAAGAACAAAGAAATGTGAACACTAATGACACAACATGAATAACAAAGATAAAAAACAAGTAAACCAAGCTAACACCAGGGAAAGAAACCTAAAAATAAACAAAATAAAATAATCCAAAACCTAATAATAAAGAAAAGGGACAAAAAAGAGGAAACAATATAGTTATGAAGCCTATACATAAAATGTATCAACCAAACATTAAGAGGAAGATAAACCCATAAAGGGGGGGCAACAAGAGACTAGTGGGTTCCAAATCTATGGGAGAAGGTAGAGAACGAAGCGAAGGAGAAGGCTCCCCGAGAGAGGCGAGTGGGAAGAGAAGAGGTAGAAAGGAGGGACAGGTAAACCCCCATAAGGGGAGGTGGTGGGCACAAAAGAAGACGAGCAGGGAAGAAAAAAGAGGGGGGAACCACTTAGGCCCGACTCGAAAGAGGGTCAACACGGGTGGAGGGGGCGGTTTCTTAGGTTAGAAAGCAAGGGTTGCCAAGGGAAACTTTGACTCCACTCATCATCCCGATTGAGGTTAGAGGGGTGATTGTTAATTTCTATGGCTTCTTTGAGCTTCCTCTTGAAGTAGTTGTCCTCTACGACCAAAATTTGGGTTTCTTCTAAACATATATGGTGCTCGGTGGAAAAGGAGTGTTCAACCAAGGCAAATTTGAGAACACGATCATGTCTAATTAGCACAATGCTCTTTTATTCTGGTACTAAAAGATTGACCCGTCTCACCTATATAGGGTGTACCACATGAATAGACAACCTTGTAGACCCCTGAGTCAAGACGAACATCTTTGGGGTCTTTGAGAGAGGGGATGCGGTTTCTTAAAGTTGTAATGGGTTTGAAAGCACAACAGAGGCTCTTTTTAAGAATGATTATGGAAAATTTGTTAGAAATGCCTTTGATGTAGGAGAGGGAAGCAATAGGAAGGTATGAAGAGGGGGGCGGGGGACATCCTTGGGTTTGGAGAGGAAGCAGGACTTGGCTTGGTTGAAAGCTCTTGAAATGTGCTAGTTCGTGTACCCATTTAATCTAAAGACTATGCAAAGGTGGGCAAGCTCTTGGTCTAAGTTTTCATTTTCACAAATGCGAAAGGCCCTAGTGGTAAAGTTTTAAGGATACCCGTTTCTTGAGCTCTCTTCAACCTAATGATGGATCACAGAGTGTGATTCGAAATGTTGATGAGCTAGCAAAATTCTTACACAATTAAATCCAGAAACTCGATTGCACAATATTATGGACTATGGAAATCTGATGTGTTTAATTGATACCCTTCGTGGGAGGGAATTATTGTTGGTTTAGGACAAACAACTGAGGGGGGGGGGTGAATCAGTTGTTACAAAACTTTCTTTTCTTTAAACACTTTAGTCCTTATATTTCAACGACATAATAATGATTCGATCATGGAAGCACAATGCAATAACTCAAGAGCAGAAGCACATTAACACATATGACACCAAGATTTTAACGTGGAAAACTCAGTTAAGGGAAAAACCACGGGGTGACTAACCTAAGATTGTATTATATGTTAAAAGAATAAGAAGAACAAAATGGCACATGCCAATTAGGGCTCATTACTTGAGCACACTTCTCACAAGAGGCCCACTGCCTACAGGAGACACACTGTCTACAGAATAATAAATATTACATACTTGAACTGGAGATTAGCATCTTCACCATGCTTGAGTCAATTCCATTTAAGCTCAATACTTCTGCTCTGTCTTTCGCTCTTCTCCTCTCTATCACACTCTCATCTCCACCAGAATACTTCGAAATGACTTCACAACTCTTATTTATACAAGACATCGACTTTGGGATAATCATCAAAGTCGGCACAATAAATACTTTATTTTATTATAGAGCAAATACACAAATACAACTTGATTTGTTACAAGAACTTCATGCGTATCACCACACTGTCGGTTACACATATCTGGGACTTCAAACTTCTTTGAGGAACACGCCATGCTTCACAGAACATCTTCAAGATCATCCGCAAGATGTGTAAACATCTAGTTGGCTATGATTAGGAAGAACACCATCACCCGAAAGTAAATCTTCAATTACGAGCTCAATCTTCAATGCGGACCGCCCACACGAACTGGACACAATCTAGAGACCCCCACAAGCTTGCCTGAATCACCAAGAACATCCACACTACTTTTGCTTACTAAAATCATTCACATCTTCATCCAGAACCTCAAGAGCACAATCTGTCATCACTGTCACATTAGAATAAATGCTTGTGGACCTCCAGACCATGAACCAATTGAGTTGTCAATTCACATTGTCTTCCTAAACATTCCATCAAATCCACAGAACGAGATTTTGCATTTTCAGATCTCACCAGACCTATTTGTGTCACTCTGTCACCTCTGAACAACTGCCAGAACCAGTTTTACTCATATGGCCATAACTTCTCCAAATCTTCATGTGGACCTTTCAAATCTTTACTGGATCATCTTTAGACACATATACAAACCCTTTAATGCGCATTCTCTGATCTTCATCTTATCTTGGATCTTTCATAGAGCTTCACTGTCTTCACTGTCCTTCTCTGTTTCTGATAGGACTATTTTTCTCAATATCCTCAACATACAGCTCATCCAATCCTTGACATCAATGCAACAAGAGTATGTTGACATCAATGACAACACCGGTTAGGCCTATACTTGCAACAATCTCCCCCTTTGTCATTGATGGCAATATATGATGTGAAAAACTGTTTTAACGATCAAGACAAGAACTTCTCCTCACTAACTGACATAGCTCCCCCTATCAACAACAATCATTCATATGTCTTCTCTTTCTTTACTGCTCCCCCTTTGATTAGCAACCACTTTTGTTTTTCACATGTCTTCTCTCCCCCTTTGACATCAATGGCAAAGGGCACATACTTGCATCAATCAAAATCATACAGACTGCTCCCCCTGAGTAGCATCTTCCTATCATCAATCCGGACCACAAGATATGTCTGTGAGATCCACCGAATTGATGCACATTAGTGCACCTTAATTCAGAACTGGAGGGGTAATAACCCCTAACTTCTCCCTGAGATACTCAAAAGAGTCCTTAGGTAGAGGTTTAGTAAAAATGTTTGCAATCTGATCCTTAGAGGGCACAAACTCCAGTCTGACTTCATTCTTGTTCACCTGCTCTCTTAGAAAGTGAAACTTGATGGATATATGCTTTGTCTTTGAATGCAACACCGGATTTTTTGATATATTTATTGCACTTGAGTTATCACAGAAGATTGTGATAGGTTCCTCATACTCCACTCTGATGTCACTTAGCATTTACTTCATTCGCAATACTTGAGTGCAACTACCTGGTGCTGCAATATATTCTGCTTCTGCAATGGACAGAAATATTGCCTCTTGTTTCTTGCTCAGCCAAGAAACCAATCTTTTCCCCAAAAAGAATGCACCAACACTAGTACTCTTCCGGTCATCCACATCTCCTGCCCAATCCGCATTTGTATATGCATGAAGAGAGAAATCATGATCCCTAAGATACCATAAACCATACTGAACTGTTCCCTTTAGATATCTGAGAATTCTCTTGATTGTCATGACATGAGATTCTCTAGGATCAGCTTGGAATCTGGCAACAAGACCAACAACATTCATAATGTCAGGTCTAGTTTGAGTAAGATGCAGTAGTCCTCCGATCATTGACCTGTACTTTTTCTGATCAGCCTTCGGTGATTCATCATCTTTGCTCAGTTTACATCAGGTTGCCATGGGAGTATTCATTGGTTTTGAATCTTCCATCCCAAATTTCTTTAACAATTCTTTCACATATTTGGTCTGTGATATGAAGATTCCTTTATTTGTTTGAGTGATTTGCAGACCCAAGAAGAAATTCATTTCCCCAAACATAGACATCTCAAATTTACTCTTCATTTGATTTGCAAAAGTCTTGCACATACTATCTCTTCCTCCAAAAATGATATCATCGACAAATACTTCAACAATCAAGATATTTTCATTATCAATCTTGAAGTACAAGTTACTGTCAGCAGTACCTTTTTTGAAACCAATCTTCAAAAGATGTTTATCCAATCTTTCATACCAGGCCCTTGGGGCTTGTTTGAGTCCATACAATGCTTTCTTCAACTTGCAAACCATATCACCACAATCAAACAATTGAAATCGATCTGGTTGCTCAATGTATACTTCTTCCAAGTCACCATTTAGGAAGGCAGACTTGACATCCATCTGATATACATTGAAATCCTTGAAGGCAGCAAAAAGCAAAAAATAATCTGACTGCTTCAATTCTTACCACCAGAGCAAAAATTTCTTCAAAATTAACTCCTACTTGAGAATAACCCTTGTAGACCAATCTGACTTTGTTTCTGACTACTTCACCATCTTCGTTCAGTGTATTCCGGAAGACCCACTTGGTCCCAATCACATTTTTGTTTCTAGGTCTGGGAACAAGATCCCAAGTGTGATTTTTCTCAATCTGCATCAACTCTTCTTCCATTGCTTTAGTCCAGCTTTCATCATTGCATGCTTTAGTTATTGGTTTTGGTTCAATGTTTGAAATCAGACAATACTTTTCTGAGTCTTGAGCAATCTTTCTTGTTTGAACACCTTTGCTTCTATCACCTATGATCTGGTCTTCAGAATGATTTAGTCTTACATACCTGGGAGTTTTGGGAATTTCTTGCACTACTATATCTTGGACAGGTTCATTCAAACTTATCTCTTCTTCATGTATTTCAAGATTATTCAGATCAGTCTGGATCTGAATTTCAGAAGGGGCTTGAACTTCTTAGATCAAAACATCATTCTGATCATCTTCTTCATATTCATAAAACCTTGAAGGTTTTTCAATGCCTTCATCAACCTTTACATTTGTACTTTCTACAATCTTTCTCAATCTCTTGTTATAACACCGGTATGCTTTGCTTTGAGTAGAGTAACCCAAGAATATTCCTTCATCACTTCTAGCATCAAATTTGCCAAGGCCTTCATCCCTTTTAATGTAACATTTGCTACCAAAGACTCTGAAATACTTCACAGTAGGAGTGATGCCAAACCAGAGTTCATAAGGGGTCTTACCAGTATTGCTTCTGATTTGTACTTGATTAAGAGTATAGACAGCAGTGATTACAGCTTCAGTAGATATGAGGGACATTTGCTTCCATCATCATGGTTCTAGAGACTTTTTGGATAGTTCAGTTCTTTCTCTCCACTACTCCATTCTGCTGTAGAGTCCTTGGAGCAGATAACTGTCTTTTTATCTTATGTTTCTCACAGAATTCAATGAACGAGCTCCGGATGTGAATTCTCCACCTCTATTAGACCTAAGACATTTTATTTTTAACCCGGTTTCATTTTGTACCATAGCCTTGAATATTTTGAATTTCTCAAAAGCCTCAGATTTCTCTTTCAGGAAAGTCACCCACATTATCTGGGAATGGTCATCAATTAGTAACATGAAATATCTATCACCTTGCAGACTCCTGATTCTTGCCGGTCCACATAGATCAGTATGTACTAAGTCCAACAATCCGGTAGAGGATCATTCCTTACTTTTGAATGTGACTCTGCTCTGCTTACCCAACTGATATTCTTTGCACAAACTGTTAGTGGGTTTCACTAGTCTTGGAAGATCTCTTACAGCCTGAGTGTTGCTTATTTTGATGATATTGTCAAAATTTACATGACACATTCTCCTATGCCACAACCAACTCTGACCAATTTGAACAAATAAACAACTTTTGCCAGTACCAACCAAGTGGAAGATGTTACCTTTTGTTTGAGTACCGGATGCAATCTCTATTCTAGAACTTTCAAAGATCTTACATTTTCCATTTTTGAATCGGAGATCATAGCCTTTGTCCACCAACTGCCTAACACTGAGAAGATTGTGCTTCAGACCTTCAACATACAGTACATCACTAGTTTTGTTCTTTCCATCAAAAGAAATAGTTCCTCTGCCTTTGATTCTGCCAGCAGAATTATCACAAAATTTTACAACTCCTTCATATCTTTCCAGATCTATGAACTTATTTTTGTCACCAGTCATATGGTGGGAGCATCCACTGTCAATGACCCATTCATCCTTTTCTTCAACTTGGGCAGCCAGAGCTCTTAATACCATTTTATGATTGGCAGATTCAGTGGTCATTGGATCTTCTTCCTTGATGGCAATAAACACCTAGTCACTTCCGGATTTGTTTCATGTCTCTGATTCATCATCTGTTACTCCATCATCATTATCTTCATGAACATAGTAACATTTCTTTTGAAATCTTGATCTATTTGGATTAGTCCTTGAAAATATTTCCGGACACCTTGAAACAAAATGACCAATCTTGTTGCAGTTAAAACATTTGAAGGGCAATTTTCCTTCATACTTACCAGATCCTCTTGGCAGTCTTTTTGCAATAAGGGCTTCAAGTTGAGAAGCTTCTGCTTCATCTCCCGGATCTTTTCTTGCTTTTTCATACCATGATAGTTTCTTTGAGGAGTTCTCTCCTGGATCATACCTTTGTTTGCCTTTTACAGAGGCACTAGCTTTGAATACAGATTCAGTCTTGGGGGGTGCATCTCCAAACTCAGCCAATTCAAATGCAGCTAATTTTCCAACAAATTGATCTCTTGTGATATTTGATAAAGATCTGAATTTTTTAATAGCAGCAACCTTGTGTTTGTAACCAGGAGGTAGGGATCTGAGAACTTTGGCAACAATCTCATCTTCATCCAAGGTTCCACCAACACACCTAATGTCACAAACAAGCTCATTTACTTTTGGCATAAATGAAGTGATATTCTCATCTTCATTCATCTTCAGATTTTCAAATTTTCCTTTCAGACTCTGTAGCTTGGCACATTTAACATATTTGTCTCCTTCATGTAGAAATTCCAGTTTTTCCCAAATCTCATTTGCAGTTTTTAAATCTATAACATTTGTCAGCTCTGAATCAGATAAGGCACTTAGTAAGGCTTCTTTAGCTCGAAGATTATCTTCAGCATCTCTGATTTCATCTATAGTTGTTAGACCATTCTTTGGAGGAACATACTTCGAAGTTATGGTCCAATATTGCATTCCCATACATTGCAAGTGACATTCCATGCGGCTTTTCCAAAGAGTGTAATTAGTTCCAACAAACCTCGGACTATCCTTCTTGTAGGAAGACGTCCTGGATCTCCTCAAGTGATTAAGCTCTTTTAGAGGAACTTAGCTCTGATACCAATTGTTGGTTTAGGACAAACAACTGAGGGGGGGGGTGAATCAGTTGTAACAAAACTATCTTTTCTTTAAACACTTAAGTCCTTATATTTCAACGGCATAATAATGATTCAATCATGGAAGCACAATGCAATAACTCAAGAGTAGAATCACATTAACACATGACACCAAGATTTTAACGTGGAAAACCCAGTTAAAGGAAAAACCACGGGGTGACTAACCCAAGATTGTATTCTCTGTTAAAAGAATAAGAACAAAATGACACATGCCAATTAGGGCTCACTGCCCAAGCACACTGCTCACAAGAGGCCCACTGCCTACAAGGGACACTGTCTATAGAATAATAAATATTACATATTTGAACTGGAGATTAGCATCTTCACCATGCTTGAGTCAGTTCCATTTAAGCTCAATACTTCTGCTCTTCCTTTCGCTCTTCTCCTCTCTACCACACTCTTATCTCCACCAAAATACTTTGAAATGACTTCACAACTCTTATTTATACAAGACATCGACTTTGGGATAATCATCAAAGTCGGCACAATACATACTTTATTTTATTACAGAGCAAATACACAAATACAACTTGATTTGTTACAAGAACTTCATGCGTATCACTACACTGTCGGCCACACATATCTGGGACTTTAAACTTCTTTGAGGAACACGCCATGCTTCGCAGAACATTTTCAAGATCATCCGCAAGATGTGTAAACATCCAGTCGGCTATGATTAGGAAGAACACCATCACCCGAAAGTAAATCTTCAATTACGAGCTCAATCTTCAATGTGGACTGCCCACACGAACTGAACACAATCTAGAGACCCCTACAAGCTTGCCTAAATCAGCAAGAACATCCACACTACTTCTGCTTACTGAAATCATTCGTATCTTCATCCAGAACCTTAAGAGCACAGTCTGTCATCACTGTCACATTAGAATAAATGTTTGCGGACCTCCAGACCATGAACCAATTGAGTTGTCAATTCACATTGTGTTCCTAAACATTCCATCAAATCCGCAGAACAAGATTTTGCATTTCCAGATCTCACTAGACCTATTTGTGTCACTCTGTCACCTTTGAACAACTGTCAAAACCAGTTTTACTCATATGGCCATAACTTCTCCAAATCTTCATGCGGACCTCTCAAATCTTTACTAGATCACCTTTAGACACATATATACAAACCCTTTGATGTGTATTCTCTGATCTTCATCTTAGCTTGGATCTTTCATAGAGCTTCACTGTCTTCACTGTTCTTCTCTGTTTCTGATAGGACTAATTTTCTCAATATCCTCAACATAGCTCATTCAATCCTTGACATCAATGCAACAGGAGTATGTTGACATCAATGACAACACCGGTTAGGCCCATACTTGCAACAATTATATCACAATTGTAAATAAATGGAGTTGCTTAGGATTAAGCTTTCAAAGAGAATTGCAGAACTAGGCTTTCTAAAAAGATGCAGGGACTGCCGGTTGATTCCTTCCTTCGTCAGAATCTACCATCATCTTTTGAGCCAGAACACTAAACACATTTTCTTTTAGGCTGGTCTTTTCCTCCTCTGATCATTCATCGAGTCAACCAGAGTGTCGATCAATCTTTTATCTTTGAGACTGCTCCTTGTTCATCTGAAACTTGCTTCCTCACTACGATTAGACATGTGGATTCGCCTTGACAAGATTCAATCCAAGCAAGGGCCTCAGGCCAAAAAATAAAATGTGAGAGAAGACAAATGAAAAAGTTTTCTACCCTACTCCGCAAACAACATCCTCCACCCTCTCCTCATTCGTTGTCTTCTCGTGCCTCACCTCCTTTCCCATGTCCCAACCCCGTCTCCCTCCTTTTTGATGAACTCCCCCATTACCATCGAGCCATATCCTCTTATCAATGTCTTCCACAACCCCGCATTGTTGCTAATGAGGTGGTTTCATCTTTGATCGATAGCACGTCCCAGGTAGCATCCCACTCCACTGGCTTGGACAAGTCTCCAAACTTGATCTCGGCAATTCAACATCTTTCAACCAGTAGGCTTGCTCTGGTATGTAACCAACCCTGTATGCCCATTTTGACATATGCTTCTCCATTTCTTTCCTTGCTCAAACTTGGTCGCCCCAGTCCTCAGCACCTTACTCCCTCCTCCCTGCCCCGTCATCCTTCTCCCTCCATGTGCAAGCCCCCAACCAAACCTTCGGCTCTTTAGACCAGTTGTTTGATCTTGTCTCTATGGTCCTCTAGATCGATTGACCTCTCCCAACCAAAGCACCAGTAGAGGCCATGCACAGCTGCTTTAGGTACATCCACAACCATTTCTCTAGCATCTCTAGGTACGTCCAACTCCACAGCCATTTCTCAAGGTTCATTTTCTTTTCTTTCTTCGCCCATCATTAATTGCAATGCAATCTTTTTGTTAGATCGCAACCCTCCTCGAGCCTCTCCCTTGGTCGATCACCTCAGCTCCCCACATCACCTAGGCCTTGGTTTTTGTTGCCCCAACTAATCTGACCCAGCTTAATCCGCTATCTCCTCACCAAGTTGTTATTCCTTCTTCCTTCGATTTGTGTTCCTCTTCCCCCAATATCCCATCATCCTTCCCAAGCTCACTCTCCAATGGGCTTTTGACCACCGCCAATTCTCCTAACCCAGTGCTTTCTCTGCTCCCTTCTACTTTATGTGTCCCCCCTGTTGTGTTTTGTCATTGATGTCAAAGGGCTCAGTGTGGTAAGATATACAAATGTGGTAAGATATGCTCCTAGATATGCTCCTATTGATTAGGATGGATACTCATGCTCTTGATGTTCATATTGATGGATAATGGTTCATGCTCTTGGTGTTCATCATGCTCATGTTGTAGTTGACATCATGCCTAATAAGGTCGGAACAGGTTCATCATCTTCTCATCAAGGATGTGTTTGTAGTGCTTGTAAGATCAGGATGCCTTGATGTGTTTGTAAGATCAATATTGAGAAATGCAGATGCAAAATTCATGTTCATTGTAAGGATAAGAAGATCATCAAGATCTCAAGAAGGTTTATGCCTCAAGCAATGCAGATGCAGATTCTATGACCAATGCAGGTTTTATATCAGGATGTTATGTTATTGTCCCATACTAAGTAGCAGGATGATGTTGTTGATAACTTGTGTTGGCAGTGTTTGTCATCTCAGTTGGAGAAGTTCTTTTGATGCCACTTTTATCCCAATGTTATGATATCATTCATGATTGAGGATTTCACGACATTCATGTTGATCTTGGTCTTCATGTTGTTCATATGTCAGGATGCCTTCATGTTGTTCATTTATTAGGATGCCTTCATGTTGTTCATATATCAGGATGTCTTCATGTTATTGATTTAAGGATGTTGTATCCCTTCAAAGTTAGTCATGGAAGTTAGACAGAGGTTTCAAGGTTTTCATTGGTAAAGTAGTAGTAATATGGTTGAGCATTTGTTCATGTCAAAAGAATCTCAATATGATATTCTCTCAAATCTTTACAATGACAAAGGAGTATCCTTAATATCAAGGATGTTTGTCTTAGTTTGTTCTCTGCACAAAAGTATTGATTGCAAGAACTCAGGGTTATATGATTCAGATTCAGGGTTTTTGTAAGATGTGTAAAAGTCCTAAAACCCTACAAGCTAAGATTAAAACCCTAAACTATGTAATACAAACCTAAATCTCAACCATCATAAGTCATATACACTTTTTGTTTTATTTAGGAGTTGACCTACTATCAATGGTCACAATCACTTAAAGAAACAGTTGAAGGGTTCTTAATCACATGCTGACCAACCCTCCTATCTTGTCGACACCGGAGTCCTCGGTGAACCTCTTTACCACTCGGCAGGAAGATATCATCGACGGCCTACATTTGATTGTTTGATGGTACGAAATCGAATTCAAAGTCTTTTTTGAATTCCAACGGAATTCTAATTGGATTTACTTTGAGAGGTTTATCTTGGTATGGAAGTTTAACTGCCTTAGAAACTATTTTGCAAGCATGTATAAAAGGGCCAGGAAAATATATATCTGTGTGGGTGTGATTGTTAATGACATGAGACTTGGTTTATATGATAGCAGAGACACATAACTATCTGTATTGGAGGATTGATGAAGGAAAACATAGTTTTTTTGTGAGATTGTGAGATCAAACCTAAAGGATGAAGGAAAACATAGTTTTTTTGTGAGATTGTGAGATCAAACCTAAAGGATGTTTAAGGGTATGCAAGGAGGTTTAAGTGAGACTAACTCAGCATGCTACATGTGATGAGAATGGTTAGTTCCTTGTTAGGTTTTGTTTGTATGATGCAGAGGCAAAAGGTAAGCAGTATATGAAAACTATTTTATTGAAGGGAGTAAAGTTGAGATAGGTTTTCTTATATCTAATCTGAAAAAGAGACAATTGCTGACGTCTTGGATGGTAGAGAATATGATCATGATTACTTATGAGACATCTGCAGAAAGGGGAGAGTAAACAACAAGGGCAAAGTATGATGAGTACAGTATTTGCTGATGTTATGCTTGAGGCAGAGTGTTAAGGTGATTGTAGAGTATGGTATGAATGCTTTTTTTTCAGGTGTATTATTTCATGATGCCAAGTTTTGTTTATGATTGATGAGATAAGAGGAAGATTGAAGAGAGATCTTTATCTATGTAAATAGGGTTGATGTTTGTTTGATTTGAAGTATATTGTATTGCAGTGAATAAGGGTAACCCTCTGAATTAACTTTTCTTTCTCATGTTCACTTGTTGGCCAGTGAGGCATGATTGTTAGTGAGACACCAATTTACCAGTGAGGTATGTTTTCCAGTAAGGAACTTGTATCAGCCAATGAGGCATGTTTTTGATTAAGCCAGTGAGGCATTTTTAGAGTGTTTTTTCATCCCTATGAGGGTTTTCCACTCATGAAAATCACTGTGTTATGGTTCATATTATTTGTCTTTGTATGTGTGTTCTAATGCTTTGTTCTTAAGGTCTTGATTCATACTACTCATCATCTTGAGAATATGTGTTTGATAAATCTTTGAAGTCTCTCATTTTCTATCATGTGGGTTACAAGGTGCAAAAACTTTTAAGAGTTTATAGACCACTGATTCACCCCCTTCTCAGTGGTCTTGTACTCCAACACCCCCTCCTATAGTTGTTCACGATTGGGAAAGAAAATTGGTTATCAACCTTCCTAATTCCTTCTTGGAGCCCCTTGCATTCAACTTTCTTAAAAGAGGCCTTGGCTTTGCTCCTACCTCTCACTCTATCCCTCATGTAGATTTCCTCATCGAGATTGAGAATGTTGTGTTGGAAATAATCCACACTTGGACCGACGATGGGTTGGTCAACAAAGGGCCAGTAGCTTAGTTGGTAGAGCACTCCAGCATGCAAATGGAAGGTCCTAGATTCAACTCCTAGCTGGTCCATGAAAAATTCAACATGTTTTTCATTCCTTTCTTGTGGATGTCGTTGAAGAGGTCAGACAAGATTGTGTGGTTGCTCTTAGACACTCTAAACCACCAAAGAATAACATTTCGAAGGCTGAGCTCCTTGCTTTCAATAGATTAATGTGTAATAATGACCTCATCATTGCTAAAGCAAATAAAGGAAATGTCATGGTCATCATGAACAAGCAGGACTATATCTCCAAAATGCTTGTAGCTACAAAGTCCTACCCCGTAACCCTATTGCCAAAATTTTGAAAAAAAGTAAAAGAAGCTATGTCTCTCTTGATGATGCAACCAAAAAACATTTTCTTCCCTCCAAGGAAGTCCTTCCTCGCATTTATGGGATTCCTAAAATTCACAAGGTTGGCATCCCGCTTAGACCTATAGTGGACACCATAGGCTCACCCACATATAAACTAGCAGCTTTCCTAGCTAAGTTAATCTCTCCCCTTTTGGGAAAATCTAGTTCCTTCATCAAGGATTCTACCCATTTTGTGGATTTTGTCAAGGATAAAAAATTAGAGGAGAATGACCTCGTGGTCAGTTTTGACATTGTTTCCCTTTTCACCAAGGTCTCCATTCCCGACTCCATAGAGATTATTAAACATAAGTCTAGCGATGAAATTACCTCCTTGGTTGAATTGTGCGTACGCTCCACATTTTTTTCTTTCCAAGGAGTATTCTATGAGAAAGTAGACGGTGTAGCTATGGGTTACCCTCTTTCCCCTATCATGGCTAATCTCTACATGGAGCATTTTGAAGATATCAATGCCCTTAACTCCTTTCCCCTCAAACCAAAGTGGTGGAAACGTTATGTTGATGACACCAACTTTTGTTGGCCTCATGGCCCTGAAAAATTAGAAGAGTTTCAGTCTCACCTTAACAACCTAGCCCATTGCATTTCCTTTACCAAAGAACTTGAGATGGACAACCAACTCCCTTTCCTTGGCATCTTACTCATAAAAAAACTCGATGGTTCCTTGGCTCGTCATGTTTTCCATAAAGCCACCCACACTGACCTTTACCTCCACTCTTCTTCTCATCACCACCCCACTCAAAAAATGGGTTTCCTTAAAATTTTGACCACTAGGGCCTTTTGTATTTGTGAGAATGAAAACTTAGACCAAGAGCTTTCCCACCTTTGCATAGTCTTCAGATTAAATGGGTAGAAGAACAAGCACATTTCAAGAGCTTTCACCAAACCAAGTCCTGCTTCCTCTCCAAACCCAAGGATGTCCTCCCCTTGCTCCCCTCTTCAGACCTCCCTATTTCTTCCCTCACCTACATTGAATGCATTTCTAACAAAATTTCCAAAATCCTTCTTAAAAGGGTCTCCATTGTGCATTCAAACCTATTATGACTTTAAGAAACTGTATCCCCTCTCTCAAAGACCCCAAAGATGTCTGTCTTGACTCAGGGGTCTATAAGGTTGTCTGTTCATGTGGTACACCCTATATAGGCAAGACGGGTCAATCTTTTAGTACTAGAATCAAAGAGCATTGTGTTGACGTTAGACATGATCGTGTTCTCAAATCTTCCTTGGTTAAACACTCCTTTTCCACCAAGCACCATATCTGTTTAGAAGACACCCAAATCTTGGCCGTAGAGGACTACTTCAAGAGGAAGCTCAAAGAAGCCATAGAAATTAACGATCACCCCTCTAAGCTCAATTTGGATGACGGGTGGAGTTTAAGTTTCTCTTGGAAACCCTTGCTTTCTAACCTAAGAAACCGCCCCTCCACTTGTCTTGACCCTCTTTTGAGTCAGGCCTTTAAGTGGTTTCCCCCCTCTTTTTTCTTCCCCATTCATCTTGTTTGTACCCACCACCTCCCCTTATGGGGGTTTACCTATCCCTCCTTTCTCGCTATTTCCTTCCCACCTGCCTCTCCTGGGGAGCCTTCTCCTTCACTTCATCCTCTACCTTCTCCCATAAAACTAGAACCCCCTAGTCTCTTGTCGTCCCCCCTTTATGGGTTTATTTTCCTCTTAATATTTGGTTTATACTTTCTATGTATAGGCTTCATAACTTAATTGTTTTCTCTTTTTTGTCCCTTTTCTTTATTATTAGGTTTTGGATTATTTCCTTTTGTTTACTTTTAGGTTTCTTTCCTTGGTGTTAGCTTGGTTTACTTGTTTTTTATCTTCGTTTTTCATGTTGTGTCATTAGTGTTCACATTTCTTTCTTCTTTGTGGTCTATTTACTTATACTTATTTAAACCCTTTTATCTTTCATTATATTTAAACCTTTTTTGTTTTCTTTGATTTGTGCTTCTTTTTGTTTAGAGTGACTCATATATATATATGTGTGTGTGTGGATGTTTGTTTATAGATTTGTTTTTATTTTTATACTTACTTTATTTAGACATATCCATCTAATTATTTCACACATTTATATATTTGCTAGATTATACACCTTTATGATTAGAGGCTTTTTTAATTTTTTTCATATATATAAATATAGTTGATGTGTGTGTACAGGTGTGTGTTTGTGTGGTTGTTTGCTTCTGAGTTTGTTTGTCTATAGATTTGTTTGTCTAACTTTTTATATTTTTCCATATATAATAGACTATTCATCTATATATGTTTAGAGGCTTTTAACTTTCTCTTTTGCATTTATTTTTATTTTTTATTTATTTTCTTTCTTTTTAAACTCCTTGTTCTCTGTGTAACCTCCAACCCCTCTTCTAGTTAGTCTAACCTGGTTTGCAATTCACCATTCTTTCCTATAGGTCTATTCATCCTGATGATGGATCATAGAGTGTGATTCGAAACATTGATGCTAACAAAATTCTTACATAGTTAAATCCAGAAACTTGATTGAACAATATTATGGACTATGGAAATCTGTTGTGTTTAATAACAAAAAATACTGCTAATTATTGGATGATATATATACATTGATCTAAGAATATTAACCCTAACATATTGTACATAACCATACTAAAAACCATGACAAAGTGACTTTGAAAAAAATACCATCACCGATTGTTGACCATCTTAATATTCACACAAAATAACACAGAATTAACAAGAGAGAGCACATATATAAAAACCATCTTTTCTCTTGACTAGGGCTACGTGGTGATCCAAGAACTTAATTGATTTTCTTACTTTGCAACATTAAATCATTCTTGAAGCGAATAATATTTCTTGGGCATGCTAAGATTTTCCACCTTGACAATTGGGTGATATGTAGGTGCAAGCCATGACCATTGTAAAGGAATCTTTAAATGACAACCTATTATTTGATTATTGCTTCTATTTGAGCTTTAATGACCGTGATTGTTTGAATAGAGACCAAACCCCAAAACTCATTAATAGTGTAGGGTAGAGAAGAATGCTTGGTGGGGTTGGCTCTATCCACGACTTTTGAAAGACCCATTCTAAACTTCTCCCAAATGTAAAAATGACCGAGAGCTTTAGTCAATTCTTTGTTTGTGGTGATAGTGACGATATTGCTTACCAAAATGAAAGAGATTTCAATGTTTACATAGTGGCACATAGAATCCTCCATGAAATCCCACCCTAAAATCTCTTTGATAGATATCATGAGATCCTCCTCTTATTAGAAGAAAACCTTTCTTAACCCAGCTGAAGTGATTTCCTCTATGAAGGCCATCTGACAGACACTCGCACCTAAAACTAAAGACACCACGATTGTTAGGTAGCATAGAAATGGATGTGTGCACTGACTCTAGGTTTAATGGAGAGATAGACACATATTTGGGAGGTGAAACCTGGTGGCATGCTAGGAAATAATGGTACTAACTCCGTTGCCAGAGGATTCTATTCCTATCCTTCAATGTGAAGTGAGGATTTCCTTGCTATCATAATTCCATACACCTTTAATCTCTTGCCAACCCAATATCATATCACTTGTAATAATGCCTTCCAACTAATCTATGCCATAATTTGATAAGGAGTCAACAAGCTTAATTCCCTCCCTATAGCAATGGGAGATGGAATATTCCTTGAGAGAATCAAGAAGCTCCAAGGCTTCTTTTAAAATGTTTTGGACTTTTTAGTTTGAATGTTGCTTTTTCTAGAGGTTGAGAACTATTACCAATGAATCACCTTAGATTATCACCTTATTTGGAGAGCAAATTTTGAGCATCTATTGACCTAGTAGAAATGCTTTTGCCTCTGTCTCATTATTAGTTTTTGGGGAGAATTTCTTTGAAGTAGCTTTGATCAAATTACCATTAGAGTCTGTACTGACATACCCCAATCCTAATGGACTAGAATTTCCTTGAGATGCACTATTGAAATTAATCTTCCATGTTCCTATTAGAGGAGGAGCCCATTTTATCCTTGATCTATCTGTAGGATTCGAAATTGATCAAGACACCCTATGAAATACATGAATTAATGTTTTTTTCTATTTTGATAAATATATTTTTAAAATAAATCTTTGAACTCTCACGTACTAAGAACACAATTTTTTTGACAGGGCTCCACTTTTTATCTTAACTATTTATTCAAGATAGAAAATAATTATATCACAACATCAAATCTCCTATCTAGTGCATTTTTAAATTTTTTTAATAAACTTTAGTAATTTTTTGGAAAGATAATCAATCTTATATTTCAATGTTGACTTATTTCTAGAAAAAATTAAAAAATAAACACCAATTAAATATCAAAAATCTTATCATATTGTGACTACTAGCTTGCGACAAAATGCGACAAAATGGGGTTTTCCATAGAAGACCCTTGCATTCGCAACAGAGTTTATTTGCCGAACTAGTTAGGGCAAAAAATTGTTTCTCTTTTTAGGAGCCTAGAGGACTAGGGTTTCTAAGCTCTTGCCGAATAGATGTGCAACCTTCTTTTTCGTTCCAGTATGGCAATGGCAGTTCTTTTGGTTTCCTGAAGAAAAGAAGTTTTCCTGCAAACAATCGTTGTAGGAATGCAGGAAGGGTGGAAAATGGAGGTAAAATTTGTTAGGTTTGGAGGGAAAAGTTGGTGCCTCGTGAAACTATGGTTTCCTGAACAAAAGAAGTTTTCCTACAAACAATCATTGTAGGGATGTAGGAAGGGTGGAAAATGGAGGTAAAATTTGTTAGGTTTGGAGGGAAAAGTTGGTGCCTCGTGAAACTAATTCTCATGTAGCAGATAATGAAATTGATGTGAGGGCATCTGATGATATTGTTAATATCCAAATACTTGAAGATTTGGTGAAACCCTATATTCAGAATCTTGCGACAAGGGGAATTATTGGTAAGGTTTGGAATTCGAACCCCAACTCTGATGATTTTTTTAATTGGATTAGGGTTTCCTGGAAAGGGGTTTCATATGTTTTTTTCCTCCATAAGGATTTGTGTTTTACGGTGATTTTTGAAAATGTCTTGGATCGTGATGAAACCCTAAAACAAATATTGTTGTTTTATCAGGGTAAGGGGATTTGTATACAGAAATGGGAACCAAATTTTGACCCAATTAGAGAAAATATGAATTTTGTCCCATTCTGGATCTCTTTGCCAAATTTGCCCCTTGAATACAAAGATCTTAACATTATTGAATTTTGTGCTAAGAAGTTGGGTTTTTTTATAAAACATGATATGTCAAATTTTAAAAGTCCGGAGATGCCAGTAAGGTTTTCTATAATCTTAAATACTTCTTTTCCATTCCCCAAATTTCTGGAACTTAAATCTAAATTTGGAACTTGGAGACAAATGGTTTCTTTTGAAGATCCTATGAGTATGGAAAAATCAGAATTTTTTGAACCCAATTGGGTGTGTGAGGATTCAGAAACAGACCAAATTTCATAGGAAGATTGATTCTGTTAATATTGGGGAAGCTTCTTTAAGCCACTTGGTGAATTCTTCTAATTTGAATGAAGGGCAAGATCATAATAAAGATTTCGCTAACGAATCTTCTTTTGAGTTTGATGTTGGAGAAAGGAAGGAATCATAAATACCCAATAGTTCTCATAAATAAAGCATGAAAAAGGCTCTTCTTCCATTACTAGATAGGGAGGAAGATCTTTGTCTATCTAATGTTTGTCAAAAGGATGCCTCACGTTTGTTTAATTTCCCTTTTTTAGAGGAAGAAGTGAAAGCTTTTGTTGATAAAACTATTCAAAAAGTTACTTTAGATCTTATTGACAAAATTGCGGATGAGGTAATTTTAGAAGAATTCCCTGAAGATGTAGCCGAGGGTCTCTCTCTCTTGAATAAGACTTCTGAGTCAAATTTGGCGCTTAAAAAATGGGATTGGAAGGTTCTGTTAGGTGATGGGATTGGTAATGAGGTTTTTGATTTTGTTCAAAAATTTTCCATTTCACAAACTTCCAATCAGGATTCTATAAGTAAAATAGTTCCTTCTCTGAGGATGTAGTTGAGGATCTTTCCTGTTTAAAGAAGTCTTCTGTTTCAAATCTGGCTCTTCCAAACCAAATTTTTTTAGAAAAAAGGGATATGTAAGGATTTGTTAGGTGATGGGATTGGTAGTGAGGTTTTTGATTTTTCCTCAAAATTGTCCATTTCTCAAACTTCTAGTCAGGATTCTCCTAGTAAATCTAGGTCTATTTCTCCTTCCAGGAGAGGTCGGAAACCAAAATATTTCAAAACTCAGGAGGAAATTAAGGCTAGGTTGTAGGCTACCTTTGAAACCTGTTTGAGATCGGGGAGAGTAAGAAGCTCTCCTTGGGAGCAATGAAGATCCTATCCTGGAATGTTAGGGGCATTAATGCCCCTAACAAGAGGCGCTTGGTAAAGCGTCAAATAGATTCTGCAGGTATGGACATTGTAATGCTTCAGGAAACAAAGTTATCTCAAATTCAAGTTGAAAATATTTTCCCAAATTGGTATAAATGGAAGTTTCTTCACTCTCCCTCTCAGGGGGCTTCAGGGGGTTTGGTTATTTTATGGGACAGTAAAAGTTGTGATGTGGATCTTATTTGTTCTACTCAAAATTTTATCCTGGTAAAAATTAACTCCTCTTCCCTCAACTTTTGGCTATTTAATGTTTATGGGCCTACTTCAACTAGTGATAAAAAAAGATGTTGAGATATCCTGTCTGCACTATTAGGAAACCTATCCGAAGAAAAAGTTATTCTAGGAGGATATTTTAATGCTATTACTTGTATGTTTGAGAAATCGGGTGGGATTTGTCCTCCTTAGAGGGTGATCGATGATTTTAATGAGTTTATTTCAGACAATGTGCTGGTTGAGAGCCCTTTATTAAATGGGAATTTCACATGGTCCTATAGAAGAAAGGATTTTTTAAACATTGCTGAGAGACTCGATAGGTTTTGTTCTCTCCTGATTGGTGTCTTGATACTAAAATCTCTGGCACTTCTATTCTTCCTTTTTCTGCCTCTGATCATTTTCCCATTTCTTTTCAATTGGACTTTGGTTTGCATAAAAAGAAATATAGATCATCCTTTAAGTTTCAAGCCATGTGGTTTAGAGATTATAGCTTCTTGCCTTCATTGGAGTCATGGTGGAAGAAAGCTCGTTTTGTGAAAGGTTCACGTATGTTTTGGCTTAATGAGAAATTAAAATACATACGAAACAAAATTAAGGAGTGGAATACATTTTCTTTTGGTAATATCTTTATTCAAAATGCCTTATTGCAGAATCAGTTAGAACAGATGAATGAATTCATTATTAAAAATGGTATGGATAATGCTTCTTTTGAATGTGTTAAATCTCTGCAATCTAACTTGGAGGAGGTACTAGCTGGAGAAGAAGTTTTTTGGAGACAGAAATTGAGGGAGACTTGGGTCAGAGAGGGAGATCAAAATACAATTTTTTTTCATATTTCGGCTATGGTAAGAAGACATAAAAATTCTATATGTGCTATTAAAGATTCTATGGGGAATATCGTGCAAGATGATGTTCTAATTCAGAAAGGAGTAAACTTCTTTCAAAATCTTCTTTCAAGAGACAATTTTGAGGTCCTGCCTTAAAATGTTTTAGAAGTTACTGAACATATCCCAGCGTTGATTTCACAAGAAGATAATTTGGAGTTGATGAAACAATTTTCTTTAGAAGAAATCAAGGCAGTGGTTTTTTCCTTAGATCCAAATAAAGCCCTTGGGCCGGACGGCTTTACCCCCTTTTTTTCCAAAAGTGTTGGGACTTTGTTGGAAGAGACGTCTGGTTGGCAGGAGAAGAAGCTTGTAGAAATCGCACTATTTTGAGGGAGATTAATTCTACCTTCATTGCTTTAATTCCTAAGGTCTCTGCTCCTTCTTCCTTTGCTGATTTCAGACCTATTTCTCTTTGCAAAACATTTTACAAGATCATTTCTAAAGCTATTACTCTAAGATTAGCTTTTCTTATCCCCAAAATTATATCAGAGGACCAAGGACGTTTTGTACCAGGTAAAGAAACAGCTGAAGGTGCTTTAGTGTCTCATGAGGTTCTCCATTCAATTCATGGTCAGAAGCTTTCTGCTATGTTGGTTAAATTGGATATGTTGAAAGTATATGATAAAGTTTCTCGGGGTTTTTTAATTCAAGTTCTCCTCAAATTTGGCTTTTCATATAAGTGGTGTAAGTGGATTTCTTCTTGTATTTCTGGTGCAAGTTTCTCAGTCTTGATTAATGGTTCACAGTCAAAAAATTTCAAATCTTCTCAAGGGATAAGGCAAGGCGATCCTTTATCCCCTTTCGTCTTTATGATAATGGCAGAAGGTCTAAGTAGATTGATCATCAGGCAAAATACTTTGGGAAACTGGAAGGGGATTACAATTCCTAGAGTTCCTTTTGCTATTACTCATGCTCTTTTTGCTGATGATACTCTATTGTTTGGTCAACCCTTGATGTCAGAAGATAGATATATGAAGGATGTAATTTCTATATATTGTTTGGTTTTGGGCTAGAAAGTTAATCAGGAGAAATCTAATTTTTTTTCTTTTTTACTTCTCCATTAGTTCAAGAGAGGATTGCAAAATTTTTGGGGTTCAAGGTGGACGTCCTCCCTTCAAGATATTTGGGGATCCCTCTTTTTTCGGGATCAGTTAAAAATATGTTCTAGGATAAACTTATTAAGAACATCAAGTCCAAAATTTCCTCATGGAATGGTAAATGGTTAACTTTGGCTGGTAAAATCCTTATGATCAAATCAATCTTGTCGGCAGTACCTGTGTATATGCTTTCAGTGCTTATGGTGCCCAAGACTATCATTTCTTGCCTCGGTAATACCTTAAGGAAATTTATGTGGAATGGATCTAACTTGAATGGAAAAAAGATCCCTCTAATTTCCTGGGAGAAAATTTGTGTTCTGAAGCAAGATGGTGGGATTGGGATCCATAACATTGAAGCTCAGAACAAGGCTCTTTGGGCTAAGTTAGTTTGAAATTTGTATGAAAAATCAGATTCTCAGTGGGGTAAAATTATGCAAGCAAAATACCTAGATTCATCTTCTCCTGAAAGAATTTTTACTATTCTAAATCCAAAGTCGGGTTCCCAGATTTGAAATTTTTTATTAAAATGTAGAGAGGTGATTTCTCCTTTTTTGTCATGGGTTATTTAGGATAGAAATTCAGCCCTTTTCTGGGACGATTCTTGGAATAGCTATTAGCCTTTGTCAAGTATTGAGGGTCTTCAAGAAATTAAGTTATTCCTGTGTCAGGTCTGGGGAACAAAAGTTAAAGATTATATTGTGGTTGATACTGATTCAGCCATTAATAAAGTTGCTTGGAAATTTTTTTATGACATTTCTATTCCTCTAGAACAAAAGGTCTTGCTTAGGAACATCTTGAAGGAGAGGAGAATTTTTATAACAGGAGGAAGGGATAAACTCATTTGGGTCCCCTCAAAGTCAAATATATATATAGTCAAGCAAGGTTATCTAAGTATCATTAGTAAGGATTCTATTCCTACTACTAATTAGCCTTATAAACTTTGTTGGAGTGGTCCTTGCCTACCTAAAGTAGGGGCTTTTGCTTGGTTGGCATTGAATTATAGAATCCTTACTAGTGATAGGTTAGTTAGACTTGGTATTGCTAATCCTTGCTCTTGTCTTTTTTATTCAGAAGCTGAGGAAAATGTGAATCATTTATTGCTAAATTGTCAATTCTCTTCAAAAGTTTAGTACCGGTTACTTTCAAAGTTATGTTGGCAAGGCCCCCTCCCTCACTCTCTCCTTCAAATCTTCCAAAGCTGGCCAATTTTGTTTTTGGACTCTACTTTCTCTGCTTTGTGGTTGGTCTCGTTGAGTATTTTGATTTGGATTTTGTGGTTAGAAAGAAATAGCAGAGTTTTTAGAAAAGTTGAAAACTCTATAGATACAATTATTGTCAAAGTTGAGAAAATGATTTCGGAGGTAGTCTCAACATCTCTTCCTTTTAGAAAGTCTGTCTCTCTAGTTTTTTCTTCTTGGGATGATTTAATGTTCAAAAATTGGAAGTTTTTACGTTTGCCTAATTCCATTTGTTTTGGCACTGGTAGTAAGATAGATAGAAGCTCCATTATTTGGATCCCTCCGCCTATTTCTTTTGTAAAATTAAATTTTGATGGTGCGAGTAGGGGTAATCCTGGTGCCTCCAGCGCTGGTTGTGTTTTGAGAGATCATAAGGGAACAATTATTAGAGCTTTGTCAGTTAAGCTTGGTTTTTGTTCAAACAATGAGGCTGAGGCTTTGGCACTTATAGCAAGTCTTAATCTTGCATTGAAATGTGAAATTTTTGATATTGTTGTGGAAGGGGATTCCTTGAATATTATAAGGGACTTAAGTCTTAGTTCATCCCAAAATTGGAAAATTGATTACATCTTACATTATGGGAGGAAGTTGCTTGATCATTTTCAATCCTTCAAACTTGTTCATACGTATAGAGAAGGTAATATGTTAGCGGATTTTCTAGCTAATTATGTTTTTCGCCTAAATGATTCTAATAAGGAGTGGGATTCTAATTCCCTTTTGTTGCTCCCTGGAATTAGTTGCATTTTATCTAAGGAGGGCTTAAGTTAGATTTGTCGTGAAAGGTTGAAAGTTTTTTTATTTTGAATAATATGTTCTAGCTCCTAAATTTAGAACTATTTCTATCCAGTGGTTTCTCTTTACTTAATTTGGCATGATCTCTAGCTGTTTTTAAGCTTTAACTGCTTCTCTACTTGCTGACGTCGTCCCTCAGGTTAAGGACGGCTTTTTCTGCTGTGAAGTACTCTCATACTTATTTCTGTATGTAGGGTGGCAGATTTCACTTAATGGTATATCTTGTCAAGAATGATAACATTCATTTCATCTCAAGGGACTTCTCCTTTATATTCCCTTCTTTGGCACGATATCTTCTATCCTTTTGTAAGCTTTGTGTTTTTTGTTGTAGTGTCCTAATCTGGTTTTTTCAGGGTTTAAGAATTGTAGTTGTTTAAGCATGGGCTTGGTTCAGAGAAATATAAGAGTTTTCATGCCAATCCGGAATTGGGAACGACCTTCCTTAGGTCTCCTCAACCCTAATTCCCTTTCGGAAGTGTTTAAGATTTATGAAGACTCTGTTGAAAGAGCCATCATTCAGGTTTGTGGTCTGCAAGTTTTACATTTTCCTAGATCTATCTATCCGTCCGAAGCAGTTTCGCATTTCCTTTCAAATGCTATGGATTTATTGCAAAGTATTGATCTAGTAAGGAATCTGGGCTTTCTGTTTGTTCAAGATGTTCATTTTCCTGTGGATATTTTCAATGAGGTTAGAGAGGATTACGATTTGTATATGGGTTCTGCACTTGTGGGTGGTTTGTTTGATCGCATGGAACTCTTTCGTCGACCTGCGCTTCATTGTCTTTTCAATGCTATGCTGCACAGCCTCCAAAATAATTGTGTTGTGTCTTTCCATAATTGTATTCATTGTCATAGAAGAGAGCTAGGGAGACAGTTGGTAGAAGATATAACAGAGGTTTTCAATGCCCTTTCTTTTCTCTTGCATTATAGTCCACCTCCACCTCCTCAGCCGGCAGAAGAAGAAGAAGCGAACCTTCGACAATAGGGTTTTCATTGTTGAAGGATTGATAGCTGACAACTAAAAGTTTTTTCCTGTTTTGAGTGTTTTGCACTGATGTAATTGGGCTGTATCTTATGAAAATCATGAGTTATCATTTTTGTTGAGAATATTGTTACAACATTTTTTGACAAAGAGGTCAATCATGTAATATCCAAGAGCTAAAAATGATCAAACTCATTATTTGAGTCGTTTTTGTAATAGTTAGGCTGTTTTTATGGCTACAACCGGAGGTTTTCTTTGCCTGATTTTTTCTTATCGGTATGCTTCGTTGAATCAGGCTTTTTATAATCTTTCTTATATATATAATATATTTTAGTGGCTTTGCCACTTTTTAAATATATATATATATCAAAAATCTTATATAATTTCTTTAAATAACTAAAATAAAGTACTAAAGTGATATTACATATGTATGAGACTTCCACCTAAAAAAGTTGTGGACAAATCTAATTTAGTAGGAATAGATTATATGTTTGACCAAAACTAACCTTTAGTTGGGAATGGTTAATTTCGATTGTGATGATAAGTTGGCCTAAAGTGAGACTTAACTTTGAACTTTCACCCTATATCTAAGGTGATTCCACCCTAAAGGGAGTAGCTAACAACAAGGTTCAATGCTACCACTTAGCTAATTTTATGTGGTAGTCATTGCTTAAATTTTTAGGATTTTTTTGGAATAGTGGTTTCATAATTTTATTTATTTTTAGTAGTAAAAATCTTAATTTTTTAGCATATAATTTAAAAAATAAAAACGTGCAAAAAAGGAAAGAAATATATAAAGAGGGCAAGAAATATGTGTAAGTCATATGAGACATTTCTTCCCTTATTTTAACTTTTAACTAGTTAGGATCTCCATGTTTTTATACCTTTAACAACTTGCACTAGGGCTTAAATTTGATAGTCAACCTTGCTTGTCAAGCATTTTTTTATGATAATTATCTATTCAGTATTGCCTTTAAAATACTATGACATACTGTAGTATGAGTAAATTATATAAAAACCATATGTATATATATATATATATATATAATTAATACTATGACATACTGTAGTATGAGTAAATTATATAAAAACCATATACATATATATATATATATATATATATATATATATATTTCATTATCATCATAATCCTATATAAATTTTGACAGTTTGTCCGAAATCTCTCCTTTCATATGATATGGTCTTTTCAAAATTTTAGTTGTATTTTACAGCTAAAATGCCTAAATACAACTATACAACTGTCAAATTTAAGACCTGACTTGCACCTTTGAGCCTAAATTATTTTTATGAAGTTTTCTTCTTCAAAGATTTGGTTTTCACTTTTCCCATTTAATTTTTATCTTGTAAATTAATCATTACATTACCTTAGAGAACAAAAGTGATAAGAAACTGTTAGTTTAAAAATTTAAATGTAGTGATCGAAAAACTTCTACTTATAATTTGTGAATTAACAATTATATTATTTTTTGTAAGAATGTATATGTAAATATTCTTATTTATTTATTAATTTAATTTCTAACTTAAATCAAAATACAATGCAATTTTTTAACTTTATTTTTGTCTAGATGCTTATTTAATTCCAATTCCAAATAATTAGTACATTCAAATATTTCTATTCCAATACATAATTTGGTAGCTTGCTTGAAACTTGAAATTAAATTGGACCATTTTATTTTAATTTTCTAAGGCATTGAATATCATAAGATGCTAAAATTACATATTTAAAGTGAATCTAATTTGATAAATACTAAGAGTTTTGGAGGGAGTAGTTTACAAGAAGGTTACATGTTGTTTAGGTAATTTTTTTAAGCAGTCATTGTTTATATTTTCAAGAGTTTTTGTTCAGTGTTGTTTTATTTTCCAGTACTTCTTTTTGGGAGTTAATGGTTTTATAATTTTTTTTTTTGTTTATTTGAAATAGTAAAATTCTAATTTTTTTTACTATATAATTAAAAAAAAAATATGTGCACAAAAAAATATGAAAAGAAATACTTTAAAAATGATGGTAGGAAATATGTGCAGTCATATGACACATTTGTTTCCTTATTTTAATTTTTAACGTGCACCTATAAGCCTAGTCTTTGTTGTAAGAAGTTTTCTTCTTCAATAATTTGATATTCACTTTTTCCATTCATTTTTATGTTCTGAAATATTAACTTATCTTGGAGAACAAAAGTGATAAGAAATTATTAGTTTAAAAATTAAATGTAGTGACTGAAAATTTTCTACTTAGAATTTGTGAATTAACATTTATATTATTTGATATTCTTAATAATTTATTAAATTAGTTTGGAACTTAAATCAAAATACAATGAACTAATTTTTTATACTTTTATTTTAACTTTATTTTTTTCTAGATACTCATCTAATTCCAAGAAACTGGTACATCTAGATACTGCTATTCCAATACATAATTTGGACGTAGCTTGCTTGAAACTTGAAGTTAAATTGGACCACCTTTTGTTTTAATTTTCTAATACATCCAATATAATAATAAGAGGTTAATATTACATATACCTCTACCCCTCTTTGGAGAAAGGCTTATTAATCACACAATTTTACATATTTTCTGACATATCAACCATGCTCCTGAATGAATAACTGACTACTTTTTTACAAGGTGGCCAGCTGTTAACCAGACCTGTCAATTGATCTTCTAAACATGCCTGCCTACCAACTAGTTTTGTTTTTTATTTTTTAAATCTGATAAAATATTTTTGTGTTTTAACACATTTTTTTTAATGATGATTTATTTCGTCCAATATGGAATATGAGCAGCTGAAACTTAACAATGGAATTTTGAAAGAGGTTCTTTGTGATGGAAATGGTATAGCTCTAATACCAATCTGATGGATTTTTAAATCCCTAAAACACAAATAAAATGCACAGGGTTGCTGCCTTGTTTCCCAATCAATTGGGAATACTAAAATAAAATGCGGAATAACAAAAAAATAGAATGATCTCTACTTGCAAACTTTTGTTTGTTGTATTAAATCAGAGAAAATAACATTTACAAACAGCAAATTGCTAATAATGCACTTAATTTGCAGCAATCTGGAGCTGCACACAAACTTACAACAGACTGGAGCTATCTGCTACTCCTTACACACACACTGATCTTCTCAAAACTATTGTTCAGCTCAAAACATTCTCTGCTGCTGCTTCTTCTGCAACTTCCTCTTCTTTCCTTCTTGTCTGTTAACTTACTACCCTGCCTTACATTCTTCTCTTTTGTCTTATCCTTCACCAAAAAATTCTGCTGCTCAAAACAAAATCAAACTCACCCATTGCAATAAAGACACTGACCAACATTGAATACACACAGACGCGCCATCAAAGATGTATTAATTGTTTTGCAGGGGGAACGGTAAGGAGATCTCTGGAGGATCTCTGACGGGTTAGGTGCAGTAAATGCACGCATGATCCAGATTAAATTTCTAACACTCCCCCTTAATCTGGAGCTGCATACCTCTTTCATTCTGTGTCTCTGGGGCTGTCTGTAGTTGTTTGGAGCTGTCTGGAGCTTTTTTTCCAAAACTTAAATCTCGAGCTGTCCACAATGCCCAAGCTATCTCTTAGGCGTTCAAAACTCTTTTTGAACAATGGTTTGCTAAAAATGTCTGCAAGCTGCTGCTTAGACCTACAAAATATCATTTTGATTTCACCATTCTCAACTAATTCTCTTATAAAATGATACCTGATTTCAATATGTTTGCTTCTTCCCTAAAAAACTGGATTTTTTGTCAAAGCAATTGTTGAAACATTGTCACAAAATATAGTTGTTCCATCCTTTTGTTCTTCTTTCAAATCGGCTAAGATCCTCCTTAGCCAAATAGCTTGGCATGCTGTTGCATTTGCTACTACATACTCAGCCTCAGCTATAGATAGGGAAACTATGGGTTGTTTCTTGGAAGCCCATGAAATGACTCCCAATCCCAAGTGAAACACATATCCAGATGCGCTCTTTCTATCATCTACACTCCTTGCCCAATCACTATCCGTGTAACCAACTAGCCCAAAAACATTTGTTGTACTATACAAAATCCCATATCCTTTGGTTCCATTCACGTATCTCAGGATTCTTTTACACGCTTGCCAATGTGACTCTTTTGGAGTCTCCATAAATCTAGAAATCAGACTTACACTATGCATTATATCAGGCCTAGTTGTTGTTAAATACATCAAGCTTCCAACCAAACTCTTATACATGGTCAGATTCACATTGCTGCTACAATCTTCCTTGCTCAACTTCAGACCTATGGCTGTTGGTGTGGGGGCAGGCTTGCTATTTTGCATCCTGAACCTCTTCAAAATCTCTGCTGCATACTTTGCTTGAGAGATAAATATACGATCATGCATTTGTTTTACTTCTATGACTAGAAAATACCTTAAGAGACCTAAGTCTGTCATTTCAAATTCTCTTTTCATGGCCTCTTTAAGATCAGCAATGAGGAAATCATCTCGAATAAAAACTAAATCATCAAAATACAAGACAACAATTAAAATCTTACCATCACCTGTCTTGATGTAAAGAGTGGGCTCACCATCGCTTTTGCTAAAGCCATTATTCAACAAATATGAGTCAATCCTGCTGTACCATGCCTGTGGTGCTTGCTTCAGCCCATAAAGAGCTTTCTTCAGTGTGTATACTTGACCCAGAACTTCATAACCAGGTGGCTGCTCCACATACACTTCCTCTTTCAACACTCCATTCAAGAAGGCGGACTTCACATCCATTTGATACACCTTCCACTTGTGTTGGGCTGCAATTGCTATGACTGCCCACATGGTTTCCATCTTTGCAACTAGAGCATATGTCTCATCATAATCTCTCCCAAATTGTTGTTTGTACCCCTTGACAACTAATCTTGCCTTATGCCTTTCTATTCTTCCATCGGCATTGCTCTTAGTCTTATAGACCCATTTCACTCCAATGACTTGCTTGTTGGGAGGCAAATCAGTTAGCTTCCATGTTCTATTCCTCTCTATTGCATCTATCTCCTCATCCATGGCTTCACACCACTTCTTTTCTTTCACAGCATCCTCAAAATAAATTGGATCATTATGAGAAAATAATGCAAAATTCATACTTTCATCAAACTCTTTATCATACCTTTCATTTTGGTAGATCTCCCTTAGACTCTTGGTCTTTCTTGGCATTAGGGAGGCGAGAGTGGGGTCTGAACTCTCACTACTGCTGTTGCTATGCTGAGTAGACCTTATTTGGAGCTGTCTAGACTTAGAGCTCTCTGTCTGTGTCTAGAGCAATCCGGAGCTATTGGGAACTCAGTGTACAGAGCTCTGCGCCTGTCTATAGTCTGTGTCAGGAGCTCTCTAGAGTTGTCTACGAGGCTCCATAACATCATCTTTATGCATTTCATACTCCTTTTCTTCATCAGTCGGTGTTGTCGGGAGCTGTACGGAGCTGTCGGTATCAATCAAGCCATCCCATGACTCATTCTCTAAGAACTCCACATCTCTGCTAATAACTATTTTCTTGGTGATTAGGTTATACAGCCTGTAGGCTTTGGACTCTTCACTATAGCCTATGAAGATGCACTTCTCACCCTTGTCATCCAACTTTTGCCTCTTCTTTAGGCACAAGTGCATATGCCACACATCCGAACACTCTCAATTGCTCAACCGTCCACTTGTATTTCGTCCATGCCTCTTGTGGAATCTTGTCACGAACTGCCTTTGTAGGACTTCTATTTATCAAATATATTGTTGTTGCTATAGCTTCACCCTAATATTCATTTGGGAGTCTCTTGGCTTTAAGCATACTTCTTGTCATCTCCACAATGGTTTTGTTTTTCCTCTCAGCCACTCCATTTTGCTGCGGAGTATAGGTTGTTAGCTCCTTCTTAATGCCATGTTACTTGCAAAAATTCACAAACTGATTGGAGGTATACTCTCCCCCTCTATCTGACCTTAGGACCTTGATGAAATGTCTACTCTCCTTTTCAGCATGGGCCTTAAACACTTTAAACTTGTTAAATGCTTCAAATTTATGTTGTAAGAAATAAACCCATGTCTTACGGCTGTAGTCATCTATGAAGGTCATAAAATATGAAAGGAAGCTAGGTGTGCGAAAATGCTTCCTACACTAATCTATTGAGGAGAGGGCTATGCAAAATTCAAATTTATCCTAACTATTACAGCAATGTTAAACCATTAACATGAGATATTGCAGCAAAACACAAGAACCAGAATGTAGACAGAAGAAGAAAGACAGATTTACAGTGGGGAAAACCCTTATCGGGTGAAAAACCCCACACTTAGAAACCTGCACAATGTATTAACAAATCTGAAAGAATGTTTACAACACACTTGCAATGCAAGCTTCAATGGTCTAGAGTCAATCCGGCAGCATAACAGTACCTGTAAACCTGTGATACAAACTCCATCTCCAAGCACCTGTTTAAATAGAATATACAAAGCAATTTTGGACCTTTCTTGGAATGGGCGTCCAATATGGCATCTTGGACCAAAACCCACGCCTAGGGACACTTGGTCAACATTGTACAATGTGTCTGACACTTGTCCACAGCTCCCATTCCAAAAAGGTCGCCAATTTCCAAAATGGGCTATGACAGATGCTCTTACGACACTTACGACCGTCATTGAATCTGTCATAGCGGTTACAACTTACAGTTGTAAGAGAATCTATCATACACATGCTATAAATAGCATATTTTCTTACAACACATTATATTCCACCTTGGGGCGCCCAAATATGCCTCATTCAAAGATGCATCATGACACATGTCATTACCTGTCTTACAACCTTCTATTCTCGACTCTTACATGTTATAGATTCGTCATAGGAATCTGTCATAACCGTTTCGGTCAAACATTCCTTACACAACATAGAAGATGTCGACACATGGCAGAATATTCCTACCACTAAGTGGGACACCTATCTCCTCATGTGAGGACAAAATAACAAGTTGTCATAATCCATGTAGGATTGACACATCACCGTGCCACATCCCACAATATGACAAAGTGGAATTTCCAATTATTTACAACATAGGCAATTGAATAATAAATACAAACATTATAAATGCAGAGAATTACCAAGGTTGAGACACCTTAATTCTTAACATTCTCCCACTTGTCGAACACCTTGTAAGAGCCAATAGAAAAACATAATTTAACTGCTATAGGCCGAGAGGCCCATGGACTCCCAACACCATCTGAACTTCTCTGTGCCCACTGGCTTCATCAATGTATCTGCAACATTTTTCAAAGTGTCTACCTTCTCCAAATTTACCTTTCCATCCTCAACCATGTCCCTCACGAAGTGAAACTGAACATCAATGTGCTTGGTTCTAGCATGGAAAGTTGGATTCTTTGCAAGGCAAATTGCACTCTGATTGTCACAACTGATGGTGATCTGACCTGCATCAACACCAATATCGGAACACAATCTCTTAAGCCAAATGGCTTTCTTACAAGCATGAGTTGCTGCCATATACTCAGCTTCTGTCGTGGACAAAGCAACAACAGGTTGTCACTTACTCATCCAACTAATAGCACCACCAAACAGTGTAAAAACATAAGCACTGGTGGATCTCCTGCTGTCAATGTCACCTGCCCAATCTGAATCCACAAATCCACAAATATCAATAGAATGCGGAGGTCCTGAAACATTACCATGATAGCAAATGGAATACTCGGAAGTACCCCTCAAATATCTGAACACTCGCTTAACTGCATCCCAATGAACCCGTCCAAGATTAGCCATAAATCGACTAAGGACTCCCACTGCTTGAGCAGTGTCTGGTCTTGAGCATACCATAGCATACATCAAACTGCCAACAGCACTAGCATAAGGTACTCTGCTCATGTCCTCCACTTCACTAGGAGATTTTGGACAATCTTCAACAGACAACTTTGTCCCCAAGGAAATGGGAACACACAATGGTCTAAAATCTCCCATGCTGAATTTGTCCAACACGGTCTTAACATACTTACTCTGACTTAACCAAAGTTTTCTGTTGGTTCTGTCTCTTCTAATTTCCATTCCTAGAATGTACCTTGCTGCCTCTAAATCTTTCATTTCAAATTGAGCTGACAACTAAGATTTAAAATCAGAAATCATATTCTTACCCTTCCCAATGAGCAACATATCATCAACATACAGTGCAACAATGAGAATACGATCACCATCAAACTTATAATAAACACAGTGATCCGATTTCAATCTCACAAATCCAATTGACAACACAAAGGTATCAAACTTCAAGTACCATCTCCTAGGGGATTGCTTCAAACCATACAAAGACTTCTTAAGTTTGCAAACCAAATTTTCTTTACCTTTTACCATGTCATGCTCTGGCTGTGACATGTAGATTTCCTCCTCCAAGTCACTGTGAAGGAAAGTTGTCTTCACATCCATCTGTTCTACCTCCAAGTCATAAGCTGTTGCGAGAGACAACAGGAATCGAATGGATGTCAACTTTGCAACGGGAGAGAAGATCTCACCATAATCTATACCCTCCACTTGTGAATACCCTTTCGCAACCAATCTGGCCTTATATTTCTCAATACTGCCATCTGCACCAATCTTCTTCTTGAACACCCATTTGCATCCAACGGGTTTCCATCCAGGAGGCAAAGGCACCAAGTCCCAAGTTTGATTCTTTTCTAAAGGAGCCATTTCTTCCTCCATGGCCTCCTTCCAGGAACCTGCATCCTTCATATCCAAGGCCTCTGATACAGTTCTAGGTTCATCACTATTAGTGAGCAAAGCATAAGCACAACTAGAATCAAGCAATGTAAAACCAAACCTTTCAGGTTGCTTCCTTATCTGTGTAGACCTCCTCAAGAGCTGAGGTTGAGGTTCAGCTTCTTCTTCTGAGCTTTCAGAGCTGCTAGAGCTCTCCTCATCATCAGGTCCAACATTGTCTTTCCGTTTAGTCTTCTCAGGGGTGAGAGGAAACTGAACAACATCCTCTTTCTTTTCTTTTTCTTCTGGCTGCAAAATAGTGGAAGAAGGTGTAAGCTCTCTGAAGATGACACTTTTGCTATACAACACTTTTTCACCCACGGGGTCCCAAAGCTTGTATTCTTTCACACCAACACCATAGCCGATGAAGAGACACTTAACAGCTTTGTTTTCCAACTTTGACCGCTTCTCCCTAGGCACATGTGCATATGCCTCACAACCAAAAACACGAAGATGCCTTATTGAAGGCTTTCTACCAGACCACACCTCCATGGGTGTCTTTCCAACAAGAGCTGATGTAGGAGATCTGTTTACCAGATAGCAAACAGTGGCAACAACTTCAGCACAAAACTTTTGTTCTAGACCAGCTCCACTAAGCATACTCCTTGCCTTCTCCATCAGTGTCCTGTTCATCCTCTCTGCAACTCCATTTTGCTGCGGTGTGTATGGAGTTGTCTTATGTCTTTCAATCCCAAGTTCCTTGCAATACTTATCGAATTCTGTAGAACAAAACTCACCACCATTGTCAGTTCTCAAACATTTAATCTTTTTACTATGATTTTCAGCAAAGGCTTTAAACTCCTTAAACTTGCTATAGACTTCAGATTTGCTTCTAAGAAAATAAATCCATGTCCTACTGTAATCATCTATAAAAGATACAAAGTATACAGATTTTGATAATGAAGGAACATTAATAGGACCAAACACATCGGGATGAATGAGGTCCAACACACCAAAAGACTTATGAGAACTCGAGTAAAACTGAACACGATTTTTTTTTCTATAAATGCAATGTTCGCAAAAGTCAAACTCAAGATTACAATCATCTAACCCCTCAATGAAGTTCTTATTTTTCAGTGTACGCAGACCCTTCTCACCAATGTGGCCAAATCTCTTATGCCATAACATTGTCTTTTCTGAAGGAAGTTTAACTTCCAATGCACAATTACAACCATCAAGACTAGAAACAACAGATTTCTTCACTACTCGTTCAAATGGTGGGGATGAAGTGACTGCTCCCCTTTTCCTTGAGTCAGAAGAACTATTGCATTGTGCAATGCATGCTTCTAGCTGAAACAGAGTACCTCTTCGAGTACTCTTAGCAAGCACCATAGATCCTGTAGTCATCTTGCATCCTTCTTTCGAAAAGACAACCTGCACACCTGCATCATTCAAACTACTTACAGAAAGCAGGTTCCGTGCTAAGCCTGGGATGTGCATAACCCCAGAGATCCCCTTCACTCGACCATCAGGGAATCGTATAGAGACTCTTCCACGACCAACGATCTTCAGATGAGAGGCGTCACCCAGATACACCTTTCCACCATCGAACTCCTCATACTTAGTGAACCAGTCTCGATGCGAGGTCATGTGGAATGATACACCAGAGTCGATTAGCCACACATCATCAGATGCATGGGTTGCCAGGGCTGCGATGAAGGCATCACCATCATCTTGTGATTTGTCAGAATCTGAATCAGGAGCTTTCTTCTTTTTCTTCTTCTCCTCTTTGTATTCCTTTCAGAAATGCCCAGTCTTGCCACAGTTCCAACAAAGAGCCTTGGACTTTCCAGGAGATTTGGATCTCCCACGGGATTTGGATCTACCCTTCTCAGCTTTTTGGTCCTTCTTCTTCCCTTTCTCCTTGGGTCTTCCACGAATTGCAAGGGCTTCTTTGGCTGCCTTAGAAGACTTTCTCCGCATCTCTTCAGACAACAGCGAAGAAACCACTTCTTCCATTTTGAATATGGATGTGGTGCATCCGATTGCCATGACAAGATGATCCCATGAATCCGGTAGAGAAAAAAGCAGGGTCATACACCGATCCTCCTCCATCTTTACACCAATAGATGTCAATTGTGCAACCAACATGTTGAAGGCATTCATATGCTCAGCCACGGATCCTCCATCCTCCATTCGAAGAGAGTACAACTTCTTTCTTAGGAAAAGTTTATTGACAAGGGATTTGGCTTGATACACATCCCCCAACTTCTTCCAAAGGAGTTTTGCAGTAGCGTCCTCATGGACATTTAACAACACAGAATCGGCAAGACTAAGTCTTATGAGACCCTTAGCCTTCCGATCCTTGAGATCCCACTCATCTTGAGTCATTGTAGCTGGTTTAGTTCCATTCACACTTTCCCAAAGGTCTCGGTCAACTAACATGTTTTCCATCTTGAGCTTCCATAGCTCGAAATTACTGCCGTTGAACTTCTCTACTTCAAACCTTCCTGATGTGCTTGCCATCTCCTTATTGCAATAAGATATAGAATGCTCTGCATAAACTCCCACTCAACCTAAGATTAGCTCAAAAAACCCCTACCCAACAACTAGGACCAAAGGTGATCAAGCTCTGATACCAACTGAAAGGAAGCTAGGTGTGCGGAAACGCTTCCTACACTAATCTATTGAGAGGGCTATGCAAAATTCAAATTTATCCTAACTATTACAGCAATGTTAAACCATTAACATGAGATATTGCAGCAAAACACAAGAACCAGAATGTAGACAGAAGAAGAGAGACAAAGATTTACGGTGGGGAAAACCCTTATCGGGTGAAAAACCCCACACTCATTAACCTGCACAATGTATTAACAAATCTGAAAGAATGTTTACAACACACTTGCAATGCAAGCTTCAATGGTCTAGAGTCAATCCGGCAGCATAACAGTACCTGTAAACCTGTGATACAAACTCCATCTCCAAGCACCTGTTTAAATAGAACATACAAGGCAATTTTGGACCTTTCTTGGAATGGGCGTCCAATATGGCATCTTGGACCAAAACCCACGCCTAGGGACACTTGGTCAACATTGTAGAATGTATCTAACACTTGTCCACAACTCCCATCCCAAAGAGGTCGCCAATTTCCAAAATAGGCTATGACAGATTCTCTTATGATACTTACGACTGTCATAGAATCTGTCATAGCGGTTACAACTTACAGCTATAAGAGAATCTGTCATACACATGCTATAAATAGCATATTCTTTTACAACACATCATATTCCATCTTGGGGAGCCCAAATATGCCTCATTCAAAGATGCTTCATAACACATGTCATTACCTGTCTTACAACCTTCTATTCTCGACTCTTACATGTCATAGATTCGTCATAGGAATCCGTCATAACCATTTCGGTCAAGCATTCTTTACACAACATAGAAGATGCCGACACATGGCAGAATATTCCTACCACCAAGTGGGACACCTATCTCCTCATGTGAGGACAAAATAACAAGTTGTCATAATCCATGTAGGATTGACACATCATCGTGGCACATCCCACAATATGACAAAGTGGAATTTCCAATTATTTACAACATAGGCAATTGAATAATAAATACAAAAATTACAAATGCAGAGAATTACCAAGGTTGAGACACCTTAATTCCCAACAAAATATTGGCGCTAACCAATAGAAATTGTTTGCATAGTGCCACACAAGTCAGTGTGCACTAGCTGCAATGGTGATCTTGCCCTCCTAGAGTTGCCCAATTGAAAAGGCTGCCTATGTTGTTTGCCTAAAATGCAGGCTTCACATCTACCACTAGACTCTACAATGGTTGGCAAACCTCAACCATAGCCTTCTTTGACAAAAGATTCAAACCGGCATAACCTAAGTGTCCATACCTGAGATGCCAAAGATTGGAGGGGTCTTGAATGATTGTCTTGAATGCTGCTTGCTGCTGTACTGCTGTACATTTTCCATGCCTGGGGGGTGCAGTTGTTGACTGAGCTGAGAAACACGTCTCTAACTTCAAGGGAAACATTCTATTCTTTGTCATTGACACTGCTGCAAGTATTTTCTTGCTTCCATCCTTCTCATAAATGATGCATTCACCCTTTTCCATCAACACTTTGTAGCCTTTTTGGATCAGTTGTCCAATACTCATGAGATTGTGCTTTATACTAGGGGAAAAACATACATTTTCAATCTCCTTCTACTCACCTTGACTTGTGCGGAACATAATAGACCCCTTTCCCACAATTGGAATTATTTCATTGTTTCCCATTTTTATCTCAGACTTGACATTTTTATCAATGAAAGAAAATAAACTCTCAGTACCACTCATGTGGTTGCTACATCCACTATCTAAAAACCATACCTCATTACTGTCTTTCTCAGCAATGTTGCACATGATGAAAGCCTTTAACGGATTACCATTAGCCACATTTGCACTTTGCTTTGACTGATCACGTTGCCTTTTCCAGCATTCACTTGCATAATGACCAAACTTATGGCAATAATAACATTCAAGATTGCTCTTGTCAAACCTTTGACTCGAGTTGTTGTTCTTCTTGGCTTGTCTAGAGCTGGATTGAGAACTGCTTGCTCCCTCTTGGCTGTGTGCTCGTCCTGAGCTATCTTCTCCAACACTTCCACGTCCAGATTTGCCTCTACCTCTACCTCTGCCTCTTGAGCTTCGTCCGAAATTGTTTCTACCTCTCCCCTTGCCTCTTGCGTTGGCTTGAGCTTTGAAAGCTTGCTCATGGGAAGAATTTGCAGACCTATTTAGGCACTGCTCATGGGTTTGCAGGGAACCCATCAGCTCATCAACGACCAATGTTGAGAGGTCCTTTGCCTCTTCAATGGCAATCACTACTGCATCAAACTTTGAGGGTAGACTTTTGACGATTTACTTCACAATCCTCTGCTCTTCTATTGCATCTCCATTCGTCCTCAACTGGTTTATCAAACTAAAGACTCTTGTGTGAAAGTTGGAGATAGACTCACTGTCCTTCATTTGGAGAGTCTCAAAATCTTTTCAAAGCATCTGGAGCTTCACCAATCTGACTTTGTCAGTCCCTTTGTAACTGGTTTGGAGGATTTCCCAAGCTTCCTTTGCATAATTAGTTGCTGCTATTCTGGAAAAAATGGCCTCTGTCAAGGCTGCTTCAATCAGACTCAATGCTTTTGCATCGTTCCTCCTTGTCTCCTTCAGCTGGGTCTTTTGGTTGTTTGTGAGGGTTGCATACATTGTTGGGTCAGTCATATCATTGAACCTGTTGATCACAAGCTCCCATAAATCATTTGCAACCATTATGGTCTTCATTTTCTTTGCCCAAACATCATAGTTTTGTCCATTGAATGGTGGTGGATGTTGCCAACTATTACTCTCATCTCCAGCCATGTCTCCAATCAAAACAAACTTTAAACACCCAGAAAATAAACGCCCAACTCACTCAAGACTTAGGGCCTTCTGGCTTTGATACCAATCTGATGGAAATGGTATAGCTCTAATACCAATCTGATGGATTTTTAAATCCCTAAAACACAAATAAAATGCACAGGGTTGCTGCCTTGTTTCCCAATCAACTGGGAATACCAAAATAAAATGCGGAATAACAAAAAACAGAATGATTGGAGACACACAACTCTACTTGCAAATTTTTGTTTGTTGTATTAAATCAGAAAAAATAACATTTACATATTGATTTCTACACTTAAAATAACAAACTGCTAATAATACACTTGATTTGTAGCAATTTGGAGCTGCACACAAACTTACAACAGACTGGAGCTATCTGCTGCTCCCTGCACACACACTGATCTTCTCAGAACTGCTGTTGAGCTCAAAACATTCTCTGCAACTTCCTCTTCTTTCCTTCTTGTCTGTTAACTTACTACCCTGCCTTACATTCTTTTCTTTTGTCTTATTCTTCACCAAAAATTATGCCGCGCAAAAACTTGCCGCTCAAAACAAAATCAAACTCACCCACTGCAGTAAAGACACTGACCAGCATTGAATACACACAAATGGGCCAGCAAAGATGTATTAATTGTTTTGCAGGGGCAACGGTAAGGAGATATCTTGAGGATCTCTGACGGGTTAGGTGCAGTAAATGCACGCATGCTCCAGATTAAATTTCTAACACTTTGTAACTCAAATCAGTGCCTTTTATATCAGAAGAAAAAAAATATTGAATGTATTAATAGATACATTGAATGTTTCTTTGGCCCATTCGCATTGTAAGCAGGGAAAACAATTTGAGGAGGAGAATGGTAGACTTCGCCAGGAGGTAGCTATGTTGTCTCGATTTGTTATTTATATTTCTTTGCACTGCATTTCTTCTAATTGATTAAAGGAAAGACGTGTTTGCATGTTGAGCAGTTAAAACTGTGCTCCAATTCGGAGAATAACAATGCAGAGGAATTATTGTTGCTTGAGCCTTTGGAAACTCGAGATCATTCTCAGTTATCTGAAAGTATACATGATGCTTACACTCCCATGAGCCAACACAAAACAAGCATTCAACACAATGAGGCTTCAGACACTTCCTTGCAATTCGGGTAGGCTACTCAGACTTTTTATTCTGCTTGATTGGATTAATTGGCCATTATTGATTGATTGGTAAGATAATTATAAGAAACCGTTTGCTGTTTCAGGTTGTCCATTTGATACTTGTATGGAATCCAATCACCAAACGATTTGATGGTATTTTAAAGGTTTAAACTTCTGATCTTTCCATGAAAACTAGGATCCTATTCTTCTATTGAAATACTGTATGCATTCATTATGGCAGACCATATCAACGCGTCTGATACAGTGATATCCCTTGCTGATTGACAATTGACCTATGCTTGAATGCAATTGAGTTTTAACATGTAGGACTAATTGTTTAAGGGAAGCCCTTGGATTGACCTTCTCCTTATATGTTGTAGGCATAAGTGAGAGTTGAAACTTGAAACTATCCTATATTCTTCTGAAGAGTGTAGGAAGATCATGAGTTCTTTGAAGTAGGATGGACGATCTTCAGATTCTTGATGAGGATCAAGGAAATTGTTAATAAATTATCTTGAAAAATTGAGTTTATAGAATTTAGAAGGTTGTACAAGATATTACTTTAATATAACAAAATCTTAGTGTCCTTACATGAGCTGCTTGTGTAAAATCATACAGGAAGCCTTGAGATGACTTATAATGCTTGAAGGATAGAGATAGTTGTTAATTAATTGACTTCCAGTCACTGATGTAATTAGCTTATCGAGTCTATTCAATTCTGTAGTAGGATCTTATAGTGTCTTGTTCATTAGCAAAGCCAACCATTATCAATTGGGACTCTAATCAATTTATGAGAGAACTCACACTTCCATGCCTTCTACTAATTTATATCGCTAAATTAATAATCAATTTGAAGGTGTTTTATAAAAATTTGATAAATTATGTTACTTTTTGATGTATTGGTTAAGAGATGAGATTCCTGTGACTTGTATCTGTTGGAATTCTACTTGACACCTATCTCAAGCTAACTGACACCTTTACAGCTCTTTGTAACACCTCTACAACTAGTTGACACATCTATATGTGTAGAAGTTATTCATTAATTCAACACTACCCCTTAATGAAGAACTTAAAATATCTTCAACTCTTACATGAGCACACCACTGCTCCTTTGACTCCAACACCATAAATGGAGGCATGTCGAGGAACCCATATTTCTTCTGACAACCTTTTTAAAATTGTGCTTTGATAATCCCACAACATTTAACAGTCATATCAGCAAGTAGTTGAATAAATTCATCTTCTTCTTCTTCATACAGCTAAAACTATAGAGAAGAGAACATAGCAGCTGATCACATCCAGCTCACACCAAATAAACAGAAGATTATTTGAACAAGTATGTCCAAATTCTTATCTCAAGATCGCTCCTCATCTGCAGCAGCTTCTTCTTAGCATTTGAACAGCTGCAGATCTCCTTCAAATCAGAAATACTGCTCACAGTGGACACCAGCTTAACAAGTCAAAGTTGTATGAAAAGTAGTCATTAGGAGGAGCTGCGCTGCCTTCACTCAAACACAGTAAAACTCTGCAGCTCCAGCGAGCATTACTAACTCCACTTTTCTTGCAATAAATCTTTAAAAGTTCAGGCGTCCACACACCTCACTCACAGCCTTCTCAAAATGCTCTCATTTACCTAAGCACTCCTATGATGGAGTCATGCTCAGTCTAGCTCTGATACCATGAAAAACTATTCAGAAAAATAATAAATAACAGGACAAATACAACAGCTGCACAAATTCTTCTACTTTATTCAATATTTTGTCAGTACTTAATGTTACCCATAATTTGTAGCTTATCCTTGAGTGTTTAGATGTAAGCAAATGTAAAAGGAGAAGCCAATTTAAATCTAAATTCTTGATGTTTTTCTATGAAACCACTATTGTATGCTTCTCTTTGATTAACCAATAAACTAGGTGACATGATCTCTAATAGCAAGCCATGATGAGATTCTAATCCATCCCAATACAAATTTGAATTAAGGCCTCAAGTTTTATACTTGACTGAACCTTTGGAAGTTAATTACAAGATGGTGGAGAGCTTGTGAACCAAAACTATCGCATATGGGTTCATAAAATGATTGATTGCTCTAACGAAAGGCCAATGACAACAATCGCCCATTGGCACCCTTTAGAATGTCTCCTTGAGAGTGTGAGTCATTGGATGAAAATTATTGCATAGTCGACGCAAGCCCTAGAGCTCGATCGTCTCTAACAACATTAGGGCCGACTACAAGAACCGCAAGATATACATGAGATCCAGTGGTCGATGTAATAGTTCTGGCATCATCCTAGGAGTGTGCTGGCTTAACATGTCACATTGTTCATATCATAATATAGATCTCGTAAATTACTAAATCCAGAGGAGTGGCTTGGAAATGACGATGTGGACTCTGCCTTTGACCAATGAAGCAACAATAGGCTAACACCTTTGGGAAAACCTTCCAGAGGTTGCGTGAGTCGTGGATTGATCTCTAGTTAGATAGTTAGCTCAATCCCATGAGCCTAAAAGCTATGAAAACTCCTTGAGAGAGTGGAAGCGTGCCACATGTTTCCTAATGACAATGTGATACTATAGTGAGCACCTTACCTTTATATTCACCCCTAAGAATTAACCTTAGTGCTAGAGATATTATTAATGATGGGAACATGTGCTATCAAATACGAGCAAGGGGACCTACCATCTCCTTGCTCGTACTATCTTGATAATTTGTAACCTCATGATCAAATTTGCAACTCCATCTTTGAAAGATTTTTACCAATACCTTGAGAGTGCATAAGCCCTATGATCAAAATGGATTGGATGATTCCTACAATCCTAAAAGATTAAAGATTTTGACAACATTTGAAGAGAGTGAGAACCCTTGGATTAGATTTGATCCAATAGTTGATGCAACTTCAAGGTGGTGAAGAACTCTAATAATGTATAAGATTGCAAGGGACACTAGATCTTCTATCTAATCCAAAATTTCTATGGTTCTTGTAGAGGCCAATGAGTGCATTATGTGTCCTCTTCACCGAGCTCATAAACTTAGTAAGTAATGTTCTTGAAGCCTATTCATCCAACAAGCTTACTAGAGATGATAGGGTGAATTGGAGAATGCCAAGTGTTAAGCCTTAGGTGGCCCAATGGCTAAACAACTAAACAAACACTATGCATCTAAGTTAAGTTTGTTTTGTCCCCATTCCATGATCTTGAGTGTTTTAATTGTAACTATTCATTCTTATGGATGCTTAGCAACTAGCATGAATGCACAAACCAACATGAACTTGACCATAAATTCTTGAGCTTGATGCTATCTTCAACTTTGAGAAACTTAGAATGCCAACTTTGCACGAGAAGCTCTGAATGACCAAAATAAATTATTGTTTTTATAAGATCGCATTCTTCCATGATAGATAGTACAAGTGAAGGATCAAATGTTACCAAAAAAAGGGTCTATCTTTATAGCTCATAATCGTGTGTTACATTCTACATAGTTTATTACTTTTATATATTTTTGATATATTTAATGTCAAAAATAAAATATGTAATGGTAAAATTTGCATACCCATGCAATTTACTATTTAGTTTTTGCTTGTTTTGAGGGGAGTGCTTTGATACATAGACATATTGACAAATGACATAATTTTGTGCAAAGTTGGGTCCCTTTCCCAATGCTACCCACCTACCTCATTGTACATGTTTCTATGCACCTACCACTCACCCCATTGTCTTGTTCACACACCCTTATGCATTTGCCCTATCTACTTATTTATCACACCTATGCATGCACTTATTTCTATGCACATGTTTCCTGCCTAGGTTTAACCCATTTTCTATCTTGAAATTAGCTTGTAGTTGTGAGTTCATCATCACAATTGTACTCTTCTTTCCCAAATTTAAAATTTTAATTTGAAATGTAATTGTCTTCCCACCCTATTCTTGTTGTCTACAGCCCACTAAACACAACTTTGCATGTTACGTTTCTATAATCTTGTATTTAAATGAAGTCTATGCATTCATTATATTCATTAAAGCACTTGAGAGATAGATTCACATATCATTCACATTACACATGTCAATTGGTGCACTAAAAGGAATCTTGTTTTGGACAAGCATTCGTAGGAGCATTAAAATGATTTGAGATTGTATTTGACCATTATTCAAATTTGGGGGGTTGATCTAGGAGAACTTGATTCCCTATGAATAATTGAAAACCTTAAAGTTATTTCTAAACATTGTTAGGTCCTTGGGGATATAGGAAATAAAAAGAAGTCAACAATGTTTAAGTGAGTTGAAGAAGGCAAGTTTGCAAACATATAATACAGATTCGTAGGTATACGACATGTTCATGATTACGGATTCATACCAAACCATTGGATTTATCCTTGCATAGAGTTAAATTATTTGTATCTGAAGGAAACTACCAATCTAGATCACCTATTATTCTTTATTGCAAGACATATATAATTCATTACCTATTAGAAGTTACTAGAATATTAGTACTCCAACTCTCATTTATTGACCTAGGTTGATTTTTTCTTATTTGTATCTATATGATTGGTTTATCCTAGGTTACACCTTAGGGTTCAACTTATTTTCCTCCACATTTTAGTGAATATGATCAATCATACATAACCTATCTTCCTTCTAGGGTTTCTAAGTCGACATTAAATGGTTTTCAATTATGTGCCTTTTTTGAGTTACATATTATTTTTAGATCTAATATTCCTTTTGTGCTTCATTCTTTTATCCTTCTTTTAGAGTTTGGTTTTCATTTTACATATTCTATCTTTTACCCGCCCTACCCACTCTTCAATCAACTTAGGGTTTATATATTTTTCAAATGTGATTTGGGACTAAGATTCTAAGATACATATGATTATACTTCATTTTGATCATTCCTCTATTCTTGTTAGGGTTTTGAGCATTTATTGCTTACTCTTGTGAACCCTATATCCTTAGATAGACCCTTCTTTTTACATCATGGATTCTCATGGTCCTTTATCCTTGCACCTATTCATGTTTTCTTCACTAATTTTGACATGTTTATACAATTTCAAAAATGTGACTTATTTATTCTTGATTCACTTAGGACATTGTATTTCATAACTAAGACCAGTTTGTCTATGGAAGCATTATATCAGCCCATATGCACATTTTCCTCATTTAGGGACTTGATCACCACTTTCCCTTCTCTATTAGATACTCTTCACTCCTCCATGACCATCATATGTCACATACTTCCTCTATGAAGAGTATGTTGACACTTAAAACTATAGTCCCATATTCCTAGAGTAGACACTCAATATCTGTTGCAAGTATGGGCCTAACCGGTGTTGTCATTGATGTCAACATACTTCTATTGCATTGATGATAAGGTTTGGATGAGCTATATGCTGAGGATATTGAGAAAATTAGTCCTATCAGAAACAAAGAAGAACAGTGAAGTCAATGAGGTAAAGATTCCAGCTAAGATGAATATAAGAGGATGCGCTTCAAAGGGTTTGTAGATATGTGTCTTAAGATGATCTAGTAAAGATTTTAGAGGTCCGCATGAAGATCTGAAGAAGTTCTGGCCGCTCAAGTAAAACCAGTTTGGCAGATGTTCAGAGGTGACAAAGTGACACAGATATGTCCGGTGAGCTCCGGAAATGCAATATCTTGTTCTGCGGATTTGGTGAAGTATTTAGGAAGTTAATGTGAATTGTCAACTCAATTGGTTAGTGGTCTAGAGGTCCGCAAGCATCTATTCCAATATGACAGTGATGACAAACTATGTTCTTGAGGTTCCAGATGAAGGAGAGGATGATTTCAGTAAGCAGAAGTAGTGTGGATGTTCTTGGTGATTCAAGCAAGCTTGTGGAGGTCTTTGGATTGTGTCCAGTTCGTGTTGGTGGTCCACATTAAAGATTGAGTTCGTAATTGAAGAATTACTTTTGAATGATGATGTTCTTCCCAAGTCAAGCCGACCGAATGAGTTACACATTTTGTGGATGATCTTGAAGGCGTTCTATGAAGAGTGGTGTTCCTGAAGAAAGATTGAAGTCTCAGATCTATGTGGCCGACAGTGTGTTGATCTGCGTGAAGTCCTCTTGTAATTAATCATGTTGTATTTATGTGTTTGCTTTGTGATGTAATGTCGACTTGGATGATTATCCCTAAGTCAATGTCTTGTATAAATAAGGAATTGTAAAGTCATTTCAAGTGAATGTGCTGGTGATGAGAGTGTGGTAGAGAGCAGAGGAGCGAAAGGCAGAGCAGAAATATTGAGCTTAAATGAAATTGACTCAAGCATGGTGAAGATGCTATTCTTCAGTTCAAGTATGTAATACTTATTATTTTGTAGACAATGTGTCTCTTGTAGGTAGTGGGCCTCTTGTGAGCAGTGTGCTTAGGCAATGAGCCCTAATTGGCATGTGTCATTTTGTTCCTTTTATTCTTCTAACAGAGAATACAATCTTGGGTTAGTCACCCCGTGGTTTTTCCTTTAACCGGGTTTTCCACGTCAAAAATCTTGGTGTCATATGTGTTTATATGTTTTTGCTCTTGAATTGCTGCATTATATTTCCATGTTTAACTTATTATCATATTACTGAATTAAGGAAGGATTTAAGTGATTAATTGGAAGAAAGTTTTGAACAACTGATTCACCCCCCTCTCAGTTGTCTGTCCTATATCTAACAATTGGTATCAGAGCTAAGTTCTTCTAAAAGAGCTTAACCACTTGAGGAGATCCAGGATGTCGTCCTACAAGAAGGATAGTCTGAGGTTTGATGGAACCAATTTCACCCTTTGGAAAAGTCGCATAGAATCTCACTTGCAATGTATGGGAATGCAGTATTGGATCATGGCTTCAAAGAAGTATACTCCTCCACAGAATGGTTCGAATACCGTAGATAAAATTAGAGATGCTAAAAACAATCTGCAGACTAAAGAAGCTCTTCTAAGTGCCTTATCTGATTCAGAGCTGACAAATGTTGTTGACCTAAAAACTGCCCATGAGATTTGGAAAAAACTGGAACTTCTACATGAAGGAGATAAGTATGTTAAATGTGCCAAGCTATAGAGTCTGAAATGAAATTTTGAAAACCTAAAGATGAGAGAAGATGAAAATATCACTACATTTATGCCCAGAGTAAATGAGCTTGTTTGTGGCATTAGATGTGCTGGTGGAATCTTGGATGAAAATGAGATTGTTGGTAAAGTTCTCAGATCCCTTCCTGATTCTTACAAATACAAGGTTGCTGCCATCGAAGAATTCAAATTCTATTCAGGTATCACAAGAGATCAATTAGTTGGAAAATTGGTTGCATTTGAATTGACCGAGTTTGAAGATGCCCCCCCCCCCCCCCCAAGACTGAATCTACATTCAAAGCTAGTGCCTCTGTAAAAGGAAAACAAAGGTTTGATCCAGGAGAGAACTCTTCAAGGAAACTATTATGGTATAAAAAAACAAGAAAAGACCTGGAAGAAGATGAAGCAGAAGCTGCTCAACTTGAAGCCCTTTTTGCAAAAAAACTGCCAAGAGGATTCGGTAAGTATGAAGGAAAATTGCCTTTTAAATGTTTTAACTGCAATAAGATTGGTCACTTTGCCTCAAGGTGTCCGGAAAGATTTTCAAGGCCAAATCCTAACAGATCGAGGTTCCAGAAAAAATGTTACTATGTCCATGAAGATGATGATGGAGTAATAGATAATGAATCAGAAACAGAAAACAAATCCGGAAGTGACTGGGTGTTTATTGCCATCAAAGAAGAAGATCCAATGCCCTCTGAATCTGTCAATCATAAAATTGTAGAAAGAGCTCTGGCTGCCCAAGTTGAAGAAAAGGATGATTGGGTCATTGACAATGGATGCTCCCAGCATATGACAGGTGACAAAAATAAGTTCATAGATTTGGAAAGGTATGGAGTGGTAAAATTTGGTGATAATTCTACTAGTAGAATCAGAGGTAGAGGAACTATTTCTTTTGATGGAAAGAACAAAACCACTAATGTACTGTATGTTGAAGGCCTAAAGCACAATCTTCTTAGTGTTGGACAGTTGGTGGACAAAAGCTATGATCTCCGATTCAAAAATAGAAAATGCAAGATCTTTGAAGGTTTCGGAACAGAGATTGCATCTGATACTCAAACTAAAGGTAATGTCTTCCAGTTGCTTATTTGTTCAAATTGATCAAAGTTGGTTGTGGCATAGTAGTATCTGTCATATGAATTTTGATAATATCATCAAGATAAGCAACACTCGGGCTGTAAGAGATCTTCCAAGACTTGTGAAAACTACTAATAGTTTGTGCAAAGAATGTCAGTTGGGTGAGCAAAGCAAAGTCACATTCAAAAGTAAGGAACATTCTTCTACCGGATTATTGGATGATTTATGTGGTCCGGCAAGAATCAAAAGTGTACAATGTGATAGATACTTCATGCTATTAATTGATGACTAATCAGTGTTGTCATTGATGTCAACATACTCCTGTTGCATTGATGATAAGGTTTGGATGAGCTGTATGTTGAGGATATTGAGAAAATTAGTCATATCAGAAACAGAGAAGAACAGTGAAGTCAGTGAGGTAAAGATCCCAATTAAGATGAATATAAGAGGATGCGCTTCAAAGGGTTTGTAGATATGTGTCTTAAGATGATCCAGTAAAGATTTCAGAGGTCCGCATGAAAATCTGAAGAAGTTATGGCCGCTCAAGTAAAACCGGTTCCGACAGATGTTCAGAGGTGACAGAGTGACACAGATAGGTCCGGTGAGCTCCGGAAATGCAATATCTTGTTCTGTAGATTTGGTGAAGTGTTTAGGAAGTTAATGTGAATTGTCAACTTAATTGGTTAGTGGTCTAGAGGTCCGCAAGCATCTATTCCAATATGACATTGATGACAGATTGTGTTCTTGAGGTTTTGGATGAAGGAGAGAATGATTTCGGTAAGCAGTAGTGTGGATGTTCTTGGTGATTCAGGCAAGCTTGTGGATGTCTTTGGATTGTGTCCAGTTCGTGTTGGTGGTCCGCATTAAAGATTGAGCTCGTAATTGAAGAATTACTTCTGGATGATGATGTTCTTCCCAAGTTAGGCCGACTGGATGAGTTACACATTTTGTGGATGATCTTGAAGGTGTTATGTGAAGAATGGCGTGTTCCTGAAGAATGATTGAAGTCTCAGATCTGTGTGGCCGACAGTGTGTTGATCCGCATGAAGTCCTCTTGTAATTAATCATGTTGTATTTATGTGTTTGCGCTATGATGTAATGTTGACTTGGATGATTATTCCTAAGTCAATGTCTTGTATAAATAAGGAATTATAAAGTCATTTCAAGTGAATGTGGTGGTGATGAGAGTGTGGTAGAGAGCAGAGGAGCGAAAGGCAGAGAAGAAATATTGAGCTTAAATGGAATTGACTCAAGCATGGTGAAAATGCTATTCTTCAGTTCAAGTATGTAATACTTATTATTCTGTAGACAGTGTGTCTTTTGTAGGCAGTGGGCCTCTTGAGAGCAATGTGCTCGGGCAGTGAGCCCTAATTGACTTGTGCCATTTTGTTCCTTTTATTCTTCTAACAGAGAATACAATCTTGGGTTAGTCACCCCGTGGTTTTTCCCTTAACCGGGTTTTCCACGTCAAAAATCTTGGTGTCATATGTGTTTATATGTTTTTACTCTTGAATTGTTGCATTATATTTCCATGTTTAACTTATTATCATACTGCTGAATTAAGGAAGGATTTAAGTGATTAATTGGAAAAAAGTTTTGAACAACTGATTCACCCCCCCCCCCCCTCTCAGTTGTCTATCCTATATCTAACAATATCTAGGCTGGGGGATGCATGTTGACCTAGACAAAGAGGTAGGATTCATGATCAAACTATGGAAACTAAGAGACTAATCGATAGGAGTGGGTAGCTTCTAGATATGCTTATGGCTCTACAAAACCATGGAGGTTGGTCCAAGAGGTCTAAAATAAGAAAATCAAAGAGAAATGTTAAGACACACTAGGCCTTAACAATTGATACTTTATGTATAAGTAAACTCCAAAGATATGGCACTAGGCTTACATTATATTGGTTCACTATTAAAGACCTACAACCCTCTTATATAGAAGATAAGTTACAATAATTTGTACATGCAGCTAATGATATGACACATTACTTTTTTTGATACGTATCCCCTTAAATTTTTCTTACAACATATATGTAATTTGGAATCCAATATACACATATCTCGAAAGGTATATCAAATAAGAGCTCACAAAAGGTTTAACAAAGTGTGTAGTGTTGAATTGTGCATAGTGGTAAGGCCTAAAACTACATCTAAACTATAAGGGAGGGAAAAAATATTTTGTTTCAATGAAATATTAATCATTTAACCATTAAGGTTGGTGCCTATTCATTTGGAAATAGAGTTAAATCATAATGGAAATGCAAACATTGATGTAAATTTGAAATGTGAACCAAATTAAACCTTTTCATCTCAATACAATATAGACTTAAGAATAATTACAAAATTAGGTCTATTTCCTAAAGACCCATAATTGCTCAAAGATATTTCATATGTAATAAGGAAAAGTTCATTATAAAGACCATACAATGATTTTGTAGTACTACACACCAATTAAACAATGATACACTAGGCCAACAAATGCAACTTTAGACGACCCTAAAATGTCTTAGTTAATCGAGGAAACCCCTAGATTATGGATGAGAAATTATTGGAATACACCTTCGTCAAGTTTAGATATAATGAATAAATAGAATCATAGCTAATGTGCAAAATTTGATCTCCTAGATTACACTTAGGTGTGCCTATACAAGAATGACCAAAAGATCCATTCTCATAAGAGAACCAAATATTTATATCAATTCAAAACCACCCTATATCTCATGTGTTGGTGACACTTATTGCAAATCAAACACGCTGTAGGGTAACAACCTCTTTGTTAGACATTAACTTCATCAACAATAGAGCACAAGAAAATTTGGTCTTCAAGTATTTGTAGAGAGATCTTAACTAGATTAGATTCTTGTCCAAAACTAGGGACAAATTCACTATATTTTACACCACCTCAATGATTATCCTTTTGTTGCTTACTAGATTAGATGCTATACCTATTGGTCTACACTTAGCCACTATAGCCTTCATGACCACCCTCAAGCTATGCATCCACAAATGCATTAAATTTGATTTTCCTTTAGTATAAATCGATCATGTTGTTGATTGAGCATTCATAATTTGGTAAACTTCATAATTATATCTTGTAGGTACTATGAAAGTCTTCACCTACCTGCACAAAACTTGCCATTGCATTGTTTCTTTCCACATAATTTTTCATTTTAGAAATCTATGGGCAAATAAGAAATGACAACACTACCTTAAATGCTTGCAACATTGCATCAAAATATAATTGTTTACCTGCAAATAGACGCATCAAGCCCTTCATAGTAGTTGCCAGTGAAAGATATGTGACATTGTCTTGATTACTCAAAAAACACATAGACTCTTCAATGATATCATTGATTGATCCAAAAGACCAATAGGATATATTTGAGATTACTATGTGTACCCCTTCATATTAATCATATACTTGCACCATCAAAATATCAACACACATATCATGGGCCCCATAGGATAGATAACATATACTTGCCTTTGCTAATATCATGATCTAATGATATCACCCTTTCAACATTGCAGATTTAAACTATCAAAGGTCCTCGAAGCTCCAACATAACATAAAAAAAGAGATCTCAAAAACTTTGAGGGTTGTCCATATCAAGTGAAACCAATAGTCTTCAGAAACCTATATTAACATTCCACAAGTTCTCTCCCATAATTTTTGAGGGTCATTGGATTCTCCACCTCATCAAAAGATCTCATGGATTTGTGTCTTTAATGACATCATCCTTACTCATGTAAGATAGAGCTTATGGGAGCCACCACATTAGTGTGACCAATAAAATAGTCTCACATTATACCTCTAGCACCTTGCATAGTGGATTTGACAACTCACAAAAACATGCCAAGGTTTATCTAATAGATTGTAGAAGTTGGGAGCAATAATAAATAATAATTGCATTTTAAAGTTCAATGGTTTGGATGATCATCCACATCACTTAAAAGATCAACAACCCTTGCACAAATGATGTCAACATTACAATGCACTCTATTAGTCAATCTAGCAAAATGATATCACTATATGCCCTACTAACCATTGGGTGCATACGTGATTTAAGGGTGGTGTCCCACTAAACAATAGGTACTTCCTTGAGAAAGTTTCAATGGGTAGTAATTATTAAGCAAAAACTAATCAAACTACCTTAAAAATATGGCATGGACAACATGTCTAACACCTTTAAAATGTTCAAGGACAATAATATCATGTAACATTGGATGGACCATGAAGATCCCACCAACCATACAAAATGTAAACTTGATCACATATAACATGAACTTTGTCACATTGGCCCCTTTGCACAAAACACATGTGATCACTCCCTGATTCTCCACTTCCATTGCACACGATACAATGTGATCATATCTCACTATTCAACTTCTTAGCATATATAAGCATTCTCATAGCTTCAAATCTCAAAAAATCAAATGGTCATACAAAAGCTACCATGACTATGATTTGAAAGCTCAACAAAAGCATAGGACTATAAAATATTATGCAGGGTCATGAACATAAACATAGAGTCATAGTTTGAATAAATGGGAAAAAATGTATACTTTAAGAATTGGTTCTTAGAAAATTCTATAGAAAACCTAGCAACTCCACTATGTAGGGACATAAACCTCCTTGTGATTTTTCTAAAATTGACCCAAAGTGATATGGGGGGTGGCTATTCTATATTAAAATATAAATTTAATTTAAATAAATTGTAGGTGATTGGAAAACCAAAATTCATTCATATTTTTATTCCATTTGGTCAATTAGGACCTAATTTTTTCATAAAAAATTAATTGAAGTGGTAAATCAAGGCTAAATTTCCCATAATTTATTTAATTAAGGTGGTAAATTAAGCATGAATTACCCATCAATTTTTAATTGAGATGGTAAATTAAGCCTAAATTTCAATAAATTTGTACTAAAGGGGGGAAATTAAAATCTAAATTAATATAAAATTTTAATCGAAGGGGAAAATTAAAACACAAATTAATATTAATTTTTGTTGAGGGGGTGAACTAAAACTTAATATATTATTTGTAAGTTTTAGTGAAAAATTAATAAAAATAGTATTATTTGTGCATATCTTAAATAACGTCCATGTGATAGTTTGAGTAAAAAGACAACCGTAGTTATCATTAACATTTTCATGTAATTTAGCAATACTTTGAGAGAAAAGATGACAAGTGGTCATCATTAACATTTTTATTTAATTTAGTTGAGTTAAAAGATAACCTTCATTATCATTAACATTGTCATTTAATTCAACTACAAATGACATTATGAACAGGTAGCTCATTGCATGCTTGGCCAACCAGTATAATCTTACCTTACATTTGTTGTTTTTACCATCTAGAAATCTCTTTGTGCTCTACAAAGATTTGTTGAATTAAATTAAAATGTTAATTATGATGAAAGTTGTATTTTCACTCAAAATATCATATGGATGTTATTTAAGATATGCAAAAATATTATCTATGCATCTATAGTTTTATTACTCTATTTTTATTTGTTTTTATTCAATATAATTTTTTAATTTAATTTGGTTGCAAATGAAATTATGAAGAGGTAACTCATCACACTTGTCCAACCATTATAATCTCACCTTACATTTGTCCTTTTCACCATCTTGAAATCTCTCCGCACTCAACAAATCTTGGCCTTCAAAATCATGGAATTGCTCTTCTTCTTGCTTGCTCTTCACAGAGGTGATTTTTTGAGGCCCAATCTAGCCAAACCACTTGAATATTATCTTCAATTATCCCTTGCATAAGATAATAAATGCTATTAAATAAGTCATTGGTGTCAACTATTGAACATACCTAATACTAAGAGGGGGTGAATCAGTATTCAAATCTCATACCCCTCGGAGCATATTAAAACTTAAACTCTACAACATTAGCAAAAACATAAGAGATCAACACAATGCACAACACCACATAACACCAGATATATGTGGAAAACCCCAAAGGGGAAAAACCACGGTGAGAAACGTTGCTGCAAGCTACTGTCCTAATCTAGCCTCACAAAAGAATCATAGTTATAACTTTGTTTTAGGGCTACAACCCAAGGAAGCTACTACTCCTTGAAAAGTTTTAGGGTCACTCCCAAGGAAGATACAACTCCCTACAGAATTTATTTTAGGGTTTCAACCCAAAGAAGCAGCTACTCCCTGAACTGAGAACAAACTCAAAAAAGATTACAGCATGACAATCCTTCTAATATCTGAAACTGACAATGAGGCTCACTTCTTTTGATGATTGTCATTCTGATTTTTCACTTCTCTTTTGATGATTGCTCTTCTGCTTTGACAACTTTTGCAACTTCTTCAAATGTCTTCTCTGCAGCTTACTAACTCACTACTTTCAGCCTTCAAGAAGTTTTACCTTTGGCTACTGCATCCAACAATCAGTTTGGCACACTCTTCACTTGCCTTTTGTCTCAAAAATATGTTCAAGATGAATTTGGACAAGATCTTATTGCCTCTGCTCTTTCTCTTTCACTTGCACATCATAATGCATTACACATCCATATTTTACTTCTTTCACTTATACTCGCAATCATACCTCACCTAGATCAACTAGGTTTACAATATATATGATATTACATTGATTACATTACAAGTCGGCCAGACACAACAAGAATATTGCAATTACAAGTCAGGCAAAGGTCAAACAACATGAAACAGGTAGAGGGCAAGCCCTAAAATGAACTACATGCAACACCAAGAAGAGGCACACGCCTTGTGGATTCAAACACATGCGTAACCTGTTCCTAAACATCCTTCACATCATCATCCTTTATAGAATACCATCTGGACACTTCACACAATTGAATTATGTCTCCCTTAAGCAAGAAAACACGAAACTTGTAGCACATCGGTCATTATAACTTGGTGGTACTCATGGAAGATTAAACATTACTTGTGCTTCTCCCAGATGAGTCGGCATGACCCATATAACATCTTCAAACACTCCTTGAACTCTGCACAGCAAAGATTTTGCGGCGCACACCTTCAACATTCCTTAGTCAGCCAGGCAAAAGCATAACCCAACAACACCTTCAATCCGGATCACAGCTTGTTCTGAAAAGACTAGAAAACACCTCGTGGAGAAACATGAAACATCACACGACCCTCAAGAAAATTCTACACTAGCCAATTTATCAATTCATATAGCAACAAGTTGGCACAATCCAACAAACACTGAACCTAGCCACTAGACAATAGAGTCCTGCACTCTGTCACTTACAACTTTCTCTGCAGAGATACAAATGGTATGAAACTTTGGATATAGCACCTTCTCAACACACTGAAATTAACTTATGAATCACATGATCATATCTACAAATATGAAGGAATGCATAGCATTTTCCCAAACACTCTTCCAGCCAACTTCCTGTAGCAAAAACGTTCACCAATATCCAGAGACTAGAGCCTCCTTGCAGCAACACATACTTCCTTAAGAACAACAGGGGAAAGCATAAAACATACTACATATCATCAACATTACTTCTAATCCTCATCTTAGTGCTTCTAATTCCCATCTTAATATATCATTTGATAGCCTCTTTGCTGACAAGTGCTTCTAATTCCCATCTTAATATATCAACATGATATCATCTCAATAACCATACTCAATACTATCTTGATTGACATTTAACAAGGCATGATATCAACCATGAACATCAACAACATCACTGTTAGCACACCATCAGTATACCTCCAACATAAGCATAATGATAGCCCAAACTAAGTGTTGACATCAATGACAACCACATCAGTGATAACCTTAAGTAACATATGTGCAACAATCTCCCCCATTGGCATTGATGGCAACACACACATACTCATTCTCCCCCTTTGATATCAAGGACAAAGGGCAACTACTTCTCCCCCTTAGGGCACAAACTTACCTTTTCAACCTTCTCCCCCTTTGATGTACATACACTCCTTGAAGCAACCAACAAGCTCCCCCTGTCAACAAAAAACACTACCTACTCCCCCTGAGAGATAGTCATCATCAGTCCAAGAAAAAGATATAGTAGGAATTACTCCCCCTGGATAGATGCACTAACCATGCATCTAGTTAGAAGGAGGGGCAATTACCCCTAACTTCTGCTGAAGATACTCAAAGGTATCCTTTGCAAGAGCCTTTGTGAAGATATCTACAACCTGATCCTTTGTTGAAACATATTCCAACTTCACTTCTTTATCTACAACCTTCTCTCTCAAAAAGTGATACTTGATTGATATATGCTTGGTTCTAGAATGCATCACTAGACTCTTGGAAATATTGATAGCACTTGTATTATCACACAAAATAGGAATAGGCTTATCATACTGTATCTTGATATCCTTTAATGTTTGCTTCATCCACAACACTTGTGTACAATAAGATGTTGCAAAAATATATTCTTCCTCTGCAGTTGATAAAGATATTGAATCTTGTTTCTTACTATGCCATGAAACCAATCTGCTTCCTAAAAAGAAAGCACCACTACTTTTACTTCATCTATCATCAACACAACCAACCCAATCAACATCACTGTAAGCACTCGGATCAAAGTTATTGCCTCTAATACCATAAGCCATAATTTGGAGTTCCCTTCAAATATCTAAATATTTTTTTTATTGCCTTCGCATGAGTTTTCTTGGGATTAGCTTGATATCTAGAAACCAAACATACTTCATGCATAATATCAGGTCTAGAAGCAATCAAATACAATAATCCTCCAATCATAGATCTATAAAGAGTCTGATCAACCTTAGGTGACTCATCATCCTTGCTAAAGTGACAACCAGTCACCATAGGAGTACTTACTAGTTTGGAATCCTACATGCCAAATTTCTTCAACATCTCTCTAACATACTTAGCCTGAGAAATAAAGATACCATCATCTATCTGAACAATTTGAAGCCCAAGGAAGAAAGACATCTCACCAATCATAGACATCTCAAATTATTTCTGCATCTCTTCTGCAAACCTCTTACACATTATCTCCACCAAAAATGATGTCATCAACATATACAACAGCTATCAAAATCTTGTCTCCCTCTTCCTTAATGTAAAGATTACTATCCATAGTACATTTCTTGAAACCTTGCTGATGTAAGTACTTATCCAACCAAACATACTGAGCTCTAGGAGCTTGCTTGAGTCCATACAAAGCTTTCTTGAGTCTACACACCATTTCTGGATCTTCTGATAGCTGGAAACCATCTGGTTGCTCAATGTAGACCTCTTCCTCTAAATCACCATTCAAGAATATTGACTTGACATCCATCTAATAGACCTTGAAGTTCTTGTGAGCAACAAAGGTAAGAAACATCTTGATTGCCTCCATCCTAGCTAATGGAGAAAAAGTCTCCTTAAAATCAATGCCTTCAACTTGTGAATAACCCTTACACATCAACCTTGCTTTGTTCCTCACAACTTCACTATCTTCATTTAGCTTGTTCCGGAACACCCACTTTGTTCCTATAATATTCTTATCAGTTGGTTTGGGAACCAATTCCCATGTCTAATTCTTTTCTATCTAATTCAATTCTTCTTCCATTGCCTCTAACCATCCATCATCTTTTCTAGCATCAGAATAGGTTTTGGGCTCTACCTTTGACAATAGGCACAAATTCACTTGCTCACTTGCTTTTGCAAGCCTTTTCTTGGCCTGCACACCTTCATTCCTATGCCCAATGATCTGATCTACTGAATGGTTCGTCTAAAAATACTTTGCTAGAGTCTTAAGGGTCTTTTCTGATTCTTGTTCCTTCTCTTCTTTCTCCTCTTCTTCTTCCTCTTCAATGCAGGGAAGTATATCAGATCCACAAACCTCTAGTTCTTGTGAGATCTGACTCAAATCTTCATCTACCTTAACATTTGTGATTTCAATCATCTTTCCTAATATCTTGTTGTAGCATCTATAGGCCTTGCCTTTGGTTGAGTAACCAAGAAAGATCCCTTCATCACTCCTTGAATCAAACTTTCCAAGGTCTTCTTCATCTCTCTTGATGCAACACTTGCTGCCAAGGATCCTGAAATATTTGACAGTGGGAGGTCTTCCATACAATAGCTCATCAAGGGTCTTAGTGCCATTGACCCTCAATTGTACTCTGTTAAGTAGGTAGACAGCTGGTGCAGGAGCACCGTCTCTGTGGTGCAGGAGTCATGTTGTTTGTTTTTCAATAAGGCTTTTAAGCCATTTCATGTTGTAATAAGGGTTTTTGGGTCAATTTAGTCACTAGACCTATGTAGACCATGTTTTGGTCAAATTGATGTAATTACACAAGGAAAACATGTGGTTTTGCTTGTGATAGGAGAAAGCCAACGGCTAACTAATTTTCAAATCAGTTTTGCACGGTTGGAGGATGTCAACTGCTATCTCAAGCCTTTTATAGGTGAGAAGTATGATGTAAGGGACAGAGATGAAGAAGAAGAATGAATGAAGGAAGAACTGGATTTTTTTGGGTGTTGAAACTTTGTTATTTCTGAATAGTTCTCTGTGATTGTCATTCCGTACTAACTGGAAGTGTTCATGCAAGAGAGTAGTTTTCATTTGGAATTGATCTGGTGTCTTAGAGTGTTGTAATTTTTGAGAAGTAATTCCTTTTTGAAGATTGGTTAGAAAACCTAGAACTAGGGTTTGGTGAACAAATGGAAGGTTATTCCTGTGTCCATTGAAAGCATTCTCATTCTCAGTGTGATGGAGGAATACAGTGTATTTTTTTGTTTTCTGTCATTTTCTGCCAACACCCTGGGATCCATGGAGTTTGGGCTTGAGTCTAACTAGGCATCTCTATGTGACTAGTCATCGAGGAAGTATTGTTATACGAGAATAGTTCGTGGAGTGGCCAAATTGATGGTGGTCGAGTGTCTGTTGAAAGTTATGAACCCTATTGTTCTATTGAATTTTGTTTGTGTATCTGGTTTATGTCTATGTAATCGCAGTGTAATTGAAGTACCATCGACGTAAGTTTTCTATTGTTTTGCCGAATATGCAATTCGTGTGTATATCGCTAATGTATGTTGAGAACATTTCATGTGTATATCACAAATGTATGTGAGTACCATTTTGTGTGTATCCTGCAATTGTATGTCGAGGTTGTATGTTGCGAATGTACATTGGAAAGATACATTTCTTTAGATACAAAGGAGTGACTGGTTATAGTGGTAAAGTAGAATGTATGTTGGAATGCACATTATGGTGGATACACAAGGTGACCGGCTGTAGCAGGGAAAAGTTACTTTGAACACTAGAAAAGCAAGTCAAGTCTTGCATATGTAATTTGGTTGTATCGGTGTGTCGGAAGGACATACAAGTAGCCCGCCGACGACTGAAGTCAGACCGAAGATCGAGGGTCCCACCAAATGCATGTCGGAAATGCATATTGAGTTTGTATGTGGCAAAACATACAATTGGCGACCAGTGTGTGGCGGTGAATCGGTGCAAATGTACTGTGGCCCACTGGCGATAATAAGTCGAGCAATGTATATGAGTTACTTTGAACCAAGCATCGACATATCGGCATATTGAATCCTGAAGCAAGCCGATATCTATTGTCTGACTGACAGAGGTAAGACTAACCATTACGGTTAAGTCAAGTGGAACATAACCTATAACGGTGTATCAGTAGGAGTTTAGAAGAATCTGCCGATAGAGAAAGTCTCTCCGAAGACAAGGGGAGTTAGCTCTCGGGAAGAGTTGGGGGATTGGTAGAAGTTGTAAGGTGGCCGATGGAGATATGTTTGGCCAAGGAGTGAGGATCGCCAAGACATAGGCCACATCTCGCCGATCAAGTTTGTTGTTCTTTTCCCGTTTCCACTATGTACCCTGCATCATATTGGTATTAGAGCCAATATTTTGAATTGGAGCCATGTATGTCAGACAAGGAGGAAGAAATAGAAATTGAGGCTAGCACAATGCCTCCCAAGTCTATGAGCAAAGCAGCCATCCAGAAGATGGTAGAGGAGATGCTCAAAGAAAGACTGAAAGAAGAGAGATCCAAAGGTAAGAATAAAGAGGATGGAAGTACTTCTGAGTCAGAAGAAGAAGAAGAAGAGGCAGAAGAGAATCCTCAAGGAGAAGGTATGTTTGTAGATCAAAAGGCATTCTTGAATGCACTCAAAAATACTCATGGAGATAGTGGCAATCCAAAGATGGATGTTCCTACATTCAATGGGAAACTAGATGGAGATGCCCTCATGGATTGGATTGAAGCCATGTGTAACTATTTTGACTTCAAGGAGTATAGTGATAGTAAGAAGGTCAAGTTTGCTAAGACCAGATTGAGAGGTTCTGCCTTGGTTTGGTGGAACTATACACAAGGTGAAAGGGAGAAAGTTGGAAAGAATCCTATCACCAAATGGAGTAGAATGGTGGCCATGCCGAGAGACAAGTTCATGCCATCTGATTATGAGTTGCAAACCATTAGAAAGTTTAATCATCTCAGACAAAAGGATATAGATGTGGCTACATATACTGAAGAATTTCACAGATTGAGCATGAGAGCCAATCACAAGGAAGAGGAGAAAGCGATGGTGGCTAGATATCTCGATGGTTTGAGATATAACATACAAGATGAATTCAATATGGTGGTTCCTAAAACAGTGGATGAGTGTTTTCAATTAGCCTCTAGGGCTGAGGAAAAGTTGAAAAGAAAGGGTGATCAAAACACCAGAGGAAGAGGTGGCAGAAATAATAGAGGAAGAGGCAGTTGGTAGAGGACAGTCAAGTAGAAATGAAAATTCAAGTCAATAAGAGTCTCGTTCTGATGTAGAACATAGAGGTGGTTTCAGAGGTTGGAGAAGACCTAATGGTAGAGGTAGAGGTGGTGGTGCAGGCAGAGGACCTGGAGTTTTCACTGGAAGATGCTATAACTGCAATCAAGTAGGCCATACTGCAAGCAAATGCCCTAAGAAGGCATCTAGTTCCCATGATGGTGGGAGAAGGAATCAGTTGTTGAAAGATGACGATTGCCAGAGTGTGAATTCACCAATTAGTAGTGCTGCACCAGTCCTGGAAGGAGAGATCATGATGATCAAGAGAATCTTGATGAAGATGCCATTGAAGCAGGAGCCCCCACAAAGGAAGACTCTCTTCAGAACCCAAGGTAAAGCGTATGGTAAGCTTTGTACTATCATTGTCGATTCAGGTTCTACTGAGAATGTAGTGTCTACTGAAATGGTAGAGAAATATAAATTGAAAAGGCTCCCCCATGTTAGTGCTCATAAGATTTCTTGGTTGAATAAGAATCAAAATTACATGGTAGAAGAACAAAGCTAGGTTGAGTTTGAGATAGGTGATTATAAGGATAAGATACTATGTGAGATTATTCCTATGGATGCTTGTCACTTTCTTCTTGGACGTCCATGGCAGTATGATGTGAAGGCACAACATGATGGTGAGAAGAACACATATCTCATCACTAAGAATGGCAAGAAGTTTAGGATGGATTCTTTGCCAGAGCAGATTGGAGAGAAGAGTAATGACACCAATGTCATGTTGGTTAGTGGCAAAGAGTTATTACAACTCATGAAGGAGGAGGATACCCAAGGGTATGCCTTGATAATGAGGCCTGCAGATGCATCAGGTCAGCAAGACAAAAAGCAAAAGGAGGTTCCACTGGAAGTGCAACAATTGTTGGACAAGTACCAAGATCTTGTGGTAGAGGATACTCCTAACTCCTTACCACCCATGAGAGACATAAGTCATAAAATTGACTTGATTCTAGGTGCCACATTGCCCAATAAGGCTGCTTACAAGTTGACACCACAGCAGAATGAAGAGGTGAGTAGACAAATTCGAGAACTCTTGGAAAAAGGATTGATTAGAAAGAGTCTTAGTCCATGTGCAGTCCCTAGTGTACTTTCTCCAAAGAAATATGGAAAGTGGAGACTATGTACAGATTCAAGTTCTATTAATAAGATCACAATAAGGTATAGATTCCCTATGCCAAGGATTGAGGATCTTTTGGACTATCTTGGAGGGTCATGTTATTATTCCAAGATTGATTTGAAATCAAGTTATCATCAGATGAGAATTAGGTAGGGAGATAAATGGAAGACTGCCTTCAAGACAAATGAAGGTCTTTATGAGTGGCTTGTCATGCTATTCGGCCTTGGCAATGCTCCAAGCACATTCATGCGTTTGATGAATGAGGTACTTGTTGAATTCATTGGCAAATTTGTAATTGTTTATCTTGATGATATACTTGTTTTCAGCAGGACAAAGGAAGAACATCTGAAGCATCTTGGACAGGTGATGAAGAAGTTACATGAGAATAAGTTGATGATCAACTTGGATAAGTGTGAGTTCATGAAAACTAAAGTTGTGTATCTTGGTTTTGTAATTTCAAATGGTTGTTTGAAGATGGACCCCACAAAGGTTGAGGCTATTCTCAATTGGCCTACTCCTAAGACAGTGGGAGATGTTAGAAGTTTCCATGGCTTGGCAACTTTTTATAGGAAGTTCATTAAAGGTTTTAGTCACATAAGTGCTCCTATTCTTAATACCATCAAGGGTGGCATAAAGTGCAAATTCCAATGGACAAAGCAAGCAGATGATAGTTTTGAATTGTTGAAGAAGAAAGTGGTCGAGTTACCTACATTGGTACTCCTTGATTTTGACAAAGTTTTTGTAGTGGAATGTGATGCAAGTCAGCAAGCAATCGGTGCTGTTCTCAGTCAAGATGGACATCTAGTAGCCTTTTTCTCAGAGAAGCTGAATGAGGCTAAACAAAGGTATTCTACCTATGACCTAGAGATTTATGCAATGGTGCAAGCTCTCAAAAAGTGGAGACACTATTTGCTGCCCAAAGAATTCATTGTTTTTACTGATAACCATGCTCTTAGTTCCCTAAATAGTCAGGAAAAGTTGAATCATAGGCATGTTAAGTGGATGGAACAATTGCAGGCCTATACCTTCACTATTAAGCATAAAAAGAGTGTTGCCAACAACGTGACTGATGCTTTAAGTAGAAGGATGCTGGTCATATAGGAAGTGCAGATGGAAAGCATGGGGATAGATTGTTTAAAGGAGTTATACAAGGAGGATGTAGATTTCAAGGCTGCTTATGAAGTTTGTGCTAATTTGGCTAACACTTTTCATGGTGAATATTCAGATTTTGTGTTACAGGAAGGTCTCCTATTCAAAGGCAATTTACATTGTGTTCCTAAATGTTCAATGAGGGATAACATCATCAAAGATAAGCACAATGGAACCTTAGGAGGACATTTTGGGTTGGACAAGACTTTAGAACAAGTCACTAGATTCTACTATTGGCCAAAAGTACAATTAGATGTAAGGAGATATGTTGCAAGTTGTACCATATGTTAGAAGGCCAAAGGTATGTCTTCTAATGATGGTTTGTACCAATCGCTTCCAATTCCCAATAGGCCTTTGGAAAGCATTAGTATGGATTTTGTACTTGGTCTTCCTAAAATAGCAAGGGGTGTGGATAGTGTTTTTGTCATTGTGGACAGATTCAGTAAGATGGCTCATTTTGTGCCATGCAAATGCACAAATGATGCATCTCACATTGCTGGTCTCTTTTTCAGAGAAGTGGTTAGAATCCATGGTTTGCCCCTTTCAATTGTTATAATAGAGACTCCAAGTTTGTTGGTCATTTCTAGAGGACCTTATGGAGAAAATTGGGCACACAATTGTCTTTCTCATTAGCCTACCATCCCCAAACTGATGGTCAGACTGAGGTTGTTAATAGGTCCTTGGGAAACCTGCTCAAATGCCTTACCAAATAGCATGGGTTGGCATGGGACTTGGTGATCAGTCAAGCTGAGTATGCTTACAATGATTTGAGGAATAGAAGTAATGGGAAAAGTCCATTTGAAATTGTTTATGGTTTCCATCCTAGACGACCACTTGAACTCAAGGACCTACAAGGTTGGGAGAAGAGGAGTGCTCTAGGAGAAGATTTTGCTGCTACCATGAAAGCAGTTCATGATTAGGTCAAAGTTCAGTTGGAGAAAATGATCTCCAAATACAAGGATAGAGCAGATCTAAAAAGGAGAGATGTACAATTCAAGGTGGGAGATTTGGTGATGGCCTATCTAAGAAAGGAAAAGTTGCCTAAAGGACAACCAACCAAGCTTCTGATGAAGAAAATAGGACCATGCAAGGTAGTGCATAAGTTTGGTCCAAATGCTTATGAAATAGAATTGCCATCCAGTCTTGGTATTTCTCCCATATTCAATGTTTCAGACCTTTTTCCATTCAGACCTCCATTGAATGCTGAAGACGGATTAGATTCTATGATTGAGGATGAAGACTAGATCAAAGATCTACCGCCAAGTAAGCCTTTATAGTTGGAATGCATTTTAGATTCCAAAGTTGTCAAAAAGACAAGGGTGTGTACAAGGACTACTTGGTCAAGTGGCAGGATCTTCCTGATTCAGAGGCTACATGGATGAGTGAGGCAGACATTCTTAAGCATGGGAAGACACTCCAACAGTTAGCAACTCAAGGGACTTGAGTTTTTCCTGCAGGGGGAGTATGGTGCAGGAGCACCTTCTCTGTGGTGCAAGAGTCATATTGTTGTTTGTTTTTCAATAAGGCTTTTAAGCCATTTCATGTTGTAATAAGGGTTTTTGGGTCAATTTGGTCACTAGACCTGTAGACCATGTTTTGGTCAAATTGATGTAATTACACAAGGAAAACATGTGGTTTTGTTTGTGATGGGAGAAAGCCAACGAGTAACTGATTTTCAAATCATTTTTGCATAGTTGGAGGATGTCAACTGCTATTTCAAGCCTTTTATAGGCGAGAAGTATGATGTAAGGGACAGAGATGAAGAAGAAGAATGAATGAAGGAAGAACTGGATTTTTTTGGGTGTTGAAACTTTGTTATTTCTGAATAGTTCTCTGTGATTGTCATTCTATACTGACTAGAAGTGTTCATGCAGTAGAGTAGTTTTCATTTGGAATTGATCTGGTGTCTTAGAGTGTTGTAATTTTTGAGAAGTAATTCCTTTTTGAAGATTGGTTAGAAAACCTAAAACTAGGGTTTGGTGAACAAATGGAAGGTTATTCCTGTGTCCACTGAAAGCATTCTCATTCTCAGTGTGATGGAGGAATATAGTGTATTTTTCTATTTTCTGTCATTTTCTGCCAACACCCTAGGATCCATGGAGTTCGGGCTTGAGTCTGACTAGGCATCTCTATGTGACTAGTCATCGAGGAAGTATTGTTATACGAGAATAGTATGTGGAGTAGCCAAATTGATGGTGGTCGAGTGTCTGTTGAAAGTTATGAACCCTATTGTTCTATTGAATTTTGTTTCTGTGTATCTAGCTTATGTCTGTGTAATCGCAGTGTAATTGAAGTACCATCGGCGTAAGTTTCCTATTGTTTTGCTGAATATGCAATTCGTGTGTATATCACTAATGTATGTTGAGAACATTTCATGTGTATATCGCAAATGTATGTGAGTACCATTTTGTGTGTATCGTGCAATTGTATGTCAAGGTTGTATGTTGCGAATGTACATTAGAAAGATACATTTCTTTAGATACAAAGGAGTGACTGGTTATAGTGGTAAAGTAGAATGTATGTTGGAATGCACATTACGGTGGATGCACAAGGTGACCTACTGTAGCAGGGAAAAGTTACTTTGAACACTGGAAAAGCAAGTCAAGTCTTGCATATGTAATTTGGTTGTATCGGTGTGTTGGAAGGACATACAAGTAGCCCGTCGATGGCTGAAGTCAGACTGAAGATCGAGGGTCCCACCAAATGCATGTCAGAAATGCATATTGAGTTTGTATGTGGTGAAACATACAATTGGTGACTGGTGTGGGGCAGTGAATCGGTGCAAATGTACTGTAGCCCATTGGTGATAATGAGTCGAGCAATGTATATGAGTTACTTTGAACCAAGCATCGGCATATCGGCATATTGAATCTTGAAGCAGGCCGATAGCTATTGTCTAACCGACAGAGGTAAGACTAACCATTACGATTAAGTCAAGTGGAACATAACTTGTAACGGTGTATCGGTAGGAGTTTAGAAGAATCTGCCGATAGAGAAAGTCTCTCCGAAGACAAGGGGAGTTGGCTATCAGGAAGAGTTGGGGGATCAGTAGGAGAAGTTGTAAGGTGGCCGATGGAGATATGTTTGGCCGATGAGTGAGGATCGCCAAGACATAGGCCACATCTCACCGATCAAGTTTTTGGTTCTTTTCTCATTTCCACTGTGTACCCTACATCAACAATAGTGTGAACTGCTTCCTTCCAATACATATAAGGTAGATCTACATCTTTCAACATTGCCCTAGCCATCTCTTGCACAGTCCTATTCTTCCTTTCCACTACCCCATTTTGCTGAGGGGTCCTAGGAGCAGACAGATGTCTCCTAATACCATGATCTTCACAAAACTTTTTAAATTCATTTGAAGTAAATTCACCTCCTCTATCAGATCTTAAGCATTTGATCTTAGCATCCATTTCATTCTCAACCATTGCTTTGAAAATTTTAAACTTATCAAAGGCTTCTAATTTTTCTCTTAAAAAGGTAACCCAAGTCATTCTAGAGTAATCATCAATAAGCAACATGAAGTACCTTTCACCTTGTTGACTCTTTGTCCTTGTAGGTCCACATAGGTCAGTGTGAATCAACTCTAATGGCATTGTAGAAGAATACTCCTTGCTTTTGAAATTTATCTTTGTTTTCTTTCCCATTTGACATTCCTTGGATAATGTGTTTCTAGGCTTGGTTATCTTAGGCATATCTCTCACTGCATGTATAGAGTTGATCTTTACCATATTATCAAAGTTGATGTGTCCCTTTTGCTTGTGCCATAGCCAACACTCACTAGATTGAGCCAATAAACAACTTCTTTCATTTACCTCCTTTAGATGATAGATATCTCCATATGTCTTAATACCTTCTGCAACTAATCTTCCAAACCCTGCCTTCCTAATCTCACAACCTTTGGCATAAAATGTAAGATTGTATCTTTTACTACACATCTGACTAACACTAAAGAGATTGTGCTTCAACCCTTTGGCATAGAGGACATCATCAATCTTGTTCTTTCCATCAATAGTTATAGCACCCTTTCCACAAATTTGTGCTGACTCATCACCACCAAACTTGATAGCTCTGCCATTCCACTTCTTGAGACTGATGAACATCTCCTTGTCACCAGTCATGTGATTAGAGAAACCACTTTCAATTACCCAAGCATTGGCTTCTTCTCTTCCATGAAAGGCAGTCCATACAACCATTGATTTTTATTATCTTTGTCAATTTGCAAGGTATCAGATTTTTTACAATTTCCAATATCATATTTTTGTCACCAACTTTCAAAGCCATGAAAAGTGTTTCATCATTTGAATCATCATGATCCTCATCTTTTGAGGAACAACTATTCTCCATGTAATAAAGACTTCTTTTGAACTTCTCTCTTTTGTTGCTACCCCTTGATTCTTTAAAAGGACATTTAGAGGCAAAATGACCAACTCCCCTGTAGACACCCAAATTTGTCCCAACTTTGTTCATGTCTAGCAACACCTTGATAAATCATTATTCATTAAGCCAATTAATTAAATAAATTTTATTTATTTAATTAAAATCCCATTCTCATCCTACTTAGCCAATTAATTAAATAAATTTTATTTATTTAATTAATTTCCACATCATATCTTATCCCATTTTATTCATTTATCCTATTAATTAAATAAATTTAATTTATTTAATTAATATCCAACTCATATTACAACTAATTCAAATATTTTATTTGAATTAAACACTCATCTTTTATTACATTCCAACACTTGTCTAGTCAATCATGTGTTGTAGGACAACTTTCATTCATATCCTTCACATGCACAACTAATGGAACCTAAATTTAGTAACTTTCAATCCTAGCCATTCACATAGCCTCTGAATCTCCACCGTCGATTGATCTTGGCTGAGTCCTATATAAACACCCTCTCACTCCATATGAGACATCCAGTAATCATATAGCACCTACATTATCATCTTGAGCATCTGAGCATTCATTTGAGCTTTTCATCATCCATCATGGCAGCTTTCAGCATTGCAATTGTTCATTGTTGAAGAAGCAGTCCACATCTCACAAACAAGGAATCACACGGTCTAGGTGATGTTATGCTTGAATTGCATTGTTCTTTGATTTCATTTAGATTAGATTCCTTGATGATGGTAGGGTTAGGGTTTCATGACTATGTCTGATCTGCTAAACCTGACTTTCACCTATCACATTTTGGCACGCCCGGTGGGACTCACGTTCTTGATTGACTTCATTTTTCGGAGTTCTTTCTTTGAAGATCAGATTTTGCAGGTGCTTATAGTAAATTTCGGTTGCTTCTGAACAAAAATCTACCGCTTCTGGGATCTCCGTGTCGCTTTTACGCTGGAACTGACCGCATTTACCTCTCTGGATCACCTTTCAACTGACAGTAATCGCCTACGGTATGATACACATCGCTTTTGTTTTAATAGGGCTCGCCTATGATTTTAATACTGTTTGCAGTTGCTTTTAGACTGTATTTATCGCTTATGGCATAACAGTGATCGCTTCGGCATTCATTCAGATCACTTTTAAACTAACAGTGGCCGCTTTTGCACATATTCGCATCACTTTTGATATAATAGTGGTCACTTCTAAACTTATATGAATCGCTTATGGACTGATAGAGCTCGCCTGTGTAGAATAGGGTTTTGTGTTGTGATTGTCTTTTTGCAGATACAGGTCGCTTTTAGCCCGCAACCGGTCGCTTATGGCTATAGCCGCATCGCTTATGGATATACAGAGGCCACTTTCAAACTAATAGGTACCGCTTATGGATTGATAGCGCTCGCCTGTGCAGAATAGGGTTTTGTGTTTTGATTGTCTTTTTGCAGATACAGGTCACTTTTAGCCTGCAACCGGTCACTTATGGCTATAGCCGCATCGCTTATGGATATACAGAGGCCGCTTTTGAACTAATAGGTACCGCTTTTGAACTGACAGTGATCGCCTATGCAGGTTAGGGTTTTGACTGTGTTTTTACAAATACGGGTCGCTTTTAGCTCACAACCGATCGCTTCTGGGTTTATCTGCGTCACTTCTAAGCTGACAAGAGCCGCATTTGGTATTTTTATTGTCACATTTAATCTTCAGGATCTCGCCTGTCACAAGATACAGATCGCTTATGTTCAACAGTGAATCACATCTGGTAAATTTTGTTGCTTTGCAATCTGTTTCAATTCCAGTTTGATTTCTTGGCTATTAATTGGGTATTTGCGCAGCATCTTATCGATTTGTCCAAGAAAAGGAGGTTATCAAACTACTAACATATCTGTTGCAGGTTCGATCAGTCCAAGATTTGTGGTTTTTCACTAAATTAGGCACATTTGGGCTTGGTGCTTAAAATGAATCATTATTTGCTCCGTGCTTGATTTATCTTTCTTGATTGCTTGCATGTGCTTGCCCAAATTTAATGGCAAAAGTATCCTCTCCCCTTGCTTATCAAATGGATCTTGGGTGTATGAGAACTTGTCATTATCTTTAGAGGGCCTGCCTTCCCGGTGTGAAAAGGGATACGACCCAAGCGGTAACGGGCTAAAGCCAAGTCCTTCCGAACTGCTATATAAGAAAAGTGTTTGTGTCGAAAGCCACAAACAACGGGTGTTGTTGCGTTATACCGATAGCCAACCCCCCCCAAAACCCTCCAAGGCGCAACCCTTGCAGGCTAGGAGACTCCATAACGGAGAGTAGCGCTGCCGCATGTATAGCCACCCGAACGGATGCCCTTATTAGCAACTTTGTGTAGTGGCCAAAAACCTTCTATCTGTTGATGCAAAAGGTGGGACCTTTGAAGCGGCCCCGATTCACGTGGTTCTTAGTAGAGATAGCAGGGACAATCCTAAGGTTTGGTGTGGGGACAAGCCTTACAGGAAGCCCAGAACTTGGTATGCGTGAGAAGTGAGTGTTGTGGAGGGGAGCTGGTGCTACCAAGATCCTGAAGCTATCCGCTTTGAATAAGCACGGCCAGGGGATTCAATGGATACTGTCCTATCCTAGCCTAGGTTGTATCAGTTTGTGCTTGTTGTGAGTGTGAGTGACTGTTATCACTGTTTTCTTGCTGAAAAACTGCAAATCAGACATCTTTTTGACAAACACAGTCACTTTTGAACGTAAACTGCCCGCATAAATAACAGACAGCGCTTTTGAATTGTAGTAATCCGCTTTTGGCCTGAACCGTATCGCCTTTAAACAACAGCTGCTCGCATATTACCTGAACCGCATCGCATCTAAACCATAGTTGATCGCCTGTTGCTTGAACAAAATCGCATTTGAACAACAGTTGATTGCATCTTATTTGAACCAGATTGCCTTTAAGCCCCAGTTAGTCACCTTCTGTCTGAACGAGCTCGCCTTTGACCAACAGACTGTCGCCTTTAGGGATATATGAGTCACTTTTGATCAACAGAAAATCGCTTTTAAACCAACAGTCGTCGCCTTCAGAAAACCATTCGCTTCTGGTTAGCACTGTAATTTACTGTCGAAACTTAACCAGATCGCATTTGAGCTATCATTGATTGCCTTTAGCATCCTTTGAGTCACATTTGAGCTATCATCAGTCGCTTGTAGTCAAAATACCTGCAAATCCTAGTGTCTCAGCTGAATTAGCCACAGGTCCAACTTGCTTAAATCTTAAACATTAGATTTCAGACTTCTCTTTGATCAACAATAAATACCTGGACTTTGTCTCCTATTTTTGAGCTCATCCATCAATCACAACTCATGAGCTTTGCATCTTTTTGAGACCCCAACTAGCAAATCAGACATCAACTCAATCATTTCAATCAGCAAACATCCTTCAGCTTTAGCTTCAGCCAACATCATCCTTCAGCTTTAGCTTCAGCAAACATCATCCTTTAGCTTTAGCTCCAACAAATATCAGCAGCAAACAATCTTTCCCTTGAGTGTTTGAGCTATCCTCTAGGGACAACCAACAACAACCCAACAACAACAACTCAGCCAAAACAAATCAACCAAGCGAATTAGCAAAACCAGCAAACCAAAACAGCAACCAATCAACCAACCAGCCAACTATCATCTTTTGGGTCTCAAAACTTTGACAAGCTCAACTTCATCATCAACATCATGCCTCAAACTAGGAGTCAATATCAAGCTGAAATAGAAGCCAAATTGAAAGCTGAAATGGAAGCCAAATTGCAAGCTGAGATGAAACAATTCACAACACCTCTTAAGGACGCAACTCAATTCACAACTGGTATGCCTCCTCATATGTTTATACCTCAAGGATACACTATTGGCGAGTCATCTTCACAACGAATGCAACCTACACCATCCTTGGAAACTTTCGAAGAACAATCTCAAGACGACTCATCGGAATTCCAAGATACCTATCTATGGGACCAAGTTGAGAAACTCATGATATCTGAGCCTAATCGTTGCTTTCTCCAACTTGCTCGCATGGGTGCTAAACTACCAAAGGACTTTGACATATCCGCTATTAGAGAGCAAGATCCCAACACTACTGCTGTTGTTGCAAATGGACCATCTACTATAGTCACATCATCTCCTATTACATCGCAAACATCGTCTTCACTACCTATTGTTGCTTCATTTGAGCCACCACGATCAGAGCATACTTTAGAACCATTGATAGTGCCCACCAATGTGCTCCCTCTCATGTCACAAAATCTCAATATTCCACCTTTCCATGTTCCTCAAAATATCTCTCCTTCTACCATGACTGTTTCCATGCCTCAAGTAACACAAGCTGTCCATGTAACACAAGCGCAAATACTTCGAGCATCACAAGCTATTCCCATGTCTTATAGTGTGCAAACCTCTCAAACTACTCCAACAACACCTGTTGTCCATGCTTCACACCCATTACAATCTACTACATCTCATACGAATACCATATCCCATATACCAACTGCTAATACCTCCATGCTATCATATAATCCCAACGTTAGTCTCATTGACATGAGTGATCCACCCGTTTCTCAAGCCAATCCGAACAATAAGGTCGCTTATGTTGATCACCTTACATCCATGCCGTCGTATTCTTCCAATTCTTCATACACCATCAATCCATCTTATGCTACCCAAAGCTCCCCTATTATCACCCAACATATGACACATACTAATCCTCATGTTGTCCACAATACAAATCCAAATGTTTCTGTCGTATCTACCAATCCCTCTGTCACTTACCATGTCGTGAACTCAATCCCAACTTCCCAACCATTCACTACTGTCAATCCGCTATCCACTTCCCATGTGATGCACACCCAATTGCTGCCTGTGTCTCAAGGACAGCAATCCTCCAACACATACGTGTCACATACCAATCCTTCGACATACATTGTGGGTACACAATCGCAACAAACAGTCACAACTCCATATATCCCACAACCGCAACCACAATATATCTCATACCATACTCCACCCCCTTCGCAACAACAGCAATTATCTTCAGCAGATGTTCAACAGATGATTGATGAAAGGGTAGGACAAGGCAAGAAACCTTTTTCTCTCGAAAACATATGCGCCTGTCCATTTGACAAGTCTCTTAATATGATACCTTTTCCGCCACATTTTGAAATCCCACAATTTGATAAATACAAAGGGAAAGGGAATCCGGAAGACCATCTTCGAGCCTTTTTTGTGGCATGTCTTGATGTCTCTTATGACGATACGTATCTTTTGAGACTATTTCCTCGAAGCTTAGCAGGACAAGCTCTTGAATGGTTTTCTCATTTACCCCCGGGCATCAAATCTTTTGCGGAATTAGCAAACAAATTTCGATCACACTTTGCCTTCAACATTGAACATGAGGTAAACATGAATGACCTTGTCAATACCAAACAGCGCAACGGTGAACCCTTTTCTGCTTTTACCCAATGATGGCGTAATATGGCTAGCAAATTATCATGGGAAATACCTGAGAAACAACAGCTTGACATCTTTGTTCAAAATCTTCATCCTGAGCTATCATTCCAACTACAATTGCAAAGTGCTAGCACCTTTGACGAACTAGTTTCCAAAGGAGTTATTATTGAACGAGCCTTAATTGCCAAGGGCACTATCAAGATCTTTCGCGACAACAGAGATTCTCCCCAAAATTCTAATGATAAGTCTTGCTTTTGGAACAAGAACAAGAATGTTGTAAATGACGGTATTGTAGACGCAAAGAATATTCAAACTATGAGAGCCCCCATCAACATTCAAGCAGCTTCTAAACCAACACAACCTTTCCCACAACGAAGAAACCAACGCCAAACTTCCAATCCATGCCGACAATTTACACCATTAGCGGAACCTATGGAAGTTGTTTTTTGAAAGCTACTTCAAGCAGGAGATATTATTCTACCTGATGCACCACCCAATGGCGAATCACTCTTTCGAGCTCCTTGGTACAAAGAAAATGAGTATTGTGATTACCATCGAGTTAAAGGACACAAAACAAATGGTTGTATGCGCTTAAAACATGTTATCCAAGACTGCATTGATCAAGGTTTAATCAACATCACACCTTCAACGGCTCAACCTGCCCAACAATCAACATCAGACTATGATCTAGAGACTTTCAAGAATCCACTTCCATCTCATGATCAGGCAAATAACCTTCATGCTAGAAATGCTATTCAGTATAACTATGAATCGTCTACCATTGGCTACATTGACCATGCTCGCATTTCTACCATTACCGTCCAAGGGAGAGCACCTGATTGTGCCGTAACCACGCGAAGAGGTCAAGTTACTATTCAAGGAGCACCTCCTCATCCTCCTCGACCTCTCTCTGACTATAACCTCTTGGATCACCTTGGCAAAACACCCGCGCACATATCTATTCTTGAGCTGCTCCACATATCCCCCGCACATAAAGCTATCCTTGATAAAGCCTTACAAGAGTCTTTGGTGCCTAATAATATTAATATCACACAATTCCAATCTATGGTCGCTAGCATTGCAGCTCCTTGTCACTTAACCTTTTCCGACAAAGATCTTCAGCCCTCCATTCATTCTTCACATAACGAAGCCCTCCATATTGAAGTATTTGTTAAACAACGCCGTATCAAACAAGTCTTGATAGATGGGGGAGCTGGTCTTAATATATGTTCTTTGAAACTTATCAAGCAATTGGGATATTCTGAGAAAGATGTTGACACCTCCAAGGTTATTACCATCAGAGCATATGATGACATTGAAAGAGATACCGAAGGGATTATCTTATTGCCTATTCAAGTTGGGCCGCTCATTACAGAAACCCATTGTCAAGTCCTTGATATTGATCTTCCTTACAACATCATCCTTGGTCGCCCTTGGATCCATACCCTTAAAGCAGTTCCCTCTACATACCACCAATGCCTTAAATTTCCACATAAGGGTGTTGAGGTTACCATTCAAGCTGATCCCAATCCATTTGAGTTTTGTCGTGCCTTTCAAGCTAAATATCAAAGTCTGAATCACATTCCTATCAACACCGAGGCATATCCATCTTCATCCTATATAAACCCATCCGACCTTCTTAAGCCCTCATCTAGCAACGGTACTTCCAACCTCCATATCAAATATACCGAACATGGCCCTGGTGAATACAAATTACAAGAGTCCTATTGCGTTGGTACCCTTCCATTATCTCCTAAATCCCACGGTAAGCCCTCTACATCCAAGCCAACTTCATCCTCCGCTGTTATCAAAGCTCCCCCTACAATATTCATAAAAGGTGGATTCTTGGATGATGAAGACATTGAGGACATAAACTCTTGGATATTCTTTGATGAAAATGACCAAGTCCAACTTGAAGTAGAGCGATACAACAATGGGTTTCGTATCATAAAGAACATGGGCTATAAAGGACATGGCGGCTTGGGATCACAGGAACAAGGACCTACTGAGCCCATTATTGTGTCTAAGAAGTTTAATAAGCAAGGCCTTGGTTACCAACCGGAGGTACCGCGACCCAAAGACATTAAGTGTATTTCTGATATTAACGTTGGACCTTCTTCGGTAGGAGAGACTTCTAATTCAGATACTATCGATGACTCCTCCCTTCATATCACCAACCTCTTTCAAGAACATTCCATCTTCATGTTTTCCACAACCTCTTCTAGCCATCACGATTCCTCCATTAGCCTTTCACTCGTATATTCTGACCTCATCGATTGGGACCAACAGGGGGCACCGATATTAGATACATTTGAAAATGACGAAGCCATTGCAGAATTCATGGGTTTGAGACAAGGTATTCCACTGGGTGATCATAAAGCAGGTTTCATGATGGATTTACCTAAACTAGCATATTTTGGCGGAAGTATCAAATCCTTCAGTCGCAAAAGTGAAATAAACAAAATTCAACAAAATAGGTCACTAGGTGAAAACCGAAAGGCGCCTCTTGATCGTGAAAAAGTAAAAATAAAGGACGTATCTGAAGGTGAAAACCTCTCTGAGGCACCTGAGGATGAGGGATTTGATCTTCTTGTTGCCACTGATTACCATGAGAAATCAACTGTGCTAGTTGAAAAATCACAAGACATGAACCTGGGAACAGAGCAGAATCCGAAGATCACTTTTTTGGCAGCATCACTATCAGAGCAAGAACAAAGAAACTTCACAGCATTTTTTATGAGAAGAGCTATAAATTTCGCATGGACTTATGTAGACATGCCAGGTCTAGATCCTTCACTTGTGGTACATCATTTAGCAGTATATCCTGATGTAAAGCCTGTCAAACAAAAATTGCGCAAAATGCATCCACAAGTTGCCTTATTGGTTAAAGTAGAAATTCAGAAACTGTTAGAAGCAAAATTTATAAAGCCTATTGATTATCCAGAATGGGTTTCAAATTTGGTACCTGTAGCAAAACCAGATGGACGAGTTTGCTGCTGCACAGACTTTAGAGATCTTAACAAAGCATGTCCTAAGGATGATTTTCGCCTACCAAGCATAGACAACATTGTAGACCTTACAGCAGGACATGAAATGCTATCTTTGATGGATGGATTTTCAGGATATAGTCAAATCAGAATAGCAGAGGAAGATCAAGATAAAACATCCTTTATTTGTCCATGGGGTACATATTGCTGGGTTGTAATGCCTTTTGGTCTCAAAAACGCTGGAGCCACCTATCAACGAGCCATGACAGTTTTTTTTCACGACCTTTTCCATACCATCATGGAAGACTATGTTGATGACATCCTGGGAAAATCCAAGACAAGAGAAGGACATCTACAAGTATTGGCACAAATCTTTGATCGATTAGAAAAATACCAAGTCAGACTAAACCCAAAGAAGTGTGTATTTGGTGTAACATCAGGAAAACTGCTAGGATATATTGTGTCTCGATGAGGAATAGAAGTGGACCCAGCTAAGGTAAAAGCCATCATAGAAATGCCTCCACCAACGAATCTTAAACAGCTTCACAGTTTACAAGGTAGGCTACAATCTATCTGCAGGTTTATCTCACAACTAGCAGATAAATGTCATCCTTTTCAGCATCTTCTTCGTAAGGGTGAACCTTTTAAGTGGGATGAAAAGTGTCAACAGGCTTTTGACAAGATAAAGGAATACTTGGCAACACCTCCTGTGTTAGTACCTCCGATACCTGATCGTCCATCATTGCTCTATATATCATCAACAACCGCAGCATTGGGTGCCCTCCTAGCTCAACATGATGATTCAGGAAAAGAACAAGCCATTTACTACATCAGCAGAACCCTTGTGGGATATGAACTCAATTACTCATTCATGGAAAAAGCTTGTTTAGCATTAGTGTTTGCTTCCCAAAAGTTGCGACACTATATGTTGAACCAAACAACAAAACTCATCTCTAATGTGGATCCCCTCAAGTATCTCCTCTCAAAAGCACTTCTCACAGGGAGATTAGCAAAATGTGTTATGATCTTAAGTGAATTTGACATACAATATGTGAACCGCAAAGCTATCAAAGGAAAGTTATTGCTGATCAATTAGCTGAAGCACCCATCACAGACATTCAGCCAATATATCCAGAATTCCCTGATGAAGGATTGTTTAATTTGAATTCTCCAGCACAATGGCAATTATACTTTGATGGATCATACACACAACATGGTTCTGGAGCAGGCATCTTGTTTGTCACCCCTAAAGGAGATTGTATACCTAAATCATACAGAATAGCATTCCCATGTACCAACAACATAGCAGAGTATGAAGCTTTAATCACAGGCTTGCGCATGGCAGTACAATGGGCTATCAAACAGTTATGAGTCTTTGGTGATTCTCAGCTGGTTATCAAACAGGTCTTAGATGAATATCAAACAAAAGATGAGAAGCTTCTTCCATACAAGCTAATGGTGGACGATTTCAAGAAATATTTTGAGGATATTACCTTTGAGCAAATTCCAAGACTACAAAACAGAGCAGCAGATGCCATGGCTATGATTGGATCTCTTTTAGACATGCCATCTAACAGCCATAAATGTGAATTCTTGGTCGAACAGCTTTTGATCCCAGCATTTGAAGTTCCACAGTCTGAGCTCATATGTGAAATTGTTGGTCCCAACTCGTCGTGGTACAAGGATATATACGAGTATCTCCGTAATCAAACCTTTCCATTTCAACTATCTAACACCCAGCGTAAAACCTTTATCCGTCGAGCCTCTCGTTATACTATCTTAGGAGACACCCTTTATCGTCGGAGTCTTGATGGTATCCTTCTTAGATGTCTTGATTCTGAGGAAGCAAAAACAGCCTTATGTGAAGTACATGAAGGTGTCTGTGGTTCGCATTCCGCTGGCCCTGGCCTTGTTAAGAAACTTCTACGAGCAGGATACTATTGGCCAACTATGGAAAAAGATGCACAACAATTTGCAAGGAGATGTCTACAATGTCAGAAACATGGAGATCTAATACATGCACCAGCACATGAGCTTCAGCCTATTGTCACTCCATGGCCTTTTTCGCAATGGGGACTTGACCTCGTAGATCAAATCCATCCTACTTCATCCAACGGTCATAAGTTTATTATTACTGCCACTGAGTATTTCATGAAGTGGGTAGAAGCCATACCAATGACCTATATCACAGGTAAACAAATAGCCAAATTCATCTTACATTATATTATCTGCCGTTATGGAGTTCCTCAAGCTATTGTCACCGACAATGGTCGCCCTTTCAAGAACCAAGAGGTTAGAGATCTTTGCAACAAGTTCCATATTCAACATAGATTCTCTACGCCTTATTATCCTCAGAGCAATGGTTAAGCTGAAGCTTCTAATAAGACAATCATCAAGATCCTTAAAAAGACTGTTAATGAAGCTGGTCGAGATTGGCATCTACAACTGCATCCTACATTATGGACATATAGAATAAGCATCAGAACTCCCACTGGAGCCACACCCTATGCTCTTGTCTATGGCACTGAAGCTATTTTGCCTATTGAGGTTGAGATCCCCTCTTTGCGCATATCCTTGCAACATACTATCTCAGATGAAGAATATCGAGTATCCAGACTCCATGATCTTGAGCTATTAGATGAACGCCGCCTTACAGCATTGAACCATCTTCAAGTCTACCAAAATCAGCTACGCCGCAACTACAACAAAAAGATCAGAGCACACGGATATCAAGTTGGCGACCTTGTCCTTAAAGAAAACCAAAGGAATCAACAACATCGAGAGAAACAGGGCAAGTTTGAACCCAATTGGCTTGGTCCTTTCATTATCACAGCAGTCTATGGATCGGGTGCATATACTCTGTCAACACCTGAAGGCATTCCTTTAGATGAACCCGTCAACAGCGTTCATCTCAAGAAGTTTTATCCATGAATCTCAGCTATCCCTTAAAATAATAATAATAATAATAATAATAATAATAATAAAATTAAAAAAAAAATAATAAAAAATAATAATAATAATAAAAAAATAAAAAATAAAAAAAATAAAATAAGATAAATAATCCGTCCTCTGGTGAAAACCTGGTAAACAGGCGCCTTGGATAAGTACCATAGTGAAAACCTGGCAAACAGGCGCTATGTGTAGTGACTAGCTTCCCTCATCTGCTTGGTTCATTTGATCATATTTCCCCATTTCATCTTGTATAGTCCGTAATCACAATCCATCTCGCAATGCCACACATAGCCTTTCATCTTCATCTTTGCCAATGCTAGCTATCATATTTGAGACATTGTCGCGATACCTATATCTTTTGGCACCTTAGCATTTTGGCCACATCTTTTCCGCATTGTCGCTTCTGCATAATAAACCTCATCCCGCACTGGGGACATTTGTTGAGACTTATTTGGAAGTGGATACTGCTATCTCTAGCTCATAACACATCAAACAACTCAGCTTACAACACAACAAACCTTATCGACTTCAGCCATGGCATCTATCCAACGACAAATGTGACCTAACAATTTGCAACCAGGACCCACATCTTCGCAATCCATCCACATTCATCCAACAATCGCCACAAACATCGCTCGATCAAACATCCAACCAATTAGCGACATCAATAAGAACTACATCCAGCTCTATCGTTGACGCCTTGATCCCGTGGATACAGGGTATGTAGGCAATTTAAGATGTGAAGGAAGCACTCTGATTCAGGCTAAGACGATAGCCCTTTTCATCATTCATCATTCATCTTTCTTCTAAACATCCTTCAATCTTTCAGCTTACATTCTTCTATCTTTCATCATTTACATCATCAATAAAGCCCAGAACTACATATTCATCATGTCTCATCTTCATCGTAAATGTGCTTTGATCCCGTGGATACAGGGTATGTAGGCAGTCTAGAATACGAAGGAAGTTTCTAGTACTCAAGCACAGATGATCCACCCCATCTTCTTCATCTTCTTTCCTCATCCATCTTCTTCTCTTTGATCAGCTCAAACAGGAAGCAAACCATGTGTATATTGAAAGCTCAAGCAATTTAACCAATCAAAAGTACACCAGAAGCTATTTGTCCGCACGCCTTAAGCCAACATTTGCTATAGCAGTTTACTAACAACTTTAGCCTTCAACAGGATGTAGCTTTCCTCTTAACAAGGCGCCAGCTTGATCTATCCAAGAGCACCCAAAATTTGGCAAGAGAACGTGATGACAGTATCTTTTGTTTTATCTTTTGATTTATCTTTTGTCCCTTTCCTATGCCTAATCAAGACTGCCTTGATCTATTTATATCTTGGTATGTTGTGATGAAGTAAGAACTGGGGCATGGTCATATAGCTTTCGTATGCCGTGTTTGCGGGATGATCTTATTCTCTTCCTATGCGTATTGGTATCTTGTACGTGTTGAGATTAGCATCTTACATACCAATATCTCTAGCATCTGAGAAGCTAAACAATCTCTTATGCATTTGAGACTATTCTATGTTAAGACTAACTCCATACATATAACCAACAAGCTATCCTTATGTGTAGTGGAGATAAGCTCAAACCATTGCTTGTAGCGTCAAAGTCCAACACTAGCTGTTATTCATATCTTGTGCATGTTGGCTCAACATCTTGACCTCACGTGTTTAGACAAGATTGTAACATGCTAGTTGCACATTGGATACCTCGACACCTTGGTCTCTTATACCCTGGTGCATAACATCCATATGCTATATCAAACATAAGGACTGCATTTCTTTTTATTCTGAGCAATTACTTGAAAGCTGCCCATCATCATCCTATCTATTCATCCTATCCATCCATTCCATCATACTCAGCCAAGATCAATCATTTTCATCATCTTTTGTCCACATTCCCGCTCCTGCAAAACAAGTGTGTTAGACATACATAAGTCCATCATATATACCTTTCATTACCATCTATCTATATGCATAAACCTATCCATATCATTACCATTTACATATTCACACATTTTCCATCCATTAACATTTGCATAAACATCCATATATAATCCATAAAACATGCATAGCCATCATCATATCCACATAAGAACCATTACAACATCATATAGATCTCCAAAACCGCCATATATATATATATATACATATGTGTCAAAATACAAGTGTCTACAATACAAGCTGAGCCCTGATGGACTAAATGTACAAAATCAGCTCTAGGCCTCATCATAATACAAAATACACAAGGTAGCCCTAGTGACTACTGGCAGCTCCCTCGCCCTAACCACCACCACCACTAGGTCCTGTACCTGGTCCTCTGTCTCTCAATGGCCCCACCACTGAGGCTACTGATCGAGATCCACCTGTCCTCCGTTAACTTGAAGCCCCTGACCTGCTCCTGAAACTAGGCTGCCTTTGTTCCGCTGGCACAGCTCCATAGTACAAGCCTCTATAATACTCAGCCTCACCCTGCACTCTCCGAAGCTCTGCCTGTACCCCTGTCAACTGTGTAGCCAAGTACATCGTAACTCCATCAGTCCCCAAGGCAGCCACTGCTCTGTCTCGCTCACTGGTCATCCCCTGCAACTGCTGCACCGCCCTATCTCTCTCAGCTCGCATACTATCTCTCTCAGCTCGCAGACCATCCCTCTCTGCTCTCATAGCCTGCTCCTGTTGTATCGCAGTGTCTCACTCTAGTCTCATCATCTGCTCATGCTGTCTAGCCGCATCTCTCTCTCCAGTCACTCTAGCTAGAGCACTGTCATCCTATCCATCTCCCCCTTGTGCTCTCAACTGTAGCTGAGCCTGATAGGTCTGTGCCTGTGCTCTCGCATGCCGCAGACTAATCACTACCTGATGCCTATCCATCTCCACTCTCCTCAGCCTCATCTGCGCTCGCTGCCTCCATCTCCTCTCCTCTCTGATTCGTCTTCGCAGCTGCTGAATACCAACGTCATCACCTGCTCCAATCTGTGCCTGAGGCTGTGCTAATATAGTAGGCTGACCTGGCACCTGCTCTGGCATCTGTATCCCTAGTGCAGCTGGCACAACAGCCTGTGCTGGTGGAGCTCGTCGTCGTCTCCTCCGAACTGGTCTCTCCATCCCAATCTCTCCAATCTCCCCATCTCGTGTCAACCGAGTCAGCCTCGCTGTCGCCCAGTATACATCATACTCTGGCAATGTGCCTGGATCTGCAGGACCCTATCCCCACTGCCATGCTACTGGCTGTAATCCATCTCTCTCTGCCAAAGCTGTGTCAACCACAACCTCTGGACCCCAATCAAATACCTCTTGTCTCGTCCTCCCAAAAACATCATCACCTACTGGTATTGCCTGTGCCTCTCCGAACTATCTCAAGGCTCTCTCTGGCAAATAGCGCTCTATAATATACACGCCGCATCCAAAAATGTATCTCGCCTGTCTAGCATAGACAAGCTCTGCATCCTCCTCATCCCACTGCTCGCATCCTAGCCATGGCCTCCATACAAATCTATCCACCTCATCCAATCTCCTCTGCCAGTATACCACACCTCGGCGCTGTCGATATGTCAAAGCCCCTCTATACATCCGTGCAAATGGCTCTCCTACTGCTCTAGCCACCCATCCCTCTGGTCTCGTCACTGGAATGTGCTCGTACGCCCATACATGCAACACTGTCACTCCTGCCGACATACTGGCTCCAAACATATACGCGCAATCATGCAGGTAATGATAGAGCTGTCCCAACACACACTCTGCCCATGCATATCTCGTGCCATATGAAAACATGCCCTCCATCACTGTCCCCCATCCTACGGGAAAACCTCTGGCTCTCCTATCACCCACTAGCCATCTAATGATAGCCACCACTACCCGCTGTAACTTGTCACAGAGCTCCTCCATCCTCCCCATCGGAATCTCTGAACCCTCTGCTCCGATGTCTGGTGTCCCAAATAATCTCCTAAATGCAGCTGGACCCATCTCCGGATCATAATCCACATGATCCCCATCTATCAGAATCCTCAAAATCTGGAACACATCCTCTAAAGTGATGGTCGCCTCTCCTGTCGGTAACAAGAATGAACTGTGCTTGCTCATCCATCGCTCCACCATCGCTATCATCAGCCCTCGATGTGCTTGAACTGGCTCTAATCGGGATACATGCTCCAAGCCCAGGATCTCTAACACCAGTAGCTCCTCTGCATCTAACCATCTCACCAACCGTAAATCTCTCGGATGGGGCTCTCGCGATAACAATGGCAATAGTACATCCTGCATCATCCATTTACCCTTGTTAGTTCATTCCATTAGTCATCCATATCAAAATCTGCTTATCTATTTGCTATTTTACCCTACATCTACCATAAGCGGTCCATTTTACCACATGCGCTTCTTCCTAGCTCACTAGCGACTAGCTTTACCATCTGCGCACCTGTTTTGTCTATACGCGAGCTATTTTTACTCATGCGCTTACTGTTTAACTATAAGCGAGCTCTACTTCCCTAAGTGCTAATCTTTGCTTTATATGCGTGCTATTTGCTATATGCGGGTATCTTTTCCCTAAACGCGAGCCATAAACTATATGCGCCTAGTTCCTCACCATACGTGAGCCAAATCACCATGCGCAACACTTCTAGCCTTATACGCGCGCTTTTCACCATATGCGAGCCCTTCCTATTCAGATGCGAGCCCAACTAGTCTACGCGACGGCTATTTGCCTATATGTGTGCACTTTTTGCCTATAAGCGACTTAATTTTCTATTCACGCGCATTTTGCCTGCGTTTTTCCCGCCGACGGGATGCGACCTCTTTTTCCCTATGCGACTACCCCGCGCCTAAAAGCAAGCTGCACTACTCTAAGCGGTCTATATTCCTCCATAAGCGACCTAAAAGTGCTATTTCCTAACCTAGTCGCTTTTGGTGATGTGTGTGCATTAGTTATGCTTTTAGGCTATTAATTACACGCTTTTGGGAAAAGTTTTGAAACATACCAGTGCGCCTGCTCCCTCTGGTCGCCCATGTGTCCTCACTCGCTTCGCACGATGATCCCTACGTGGAATAACCATCCTGATAGCTCTGCAACTCTCACTCTCAGGAGCTCTAGATTTCTCTAGTTTCTGAGCACAAATGAGCACAAATGAGCCTATTTGCCATTGAAGAACCTACTTATAGCCCTTCCTCCAACCCTAATTCTTCCATGCCATAGCCTCTTTTCTGCCATCCAACCCCCATTTTCTTCGTGTCTGCCTTCTTTTTCACCTTTTCTTCTATCAAGAGCCAACCCAGCCCTTCCTGGTTAGCCTGGCTTACCTCTCGAGGGGGCATCATCTGCCAGTTACACTGGGGCATAACTTGTTTATCGAACGCATATCGTATCTTCTTTGACACAACGCTCTATCGAACATTGTATCAAAGAGGGGCAAAATGTAGACACCCAAATTTGTCCCAACTTTGTTCATGTCTAGCAACACCTTGATAAATCATTATTCATTAAGCCAATTAATTAAATAAATTTTATTTATTTAATTAATTCCACATCATTTCTCAATCATATCCTATCCCCATCCCAATTAATTAAATAAATTTTATTTATTTAATTAATTTCCACATCATATCTTATCCCATTTTATTCATTTATCCTGTTAATTAAATAAATTTAATTTATTTAATTAATATCCAACTCATATTACAACTAATTCAAATATTTTATTTGAATTAAACACTCATCTTTTATCACATTCCAACACTTGTCAAGTCAATCATGTGTTGTAAGACAACTTTCATTCATATCCTTCACATGCACAACTAATGGGACCTAAATTTAGTAACTTTCAATCCTAGCCATTCACATAGCCTCTGACTCTCCACCGTCGATTGATCTTGGCTGAGCCCTATATAAACACCCTCTCACTCCATATGAGACATCCAACAATCATATAGCACCTACATTATCATCTTGAGCATCTGAGCATTCATTTGAGCTTTTCATCATCCATCATGGCAACTTTCAGCATTGCAATTGTTCGTTGTTGAAGAAGTAGTCCACATCTCACAAACAAGGAATCACACGGTCTAGGTGATGTTATGCTTGAATTGCATTGTTCTTTGATTTCATTTAGATTAGATTCCTTGATAATGGTAGGGTTAGGGTTTCATGACTATGTCTGATCTGCTAAACCTGATTTTCACCTATCACATCTCCCACAATTGAAGCACTTGAAAGGTAACTTTCCTCTATATTTTCTGATTCCCTTTTTCAATCTTCTCATAAAGTTTGCTTCTACCTCATCAAGGCCATCATCTTGATCAGATGTTTCATCTTCTTCCTTCTTGCTAACTTTGAATGTTGCTTCCTTCTTTGGGACACCTTTGTCAAATTCTCTCATGTCAAAGGCTGTGAGAGTACCAAACATTTGATCTACTATATATTGATCAAAATCCTTAGTTTACTCAATAGTAGATACCTTATGACTATAAGATTTAGGGAGAGATATAAAAACTTTCTTCACAATCTCATCTTCTTTCACTATTCCACCAAGACCTCTGATGACATTAACTAGTTCATCCACCCAGAGCATATAACTAGCAATGTCTTCATCCTCTGGGCCATTCTTAGGGTCTCAAATTTGATTTTGAAGATTTATATCTTGGCCTACTTTACTTTACTATCTTCTTCATAAATATTTTTAAGTTTATCCCAGACATCCTGATCAGAATTGCAATTCATTACATTTAGAAGTTCTGAATCAGCTAACCCACTCATGATAGCATACTTTGCCTTGGCATTGTTGTCATGTAACTTAATCTTAGCTAGATCTGTAGGAGTAGTAGCAGGAGCAGTATAAACATCTATCAAACACCAAACCCTAGAGAGTTTAGATAGCCTTCCATCCTTAGCTTCCAAAAGGCGTAATATGTTCCATCAAACCCAGGTGCCTTGCTAGATCCATGATGTGCCATCCCAGACCTTCCTCAAGAGGTTAAGCTCCTTTAGAGGAACTTTTCTTTGATACCAATTATTGAACACACCTAATACTGAGAGGGGGTGAATTATTATTCAAATCTCAAACCCTCCAGAGCAGATTAAAAGTTAAACTCTACAACATTAGCAAAAACATAAGAGATCAACACAATGCACAACACCACATAACACTAGATATACATGGAAAACCTAAAAGGGTAAAAACCATGGTGAGAAAAGTTGCCAGGAGCTACTGTCCTAATCCATCCTCACAAAAGAATCATAGTTACGACTTTGTTTTAGGGCTGCAACCCAAGGAAGCTACTACTCCCTTAAAAATTTTAGGGTCACTCCCAAGGAAGCTACAACTCCCTACCAACTTTGTTTTAGGGCTTCAACCCCAGGAAGCAACTACTCCCTAAGCTGAGAACAAACTCAGAAAAGATTACAGCATGGTAGTTCTTCTACTGTCTGAAATTGACAATGAGGCTCACTTCTTTTGATGATTGCAATTTTTCTTTTTTAGTTCTCTTTTGATGATTTCTCTTTTGCTTTGACAACTTCTGCAACTTCTTCAAATGTCTTCTCTGTAGCTTACTAACTCACTGCTTTCATCCTTCAAGAAGTTTTACCTTTGGCTTACTGCCTCCAACAATCAGTTAGGCACACGCTTCACTTCCCCTCTGTCTCAAAAATATCTTCAAGATGAATCCAAACAGGATCTTATTACCTCTATTCTTTCTCTTTCAGTCACACATCATAATGCATTACACATCCATATTTTACTTCTTGCACTCATACTTGCAATCATACCTCATCTAGATCAACTAGGTTTACAATATATATGATATTACATTGATTACATTACAAGTCGGCCAGAGATAACAAAAATATTGCAATTACAAGTCGGCCAAAGATCAAACAACATGAAACATGTAGAGGGCAATCCCTAAAATGAACTACACTCAACAACAGGAAGACAAACATGCCTTACAGATTACAAAACATGCTTAACCTGGTCCTAAACATCCTTCATAGAATAACATATGCCTGGTTCACACAATTGAATTAAGTCGCCCTTAAGCAAGAAAACATGAATCTTGTAGCACATCAGTCATTACAACTTGGTGGTACTCAAGGAAGATTAAACATTTTTGTGCTTCTCCCAGATAAGTCAGCATGACCCATACAACATCTTCAAACACTCCTTAAACTCGTCATAGAAAAGACTTTGTGATGCACACCTTCAACATTCCTCAGGCAGCCAAGCAAAAGCATAACCTAGCAAAACCTTCATTTCAGAGCACAGCCTATTCCCAAAAGACCAAAAAACACCTTGCAGAGCAATAGGAAATATCACACAACCCTTAGGAACATTCTCCACCAGCCAATTCACCACTTCATACAGCAACGAGTTGGTGCAATCCAACAAACACTGAACCTAGCTACTGGACAATACAATCCTACACTCTGTCACTTACAACGTTCTCTACGGAGGTACAAATGGTATGAAACTTTGGAGATATCACCTTCTCAACACATTGAACTTAACTTCTAAGCCACATGATCATATCTGCAAATGCAGAGGAATGCAAAGTATTTTCCCAAATAGTCTTCCAGGCAACTTCATGCAGCAAAAACTTTCACCAATATCCGGATACTAGAGCCTCCTTGCAGAAACACATACTTCCTTGGGAACAACAGAAGAAAGCAAAAAACATACTACAGACCATTAGCAAAAACTCTCCAACATCAACATTACTTCTAATCCTCATCTTAGTGCTTCTAATTCCCATCTTAATACATCAACATGATATCATCTCAACAACCATACTCAATACTACCTTGATTGACATTAAACAAGGCATGACATCAACATGAACATCAGCAACATCATGTTAGCACACCATCAGTATACCATCACCATAAGCATCAATGATAGCCCAAACTGAGTGTTGACATCAATGACAACCACATCAGTGACAACCTTAAATAACATATGTGCAACATCAACTACCTAAAACTTGATATCAAGAGTCATGCTATCTAATTTCATACAACTTAATCCATAGTAGCAATGATATTGGTGGAAGAAATGTTAGTGCAACTACAATTCATACTTAGATTGGATGCATTGGTAGTAATGCATTGGTTGTTGATCCTCTCAAGATAATTTACCAGTGGTTAGGGATGAATTTAAGGGTGTGGCTTTTGTGGGAGCACTACATGGGTTGGAGTGGACAATCATGAGGCTCACCCATAATCTCCAAATAATCTGACAAGTCCTCAAAACTCATAATTTGGAGATTAGAACTAGGGGAGGTGGCACTATTTTGGATGAGTTGTTTATTCTTTTTATGGATTTTTATCCCTTTATATACAATGTTTGATTCTTGCACACCTAGTGGGTGGCATAATTTCTTCTAGGCATAACACAAAATATCAATCTTCACATAGCTATCTAAGATGGTTTTTTGTAAATAGTGCAATGTAATAGTGTTGTTTGGTCATGGTAGGATCTTTCCTTTGGTAATAATAAATTCATGTAATCTTTCTTCAAACTCGTATATAATACAAGTTATAGGAAATACTTTTTACATAGAATTAATATTACTATTATAACTAATTGTATGGTTGATGAATGCTTAATCACTCTATAATTTATCCACGTGCAATAGTTAATCACACACAAATAATAAAAAAATTGTTAGAATACTAATCAAAACAATAATATAATCGAACACATGTTTACAAAAAATACTAATAAAGTGAGAAACAAACATTGACTATACTTGTAGAAACTACCTATATACCTACATTAGATTCTTAAATATATCTTCACTTGATTTTAACCATAGAGATATATCTTCAATTAATTTATATTTATGGACATTCAAATCTTCTTTTAAATTCTTATGTGAGACATAAAATTAATAATTTAATCATTTAGATTAAAATAAATCTATTATGGACCACAACAATTGACACATAACTATTTCTAGCCAATGGTGTTGCCTCTTCATCTAAGCATCTTTATTTCTCTTTGGAGCTCCACAAGTCATTGATCTAGTTAGATCCAATGGTGCAAGGATCAATAAAACATGTGCCTTTGTTTTAATACTATGGGCTCTTAATAAAATAATAAATGTTCATGAAAGGTAATGCAAATCATTTGAAGTGGGCCCTAGTAATGTCAACTTAGAATTCAATAGCCAATGGTAGGGATTTTCACTTTATGTTCAAAAGTAAATAATTAAAAACCACAGTGACCATTGGTTAACCTTATAAATAGTTGTTGTGCATTGTTTTGTTAAGGCCTACTTTACTTTTCCCTTAACATATATGACCTTATATATCATTAGTAATTTTTAATCAACCATGTCACTTTCTTATGATATGCTCTATTATTGAAAAGAGGTCACACCATGCTTTCTATGTTACTCATGGGCATGGCTTAATAATTCCATGTCATTTATTGATTTGCACAATCAATATTGTCCATGCCAATTTAATCTCCCTTTGTTTTTCCTTATTCTAATGCTAAGCTAGATTATTTTCTCACATGGACCTTGTGGTTCTTCCCAACTAGAAAATTATTAGTACATTAACTTTTAGGACTTCATCTAATCCATTGGTGACTTGTGGCTAGCAAACACCATTTCACTTCAGTGCTTTGCTTGTATTGCAGGCATTCTAGCAATCACTTCTACAATTACCAAGCTCTGACTCAACCTATTTACATTCACTTCCCTGCAACCCAAAAAAACTTTAATTAAGGATTACATTTGTCATGATGAACCTCTAAATTTCTTAAATAACATCTATGAAAAATTATTAGAGAAATGATAGCTAGTTACAAGTAATCTCCTTAACATTTTAAAATTTGGATGCACTTGATAATTTAAGATCTTAGAATAATTACCAAAGAAATAATATAATCACACATGTAAACCATTTCCAATGTAGTTTCACCTTGCTACAACTCAAAAGATACTTTAATTAAGGATTGTATTCATCATGATAGGTTCGTTACATTCAAAGAGCATATTAATTACAATTAGAATGATGATTTTAATTAACAATCATGGCAATATCATCTAATATTTTCTTATAGTAATGACCAAAAAATAATATAATCACACATATAATTCTTAAATGCATACACAATGACATATTATAGTCTTAGTGGTAACTAGTTATGTGTTTATTGGTTCCCAGATATTGAAAAATGTAATTAAGGATTGAATCCACCATGAGAGATTTATATTCAAGGAGTATAGTAATTAAAATTGTAACAATGAGATTAATTAAAAACCATAGTCTATAAATAAATGGCAATAATAAAGAGTCAAGCTATGAACTACTTAGAGACATAAGAGTGCCTCAGAGAACAAATATAAATGAATAAACTCACTTACATTCACCTACCCATAGCCCACAAGACACTAGAATTTTGTCATACCACCCGGTAACATTTATTTAGGAAACTTTAGGTTTTTCACAGTGTTGAAACCTGAAGCATTTCTATAGCAATTAGTACAATAAATAGTTGTAAGGTTACTAACATTTATCATAGAAGCTAAATCTAGTAGGTAATTGAAATTGTATGTTAATTTTTTAGGAAAGTTAGGTTCGAGTATATTTATTTATGAGTACTAGAAATGTTAATTTTTTAATAAATTTCAAGTTTGTTAGTTTGACTATATTGTTTAATGATTATCTAAAATGTTGAATTATTTTATAATAGTCTTGTTAGATTATTTTTTGGTACTACATATAATATTATCTATTGCAACTAATCAAAATGAAGATTTACAATCCTTTGTAGACTTTGATATATTATGTCAAGAGTTAGTAGTTTTAGATTTTGCCAATAAGCTATACATGTATAATTGGTTAGTTGAATATGATGTAGATAACTTTGTATATGTTTTTGAGTCGTAAAATGTGTACACTAGCATTTTACACTTATTTTAGCACCTAGTTTGACCTATTTTGTTGCCTTTGTTAATCAAGACCTATTTTAACACCCTTTTGAGATTAAAATGATGAAAATATCAATCCTGATAAATAAACCTGACATAATCAACTTAGGACTGGACTAAGCTTGCTAAATTGGACACTTTTTGGAGTCTATGGGCTAAAGGTCTAGGGCATCCAAGCACTCTAGTCCCACTTGGGATTTTTAGCCCCTCTTTGTGGTGTCGACTTGGGACACTCCTTTGGTTTGTATTTGTTGGCCTAATTAAGTTTTATTTGTTGTGAGTGAACGAGAATGCATATTTAAATGTGTTTTGTGGTTCATTTTACACCTAGATGACACCTAGAGGATTAATGCAAATATTTCTCTCATATTGTGTTCTATGCTAAAGTGTTCTTCATGTTTGAAGTGTTAGCTCCTTGTGGATTCTATTGAAGTTTGCGTGAGGCCGATTATTTTCACTTCTCTATTTGGATCATTTTACATTATAGTTGGTGACATTATCAGACTTTTAGAGACAATTCTTCCATTATGCAGATTAGATTATATCTCCTGATTTTTGGTTTGACATTGATGAGACATGTGGTGATTCAATTTGATCATATTTTCATGCTATGATGATGTTAGACATGCGAGATATATTAGATGATGATTATTGATGTGATTTCAAGTTCATTATGTGGATTTATTATTTGATGATGATTATGAGACATTAGATAGAAAATGCTATTTTAATCTTAAATTATGTTGTGAATGATTAATGTTGTATGCAATGACAAGAATTTAATTTTAGTTGCTTCAGCTATGATTATCCATGATGTGAGTGACACTTGATCTAGTTGTGTTGGATTATATTCCAATGCCACATAAATCAGAGGTAGTGTTCACACATATGTTATTCTTTGTTAGGCCGATCCATTCCCAAGAGTGGTGAGGATCACGTTTGATCGGATGATGTTTTAGTACACGTTTGTTTTATTATTTTGGCCTAGTGACCCCTTTCTTAATTGATTTATATCATGTGTTGTATATTTATATTTGTTTTACACCACTTGGTATTATTTTTATTTATGGGCCATTTAAGGTGATTTTATGCCTCCCTAGGTGTACCTTAGTGTCCCAAACTTACCTTGGGTGATAACACTAGGGTCTAGGGTCAATTTTGACTAACTAAACCTTAGGGTAACTCACTTTTGGTCACTCTAAACTAGGGTTTAGTCAAAGTGACGAATTTTGAAATGGCTAAGGGTGGGGGATGAGTCATGCTTTGGGAAAGACCCATCTCCCTTCCCAAAGTTTGGGGATCCCTTCACCAAGAAGACTTAGGAGGCCTTCAAGACTCCCAAGTGTGTGGGATCTCCCTCCAAGACTCTCACACATGTGTGAGAGCACAAGTGGATAAGGTGAGGGTTTGAATGGAATTGGAGGGTGACACTTGTATATATATTTCTATTTTAAACACATCTTACTTTACTATTGGACTGAATAAACTGTATATTTATATATATATATAACTGTATTGTTTATATATATATATATTAATATATTAAACAAATTGTAATAAAGCATTTTAAACCAAAATTTATGGTTGAACCCTAAAGGAATAGGGACTATGTTTAAGTTTAATGACAAAAATTAAAAAAAATTGGCAATGGATGGCGGCAATGGATGGCGGCCATGGCCGCCACCCATCGCCCCCCTTTTTAGTGTAGTATGGGGTGTGGGGAGGAGGTTGTGCCTCCTCCCCACACCCCCATTAACCCCTTTCCCCATCCCCAACGGTGGTGGTGTGTGCAGTTCGGTCGCCGGCCATTCGCTTCCCCTTCAGCTGTGTCTTGGCTCTTTAAACCTACATTTTGTTGCCTTCTTTCTACTATAGCACTAAAATAAAATATAAACATATACGTATTGCATATATATATATATATATGATATACAATATATATATTACCTATGTGTGATTCTACCATGGCTGCCAATCCTCTCTCAAAACTTCAACTTATGAAACAAAAGAGAAAACAAAACTAAAGAGGAGAAAACAAAACTAATGAGAAAACAAAAAGAAGAGATAGGGTTTCCACAAGGAAACTAATAAAATATTATTAGGGCATCTTTTAGGGAAAACTAATATTTTAATAGATTAAGGTGAGTGGAGGATGTGAGGATTATTGTTTTGTTATTTAATTTAAATTCCTTTTTTACTTTTCCCTTGTGCACGGGAATTTATTTTCCCTCCATTTATGCCCTTGGGTCATTTTGATTTATTTGATTTTCCTTGTGCATCACTTTAGTGTTTTAATTTTTATTTTGGGGTTTGGTTTTAATTTTTTTGGAAATTTATTTTTGTGGTGAATGGGTTGATTTTATTTTAAATGGGAAGTGTGTTCCCTTTGTAATTTCTTTATTTTAATTTTCTTAGTGTGTTTTAAATGATTGCGGTGGGAAGACTTTTACTTGATTTTTTTTATTTTAATCGATTTTATTATTTTTACATGGAGAGATATTTTAATTTTTCCCCTTTATCAATTATTTTTGAGTTAGTTAATAAATATAATGGTCAAAATTATATTTATTAAAGGACTTAATTTTGAAGTTTATTTTGGACATTTAATTATTTTTTAATTTTAATATTTAGTTGAATGGTCAATTTATTTGGCCTTGGAAATTTATTTAATTTTTCCTTATGTTTAATTATTTTAATTTTTGCTTTAATTTATTTTTGAAGTTTTTCTTTAAAAAAATTTTATTTCAATTATTGAAAATGTGTTATGCTGTTGAGTTTTTCCCATATTTTAGGGTTTTATTTTTATGACATTTTTACGACTTTCATTAATCACTCCATTTTATCATGCGACCATCTTACCTTTTGATGCATTATTTTTATTCTATTTTCATTATGCATTAGAGTTAGGGCTTGATTTTGAATCAATCGAAATCATCTCTATCATCTAGGAAACTTAGGGTTTGAATTAAATCTGTTCTAACCCTAGAAGTGGTGCACATCGTGTCGCAAACCCCTTAGTTGAATTTCATCACACAAGGAGTGCGTAGGTAGATGCACTTCCCCGAATATGATTGACATGTTTATGCCTTATGTGTATTGCCATCGAGCACGTAGATGCGTGCCAGGGGGTTTCTAGGGACAAGTGGAAAAGTTTTGTTAGTTCATGTCATGACCACATGGCAAATGTGGACATGACACATGCGTTGTGTGTCGTGACCGCATGGGAAATGCCAGCATGACATTTGGTATCAAAGCCCAAGTTTGAACACTGGGCTTGTTTTGGGCACATTATTATTCCACAACTTTGATTAATTTGTAATTACCTCATTTTTGTAGGATGCCTCCCCGATGAGTTTGGCGAGCGCGATCCCGCCACACTGCATCCACCGAGGTGCACCTACCTATACTAGATATTGGGCCACAGCTATTGCAGGCACTACTCGCAGTGTTAAATAGACTACCATCGGCCGCAGTTGAGCCGCACATAGAGCCACATGATGAGCCTCGTGTTGATCTACAAGAGCAGCCACACGTGAGCCACGAGTAGAGTCACGTGTTGAGTCATGTGTGGAGCCCCACGTCGAGCCACGAGAGGCACCACGTGTGGAGCCATATGTTGAGATACCCGATACGACAGAGGAGGAGGTTGGATTGGCCTATAGGGCCCGTAGTAGGAGCCCTCCATGTCATGCTAGGCATGAGGAGGTAGTGCGAGTGAAGCAGATTGTTCATAGGCCTTATGATTATTATGCAGATGAGCCTATCAAAGGGCATAGAGACCGAGGATATCCCATCAGGGATTTGTTGAGGCTGAATCCTCCTACATTAGCCGGGACTACAGAGGGAGCTGAGGTTGAGGCTTGACTCGTCATTCTAGACAGATGCTTCACATTGCATCCTTACGAGGGTAACACGAAGGCACATGTGGCAGTCCACTTGTTGTGAGATGCAACAGCTATTTGGTGGCACACTAAGGAGTGCAAGCGCAATCTATCATTGGACACACTCACATGGGAGACTTTCATTGAGCACTTTAATGTGCGATATTTATCAGATCACTACAGATAGCATCACATAGACGAGTTTCATGACCTTCACTAGAGAGGGGTTACTGTTGCTCAGTATGAGGGTAGATTCACCAATTTGTCTCGATATGCGGAGTATCTCCATGATGAGAAACTCCTGGTTCATAAGTTTATCAAAGGGTTGAACCATAGCATAACAGGGCCTATACGCATGGCAGACCCCTAGACATTGAGTGATACTGCCAAGAAGGAATACATAGCTGAGGAGATGCATGGATGAGGGTAGAGTTCATGCCCTTAGTTTCAAGATCGTGGGCATCAGTAGCATCAACATAGTTATCGTAGACCACCATTGCCACCTCAGAGAGGAGGATTTAGTTCTGCATCCTTACCTCCTAGGCCCCCATAGCAGCAATAGCTGTAACAGCAATAGATATCTAGGCCACAGCAAAGGGCACATGGGGGCATAATCGAGGTTGGTAGCAGTAGGGCCCGCGCAGAGATCAGAGGTAGCAGGGACCACCTGCAGGACTCGCGAGGTCACAGCAGTCATACAAGGGTTCATAGGGGTCCACAGGTAGATCTGGACAATAGTAGTCGGGTAGGACTCAGACTGGACAGGTACAGGCTAGGGGCCCATGTTATCTGTGTGGTGGAGTGGGACATCTAGCTAGAGAGTGTCCACAGGGCTTTACAACAGGGGGCAACCTCGTGCAGGAGGATCAGAGCAGACGGTTAGAGATGTGGGTAGGTCCTACCATATGTTTGCAGTGGTTGATAATCGCCAGGCTAATTTTTAGGCATCAGTGATTGAGACATCAGGTATGATAGTGGGTGTCCCCATTTCTATTCCTTTTTACTTTGGTGCTATTGACTCTTTCATATCTCCATCGTTAGTTGAGCATTGTAGGCTGGTGGCCTCTAGGCAGGGTGATAGGTGGGAAGTTGAGTTGTCCTCAGTGGCCAAGATGAAAGTAGATGCCTTAGTCCATAACTGTGAGATATCTATGGGACCCTTTGCCACAGTATGTGACCTTAGAGTTATGACATTAGGATCCTACGATGTGGTTTTGGGTATGGACTGGCTTGCGGCTCATAGAGCCAAGCTAGATTGTCATCAAAAGGTGATTAGCTGCTTAGACGATCATGGTACATTAGTTGAGATAGTGGGCATTCAGAAGCCCATAGCAGTTTGTATGATATGCGCTCAGCAGCTTAAGTGTTGCATGCAGAACGGATGCCAGATGTTCGCTATTACAATGAGTGACATATCTAAGGATGAGCCTGAGGCATCTTTGGATGACCATCCCATCCTAAGAGAGTTTGCTGATGTGTTTCCAGTAGAGTTACTAGGGATGCCGCCCCGTCGTGAGGTAGACTTTCATATTGACTTAGTGCTTGGTGTCGAGCCAGTGTCTCGTACACCCTACAGGATGACCACTCACGAGCTCACAGAGCTCAAGTTACAACTTGAGGATTTGCTCGAGAAGGGGCACATCCGACTGAGTGTTTCACCTTGCTGCACTAATTGATAAGGAAATTTAGAAAGATGAAATAATTAAGATAACTGATTCACCCCCCCTCTCAGTTATCAACATCTTAGTGAAGTCAAAGGAAGGAAATGTCTTGTAGGATAGACAAATGAAAGCTAGTTGTGGCATAAGAGAATGGGACACATCAAATTTGTTAGTCTTGCCAAAGATTGCCAAGCCTACTAGCACCTTTTGTAAGGAATGTCAGATTGGGAAGTAGACAAGGACAAGGTTCAAGACCAAGGAATACTCTTGAACAAAGCCATTAGAACTGATTCATACATATTTGTGTGGTCCTACCAAAACAAGGAGTTTTTAAGGTGAAAGGTTCTTTATGTTGCTCATTGATGATTACTCTAGAATGACATGGGTTACATTTTTGAAAGATAAACAAAAGCTTTTAATAGATTCAAGATTTTCAAGTCCATGGTTGAGAATGAAATGAATGCTAGAATCAAGTGCTTAAGATCGGATATAGGTGGTGAGTTCACATCAAATGAGTTTGATGAAGAACATAGAATAAGGAGACACTTCTTTGCAGAAAGAACTCCTCAACAAAATGGAGTTGTTGAGAGGAAGAATAGGACAATGTAGGATATGGAAAGAACCATGCTTAATGATGCAAAACTCCCTAATAGGTATTGGAAGGAAGTAGTACAGACTACAATTTATATTCTCAATAGAGGACAACAAAGAGTGAACTATACTAAGACACCATATGAGTTGTGGAAAGGTAGGCCTACATATATCAAGTATTTCAAATTAGCAAACGTTACATGAGAAGGGATGAAGACAACTTAGGAAAATTTGATTCAAGATCAAATGAAGGAATCTTCCTTGGCTATTCAACTAGAAGCAAAGCATATAAGTGTTTTAACAAGAGGCTACAAAAGGTTGTTGAAAGTGAAAATGTGAGAGTTGATGAAGTACATTCATCCACATATGATCAAGAAGACTGCTGCTCAGAGGAATCTACCTACATAGAAGAAGATGAAGTTGAAGAGGAAAAATCACAAAAGGATGCTACTAAGACACCTACAAAGTATGTCCAAAAAAATCACTCAGAGGATTAGATTATTGGTAATAAGAATAATGGAGTTGTAACTAGGAGAAAGTTGAGAGAACATGTAAACTTCTCTTTTCTATCCAAAGTAGAGCCAAAGAATTTCTCTGAAGCTAGCAAAGCTGAGAGTTGGATTCATTTCATGCAAAAAGAACTAAATCAGATTGCTAAAAATGAGACATGGGAAATTGTTCCAAGGCCAAAGGGTAAGATTGTGATTGGCACTAAGTGGGTATTCAGAAATAAGTTGAATGAAGATGGAGAAGTGGTTAGAAACAAAGAAAGGTTAGTCTACAAGGGCTAGTCACAAGTGGCAGGCATTGATTTTGAGGAGACATTTGCCCCTATCGAAAGAGTGGAAGAAATCAGTATGTTTCTTGCATTTGTAGTTTACAAAGACTTCAAGGTGTATCAAATGGATGTCAAATCTTCTTTCTTGAATTGGTGATCTAGAAGAAGTTTACATAGAGCAAATTGAAGGATTTCAGCTATCAGAAGATTAGAATTTGGTATGCAGACTTAGAAAAGCTTTATATGGTCTCAAATAAGCCCCTAGGGCATGGTATGCAATGTTGGACAAGTACTTACACCAATAAGGCTTCAAGAAAGGTATTGTAGATAGTAATCTCTACATCAAGGTAGAAGGTGAGCACATACTGATAGTGGTAGCATATGTTGATGATATTATCTTTGGTGGTGATGATGGTATGTGCAAGAAGTTTGCAAAAGAGATGCAGAAGGGGTTTGAGATGTCTATGATAGGTGAACTTTCATTCTTTCTTGGACTTCAAATTGTTCAATCAGATAAGGGTATCTTTATTTCACAAGCTAAGTATGTCAAGGAGATGTTGAAAAAGTACGGTATAGATGACTATAAACTAGTAAGTAAACATATGGTAACAGGTTGTCATCTTAGAAAGGATGATGAGTCACTTCAAGTTGATTAGACTCTTTATAGGTTCATGATAGGAAGCTTATTATACTTGACTGCATCAAGGCTGGATATTATGCAAGCAGTTTGTATGGTGGCTAGGTTTCAAGATGATCTAAAAGAGACACATGTGAAGGTTGTTAAAAGGATTTTTAAATACTTGAAGAGTACATTAGACTATGGATTGTAGTATAAGAAGGGAAAGGTCTTCCCTCTGACTGCATATACAGATGTAGTTTGGGCTGGCAGTATTGGTGATATAGGAGAAACACAAGTGGTGGAGCTTTCTTTCTAAGTCATAGATTGGTTTCATGGTTAAGCAAGAAAGAAGATTCAATCTCTCTATCAGTAGTAGAAGCAGAACACATATCCGCAATATCTTTTTATACTCAAGTGTTGTGGATGAAGCAGACATTGAAGGAAATTAAGGTAACTTATGATAAGCCCATTCCTATTTTGTGTGATAATACAAGTGAATCAGCATATCAAAGAATCTTGTGATGCATTCTAGAACCAAGTATATATCTATCAAGTATCACTTCTTTAGAGAAAAGGTTGTAGATCGGAGGTAAAGTTGGAATATGTCACTAGAAAAGATCAAATTGCAGACATTTTCACAAAGCCACTTCCTAAGGATACTTTTGAATATCTTAGGAAAAAGTTAGGAGTTATTACTTCTTCTTCTCCCAAGTAGAAGTGCAGCTGGAACATTTGTCCAAGGGAGAGCAACTCAAGGCATATTATTCATCCCTGGTTGGATAGTGGCTACCTCTCAAGGGGAACAGGTAGATAGAAGACAATATAGATAATCAAGTTTGGAGTAGACAGGGGGGAGACATTCCTTTTAGCTTGAGCATACAGATAATGCATTGCCCTTTACCATTGATGTCAAAGGAGGAGATATATAGTAAAGAGGAGAGATATTGTAAGGGGGAGCAATGCAAAAGAAGAGAATTATCTTTTTGTTACCATCAATGACAAAAAAGGAGATTTTTGGAAAAGTTGTCATTGATGTCAAGGAGATTGTAGGATATGTTGTCATTCATGTCAAGCTGAAGTGTTCATGTCAAGATGAACTGATAAATTGTTTGAGAGAGTTTGTTGCAAGTGTATGCACTATGGCATAATGTTAATGTCATCACTTAGTGCATAAGAAACATAAGAGAAATGATTCCTACTGTAATCAACTATTTTTGAATGATTGTTGTGTTTACAGAACTTTGACAGTGTTTGTGGTGGAAATTTGAGGTGTGTTTCTTTGAAGCTGTGTTATGTTTGTTGACAATTTTTGTACCAGATTCTACCACATTTAGGTGTATGGTCTTGTGGTTTGGAAGATAGAATTAGTTGTCCATTATGTTGGTTTGTTCCAAGTTTTAGATGATTTGAGTTATCGCAAAGGTATTTGGAAGTATTAATGTGAAGACAGTGTCACTATGTCACAAGATCAAGTGTATGTATGTTTGAGAGCTTGCACTAGTATCCTAGATGTGTGTGCCAGCATGGGAGTTTGTGAGAAGGTAATTTGGGACCAGGAGTTTTTCTGGTATGAATTGCATGATAATATCTCATCCCTACATTACTTCATAAAGTTTTGTTGAGCCAACATGTATAAGCAAGGCTGACTACATGTTTCATGTTGCATAGAGTTTTGCACCATAATGTAGCCGACATAGATGATTTAAAAGAGTTGTGAACAATATATATGCATAATCTAAAGTTATTTTGTGTAAGGATGTAGAACATATTAATTATGTGAGAAATTTTGTAAGTTGTGTGTGAAGAGCATGAATGAAGACGAATCAGAGTTCACATAGTTTATGTTAGTATAAGTATATTATGAAGAAGATGAGTGTTAAGCAGTATGTGGTGATGTATTTTTGAATATGTGTGGAAGTTAATGTTTTAGAATATGAGTTGGTGCTAAGTGGCAGGGTTGATGCCCTATTTTGGAATGAACTTGATCCTATTTCAATCAGTTGAAGTTGGTGCTTCATACCTAGGTTAGTGCTCAGTATGGACTAATCTGGATCCGGTTGTCTACTACTTGAAGTTGGTGCTTCATATTCTGAGTTGGTTCTCAGGGACAAAGTTGGTGCTCAGTTTGATAAGGGGATTGGAGTCTCCTATAGGTTGGTGCCTACAAATCTATAAAAGGATTGGTGTCCTTCTCAGGTTGAAATTCATGTGGGTTGGTGCCTACAAAATATTATAATTCATTGATTCATCTTGTGAGGCTAGATTTGGGAAGTAGACCCAAGTAACTTTTCTCACCGTGGTTTATCCCTTCTTGGTTTCCATGTAAATCTTGTGTTCTCTTGTGTGGATGTATGGATATGTTTATGTTTGCATAGTTCTTACATAATTTGATTGATGCAGTAAAGATCTTGATGTTATAGTAGAGTTGAAGTAAAAATTCGTATATACTGATTCACCCCCCTCTCACTATATATGTGTGTTCTAACAAGGTGGTGATGATCCTATCTTTGGTTTTGTCTCATGGCAATGTTTGTAGGAGTTCGGACAACACTGAGAGGGGGGGTGAATCAGTGTTGTATTAATTTTCAAACATTTTACATTATTTTGCAAGCTTTCTCTTACAGAACAGATGGAAAGGAATACATTAATGATTTGTTGAGTTTATATGCACAAGACTTGATCAAACCAATAATATGCACACACATAGAAGAAATCAAGACACAACCTTTTTACCGAGTGGAAAACCCTCAGGGGTAGAAAAACCACTCATGAAGTGCCTCACTGGCTTAACTGAAAAACATGCCTCACTGGCAATACAAATTGTCTCACTGACAAATATTAAGGTCACACTGACCTATGAGCCTCACTGGCTAACACAATGCTTATTAACAAAACATCAATCTTTGTGTGCAAGACATGATTGTTGTTCAATCAGATTTGCACCATTGTATACAACCTTATACCTCCTATTTGATTTTCAAATCAAGACCATTTTCTTTTACTGCAAACAAGCTCCATATACAAATCTCTATAAACAATTTTCTCTACAAATTATCTCTATCAATTTTTTATCAATCACTGCAATGATTCAATATTTCTTCTACTTTGCAAATTTGTCATTTGTATCATCAAATCATTAATTTGTATAACCTTGACACACATTGTATTCAATCTCTCATCATCTGTGTTTTTCATCTATGTCTTCTTCATAAACCCACACACATGTCAATGTACCTGAAAAACCATTTTATATAGATTGAATAACCTTTCACCTGCACAGAAAAATCTTTTCATATTCCTTGATATTCTTGCATTTTTAAATCTGACCTCTTCAAATCCATCTTCAAACTTTGCAAGATCCTTCATATTCCTGCAAAAGACTTTAAGTAATAATATTAAATTTCCATTTTGTTAAAAAAAACTTTTATATTGCATATCCTTTGTCTCTTCAAAAATTTGAGATCTGAAAAACTTTTCAAATCCTTAATATCAAACTCTTGGTCTTCTCTGTAAATAATTAAAAAAAAAACATTTTGCCCTTGAAAAAAATATCATGGAATGTCTTTCATATTTTGAGAGCTGTAATCTTTTATCTGCAACAAATCTTTCTTATTCATCTGCAAGAAAAAATAAAAAAAACTTTCCAAGAAAATCTCTTAAGACTTCTCAAGTATTTAGAAATAAAAAATATATCTCTCCTTTTCTTTTAAAAACTTCCTTTTTAAATCCTTCACACTGCACGAGAGAGGGAGGCCTACTGATATTTAAAATAGAAAAAAAAACTTCATAGTAATCCCTTAAAGATCTCAAGAAGATTTGCCTTATTTTTAGGGCCAAAATTAGTCTTAAACTGATGTCTTTGATTGATGACTCTTAAAAGCACGTCAAATTCACAGCGGGGAATCAAAGGCAAAAGTTTAAAATGCATCCATTGATTTTAACCTCCGCGCGCAAGCCAAGTTTAAAGAAAACCCTTGATTTCTTTTTGGCGCCCATCGCGCTCAAAGATGAGACCGGGAATGGCGGTGAATAGTGTGAAAGGGGCCGGTCCCCAAACGATTTAAAACCCTCCATCAAGTCACCTAAGTGACTATGACCTACGATAACAGGTCAGTGTTTAAAAATAACAAAAAGTGTATTACACAAGATGACGGGCAAAAAGGCACAAAAGATTGTGCTATGTAAATAACACATTAACCAAAAACTGCAACTATAATATATGAACCTTTTTATTTCTTCCAACAAAATATTCCTCCTATAATGGCATATAGGTTTCACTTCTGCAAAAATAAAGTTATATCCCCTCTGAAGCTGCGATGATGATAGAAGAATAAACACTGATTGCATGAAGACCAACTTACAATTGCAACTGAGTTCATGTAACATGGAGCTATAGATAACAAGCATCATGTAAACATGTCTTGAGTACAACCTGTGATCTTAATGATCAATGGCATCAATACTCTTATGATCAATACTTCATTAAACCAACTTCATATCTTTGTGAACTATCTCCTCCTGATGTCCATCAATACTTCATTACACTATCACATAATGTGAAATTAGTCATGACATGTAAAGTACTAATCAACCTGTCAAGAAATTCACCAATACTGACACTGAAACTTTTGACATTACCTGACTTGTTCTTACACATGATACTAAGACATCCTGTCAACACCAACACATTGCCACAAAGATCATACCTTCAATCAAACTTTGAATATCCATATCAACATCAATGAACTCCCTTATCAACAAATGTTATCATTTCTGCCCTGTGGACCTTCAAAGTTGAACTTTGTACTCCTGATGATGCAAGATCGAACCTGTGAAGTATAAAACCATTCTTTGCATCTGCAAGACACATATGATGTGATCATCACAAGACATTAAGGATTTCAAACAAACCAACATTATGCAAATGAAGCACTTCTTGAGAGTGAGTTGATTTACTGATGTTCTTGTTCAAACTTCATGGAGATAAGTATGTATTACTTAAATGAATCAAGACCAAGACACCCTGAGATTGAGATCAATATATATAATGTAAGCATCTCTGTTCAACACTTCAATTAGCATACCACATCATATTCAACCTGACAACAATATCAACCTTAACATGCTTGGAGATATACTGATTGAGACCACATCTCCTGCAAGACCTTTTTGACATCAATGACAATCTGACACCATCAATGTTGGTGTTTAATGTGCAAAGTGTTTTGTAGTGCTTTTGTCACGTTTTGTTTTGTAGTTATTTTTTTTTGTTTTTGGAGCACATTTTTATCTTCTCATTTCTTAGGAACCATTCCCTTTGGGAGGCTCTCATGTTTCTAAATTGTTGCCTATGATCCCTTGAACATTTTCTTTGAACTGTTTCCTAATAGCTCACAATTCAAGGAAGTTATGCCTTGTTGAGTGAAGAAACTAAATTTTATTTCCCTTAACTTTGAGTTCCTTCTCTCCTTTATTTTACAATTCAGGCTCACAGTTTGAAATACAATGCAGGATGATTTTTCTAGTGTAAAGGTATAGGTTAAAATCAAACCCTAAAACCCAAGAGTGCAGTAACACTAGATTTTGGAAGTTTGATGCACATTGCATGTTGCAAGTTAGCATTTTTCTAGATTACAAGGTCATGGTTAGTCCAGAGTTCAGAGTTCCATTTCATGTTGTAAGTTACTTCCAGTCTCTAAATTCCAAGTTGTGTAAGGATTCAAGATTTAGATTTGATTGACACTTTCCAAGTTGCAGTTGCAAGTGAGACTATGAAGCCTAAACCTTTGATGTTGTCTTGTTCCAAACTCTTGCTAGAATTTCAAGCATATTCCAAATTTCTTTCTAGACCCAAAGTCAAGTGTATGTTGCAATTGATTCCTAAAGTTTGAAGTTGTTTGAAGGTCAGGGTTCAAAGAGTCTTCACTCTTTATAGGATTGATAATTATAAAGGTTCCATGAAGCTTGACCCTGAGCCAGTGTGCAGGTTGCATGTTGGAACTTGGGTTTGAAACCTAATAGTGTGCAAGTTTTCCTTGAAGTTTAAACTTGGGCATTCTTGTATTTTTTTCTTATCATAGCTCTAAGATATCTGAGCGGTGATCTAGCAAAGATTTTTTAAGGGTTTTTTAGTGATCTTTGAAATACTAACTCTCCTCCATGTCTCATTTTGCATTCTAACTATGGTGTTTGTTCCATGGTGCTTTTAATTTTTCCACTGGTATCAACTTTTATTATGCATTCTGTGAATGACAAGTGTCTCATTACAGGTTGGTATGACACATTGGGCACATAGGTACATAGTGCGACTTTCTTAATGCCACTTTTGTATCATGAAAAAATTATCCATCTAGTTGTTATCCATTAACATCTTGGGTGAAAGCCTAGGGCATTACATCTTCTGTCCCATACCTATCATCATAATCACATCTTCATTCCTATATCTTTCCAAAGAATACACACCCAAATAACTTTATATGTAAAGTAATTCATTCAAAGCATTATATTTTGTTATCAAATGCTTCATCCTTAGCTCCTTGTCAATCCTAATTTCATTTGGTTGACCTCTCAAAGGTAGCCACATATGAGAAAAATCTATATTGAAATATCTATTTAATGACTTAGACCAATCCATACTTAACAATATGACATACCCTTTGGCTATGTCTACTACTTGTATGTTAATTAACTATTGAACACGAGGATATGAAGCTAAATGCATATGAACATTATTGAGATCTCCAAGCACATTAAATTTAGTCTTGTTCAACTGGGTAACATTTATAGTAGTTTTGGTTGGTTGAAGACCTAATTTTTGACAAAGACTAAGAGGCATAAGATTCCTAGAAGTCATAGAACCTACAAGATAATAGTGAAGAATCTTACTAAAAATTCAAATCATCAATAGAAAGGGTGTTGAATACACTCTCTCCTTGAAGACAACCACATGTGCATTCATTAGTCTAAGTTATTCCTTTTCCTTACGCTTTGTATCAAAAGAAACCTAGACCTTTCCTCTTGTGAAAGAATTCTTTAGGTTTTCAAATGACAACCATAAATTCTCCTTTTATCCAGACATTTGTAGAAAATCCAAAATACTGATATTAGCCTTCTACTTCTTGAGATCTTTAGCAATGTCATCACTTCATTTAGAAGGTTCTGTTGTCTTTTCAATTAATATGGTTGATTCACCCTTCTTTGCTCCCTTGGTTGGGACTAAATTATTGCTTGCATCAATATCAAGAGGTGTTTGTGAGTTGCTAGGAGGAGTTGAAGTTGTGAATGGACCTTTGGCCTTACTCCTCAACAAGTGATTATTAGGGTTATTCCTCTAATATTGTTGGTAATCTTATACTTCATCTATAACATCCTCTTGTTCATTTTCCTCTTGAAACAAAAAACCATATGTTTCTAGCAGTATTGGTGTACCAAAATTGCTTGGAATTGTATCCTCTTGTGTTGGAATTATCCATAAATTATCAACTTCCTCTTGAAAAATATTGGATATTAATCTAAATTCTAGACAGTTCACCTCAAAATGAGCTACTATCTTATGTAATCTACACCAAGAACTCAAGGCTAAATCAAACAAATTCAAAGATGTCCCTACCCCTATAGGATTGTGATTTTCTTTGTCTATTGGAGTTGAGACACCACTATTGGTAGCCCTAGTGTTCCACTATCAATTTGGTCTTTAAAAATATACAGCTGATTTTGTGGAATCACTATATTTTGAGTCTGGTGAACTTGTCTTTGCAATTGCATGAAATCATTAGACAATTTATTCACCATATTTTTATGATGCTCCAATTCTAAATTGAGATTATCCAACTACTTCTAAGGATTTTGTTCCACTACAATACCCAATGGAAGAGTTGTAATTTGCTAATTTGGCATCAAATTCCTAGCTCCTAGTTTACCAGAGAATGGTAGAAAAACTAGTTGATTTCCTAGTTGAGGAGAAGTATTGTAAGTATTAGCTCCATGCTAGTTTGGTCATACAATCATAGGAGTTGGGAATACCTAGTTAAAAGTTGGTAGAGTATACATTTGATTCTATATAGGGTATGGAGAACCAGGGATCCCATTTAATAGAAAGGTATTATTATTTAAAGCATATTGAATATAACCCATTTGATTAGGCATTGTAGGGTATCCCAAAGAAGGAAAAGAACCAATAGTCCCAAACCTTATAGGAAATTATTCTTGTTGCACCTTAATATCCTCTACATATAATGCTGATAAAGTAGTTATGGCTAGATCGTTTCTTCTCATAAATGTTATAGTTATTGAATCAATTACCTTTAAATAAAGAAAGAATGCTTTTGGATTTCACTGTGTGTATTTCTTTGTTTCAATGTTTCGGATCACACTCAATGATCCATCATCAGGAAAAGGATACTAATGAATAGGATTGCAAATTTGTCTTATAAAAAGGATGAGAGGAGGGATTAGGGTTAAGGAGTTTGAAGGATTAGGGGGGTTAATATCATACATATTAATTTAATATTATATTATGTTATACTTACTAGTTTTTTTCTTATTTATTTAATACTATATGTTTGTGGCTTTCTTTTATTATGGGCATTTATATTATATTCCTTATGATACATATTAACTATTATGTGATATATATTATTTTTCATAATAATATAGATTGACCATATTATGTTTTATATTATATATTGGATCAACTATTACTACATATTATATTATAATACAATACATTTTATTATTTCCTATTTTTGGTTTTTATGTTTTCCATTTTTAATTTATATGTTTTTTTCCTTCAACCTCCTCAACCCTAATCCCCCCTCTCAACCTTTTTATAAGATAACTCTACAATCCTATTCATTAGTATCCTTTTCTTGATGATGGATCACTGAGTGTGATCTGAAACATTGAAACAAAGAAATACACATAGTGAAATCCAAAAGCATTCTTTCTTTATTCTATGGACTCTAGAAATCTCTTGCCTACCTTTAAATAAGTCTATATTCTAGCAACTTCATCTTGTTTGTAGGGAGCCTTAAGAATGATATATAATTTATGGAATCTCATATTGAATGAAATCATAGGATCTATATCTTCTCTTCTAGTCATGGAAAATTAAAGATAGAAAATAGCTAGATCAATTGGAATAAAAAATCTACTAAGGAACATAGCCTTAAGTTGTGCCTAGACTGTGATAGAATTTACTAGCAATTTGAGATACAAATTATAAGCTTTAGGACCTAATGTAAAAGGAGATTTCTAATAAACAAGATCCTCATACTAAGGATTTTTCTTATTAGTGGCATCCTTAAAAGCCTAAATATGTTCTTCAGTTGTTCTTCCATCTCCAAATACAAACCTAGGGCAAATGTCTTCAGGGTTCTGGGGAAAATCATGAAAAGGGGGATGCAAAGATAGAGGAAAACTCCCTTGTCCAAAACACTCAATTAGCAATTTTAATGAATTAGAGGAGGAAATAATAGAAAATTCTATCTAAGGTGATGAACCTATGGTTTTATCCACCTCAAGTTTGGTACTTCCTTTATTTGTTCTTACTCTTCTATACCATGGAAGATATAGTGACTCAATGATCATGTTAGCTAACTTAGATTTGGTAATAATATTTCTTCTTTCTAACTTGATCCACCTTAGATATGTAACCTTTCGATAGTCTTCTCTAATAAACTAACTAATATCCCACTTCAGGCCCTCCTTCTAGTGCCACTTCTATTGATTGAGGATTTGATAATCCTTACCAATAGGCAGGTAAAGTTACAAGATCACCCTATGTCTCCTGAAAAGTAGTCAATTCTTGAAAGAAATCAAACCACTCCAAGGTCTATCTCATAAAGTCATAATAGTGCAAGATAACTCAGTGATCTATGTAGTTGTCCCCCTTTTTTATCAACCTTAGGTGAGATATCAATTGTGTATCACAATTGACCTTAGATCAAAAATCTAGTAGTCCAAAATATAGATTTATCCCACTAAAATTATAGATCTACAAAATTCAAGCATTAAAATGGTAGATCTAAAAATAAAAACACTTGTTTTTTTCTAGCTATATGATTTGCAATTAATTCATTCACTCCAAAATTTATATTTTTTATGTTTATATTTTTCTTTAATTTTAAAGCTTGATCAAAATATGACAATTTAAGAGTTAAAGTGTTATATAAAATAAAATAATTTTTTTTTATAACACCATCACTCAATCAGTTCAAAAAGAAGAAAAAAATAAACTAGCCTTGCTCGGTTAGTATTTCACACAACCATGAACAATAAGTAGTGCAATCATCTAAGGATTCATTTGAAAAATGAAAGGAAAAAATATAAAACTACTATATTGCACACAAAAATTTCACACATCACCTCTCAAGATTAAACACTTGCAAATGATATTTAATGCAATATTCCTTAGATTTCCATCCTTCTCATTGAATTTTAAAAGTGTTTTACAAAATAACCTAGTTTAGAACTTGTAGCAAATAATATTGGATACTTATATTCTATCCTTATTTAGCTTCCTCTCATCCAAAATTCCAACCCTTCACAATGTTTTTAAAACTTACATTTATACCCAATTTGGGCACCCAAAACTAAAATATACTAGACACTAGTTAGACTGTATTCTAAATTAATCCATGACCCAAAAATTAAGTTACAAGTTCATGCCTTTATTTTGTTCTGTTTAATAGAAAGAGTGATTCTAACTAAACTATCTTGAATCAAAACAAATTTCTATTTCACATTAGGACACTATCCATGGAAGGTGTTTGTCTTACTACTATCCAATCAAGAAGAATAAGACTATCTGAGCGATGTCGTTTTGTTGAAATAAAAATTGAATGATTAGATGTTATTAACCAAAAAAAATAAAACTAAAGAAAATAGAGGAAATGCAGAGATGGAAATAGTAATTCATAGAAATAGATACATAAATGAAAACTACAGATTATAAAGAAACTGGCACTAAGTAGGCAACATCATTGCCTAGGATGACAATGCATAGTGTGGATGTATGTGCTTAGCATTGTGGTTTGTATGGAGTCAAAAGTTAGAAACCTTGATATGTGTGGTTTTGTAAGGATTTTGATGAATTCCTATTGATGAGAAACATGATTATCAGTGCATAGAAATTGATAGATAAATCAAATAAATAAGAATGATATGAGAATAATGAAATAATGAGAGTGACAAGGAAGGGAAAAGAGAGTGCAAACACTCATGCGTTCGAAGTCTTTTCTTGTGCAACCTGCAATCACAAATAGGAGGAAAGAGTTGGGCTGTATAGAGGTTTGCCTCAGTCAAACCCCATTTTTTGTGTTTCCACCTCAACAATAGTTAAATATTGATATGTTGATAAAAGAGTGTGTTCTGAATTCTAAGTGTATCTAGAATTCTGGCGACCAATGGAAAAATGATAATGTAATATTGATAAATGAATAAATAGAGAGATCAAAAGTAAATACTAATCTAATTGATTTAACAAAAGAGTTGAGAAAGAGATTACAAGGATCTCGTTGGAAGACTATCACGTAGGAGAACAAAATGAGCTTTGTTCCAAAGGATGGTACTCACGAACGAGAGCCTCTTAGATAGCACAAAGCACACACATAAATCACATCAATTAATTGTTCTCAGTGATGTACAATGAAAAAGGAGCATGCAATAAATGATACAAGCAAGATGATAGTTCAGTAGTCATTTTAGTAGAGCTTCGCTATGGAAAAGAATCGATGGAAAATTGAGTAGAGGTTCTCTATGAAAATATTTTGATCTATTTGAATGGATAAGAGACAAGGTTTTATAGAAGAGGTGAGGGATCAAAAAGATAAGAAATGAGTCTTTTAGGCATGGATAAACATTAGAAAAAGATCAGAGTGCCACATAAGTAAAAGCATACCTTATAAAAATAGTCGACGAACTGAAAGATGCTATCAGGATGCCATTGTGTGGTGTAGATGTCCATGCTTAGCACTTTGGTCCATGAAAATTTAGTTTCTAAAAGGTCTAGATTACTCAGGGAACTACCAAGGCTAAGGCACTTTTACAATTTTTAGTTAGGGTAGGCAGAAAGGGTTGAAGCAATGATTGGAAAGCATACTAAGGGAGTGAGCACTAAAGTAAGTACCAAATAGAGCATGAAATTGTGAGTGAGCATAATTTATGATGCTACATTTAGCCCCCACTTTAGCGAGCATATGGCTTTATGGACATATGCAAGCTAAAGTATACAACATGAGAAGAAAAAAGGAGAGAACCTTTTCTACCTATGGGCACTATAGAAGATGTAGAATATCGCTAAGTAAGAGATTTAAAGCCCCCAACTTAGTATCCTACAAAAGCACGACACACACACACACATATATAAGGAGGATTAGACCAAATATTATTTGTTGAAACCATTCTGGTTAATAGATAATATGGTCTAATGCATATTAATCTAATGCAAACACACTGAGAAGAAATAATAGAAGGGTATGGTTCTAGAGATAGAAATTTTGTTGTTTTCTAGGAACCATACTGAAAAGCTTCCATAGGTCACTAGAGCTAGCAAAGTCTATTGTTTGCTAGGTGACTTATGGGAAGGTTGCTAGCAAATGGAGCATCACAGACTAGCATTACTTTTCTAGGTGAGCTACATGTCAAACAATATCAGAGATTAGATGAGTAGCAAAATCTATTGTTTGCTAGGTAATTCTGATAAAGGTGGTTAGTCTAAACAAGTGCATCTTCTTAGGACCACAAATGCTATGAAAAGTGTTGTAGAGAGTGTACCATCGATCATGTGGTATGTGACTAAGTGTGAGAGATAGAAAATGTATGCAACCACTATAAAATAATTACTTACACCATAGAGGAGCAATTGATTTTAAGGTAAAAGAAGGAAAAAGGCACGAGAGCTTTCAGGAAGCATATGCCTAGAGGATATGTTTTAGAGCGCTATGTTGTGAAGGGGTTTCCCCAAGTAGGACAACCAAGCTAATGCTACAAGCATGATACACAATGGCTTGTGTAAGCATGGCATGACGTTGAGAAATGCAACAAGGTGTCACATAAAACAAGAAACATCAAAAACAAACACAAAGGGATCTACATTCTTTGGAGTTAGTACAATATATAACATGATCTGTGTCAGACAATTTTTGTAATTAATTTTGACAATTATTATAATTGGTTTTTGTAATTTTCATCATCCTCCTCAACACGTAGAACTAGGAATATAGAGGAAAATGTCACAAAAAGAAAAATAAAATTTTTGGGTTAATATGGAAGGATGCTAAATCATCCAAAACTTTGCATCATCCCTAAAATGTGGAAAATTTCAAGTACAACATAGAGAAGAATGTAGAAACATATAGAAGAATGTCATGACCTTCTTGTTCTCCTTGTATCCATGTGCCTATAAAGGCATCGAGGGTCCTCCAAAGAGAGATAACAAACAATCAATCATGCCATACTTAGATACAGGGATTACAAAACACATAAGAAAAACACAATAAAAAATAAATGACATGAAGGGATTGCGCTCAAGGATCAGGCTCAAGAAGATCATCCGCTTCCCAATCTTGCTCATCATACCAATAGTTGAGGGTGAAGATTGAGGATAAAGATTGTATCTCTTCCAAGGACTCAAATACATCTTCCTTGGGGGAAGGTTGATCTGGGTCACTATCAAAATAGATGAAAATTGGTGGTCGTCCAATGCTAATAGAAGGATTGTGAGCATTAGTGGCCACTGGTAGAGCAGAGGTGTCCACAACCTGAATAGATGAAGCTAGGGGACTTGGTGATAGTGAGGTGGCATGCACTTGGGTTTGTAAAAGGGTTGGGTAGGATAATGCTCATGCTTGTGTTTAGGCAGGGGTGGTGGAATGTCAATGTCTATGGTAGTGGGATGCAGGACATCAGGGAATAACTAGTGTTGAGTATGCTACAATGGGAGTGGCTCTGACATAGTGGTAATAGGTGCAATGTTGATGTTTGGTTGAGTTGATGGAGAGGAAGGAGTGGGTGATGGAAGAGGATCGAGCTAAGGAGAAGGTGTAGAAATCTTAGGCGTTGGGGCCAAGTCTAGGATGGTTGCATGAGAGAGGGAAGGGGTTCCTCCCTAGTGGCATGTTCATGAGATGAAACATGATAGTGACACTTGCAATCTCTACCAAGTTGGTTATGCCTAGAGTGGCTTAGAGCATCCAAAAGAGGAACTAGGGAGTCTCCCAACATGGGCTCTTTTTCTTCCTCACTCTTGGAGCATGTAGAGGAATAGAAGGAGCCACTAAAGGTTGGGGTACTGTCAGAGGAGGGTCTCTCAATATGGGTTGCCTTCCTCTAGCTGTCAAAGTGGATGGAGGAATAGAGACTGCCACTGAAGATTGAGGGACCAAAGGGGAAGGGTCCTGCACCATGGGTTGCTTTCCTCTAGACTCCGATGAGGTAGGAGCAATAGGAGAAACCACTGAAGGTCAGGAAGGCTTGGATTGTATGGATCATGTGCTTCTAGGTCTTGGTTAAGATGTTGGAGATGGGACCTCTGCATAAATACCAAGTGCGTGGGGTTAGGGGAGGTTGATCTATTCTAGTTGTCTTCCCTTCTCTACCTATGGGGCAAGAGGAGGACATAAATAGTCGTAGAAGATCAAGGGACCTCAAGGATAACAATCAATTGGGTTGATGAGGAGACATTGACAAACAACTGAGAAATGTGATTATCTTTGAATTTCAGATATGATAAAAATATGAAATCATTGCGAGGTCGCAATGGCTTAGTTGCTATCAGCTAGAATTAATCCAAAGAGAAATTTTCTCTAAATGCGAGAGGTTTGAACCCGCTATGGTAAATAGTGTGCACATGTCTGTCCTAGGGAAACTTTGGACACTTGTGGATTACTGAGGGGACCACTCTCATGTCCAAGAGAGTCATGAATGGCCCAACTTTTATATGTAATTAGTCAGAAGTGGGGATGATGGATAATGGAACATCTAGGGGTTTTGGTCCTACCCAGATAGGAAGGGTGATCAAACCCAAGGTACAATGAGAGGATCTATCATGCGCCCATATCAAGACTTCTGATTTCTCGTAGATGTCTTGATATAATTCATGTACATAGATAAATTCCTTTGTGACTATATTTACCATACACAATGGGTCAATTAGTACACCCTTGGTGGGATTTTCATTGACAAGTGCATAAATGTACAAAGGTCCATTGTATATGTGCATGGGTGCATCAATGGGAGTGAAGGAGATGATTGGCTCAAGAACGGATCATGCTTGACTAGGGCGAGGGTGATGGTCCACTATGTTATTCATCTTGGCTAGAGACGTGGTAGGGTCATTAGCATGCACGATAGTAGCCACAAGATCAGAGGGAAGCTCAATTAGGTTTGTGGAATTGTGAGGTACTGGGTTTGTGTAGATTTGAATGTTTTGGTTGGGTGGAGCAATATATTTATTCACTTTGTCATTCATGTTGGAGAACTGGATGATGTTCTAATTAATGAGGTCTTGCACTTGGTTCTTAATATGCATGCATCTTTCAGTATCATGTCCTAGTACTCTATGGGATTGACAAAAGGCCTTCATGTCAAAAGAAGGTGCCAAGGGTTTAGTTGTGTCTATGGGGCGGATAGGTGGAAGTTGGATTAGGTTATTATTAAGAAATTACTGTATGATGGCATAAAGAGATTCTAAGAGAGGGGTAAACTATCGAGTCCTTTGCTTACCTTGTGATGAGAAGGCCATATCACTTTGGGTTGGTGTCGTGGCCACTACTTGTTGAACATTGTTGGAAGAGTTTATTTTGATGAATTTTCTATTTTTCTTGTAGTTTTGAAATGAAGAAGGGGCATCAGACTACTCAGTGGGAGTCTATGATGAGGAGCCCTCATACTAACTGACTGACTTCTGGTAGTCATGGAGTTTCGTACAAAGATACGTGAATGAGGAATACCACATTAGAAGAATCTTATCTCTTATCTACGGATGTAGGTCTCCTAAGAAAACCCACTGCACATCAGAATCTGGGAGTGAATAAGGTATCTACAAGAAAAGGTCCTGATAGAGGCCAATAAAGTCAGTCACTTTCTCTTGTGCTCCCTGGAAAAAATGGACAAGATCAGTTAGTGCGACTTGTGGTCCAATATTCTCTTGGAAGAGTTAGAGAAATTGGTTGACAAGTTGTTGAAAAGAAGTAATTGAGTGATTAGAAAGTGAGAAGAACTAGTCCAACACATAATCTTTTAGAGATCACGGGAAGAGTTTTTCTAGTAGAGTATCCTAGAATATGAAGTCGCTACAAAATGTTGTGAATACTGACATGTAGTTTTGTGAATCTCCTTTACCGTTGTATTTTTCAAAGTGTAGAGATTCAAAGTTCTGTGGAAGGGGAGATGCAATAATAGCTAAGGCTAGTGGAATCCTTATATAATATGATTGGATGGTAGGCTGAGATGAACTTGTGGACATGGTAGCTATTTGTTGTTGTAAGGAGTTCACATTCTAGAGGAGTTGGGTGATAATGGGATATGTGCTATGTGTGGATTGGGTTTGGGTAACAAGTGGAATGGTGTTGTTAGGTGGTTGAGAAGCTTTGGGGTTAGCTCCAGGAAAAGTAAACTATAATGAGGAGGTCAGAGGAATAAACCCATATTGATTAATAGGATTACTGCCCATTCTAATAGAGCTAGTGTTGGCATTAACCATTTGAGTAGCATTTGTAGAGAGATGAGAAGTAAATTTTGAGATAGAAGAAGTTGACATTGACACCGATAATTTATCTTGTGTTGTGTTTGAATGTGACTCATAAATAGCTTATGCATAACTAGCTAGTGAAGGAGCATTGTTATTCACAATCTGAGCTATGCTACATAGAATATCCATGCCATGTGAATCACTGGTTAGCAATCTTTGTAGGTTCTCCATGAGTGCGACAACCTTAGCAACTTAGTGCTCCATACCCAAAAATTCTTGAAAGTTAGCCTGATGGCTGTCTTGTTGCAAGTATGTGCCTAACCGGTGTTGTCATTAATGTCAATATATCAGTGTTGTCATTGGTGTCAATTGTGCTCTTGTTTTGATGCTTGTTTGTAATGAGTTAGATGCTTCATATTTGCCTATATAAGTGTTGGAGATCCTGACATTGAGGATATTGAGAAAATTTGCTCCTTCAGTGGAAACAGTGTGTTACAGAGTATCTTGTTATATAGAACATTCCAACAAATTTCTCCACATTCCTTGTAGAATGAATATCTTTATCTGTGGATTGGAAGTTATTTAGATACGTGTTGAAGAAGCTATGCTCCAAGTTTGAGCCTCCAGTATGAAGACCTGAGTCAATTATGCTCACCAGTGTAAAAATTGTTTTTTCTGTATATTTGGTGCTGACAGGGAGAATATATTATGCTCCACATTCCTCTGCAGTTAATTATTTCAATCTGCGGTTCTATAATCAAGTTGGTAATGATGACAAGTGCCTTCAACTCCAATGGTTCATGAGTTGGTGGTCCGCAAGCAATTCTTTCTTTATGACAGTGGCTGGTAGTGTTGTTTAAGTGCTCTAGTGTGAAGAATACTCTTGAAAACTTGGTTAGAAGTTGTGTGGATGTTCTTGGTGATTACAATGTGCTTGTGGATATCTCCTAATCATGTTCCTGCCTTTGGATTGGTCCGCAAAGAGAAATTTAGATTGTGGATGAAGACTGTTCTTAAAAGACTTAGTGTTAACACCAATCTTAGTTGACCTAGTTGTTTTCACTAATTGGAGAGATGCTTTGAAGATTGTAGTAGCATGTTGCGGCATGGAAGATTATATCTAAGCCCTAGCTAAGGTGTAGTGTGATCTACATACATCTTTACATCTTTCCCTTAGCAAATTTTGTTTAGGTCCAGACCCATCTCTATGTATGTTTGTAATGTCAACCTTGGAGAATGTTCCAATGGTTGATGAATGTAATGCTGACCTTGATGTACATTCTAAGGTTGATAAAGTGTATAAAAACATGTAATGAAGTTGTGAAAGAGATATCCTGGTGTGAAAATGAAAAGATAAGTACAAAGGTGTAAAAAGAGTAGAGCAAAGGAGTTATATTGTGCATCAATGGAACTGAATCCAGGCATGGAGTAGATGCTATCAATCAGTTTACAAATCCTTGGAAGTGAGTCATCCCTTAATAGTGAGCCACCCCTTGGTAGTGAGCCAATCTTGGTAGTGAGTCTCAACATTTGCAGTGGGCAAATTGAGTAGTGAGCCCTAAGGCAGTGAGCCTCTATTTTTTAGTATTGTTATAACTTATATATTTTTGTGGGCTAACACCTGCCATGGGTTTTCCCTTTTAGGGTTTTCCACATAAAAACCTGGTGTCTCATGTGTTGATTATGTTGTTTTGTTAAGTTTCTTATTTCATGGTTTCATGATCAAATCTAAATAATAATGAACAAGTGTTTAATGTGTTAATGTTCATAAGTGGTCAAAGTTTTGAAGACAACTAATTCACCCCCCTCTCAGTTGTCTGATGCATTTCAACAATTGGTATCAGAGCAAGGTTCCTTGAAGGTAAGCTTAACAATTTGAGGTAGATCTAGAATGTCTTATAAGAAGGAATTTTTGCAATTTGATGGAATGAATTATGCGACCTGGAAGATACACATGAAAAGTCATCTGCTTTGTATTGGTTATAGAGTATGGAAAGCAATAGAGACTAAATATACCATGCCTTAGAATGGTCTGACAACTGAAGATGAAATTAGAGAATACAAGTTAAATGTAAAAGCTAGAGATGCTCTGTTAAGTGCATTGATTGACTCTGACTTGATAAAGGTCATGGATTATGAAATTGCTCAAGAAGTCTGGAAAACGTTGGAAAATCTGTATGAAGGAGATAAATCTGTAAAGAGTGCCAAGTTGCAAGGACTGAAAGTTAAATATCAAGGTTTAAAGATGGGCGAAGATGAAAACATAATATCCTACATGCAAAATATTGATGAATGTGTCACTGGAATCAAAGCTATGGGAGGAACTATTGAGGAGAAGGAAGTTGTGATGAAAATTCTTAGGTCATTACCTAAATCCTATAGTCACAAGGTAGGTGCAATTGAAGAAGTAATGACTATGAAAGAGGTCACCAAGGATCAGTTTCTAGGGAAGCTTACAACCTTTGAGATGAGAGAACTTGGTGATGCTCTACCGAAGATTGAGACTGCTTTCAAAGTCAGTACTTTAGAGAAGATCTCCAGAGTTGAAAAGTACAAAGTGGAACCTGATGATGAGCTCAATGAAATTGAAGCAAATTTTGTTGATAGACTGCAAAGAGGTTTTGGTAAGTTCAAAGGCAAATTACCTTTGAAATGTTTTACATGTGGTAAGGTTGGTCACTATGCTTCTAGATGTCCTAAAAGAATTGAAAGGAATAGAAAAAGATTTGAGAATAGACCTAGGGTTCCAAAGAAATGCTACTATGTTAGAGATCTTGATGATGAAGGTGTGATAGATGATGAATCTAATGATGCTAGTACTAGTGTAAATGAGTGCTTGTTTATTGCAATTAAAGAAGAACCTATGTCTACTAATCCTGCTAGTTGTGTGATGGAAGAAAAACTAGTGGAATAAAGTGCTTTGGCTATTTAGGTTGAGAAAGATAAGGATGAATGGATTATTTATAGTGGATGCTCACATCACATGACCGGTGACAAAAGTAAGTTTGTGAATTTGGAAAACTATGATGGAGGACTGATTAGGTTTGGAGATAAGGCAACTGGTAAGATTTGTGGTAAAGGATCTATTTCTTTTGATGGAAAGCACAACACTAATAATGTCCTATATGTGAAGGGTTTAAAGTATAATCTTTTGAGTGTTGGTCAGATGTGTGACAAAGGTTATGATCTAAGATTCAAATACAATGGGTGCAAGATTATGGAAAGCTTCAGAACAATGATTGCTACCGGTAAGAAGACGAAAGGTAACATTTACCAATTAAAAGGAACTAAGAATTACTGTCTATTGGATTGGAAAGATGAAAATTGGATGTGGGATAGAAGGATGTGTCATATCAATTTTGACAATTTGGTGAAGATAAGCTTTGCACAGGCTGTAAGAGATCTACCTCAACGTGTGGAACCATCCAACACCATTTGCAAGGAGTGTCAATTTGGGAAACAAACAAAAACAAGTTTCAAAAGTAAAGAACAATTCTCTGCTGGATTGCTTGAGCTAGTACATACAAATTTGTGTGGTCCCACAAGAACAAAAAGTTTGCAAGGTGACATGTATTTTATGTTGCTTATTGATGACTATTCTAGAATTACTTGGGTTACTTTTCTAAAATAAAAATCTGAAGCCCTAGACAAGTTCAAAGTTTTCAAGGCAATGGTTGAGAATGAGTTAGAGTTGAGGATCAAATGCTTGAGGTCTGATAGAGGAGGTGAGTTCACATCAAATGAATTCAATATTTTTTGTGAAGATCAAGGGATAAAGAGACAATTGTCTGCACCTAGAACTCCTTAGCAAAATGGTGTTGTTGAAAAGAAAAATAGGACAATTAAAGAGGATACTAGGATTATGTTGAAGGAAGCTCACCTACTAGAGGTATACTGGAGAGATGCCATACATATTACTGTGTACATCCTAAATAGAGTTCAAGTTAAAGGCAACAGTGCTAAAACTCCTTATGAATTATGGTATGGAAGAGCTCCTACAGTGAGATATTTCAAAGTTTTTGGTAGTAAGTGTTACATCAGAAGAGAAGAAGATCTAGGCAAGTTTGATGCTAGGTGTGATGAAGGAATCTTCTTTGGTTACTCTACCAAGAGTAAGGCCTACAGGTGCTACAATAAGAGATTGAAGAAAATCATTAAGAGTGCTAATGTGAAGTTTGATGAAGATAAAGGAAGAATTTCATATATGAGTGGCTATGAATTAGATGAGCCTACTGCTATAACAAATGAAGAAAAAGTTGTTCAAGAAGATAGTCAAGATGAAGAAGAAAAGGCTCCAAAAAGCACTGCCAAGACTCCCAGGTATGTAAGAATTAATCATTCTGAAGATCAAATTATAGGAGACAAAAGCAAAGGGGTATTGATGAGGAAAAGAGCTGCAAAAGAATAGGTGAATTACTATTTTCTTTCAAAAGTTGAACCTAAAACTGTGAGTGAAGCCCACAATGATGAAAATTGGGTAAAAGCTATGGAAGAGGAGCTAATGCAGATAGAAAAGAATCAAACGTGGGAACTAGTTCCTATACTTGTTGATAAGAATGTGATTGGCACTAAATAGGTTTTCAGAAAAAGATGAATGAGAATGTTGAGCAGTAAGGAACAAAGCAAGATTGGTATGCAAAGGATACTCTCAAGTTGAAGGAATAGATTTTGAAGAGACCTATGCTCCTGTGACAATAATTGAAGCAATTAGAATGTTTTTGGCATTTGCATCATTCTAAGACTTCAAAGTGTATCAGATGGATGTTAAGTCTGCATTCTTAAATGGTGAGTTGGAAAAAGAGGTCTACATTGAGCAACCAGAAGGATGTCAATTATCAAAACAAGGTGATATGGTGTGCAAATTAAAGAAATGCTTGTATGGACTAAAGCAAGCCTCCAAAGCCTGGTATGCAATGCTAGACAAGTATTTGTTGCAATTACGATTCAGTAAAGGTACTGTTGATAGCAACTTGTATTTCAAAATCAATGATATCCAGATCCTAATTGTTGTGGTCTTTGTTGATGACATTATCTTTGGAGGCAATGAAGGCATGTGCATGAAGTTTACAAGTGAAATGCAAAACGAGTTTGAAATGTCTATGTTTTGTGAAATGAATTTATTTTTGGGTCTATAAACTAATCAATGAGATAAAGGAATTTTCATATCTCAATCTAAGTATGTGAAAGAGTTCTTGAAGAAGTTTTGGATGGAAGACTCTAAACTGGTATGTACTCCCATGGTAACTGGCTGCAATTTGAGCAAAACTGATGAATCACCCAAGACTGATCAGAAAAGGTACAGATCCATGATTGGAGGATTACTTTATCTAACTCAAACTGGACCTGATATAATGCATGCAGTTTGTCTTGTTGCAAGATTTCAAGTTGATCCAAGAGAGTCACATGTGATGGCAGTTAATAGAATCTTGAGTTATTTAAAAGGCACACTAGATCATGGCTTATGGTATCCAAAGGATAATTATTTCACTCTTAGTGCTTATATAGATGCAGATTGTTGTTATATGGAGCCTAATCAGACTCAGAGGTTAAATTTTCCCCACTTTTATCAGTGCAATTTCCCCCCAAATTCCTATGGGGTCAAGGGGCAGCGCCCCTTGCGGGGGTTTGGGGGCAGCACCCCCAAGACGGGGTCAAGGGGCAGTGCCCCTTGCGGGGTCCAGGGGCAATGCCCTTGGCATGTTCCCTGTCGTGATACAGGGCGGGGTCGAGAGGCAGCGCCCCCGTGGGGGCTCGGGGGCAATGCCCCCGAAACCTCACATAGTTTTTTATTATTTCATAATGCACCGGGAGTTAATTTTTTTCATTGACCGACATAAGAAAACCCTATTTTTGGAACCGACAAAAAGCTTGATAAAAAGTGGCTAAGGGTTAGGGTTTTGATATATTGTATTGTAGCATTTTACAGTGGTATTGAGTTGCAGGGATTGCTGATTGTAATCGGTTTGATTTACTCGATAATAATATTGGACTCTCTGTTTGGTGGATGTAGCCCAAGTTTGGGTGAACCACGTTAAAACTTGTCTCTTGTTGTTATTATTTCTATGTATTTCCATTTCTCTGTTTAATCTTTATTTGCATTTAATTGATATCTTCTGCCGGCTAACCCTAACACAGATTGGGCCGAAGATGTTGGTGACAAAAAAAGTACAAGTGGAGGCACTTTCTTTTTGGGTAATAGATTGGTTTCATGGCTGAGCAAGAAGCAAGATTCAATCTCTTTATTAATTGCAGAAGCAGAGTATATTGCAACAACATGTTGTACTCAAGTGTTATGGATGAAGCAGATTTTGAAGGACATAAGAGTTGTGTATGAAGATCTAGTTGCAATCTTCTATGACAAGACAAGTGCTATAAACATTTCAAAGAACCCAGTGATGCACTCAAGGACAAAGCATATCTCTATAAGGTATCACTTTCTGAAAGAAAATGTGATAGAGAATGAAGTAAAGTTGGAATATGTGTCCACAAAGGATCAGATTGTAGATATTTTCACTAAGTGTCTACCTAAGGATACTTTTGAGTATCTCAGAGAAAAGTTAGGGGTCATTACACCTCCTGCTTTGAACTAAGATGCATAGGAATGCATCAGTCTAGTGGTGCTCAAAGTCTCATTGATCTGGATTGATGTTTTGAGGGCTACCTCTCAGGGGGAGTAGCTAGATGTTCCCGATAAAGAAAGTGTTGATAACAGAGAAAGTTCAATGGGATCATAGAAGTAGCATGCAAGTATGTGCCCTTTGCCATTGATGTCAAAGGGGGAGAGAAATCATGTGAAAAACTTAGAGAAGAAAGAGTGTAGATGTGTAAATAGAAAGGGCAAGAATCTTGTCTTGATGGTCTTTATAGTTTTTCACATCATATGTTGCCATCAATGACAAAGGGGGAGATTGTTGTAAGTATGTGCCTAATCGATGTTGTCATTGATGTCAACATATCAATGTTGTCATTGGTGTCAGTTGTGCTCTTTTTTTGATGCTTGTTTGTAATGAGTTTGATGCTTCATATTCACCTATATAAGTGTTAGAGATCCTGACATTGAGGATATTGAGAAACTTTGCTCCTCTAATGGAAACAATGTGTTGCAGAGCATCCTTGTCTATAGAAGAATAGTCCAACAGTTTGCTCAGCATTCCTTGTAGAATGAATAGCTTTATTTGTGGATTGGAAGTTATTTAGATACATGTCTAAAGAAGCTATGCTCCAAGTTTGAGCCTCCGGTATGAAGACCTGAGTCAGTTATGCTCACCAGAGTGAAAATTACTTTTTCTCTATATTTGGTGGTGATAGGGAGAATGTATTATGCTCCGCATTCCTCCGCAGTTAATTATTTTAGCCTGCAGTTCTAGAATCAAGTTGCTAATGATGACAAGCGCCTTCAACTCCAATGGTTCTTGAATTGGTGGTCTGCAAGCAACTCTTTCTTTATGACAGTGGCTGATAGTGTTGTTTAAGTGCTCCAGTGTGAAGAATCCTCTTGATAAATTGGTTAGAAGTTGCGCAAATGTTCTTGGCGATTACAATGTGCTTGTGGATATCTCATGATCGTGTTCCTACCTTTGGATTGGTCCACAAAGAGAAATTCAGATCGTGGATGAAAACTATTCTTAAAAGACTTAGTGTTAACACCTGTCTTAGCCGACCTAGTTGTTTTCACTAATTGCGGAGATGCTTTGAAGATTGTAGTAGTGTGTTGTGGTGTGGAAGATTATATCTGAGCCCCAGCTAAGGTGTAGTGTGATCTGCATACATCTTTACATCTTTCCCTTAGCAAATTTTGTTTAGGTCTAGACCCATCTCTATGTATGTTTGTAATGCCGACCTTGGAGAATGTTCCAATGGTTGATGAATGTAATGCCAACCTTGATGTACATTCCAAGGTTGATGAAGTGTATAAAAACATGTAATGAAGTTGTGAAAGAGATATCCTAGTGTGGAAATGAAAAGATAAGTGCGAAGGTGTAAAAAGAGCATAGCAAAAGAGCAAAGCAGAGGAGTTATACTGTTCTTCAATGGAACTGAATACAGGCATGGAGTAGATGCTATCAATCAGTTCACAAATCCTTGGCACTAAGCCTCAACATTTGTAGTGAGCATATTGGGTAGTGAACCCTAAAGTAGTGAGCCTCTATTTTTTGGTAATGTTATAACTTATATATTTCTGTGGGCTAACACCCACCGTGGTTTTTCCCTTTTAGGGTTTTCCACATAAAAACCTGGTGTCTCATGTGTTGATGATGTTGTTTTGTTAAGTTTCTTATTTCATGCTTTCATGATCACATCTAAATAATAATGAACAAGTGTTTGATGTGTTAATGTTCATAAGTGGTCAAAGTTTTGAAGACAACTGATTCACCCCCCTCTCAGTTGTTTGATGCATTTCAACGTGTCCATCATCTAGATTTGAGTCTGGGGTAAACTAGCTATGGGCATGTCTGTATCAAGAGTCCCTCTAAAGGATAGTTGTCTAGGGATTGCAGAGATGTTAGAGAGAGAAAAGAGAGGTGGTGTAGCTCAAGAGTCTCCCATTGAGAAATTGAAGATGTTTGTTCCAACTACGTGGAGCTAGAGCTACTAGGAGCACGAGAAGCCATGAACAATCTTATGTTTCTACAAATGGTAAATTCTAAGTCAGAGCACTGGGTCATGAAGCTCATAAACCACTAGAAACTTCACAATACACAAGCAATTAAAATTTAAAGAATTAGAAGAAAAGAAAATGTTTTGAGAGAGGAAGTTTTGGTTTTAGAAGAGAAAGAAGGTTTTTCTATTTTTGTTGTTCTAAGTGTTTCAAGTATGTCGGGTTCACCAAAATATTTTAATAGAAAGAGTGATTCTAACTAAATTATCTTCAATCAAAACAACTTCCTATTACACATTAGGACACTAGTCATCAATGGTGTTTGTCTTACTACTATCCAATCAAGGAGAATAAGGCTACTCGAGCTATGTCCTTTTGTTGCAATCAAAATTGAATGATTAAATGTTATTAACTAAAACTAAAGCAAATAGAAGAAATGCAGAGATGGAAGTAGTAATTCATAGAAATAGATACATAAACAAAAACTATAAATTAAAAAGAATCTGGCACTAGGCAGACAACCTCACTACCCAGGACGACAATGCATGGTACAAATATCTATTCTTTGTGCCATGGTCTGTACAACATCAAAAGATTTAAACCTTGATCTATGTGGTTTCATATAGATTTAGATGAATTATTGTTGACAAAAAAATGTGATTATCAGTGCACAAAAATCGATAGATAAAGCAATTAAATAAGAATGATATGAGAATAATGAAATAACGAGATTGACAAGGAAGGGAAAAGAGAGTGTAAACACTCATTCATTTGAAGCCTTTTATCGCACAACCTACAATCACAAATAGGGGGAAAGGGTTGGGATGTATAGAGGTTCACCTCAGTCAAACCCCTTTTTTATGTTTCCACCTCAACGACAGCTAGATATTGATATGTTGATAAAAAGAGTGTGCGTTCTAAATTCTAAGTGTATCTAGAATTGTGGCGAGCAGTGACAAAATGATATTGCAATATTAATAAATGAATAAATAGAGAGATAAAAACATAAATGCTAATATAATTGATTTGACAAAAGATTTGAGAAAGAGATTACAAGGATCTCACTGGAAGACTATCGCGTAGGAGAACAAAATGAGATTTGTTCCAAATGATAGCAATCATGAATGAGAGCCTCTCAAATAGCACAAAGCACATGATTAAATCAAATAAATAATTATCCTCAATGACCTGCAACAAAAGAGAAGCATGCAATAACAATGATATAAGCAAGATGATAGTTAAATGCTAATATAATTGATTTGACAAAAGATTTGAGAAAGAGATTACAAGGATCTCACTGGAAGACTATCGCGTAGGAGAACAAAATGAGATTTGTTCCAAATGATAGCAATCATGAATGAGAGCCTCTCAAATAGCACAAAGCACATGATTAAATCAAATAAATAATTATCCTCAATGACCTGCAACAAAAGAGAAGCATGCAATAACAATGATATAAGTAAGATGATAGTTAAATAGTGATTTTAGCAGAGTTTCTCTATGGAAAATAATCGATGGCAAATTCAGTAGAGCTTCGCTATGAAAATATTTTGGTCTTTGAATGGATAAGAGGAAAGGTTTTATAGAAGAGGTGAGGGATCAAAAAGCTTGGAAAGGAGGTGTTTGGGCATGGATAGACATTAGAAAAATCTCAGAATGCCACGCAATTAAAATGCGCTTTATAAAAATGGTTAACAAATTGAAAGATGCTATTAGAATGCCAACACGTGGTGTAGACGTCTGCACTTAGCATTTTGGTCCATTCAATTTCAATTTCCAAAAGGTCTAGATTACTCATAGCACTACCAAGGTTAAGGAACTTATATAGTTTTTGGTTAGGAAAAGAAGAAAGGGTCGAAGCAACATTTGGAAAGCACACTAAGGGGGCGAGCACTAAAGTGAGTACCAAATAGAGCATGTGATTATGAGTGAGTACAATTTATGACACTATAGGTTCATATGAAACATTTTAAAATTATAATTTAAATTGGATTTAAATCATTAAAGTGAATTATTGAGAGACACCAAATAATGATTGAAACAAATGAAATAAAGTCACAAGGCTAAGAACCTAGGCTTTACTTATCTCAGGTTGCTATTGCTGGTATTTTACTAATAAGATTACTAGAAAATTTGCCTTGAAATACACAAACACCTGAAATAGAGTATTCTAATTAGGGCCCTTGTGATAATGGTAGTGAATCTTCTTGTTGAATACTATTTTCTTGAAATAGATTATATGTCAATTCCTTCAGTTTTGACATCTGGACCTAGAATGCATTGAAATCACTCTTAACTTTCATCATTTCATCTATGGCCTCTTTAGTCATGTTTCCCTAGAGGGAGCTAGTGAATTCCTTTATTATTCTAGTAGGGAAAACCAAACTAGAAAGAACCTAAATGTATAGGAGATACCCTCTATGAATTCCTCAATTCTCACCATAGCAACATCTACTAGATTCTTTCTAAGGGGAAAATTCTCCTTACATCCCTTTATTACTTTTTTTCTTAGCTTTATGGCCTTTATCCACTCATCTAGTAGCTCAATATCCCCTTCAAAAAAACTCCGTCTTTCTCTAGGCCATCAAAGGCATTCCTGGCCACTCTTTGCAAAGTAGGGAGATAATCCTCTAGTATAAATAGTTCTACATCTAGTATTTTTTCAAATTCTATCATGTTGCTTGCCTCATCACTAATCCTATGATAGGCTCTCAAATCATCTCTAATCACCTTGCTACCTTGGGCTTCAAAGGTATCCCTCCATGCAGTGGTCACACTCACAACTCCTTCTATGTCTTTACATTAATTTCCTCTATCTAGGATTATCAAAAGCGTTGGTTCTGGGACATTAGAGTCCATGAGGCCCACAAGATACTAAAAGTATGTAGTCACCTCCACCACTCAGGTCTTAAGTTCTTTCTTTAGTCATTCATCTTTTCCCATTCTAACAAGAATGATTGAGACTATTGGCTGTAATGTCTGTTTCTCTTCTTATCAAGTCTAATGGCCTAGATTCACTATTTGAATTTGATAATCCCTAAGTTGCATATCAAATGTATCGTTGTTTTTCATTATTTTCTATCATCAAGGTTGCTACCTCTACCACCCTTGCACCCTAAGAATCTACCATGATAGTAGATGATGCAGAAGCATCTGAGTGAACTAGCAATCAGCATCAACCAAAAACATATCCAGATTTAGTTCTCATTTTTGGGTTTGTTTTTGGTCATATTTGGCATCTCTCAGCTTTGGGAACACTTCATGTTTTCAGATTTGCAAGAATTGAGTTTCTGTCAAGTGGCAGTTTCAGTACACAACATGTTGATTTCACAGAAACAATTATTTTGGGAGATCCTGGAGGTTTGGCGACAAATCCTCTAACAAACATGTTCTTGAAGACATTTTTCCAAATGTGCAAAAATAATTGAAGGCATATCTTTCACCATTTGGGAGATTTTAATGCTAGAAATTGGTACTAGAAGTTTTATCGAAAGTTTAAAACCTCATGATTCTTGAAGGTTGGAGCAAAATCATTCTACATGGGACCTTGGGATGTCATGCCAAGTGTACTCACTAGTTTTCAGGTGAAACAAAGAACTTTGAGTTTTCATCTTTCTAGCACCTGATTTCCCACATCCTACTGCAGTTCAATAAATGGATTTCTCCAATTGGTTTGGGTAGCTTCATGGGATCATGTTTTGTGGTTTGAGATTATTTTCTTACCATTGGTGTAAATTTGAGTGCTCCTTGTCAATCAAATAAAATTTGTAGTGTTGGCAACTTTCCAATTGTGTATATGTGGCAAGCTCTTCATGAGTTGTAATGGCAAAGAAATATTGATGAAGGTGTATGCAGAGTCTCGATAGTGTATAGCTAGTTATTATGTGATTGAAGAATCATATGATTCCTTTATTCATTGGTTGGTTATGCAAATTTAACATAGATGCAAATTATAGTGCATGGAGGTTGACTTCTTTGCAATTCGTGGGAGTTAAAATACAATGATTCATACTAGTTCTTCCTTAGTCATTGGTGGGTAGTGCAAGTGAATAGACTGCTTTCATCCAACATTGAATAATATAACTCACACTATTTTATGTCATCTTTCCTTGGTGGGTCGTGGATAGGTAACATGGAGTCAATAAAATATTTGAAAGTAAAAATTTCTTCATATATTGAAGTCGACTCAACTTTGGAGGGTGTTGAGTTGATGTCTATTCAGCTTCCAACATTATGCCCTAGAAAAACTAAGGCATGAGGTGGAAAAAGGGATCGATGCCAGAGAAAAACTTACAGGAGGTAAAGAGGAGGTGCATTGTTGGAAGGTAGTGGAACAATGCCACAAGAGAAGGTGGCACCTAAGTTATAGCACCAAAGAAGGAGTAGGGATAAACCATTTTTTTATTTGAATTTAACTTTTCAATTGGAGAGAGATACCAACATATGGTAGAGGAGTGAGTTTGTAGAAGGAATTGGAGAAAATACCAGCATATGGCAGAGGAGTGTGGCTAAAGAGGAAACTAAGAGAACATCTTAGTGTATGGATAAGGAGTTCAACCAAGGCACAGAGAAAAGAGACCATTACAAAACATTGCAGACTAGGTAGCAGAGGCAGAATAGGGAGTAATGTTGTGGAGAGTTCACTGAGGAGAAGTATGAGCAAACCAAATTTCAATGAATTGCATTGAAATAGAGGAAGAAGACACATGGAGAAGGGAATAAATTGTTGTTGTAATTATTGTGATAACAATTTAGTGAGAAGGTATAAATGGTATGCAATTCCAGTTGTAATTGTTTGAATGAGAAAAAATTTGTCTGGTAAATAGTGAAAGTTGCCAATAACAATATAAATTAAGTTTGTGACCAAATGAATGGAGTTATCACCTATGTCTTGTGTGATAGTTTGAAATAAATGAATGATGATTGTGCATAAGTTGTATTCTCGTAGCTACTATAACAAGATTGAATTTTGCTAGGTTGAAAAATTGATTTGAGTTTGAGTTTGCAGCAAAGGGTCTCTGTTTGTGTTGTGAAGTTGAATGTGTACAATGAGAGGGAGTACCTTTTGCATTTAGTGGTATTAGAATAAGTTGATTTTGAGTGTACAAAGTATGTACCAGGACTTGTGGGTGAAAAGTGGTGAAGAGTGAAGCAGTTAAACCGCGAGAGAGAATTGAAGTTGTTGGTTGTCCTCAGCAGAGATAAAGCTAGGTAGAAAGTGTACAGACTTCTTCCACTGAGAGGAAGTGGGTAGAAGAGGTCTTGGAGAGGTGCATCTTCCAAAATCTTGTTGGGTAGAGGATAGTTGTGAGAGTTTTGTTGCAGAAGACTTGTAATTGTAGAGAGCATTGGCACTAAAGTGTTTGTGTGTGCAGATTGAGAGTGTCCCACAATTGTTTGGCAAAATGTATTGGAGACAAAGAGAATGTTTGATAATGAAGAAGGTATTTTTGAAGACACGGAAAGAGAAACAAGAGCCCATTTGAAGGAGTGATTTGTTCTTAATTGTTTGCAAGTCAAGTAGAAAATGCTGCAAGATGACAGTGGATAGTAGTAGCAGAGATAATTTGGTTGCATTGGAAATGGTTAAGAAGCTGAATTTGAAGAGGATGAAGCATCCTAGCCTATATTGCATTTCTTGGTAGCAAGGAGGTCATCAAATTTGGGTAAGTGAACAAAGTATTGTTAATTTTTACATTGGAAGATATAAGGATGAAATTGTATGTGACATAATACTCATGGATGTTTGTCATGTTTTATTGGGTTGACCTTGGCCTTGGGATAGGGAAGTTGTACTTAATGGTAAAGATAACACATAGCATAATCAAGGATGGGAAGGAATATGTTTTAAATCCATTGAAGGACAAAGAAGAAAGAAGTGGCAAAGAAATTACAGCAATATGCCCTAATGAATGTATGAAAGAAGAGAGCAATATCAAAGTTGCAATGGTTGAGAAAGAGGAAGAGAAAAATGGAACAGTGGCTAAGAATCCTTTGAAGGATGAAGAGAAGAAAGAAAAGATTGCAGTAGATAAGAAGAATGAAAAAGATGAGGAAATCCTTGTGCAAAAGGATCAAGAGGAAAGAGAAGAGATTGCAATAAAGATTGCAAAGGATGAGAAGAAGTGTTGCAGCCCTTTGATAGAAGAGGCATGGAAGGAGAACCATGTGGGAACAACCCATACAGTCCCAAGAGAAAGCAAATCAGAAAATAAAAGAAGCAAGGAGAGGAAAGAATGGAAGAGGAAAGAGTTTCTAGCTGTAGCATGTCCTTTTGAAGGTAGGGAAGAGGTAAAAAATGAAGTTGCAATAGAGTTTGATCCATTCAAAGACATGAAAAGTTTGGGACAAGAATGTAAAAAAGAGGCAATTCGTGAAGAATTGAGAAGAGTAGAGGCATTAGACATTGCAATAGCATTCCATGAGTAAGGCATGGAGAAAGAGAGTGAGAAAGAAGATGAAACTGCAGTAGAGGTTGTTGAGGATGAAGAGGAAAAAGAAGTGAATAGAGAAGAAATTGTAGCAGAGGTTGTTGCGGATGAGGATGCATTTGTTGTAGATGATAAGGTTACAGAGATAGAGAATAATGTTGTAGAAGTTGTGAGTCCTTTGAAGAACATGAAAATGGTGATAATAGTGGATGGTGAAGATGAAAACATTGCAGTGAAGGGTGAAGAAGCAAAAGTTGCAGCAGCAAAGGAGGAAGAGGTAATGAATGATTTTTCTACATTTTGTAATGTTGGTTTGCATTTTGATAAAATGGTGAGAGTAGAATAGAATGAAAATATAGAAAAAGAAGAGATGAATGTAGGGAGAAGATGGATATACTCCATATAGATTTGTATGCAAATGCTATAGCATATGGTATGGATGAGACATGTTGGGAAGAGGTAATTTTTTATTTTCCTAAATTTTGTGATAATTTACGTTCATTTGCAATGGAAAGAGTTGGAGTTGAGGAGTATGATGAGGTGAAAATAGATGAGGATATGGAAATCTTTAATTTTCATAAATGTGATCATATCAACTTGTGTGTAGATGAATGGGAGGTAGAATTTGGGTGGAGGTAGCTGGATCATGGTGGGTTGAGTCCCACAAGAGGAGGAATTGGAATAGAGAGTGGTCAGATGAGTAGTCATGAGGTCAGGTTGTGGTGGACAGGAGTCCATGAGAGGAAAGAGGAAGGAAGAGCACACTTGGTGGAGGAGGACGACACTTATCTCAGTGAGATGCTGGTAGAGGTGAAGGAAGAAATTTTCTTAGCCTAATTTAGTGATGGAGTTTGCTACAAGTTGTTTATAACTTGGAAGGGTAGTTCTATATCTAACTCCATTTTATGAGCCCATGCTCACAAACTTCTTACCTGACATAACTGATGTAGGAGCATTTGGGTGAACTGGAAATCAACATCAACCAAAAAATATTTAGGTTTATTTTTTTAGTTTTGGGTTTGTTTTTGGTCATATTTGACACCTCTCAGCTTTGGGAACACTTCATGTTTTCAGATTTGTAAGAATTGAGACTCTGTCATGTGGCAGTTGTGGCACACAACATGATGATTTCATGGAAACAATTATTTTGGGAGATCCTAGAGGTTTGGCAACAAATCCTCTAACAGGCATGTTCTTGAAGGCATTTCGTCAAATGTGCAAAAAGAATTGAAGGCATATCTTTCACCATTTGAGAGATTTTAATGCTAGGAGTTAGTACTAGTGGTTTTACGAAAAGTTTGAAATCTTATGATTCTTGAAGGTTGGAGAAAAATCCTTCTGTAGGGGACCTTGGGATTTCATTCCAAGTATACTCACTAGTTTTTAGGTGGAACAAAGAACTTTGAGTTTTCATCTTTCCAGTACCCAATTTCGTACATCCCACTGTAGTTGTGTAAATGGATTTCTTCAATTGGTTTGGGCAGCTTCATGGGATCATGTGTTGTGGTTTGAGATTCTTTTCTCACCATTTGCTTACATTTGAGCATTCCTTATCAATCAGCTAAAATTTGAAGTGTTGGCAACTTTCCAATTGTGTATATATGGCAAGATCTTCATGAGTTGTAATGGCAAAGAAATATTGATGAAGGTGTATGCAGAGTCTCCATAGTGTGTAGATAGTGTTGGAATAAAGGAACAATCTCTAATCCAATTGTTAATCATCAAACATCAATATATGATACCAATTGGTGAGATACAAGGCTTTGACTACTACAAAATAGATATATGAAAATTATATGCAAATTTGAAAATTAAGTTGCCTCAATCCTTGAAATACCATGAAAAGATTCAACTTCTTTATGATGCTAAAATCAGCCACTCTAACATGCTTGATAAAATCACCTTAGATGAACTTATAACAGCAATAACATCACCATAAAATAGCAGCAAAAAAGAGGCACAAATTAGCAACATAAGAATTCAAGATCTCACAACACAAGGTAATAATGGAGCAAAAGAATAAACACATAATATAGTGTTTAGGTGGAGAAACCCTTGTAGGAAAAAACTTTACCAAGAAGAGAGGCCCAAGTTGTATTATCTTCAAAACAAGATTACAATACATCCACTTCCAATCTCCTCTTCACTCTTCAATCCAGCAACACCTATGTACATGTAAACTGAGATATGCAACACATACATGGCATTGTACTTATAGAAGTATTTCACTCCTCAAACAAGGCATCCATTTTCTCTCACCTAGGAATCCTCATCATGCAACATTCAATGACTTCTTCCAAGCTCACAACACTTGTCAAGAGTCAACCATGCAACCTTGGGCATCCATGGACAATAATAGACTCTTATGGGGTAGTAAATGTTGTCATAACCATCATAGATTCTGTCATAACATCCCCCAAATAGCATCATCCCAATATGGGCACCTTGATCCAAGAATAGGAACTTACAACTAATAATTATTCATCATAAGTTGTCATATTGTCATAGAATCTTATGACAACTTGCAGTTGTCATAGATTCTCTTACATGCACTCAACAACTTTATGACGTGTGTCATACATGCCAGAAATAGTTGATTCCTCCAAGATCGCGCCTACCCTCAATTACTCTTGATATTTACAATTACCAACTATGAAATGTTGTCCCATAATTACCACTGATAACTTTGGAACTTACCAACATAGTAACTCCGTAATTATTGCCCCCAGTAATTAATTTTTACCACTGTAGGTGAAACTTGTACATCTCCTTATGGGTAATTACAAATTACAAATAATACATGGAATAATACAATATTGGGATTTACAAGGTTAATGGCACCTTATCCCAACAACTAGTCATTACGTGATTGAAGAACCGTATGATTCCTTTATGTATTTGTTGGTTATGCAACTTTAACATGGATGTAAATTACAGTACATGGAGGTCGACTTCTTTGCAATTCATGGGAGTAAAAATACAATGATTCATATTGGTTCTTCTTGAGTCATTGTGGGCAGTGCAAGTGAATAGATTGGTTTCATCCAATATTGAATAATATAACTCACACTATTTTATGTCATCTTTCTTTGGTGGGTCGCGGCTAGGTAAGATGGAGTCAATGAAATATTTGAAAGTATTTTTTTTTTCATATGTTGAAGTCGACTCAGCCTTGAAGGGTGTTGAGTTGGTGTTTATTCAGCTTCCAACAATATGCCCTATAAAAACTAAGGAATGAGGTGAAAAAAGGTTTCACTGCCAGAGAAAGACCTACAGGAGGTAAAGAGGAGGCACACTGTTGAAAGGTAGTGGAATAGTGCCACAAGAGAGGAGTGGCACTTGAGTTGTAGCACCAAATAAGGAGGAGGGGGGATAAAGCATTTTTTGATTTGAATTTAACTTTTCAATTGGAGAAAGATACCAACATATGGTAGAGGAGTGCGGATGCAGAGAGAATTGGAGAAAATATCAGTGTATGGTAGAGGAGTGTGGTTAAAGAGGAAACTAAGAGAACATCTTAATGTATGGATAAGGAGTTCAGCCAAGGCATGGAGAAAAGAGATCATTACATAACATTGCAAACTAGGTAGCAGAGGTAGAACAGAGAGTAATGTTGTGGAGAGTTTGTTGAGGAGAAGTACGAGGAAACCAAATTGCAATGTATTACATTGAAACAAAGGAAGAAGAAACATGGAGAAGGGAATACAATGCTATTGTAATTGTTGTGATAACAATTCAATGATATGATATAAATGGTATGCAATTCTAGTTGTAATTGTTTGAATGAGAAAAACTTTTATGGTAAATAGTGAAAGCTACCAATAACAATATAAATTAATTATGTGACCAAATGAATGGAGTTATTACCTATGTCTTGTGTGATAGTTTGAAATAAATGAATGGTGATTATGCATAAGTTGTATTCCCGTAGCTACTATAGCAAGATTAAATTTTGCCAGGTTGAATAATTTCATTTGAGTTTGCAGTAGAGGGTCTCTGTGTTGTGAAATTGTGCAATGAGAGGAAGTACCTTTTGCATTAGTAGATAATGTATGTGCCCTCTTTGTCTTGGGATGGGTCTAAAACATTGTCATTGTCCTTGAGAAGTCCTCATTGATAGGTTTGTATGTCCTTTCCATTTTTTTGATGGTGGAGCTCAATAATATGCGTAAACGTGACCCTAAGGTTTCTCCCTAAGATGGTCTCTTTGGAGGACTTGGAGGTGGAGGAGGGAAAGGCAGTAAACTAGGAGGGATAGTTTGGATCCTTGTGGATGTGGATCCAAGAGAAGGAAGGGAAGAAGGAACCTTGATCTGATTTAGGGTGTGTGAATTTGACCCCTCCTCAAATGTAGCCACCACATTGTATATTATACCTTCCTCCTATTTTACTACAAGTGTTTGGACATTTTCTTACAAAGGTACATCATGTAGCAACATATGTTTGAATATACTCCATTTGGAGTTCCTCCTACTATATACCATCTTCAATATCACCTTCTACCTAAACCTTTGGAGCATTGGCCTATGAAGGTTTAGTCACAAAAATATCTAGGAAAGAATGTAGTTGTGAATGTGAAGGAGGAGTAGGATTAGTTGTAAATGTATCTTGTGTCACTTGGGTTCTTAACCTCTTCCTTTCAACTAGAGATTCCACATCCTCAACTTCATCTTCATCCTCTAGGTCTGTCTCCATAAAAACCACTTTTTTTCTTTTAGTGGAGGCCCTGGTTTCTCTTCCCTCTTTGAGGCTAGATTATTCTACCATTCCCTTTCATTTGGTAGAGGTGGAAGACACGCCTTGCTTAATTGGTGTATCCTTTTCCTTAGGGGGCCTAATTGGTGGATGAACATCATCCGTGGTATAGGACCTTTTAATCCACTTCTTTATTCTTGCAATCACTACCTATGTCCTAACTTCCATCAAGTAATCTTCCATGATGGAATAGTTTATTATATCCTTCAATTGATTGAAGACTTTATCTTTATTGTATTAAGGGTCCAATACCTTCCCATCCTATGGGAGGGTAATTTCTTTAACTATAGGATTGCCATCTAACATTAATCCCTTATTAGATCGATTCATATTCATTGAGGCAATTATCCCATTAATCATCCAAATCTAGCTCATATTTAAAGATGAGCCAATCATGGGTCCAATCTTACCTCTTGGATCTAATCCACTTCTAATCCTATGTAGATCCATTTCAACAATCTTTGCATGTTGAATACTAGACCATGAGTACACACCCACCTTGATGGGGAACTGGAATCCTACCTTGTGTTTTCTTGCAACGATCTTTTGAATCTCTACTAGTTGCCTATAGATTTCGAAGATGATGAGTCTATCACTTGGGTACATGGGTAATGTGTACAATTCTTTCTAGAAGCCACCAATTCTAATATAAGAAAAAGTTTTGTATCTAGATGAAACAAATCTCCTAGCTTGCCTCCAAAGAAAACCTCTTTGGATAATCTGTTAGGTCTCAAAAATGCAGGTTGTAAACCTTAAGAGGATGCCAATCTCTCTTAATGCTTTTGGATAATGAAACAGGGTTGATATGATATAAAACCCCCTTCTCTTTAGGTTCTACCAGACCTAGGCAGGTGTACCTTGATAGCTGATGCAGTTTTGTGCGACCTTAATGATCTATTCATAGTGGCATATGGATGTTAGATAGATGTAAGGATGAGAATTATTCTTACTCTTAATGTTTGAATCTTGAATATGTGAATAAGGTTTTGAAATGTTACTTTGTAATGACCCGTGCTTTATCTATAATAGGCAACAGAGTCAGGATGTGTATGATAGATGTGTCCTCCTTCTTGGCTTAACTTGAATTATTTGGTACTTTTCAAATGTCTATACCTTGTATAAACATGCAAGAATATTGGTTATGAGGCTCTTCTTATCGATCCCAATGATATTTTTCTAAGTTACTATGATCAATTAAAAGGACTTTTAATTCTAGTGTGAAGGAAACCAACCAAGATGATTTATTTAAAGGGTTTTAACTCCTGGCAGAGACCAATAAACATAAACCACTTAGAAGGACTTAAATCAACTTCTCACAGAAACCAATCAAGTAGATCACATAGAAGCAGCAAATGTGCCCTAATAAATTAAGTATATCCTTGATATATTAGTTTAAATAACAAAGGAAAACCATTCTGGAGAACACACAGATAACACATATGAATGAACATTAACAAATATTTGAACACCACAATTTTTGGACACCAGATTATAATATTCCTCTCTGTTAAATTGCTTCAGAAGATTTTACAATTCATGCTGGAAGCCTTTATCTATTTATTTCCTAATCTACTAATTGTTGCTTGCTCTGATTATTGATTTTTCTACTTCTCTTCTTATTCAATTTCATCTTCACTTTTCATCTCTCATATATATTTTGCAATTTTAGGGTTATGACCCTTTACACATCCATCTGGTGTAGCTCTTCATTTAATTAATTATTTTTTGTAGATAGAGTAATTAATTAACTCAACTTGTCTCGGCATTCCTGTGTGCGTTTTCACATTTATTTGGCAAAAATATTTCATTTGTGTGAAAACAATTACCCCTTCTTGTTTCACTAGCCATCATATGCAAAGTATTCTTTTAGGTAAAATAATTACCCATTTAGTTAATTCTTCCGAAAAATAGTTCACCTCCAAGTGAAAACAATTCTCCACTTTGATTATTAAAATCTGCACTTACTATATGCATTATTTCCTTCCTACAAAATAATTCCCCACTTTATTATCCTTTTCGTGAAAATGTGAAATCTACCTTATACTTTGAAATTTTTACCTTCCATTTGATAATGTTTATACTTTGTTTATTGCTCCATTGGGTTTTCGAAGAGACCCTCAACACACTCACTCCGACATCCAAAAGTCTCTCCAATATCATTTTTTGGTAATAATATTTATTATTCATAGTTTCGGGGGCCCACTTTATATTTTTTTGATTTTGGCTAATGTACCATTTTACCCTTTGCATTATTAGATCGGAGGGACTCTTATTTTATTCTTCCAATATGATTTACTCTCCTTGATGATTTCTTCAAACAAACGTTTTAACTCTTTTCAGGATATCAGAGGGACTAATTTTGGGGTCTTCCCGATATTCATTATTCCTCCCGATAGATTTTTTGCTTTGCAATATTTTTATGCCTTTCAAAATTTTGAAGGGACTAGGAATTCACTCAATCTGATATAGAGGAGTCTCTTCGATACATTGTTTCCTTGCTGCATACTGTGCCAAATTTAGGGTTTATGCCTTAGCTTATGGAGGGAATGCAGGGGATGTTTGGGGTGCTTCGTATCCCATATTTATATGGATCGTATTCCTCCTGAATATAGCTCTTCCAAGAATCTTTTAGGGTTTTTCAATGGGAACTTTAGATCTTTCAAGAACAGGTGGACATAAACACTACCAACCTATGGCTCATCATTGTAGCCTGAATAAGAATAATAAAAGGGGCACTCTTCTGCAACTTTCAATTCTTTTGCATATTCTAATGTCTGAGTGTAGTGATAGTGAATGCCATGGGAAGACTATATTTAACATTATCTCCTCCATTGTAGTAACCCTAATTAGATCAATGTTTTGCATGTGCCCATCTGTGAATCTAGAATCTCCTCTCCACTTTACTCGTTGAGTTTGTTGGATTTTGCCAAATCGTTGAGCCTCTAGTATATTGAATCTATTCAATAAAATCACAAACTCACGCCACTCTTGACACCAAATGGAATAAATCCAGGGGAGCAAGTCATAATATGTGTTTTCCTTCTCTTAGACTTGCATTGAAATTTAATATGGTTTTATTCTGGTACTAATTTCACTTCGACAAATAGGGCATAAATCCAAGCTTTGTCCATAATCACCACATGTCTGATGACCACATCCAAAAGCAAGATCTTTAGGATTCATTAGGCATATCAGACACATTTGAGCATCCTATGTGTCGTTGGTTGTTGGTGGAGCAGTTTCTCCATATGAATCATAACCATAGTTTCATGGACAACTCGTTTGGAAACTCTCTGAACGTGCATATCACTTTATGGCAGCACCATTAGCATTTCCAATGGGTGGTTGAAGAGGGAAACTATTAGGCATCTTCCCCATGCGACGACCCAGTATTTGAAGATCTAGTGTGGCCTTGTACTGAGACAATATTTTCATCAATGTTGCAAGTGCAAATTCAGTCTCCTTAGAAATAGGAACATTCTTTGACATGATGGTTGTAAAGTTCACAAACTGGAAGTTGTCAAAAGATCAAGCTAGGATGTTATCATCAAACTTTTGCATCATGTCCCAAGGTCCATCACCAACTCCAACCAAGACAATTGAGAGTGGATATTCACTTGCATGCACTATTGCATTGACTGTATTCTGTTCTTGTGGACTTAGGTTACTATCTTCAATGTCAACACTTCTTGTCACCTGTCCATCTAAAATTATCAAAAGAATGTGGTACTACCCCCCACTTTGCTCCACAATACGGATTGCTACTTCAATGATTGGTGCCAAAGACACTGGTCCAGCAAGTTAGAGTTGGGGAACTATTTCCCTATATCATCTTAGGCTTCTTCAAATCCATTGCATGCTCTTGATCCAAGAAACTCAATGATGAACTTATACTGTTTGACATATTCAAAATGTAGTTTTCCTTCTTATCTTTCAAAACCCCTACTTTGATCAACTCCTCAATGTCTAGGATTACAAATTTATTCAGATCATCTAGTAGATTGCTATCTATAGTGATGTTTTCCAACATATGATGCTCAAATTTAGTGATGGAATCTTTGACTATCCTTTGCTTTCCCAAAATTTTGTACAATTCAAGCCTTGTTTGTAGAGTTGGTCAAACCAAATTTGAGTTATTTTTCCATAGATTACTACTTGATCCAATTATTTTCTTTGTGCATCCCTATCTATCATTTTGCTTGATAAGGCTATGTGCAGGAGTAGTTTTGGTAAAAGGCTTAATCAAATGTTCAATTTACCTTTGTAGTTCTTTTATTTGAGCCATTAGCATCACTTTGGCTTCATTGTCTTGGATGGCCCTTTCTTTGATAATCTCTTGAAGCAAATTGAAATAAATGCAATTCTCTTTCCCTTGTCTTTGCTTTCTTCAAATGGGCATATGTAAAAACTTATAGTCTTCCTTGACCCTAACTAAATTTCCCTTGTACTGAACGACTGAGCTATAAGTTCTTGTTCTACCAAAGTGAGACCTCTATGTAGATACCCAATTCCATGAAACAAAGCATGGCTCAAAATAGTTTCTCTAACTTGGCAATGAAAGGTTTCAAGCCTTCTTCAGTGAATTGAAGAAATTAGGATCTTTCCCTACCATCTGCATTTGAGCTTCAAAGTTGGCTATATCAACACCCTGATTGTGAATCTTTTCAAGATGGGACTACCCTCTCCATTAATTAAATGAAGTTCATTCACACTATACAGGCTAACTTGATGCACTTGTTTCCATCTGCAAGATAGAGAATCCCATTTCTCAGGTGTACTAATACTTTCCCAAGGATTGTTTGGATAATCAATCTTCTTTTGGGGATTATGTCATGGTTGTACCTCAGCAACCAATAATACTTGTGTGACACAAGTCAGGTTCCCTTTGTAGGCTTGACCAAAATTTTTTTGTTTTGAAACAAGTTTTCATCCTGAATTGTCCTGACATTGTTTCAACATACTTCTAAAGTGAAAAATTAAATTGAGTAATCATCAAGATCCTCTTTCTGGTATTTTTTACTGTGAGCAAAATAGGCCAAGTAGCTTCTAGAATCGTTCCAGAAAACTAGTCAAACCATCTCCTGAAGCCATGAAAATGCACAGGTATGTAGATATTTGATCCAAAAATTCATTGCAACAAATATTTTGGTAGGATCTATCCCGAGATGCAAGATATTCAATGTCAAAGTAGCTCATTCAACCTTTTCTGAAAACTGGACTTGTCAAAAATCAATTAGGGTTCACCAAGTCACCATTTTGAAAAGAATACAAATCACCTCTTGGGAAGCTGCCACTTGGGGGATTAGTTCATTTAGGTTAAATGAGCATGCGTACAAAAGGGTTCTTCACCAATCCACTCTTGTCATGAAATATTAAAGTCCAAAGTTGACCTCTGCAATTTTCTAGAAATGCAATCATCAAAACAATGAAAATCCCATTTGCTTTTGATCTTGAAAAAATAGTAAATGAGGTGCTAGGGTCTTAAAAATAGACATGGAAGCAGATTATCATAAGGTAAATATGGAACACCAATTGTTTCACCCTGAATATCATCCAGCTACTAGATATTGGCTTCTAAATTTGACCTTCTTGGCAGATTTCATGTGCAGACAACTAACTTTCCCAGAACCTTCAAGCTTGATGCTTGAAAAACTTGTCAAATCATATCATAGGGAGCTGAAATTGGATATGCATACTCAAATATGGTAAATAAACATTTTTACAAAGTGGTTTGGCATAGGAGTGAATAGGTCTCAAGCTATGAATTTTCAAAGTGGGCTCCTGAGATAGATTTTGTAACAGTATTTCTAAGTGCTGAAAATGATTTTTCCTATGGGACCTTCAAATTTTGCCAAAATTTGAAGGTTCCAATAGTGGCTCTTACTTGGGGATGTATGCCCTTTATGGGCATAGAAAGATCCCAGATCTCTAGAGAGCAGACCAATTGCCTACTTCATTAGGCAATAGAGTCAAAATGTCACTTCTGCCCTAAACTAATATGGTTTGAAAATCACACCACAACTGATGGCTCAAGGCCACTAGAAAAAAGAAAAGTTTATGTTTTCCTTTGTCATACACCTTATTTTGGTCTGATTTTATTAAACTCCGCTTGAAAATATCTATGCAATCATCATTCTAGTCATTGTCATTCATCATGAAATGATCTCCCAGCTGAACTGAAAATAGAAAATATTTATAATCCACCACATAGCTAAGCTCATTAGTTCTGATTTCATCATAAGTTCGCATAAAAAATCTGAAATTATCATATGGCCATAGATGCAAACTAGAAAAATAGCTTCTAGGTGTAAGGGAGAGAAAACAATTATGCTCATTCATGTTGCTCACGCCATATTTTGGATGTTTCTCACTTTGGTCTGAAAATTTTGCCATATCAATATATGTTGAGACAGCCTGATCTGAAATATTTTCATTATCTTTCATATCACCATTTGGTATTATCCACTTCTGATCCATGCACTCATCAATATGCACATTTGGACATACATTATCCATGATGTGTGAGTCAATATCACTCTTACATGAGCTAAAGACCTCTACTTCTGATTTACATACCTCTTCTTGGACAGGTATAAACATGAGCTTTTGATCAACTTCAAGAGTACCTTCATCATTGCCACACAAAGTTCCTTCATCATCAAAGCAAATGTAGGTTGGACATGAAATTTTAGAATCACTCTTGAGTGTATATTTCTGATATTCCATAGTCAACAATTTTGAAATTTGTTCACTGCTGAGTGAACATGCTTCTTCATCCACCACATTGCTGCTATATTTTTTACTTTTCTCATCATCACTGCAATACTCATGATTTTCAAGAAATGAAAAATCAGATGCATTGATTTTATAGTCATTGCTTCACAAGTTGATACATCCTCCTAATTGTCTAAAAATGCTTCATCCCCTTCATAGAATGGATTTGAATATACATGAAATTCATGTTCTAGCACACCCTGGTAGAATGTCATTTGATCTTCTTTTGTTATTTGATCATACAATGGGTTTGAAAAAAAATTAAAACCATTTTCAGGTGTGCATATTTCTTCTTCACTAATCATGTCATCATGATCCTCAGTTGTGTTTGGATGTATTATTTGTTCACTATCAGGCAGACTTGCTTCTTTGCTTACTACATTGCTCATACATTCTTTAGGCATTATGTCTTCAAATATTTCTTTAATATTGCAATCCTCATCCTTCTCAAACTATTGATTCTGATATACATTTTCAAGAGAGCTCATATCCTCCTAAATATGGACAGCAGGGTCATCAATGTATGCATTGTGCTGATAATGGATATGGGGTTGACTGTGGTGTACAAGGTATTGAGGTGGGTGGGCTAGGACAACATGAACATCCACACTTTGAAGACTTCTCTCATCTTTTAATGTATCATATGTCATTTTATTGTTTGTTGGAATATGTTGAGTCCACAAGTCTCATGTAAAATCTTCATAATTGTCATCAAACTAACTCAGAAATAGCCTCTTGAAATCTTCCCATGAAGATACACTTTGCCTGGGTAAGCTAATACACCATTCTCTCGCATAATGCCTCAATGATCTTGCAAAGCATTTCATAATGACATCTTCTGCATAAATCTCAAAGTCCTCAATAAATTCACAAAATAGTTGCACATGCCTATGAGATGATTTATGTACCTTTCCATAAAATTCAAGGATATGTTTTATGAGCTCAATGAGATAACGATTTGGGTAGCCTTGGATGCTATTGAAATTCATTGGTTTATCAATGTTTGAGACATACAATTTTCATGGAAGTGGTTGACATTGCTGACTATTTTGATGAGGGGCTTGATATTGATAATGCTTGGCATATTGATTATATTCATGATCTTGGTAGCCCACTAATCTTTGACCACGTGAGACAGGATAAGCATTTATTTGATTTAGGGCTTGTGGTGTAAAAATGTCTTGTTGTGTATGATATGCACTACATCCATTGTCAAGATTTTTGATTGTATCATGAGACACGTGTGGGGTCAAAGAGTCACTCACATTCACATACCCATCCTCATTAGATGTTGATATATATCGTGATGAATTTGAAGCATGTTTGGCTCTAAATTGCTGCAGCTCTTGAATCAATTTTTTCTCTTCCCTTAATAACTATAGCCATCTCTCTTGTTCTGACATATTTATTTTGATTGTAAATAATATTGTCACAAGATATCTCTGTATTTTTCATCGATTTCCTTTTCGGAGTCGCCACCTCTCGTCAAAAGAGGAATAAATTTTATCTTTTTGGGTCCTTATTGCCAGTAGAGTTACCAATCTGTGTTTGAATTCAAAACTTCACTGACTTTGTAATGAGATGGTCTTGAACCAGAGATTTTGGGTTCGATCCCCAGTGGAGTCGCCAATTCTGTTAGGTCTCAAAAATGTAGGTTGTAAACCTTAAGAGGATGCAAAGTTCTCTTAATGTTTTTGGCTAATGAAATAAGATTGATATGATTTAAAACCCCCTTCTCTTTAGGTTCTGCCAGGCCTATGTGGGTGTACCTTGATAGCTAATGCAGATTTGAGTGACCTTAGTGATCTATTCACAGTGGCATATGGATGTGAGATAGATGTAAGGTTGAGAATTATTCTTACTCTTAATGTTTGAATCTTGAATATGTGAATAAGGTTTTGAAATGTTACTTTGTAATGACCAGTGCTTTATCTATTATAGGCAACAGAGTTAGGATGTGTATGATAGATGTGTCCTCCTTCTTGGCTTAACTTGAATTATTTGGCACTTTTCAAATGTTTATACCTTGTATAAACATGCAAGAATATTGGTTATGAGGCTCTGCTTATCGATCGCAATGATATTTTCCCAGGTTACTGTGATCAATTGAAAGGACTTTTAATTCGGGTGTGAAGTAAACCAACAAGGATGATTTATTTAAAGGGTTTTAACTCCTAGTAGAGACCAATAAACATAAACCACTTATAAGGACTTAAATCAACTTCTCACAGAAACTAATCAAGCAGATCACATAGAAGCAGCAAATGTGCCTTGATAAATTAAGTATATCCTTGATATATTAGTTTAAATAACAAAGGAAAACCATTATGGAGACAACACAGATAACACATATGAATGAACATTAACAAATAATTGAACACCACAATTTTTGGACACTAGATTATAATATTCCTCTCTGTTAAATTGCTTCAAAAGATTTTACAATTCATATTGGAAGTCTTTATTTATTTATTTCCTAATCTACTAATTGTTACTTGCTCTGATTATTGATTCTTCTACTTCTCTTCTTATTCAATTTCATCTTCACTTTTCATCTCTCATATATATTTTGCAATTTTTGGGTTATGACCCTTACACATCCATTTGGTGCAGCTCTTCATTTAATTAATTATTTTTCATAGATAGAATAATTAATTAACTCAACTTGTCTCGGCATTCCTGTGTGCGTTTTCACCTTTATTTGGCAAAAATATTTTATTTGTGTGAAAATAATTACCCCTTCTTGTTTCATTGGCCATCATATGCAAAGTATTCTTTTAGGTAAAATAATTACCCATTTAGTTAATTCTTCCGAAAAATAGTTCACCTCCAAGTGAAAACAATTCTCCACTTTGATTATTAAAATTTGCACTTACTATATGCATTATGTCCTTCCTGCAAAATAATTCCCCACTTTATTATCCTTTCCATGAAAATGTGAAATCTACCTTATACTTTGCAATTTTTACCTTCCCTTTGATAATGTTTATACTTTGTTTATTGCTCCATCGGGTTTTCGAAGATACCCTCAACACACTCACTCCGATATCCAAAAGTCTCTTTGATATCATTTTTTGGTAATAATATTTATTAGTCATAGTTTCAGGGGCCCAGTTTATATATTTTGGATTTTGGCTAATGTACCATTTTACCCTTTGCATTATTAGATTGAAGGGACTCTTATTTTATTCTGCCAATATGATTTACTCTCCCTGATGATTTCTTCAAACAAATGTTTAACTCTTTTCGGGATATCGGAGGGACTAATTTTGGGGTCTTCTCGATATTCATTATTCCTCTCGATAGATTTTTTGCTTTGCAATATTTTTATACCTTTTAGAATTTTGAAGGGACTAGGAATTCACTCACTCCAATATATAGGAGTCTCTTCGATACATCATTTTCTTGCTGCATACTGTGCCAAATTTAGGGTTTATGCCTTAGCTTACGGCAGGAATGCAGGGGATGTTTGGGGTGCTTCGTATCAAACCATATTTATATGGATCATATTCCTCCTAAATATAGCTCTTCCAAGAATCTTTTATGGTTTCTCAATGGGAAATTTGGATCTTTCAAGAACAGGCGGACATAAACACCACCAACCTATGGCTCATCATTGTAGCTTGAATAAAAATAATAAAAGGGGCACTCTTTTGTAGCTTTCAAATCTTTCTCATATTCCAATGTCTGAGTGTGGTGATAGTGAATGCCATGGGAAGACTATATTTCACATTATCTCTTGCATTGTAGTAACCCTAACTAGATCAATGTTTTGCATGTGCCCATTCGTGAAGCCAGAATCTCCTCTCCACTTTACTCATTGGGTTTGTGGGATTTTACCAAATCGTTGAGCCTCTAGTATATTGAATCCATTCAATAAAAGCACAAACTCATACCACTCTTGACACCAAATGGAATAAATCCAGGAGGCAAGTCATAATATGTGTTTTCCTTCTCTCAGACTTGCATTGAACTTTAATACAGTTTTATTCTTTTACTAATTTCATTTCGACAAATAGGGCATAAATCCTTGCTTTGTCCACAGTCACCACATGTCTAATGACCACATCCAAAAGCAATATCTTTAGGATTCATTAGGCAGATCGGACACATTTGAAAATCCTATGTGTCCTTGGCTACTGGTGGAGCAGTTCATCCATATGAATCATAACCATAGTTTCGTGGACCACTAGTTTGGAAACTCTCTAAATGTGCATATCACTTTGTGGCAGCACCATTAGCATTGCGAATGGGTGGTGGAAGAGGTAAACTGTTAGACATCTTCCCCTTGTGATGACCCAGTATTTGAAGATCTAGTGTGGCCTTGTACTGAGACAGTATTTCCATCAGTGCTGCAAGTGCAAATTCAGTCTCCTTAAAACATGAACATTCTTTGACATGATTGATGTAAAGTTCACAAACTAGAAGTTGTCAAAGGATCGAGCTGAGATATTATCATCAAAGTTTTGCATCATGTCCCAAGGTCCATCACCAACTCCAACCAAGACAATTGAGAGTGGATATTCACTTGCTTGTGTTATTGCATTGACTGTATTATGTTCTTGTGGACCCAGGTTACTATCTTTAGTGTCAACACTTCTTATCACCTGTCCATCTGCAATTATCAAAAGAACGTGGTACTGCTTCCCACTTTGCTCCACAATACGGATTATTGCTTCAATGATTGGTCTAAAATACATTGGCCCAGCAAGTCGAAGTTGGGGAACTATTTCCCTATATCGTATTAGTGCTTCTTCAAATCCATTTCATGTTCTTGATCCAAGAAACTTGATGATGAACTTATACAGTTTGACCCATTCAAAATGTAGTTTCCTTCTTATCTTTCAAAACCCCTACTTTGATCAACTCCTCAATGTCTAGGATTACAAATTTATTTAGATCATCTAGTAGATTGCTATCTATAGTGATGTTTTACAACATTTGATGCTTGAATTCAGTGATGGAATCTCTGACTATCCTTTGCTTTCCTAAAATTTTGTACAATTCAAGCCTTGTTGTAGAGTTAGTCAAACCAAATTTGGGTTATTTTTCCATAGATAACTACTTGATCCAAGTGTTTGCTTTGCACATCCCTATCTGTTTTTTTGCTTGATGAGGCTGTGTGCAGGAGAAGTTTTGGTAAAAGGCTTAATCAAATGTTCAATTTACCTTTGTAGTTCTTTTATTTGAGCCTTTAGCATCACTTTGGCTTCATTGTCTTGGATGGCCCTTTCTTTGATAATCTCTTGAAGCAAATTGAAATTTAATTGCAAATCTCTTTCCCTTGTCTTTTCTTTCTTCAAATGGGCATATGTAAAATCTTTTGGTCTTCCTTAACCCTAACTAAATTGCCCTTGTACTGAATGACTAAGCTACAAGTTCCTGTTCTACCAAAGTGAGGCCTTTATGTAGATACCCAATTCCATGAGACAATGCATGGCGCAAAGTAGCTTCTCTAACTTGGCAAGGAAAGGTTTCAAGCCTTCTTCAATGAATTGAAGAAATTAGGATCTTTCCCTAACATCTCCATTTGAGCTTCAAAGTTGGCTATATCAACACCCTGATTGTGAATCTTTTCAAGATGGGACCACCCTCTCCACTAATTAAATGATGTTCATTCACACTATACAGGTTAACTTGATGCACTTGTTTCCATCTGGGAGATAGAGAATCCCATTTCTCAGGTGTACTAATACTTGCCCAAGGCTTGTTTGGATAATCAAGCTTCTTTTTGGGATTTTGTCATGGTTGTACCTCAACAACCAATAATACTTGCTTGACACAAGTCGGGTTCCCTTTGTGGGCCTCACTAAAAAATTTCATTTTGAAACAAGTTTTCATCCTGAATTGTCCTAAAATTGTTTCAACATGCTTCTAAAGTGAAAAATTGAAACGAGTAATCATCAAGATCCTCTTTCTGGCTTTTTGTACTGTGAGCAAAACAAGCCAAGTAGCCTCCAGAATCATCTTGGAAAACTAGTCAAACCATCTCCTGAAGCCATGAAAATGCATAGGTATGTAGATATTTGATCCAACAATTCATTGCAACAAATATTTTGGTAGGATCTATCTTGAGGTGCAAGATATTCAATATCAAAGTAGCTCATTCAGCCTTTTCTGAAAACTAGACTTGTTAAAAATCAATTAGGGTTCACCAAGTCACCATTTTGAAAAAAATACCAAATTACCTCCTGGGAAGCTGTCACTTGAGGGATTAGTTCATTTAGGTTAAATGAGAATGTGTGCAAAAGGGTTCCTCACCAATCCACTCTCGTCATGAAATATTAAAGTCCAAAGTTGACCTCTACAAATTTCTGAAAATGCAGTCATCAAAACAGTGAAAATCCCATTGCTTTTGATCTTGAAAAAATAGCAAACGAGGTGTTGGGGTCTTAAAAATGGACATGGAAGTAGATTATCATTAGGTAAATCTAGAAGACCAATTGTTTCACCCTGAATATCATCCAGCTGCTAGATATTGGCTTCTAAAGTTGACCTTGGTAGATTTCATTATGTTCAGACAACTAACTTTCCCAGAACCTTCAAGCTTGATGCTTGGAAAACTTGTCAAATCAGATCATAGGGAGCTGAAATTGGATATACATACTCACATATGGTAAATAAACATGTTTGCAAAATGTTTTGGCATAGGAGTGATTAGGTCTCAAGATGTGAATTTTCAAAGTGGGCTCTTGAGATAGATTTTGTAATTGTATTTTTGGGTGCTGAAATTGATTTTTTCCTCATGGGACCTTCAAATTTTGCCAAAATTTGAAGGTTCCAACATAATCATTATGAAGGAATTAGATAATTGATAACTGAAGATATCATTTACTAAATTATAATTCTTCCAACTTTCCTTTAGTTCTAATTTGGGTAGTGATCATACACTTTGGTTTCCCCTAATTGGAAGGTTCCTACCTATGTCAATCATGGGAAATTTGCATAGTAGGCCAATTGGTAGACAAGGTACAAATTCATATGGAACCTATTAGACTCTAGCACATTAATCAATTGGTAATGCAAAGTGTCACTTATGATATTTTTTAAGTCAACCTTCTTATTTTTTAAAATTGGCAGTATGAAATAACACATCCAAGGGTAGAAATCCTGATCATTAGATTTCCCAAAGACCTTGATCAATAGGTTGATGGAATCATGTGTATCTTCTTTGAATTCACTTCTATGGAGCACCTTGGTATTTTTTAATGCTAACTTCTTCTAAATGAGCAAGTTATCATTGATGAAGTTGGTAGCAATGGAAGTCTTATTCTCATAGTACTTGAGGGCCAATTTCATATGCATCTTATCATTTTGAGCATAAGTAGGGAGGCCAAAAACCTTCTCAATAACATCTATATATTGATGCCCAAAACTATTTGGCATACTACCCAAATCCTTTGCTTCTAGTCATATCTTTGGGCACAATCCAACACAAATTTTGGGGATTACAGGGGTCCAATGAGAAAGAACCCACCTTAACTAGGTTAGACATGTTAGAATTAAGGAACAATGAGAGGGGGGGTGAATCATTATTCTGCAAATTTATCAATTTACCACATACATTCAAAAGAAAGAAGCATGAACTTAGAACCAGTAATAACAAGATCATTACACATGAACACTAAGATTTTTAAGTGGAAACCCGATTAAGGGAAAAACCACGGTGGGGGTCAACCCACAAGATTTTATACTCTGTTAAAAGTATTACAAAATGGGAAGGCACATGCCTTTGGGCACACTTCCCAGAGCTCACTGCTCAAAGGAGGCTCACTGCCTACAAGATTGATTACAAAGAGTTCATAGGAATACTTGAACTGAAGAATAGCATCTAACAATGCAAGATTACAATTCAGGTCAGGATAAATATATCGACTTCACGCACTTCATCTCTCACTGCCCTATTTTTCTGTTCTGTCATGATCCAAGCTTTAGATCTCTACTTCACACTTGATACTGCCAAAATTCACACCTCTCATTCCATATTCGTACCTCCATCTCACAAAATGCTCACACCCATTGAATATTTATATCCGCTATATGAAATTTCATCAACTGCAGTTAGCCTCAAGAAAATTTAGAGCCATTTTTAAGGACACTATTCTATTGGATGAATCCATGCACAAATATCAATGCAAATCACAACTTATGAATTCAAGTCACCACACATGTCGTCCAATACCATTGGATCTCATAAATCACTCAACTAACCACTTCTCTTAATCCATACAAGGATCAAACACCAAGTCAACCTGTTCTTCACCAAACTGGACTGTCTAACCAAAACCTGATACTCATATGCTTGTAACTTTCAATCCCTTCATCACCAGAGGCTAAAACTCTAGATTTAGGTAGCCTTGACATCCCTTGACATACCCTCAGATCTACAGCACAATATGATTACCTGTGGAGAAATGCGGACCAAAATGCTGGACCCTGTCATATGCTATGTTCCTGTCTATCTAGACTTGGACAAATATGCAATCTGACTTCCAATATGATCAAATGATACATTGTAGATGTGTAAGATAGATTCAATTGCCATCAATGACAACACCTAGAATGCCTAGCAATGTCTCTTGCCAACAAGGCAAAGCCATGAAGTGGGCCTCAAAAGTTTTGTCTCCCTGTCTATGCACCCATTGTAAGAACTCCTAGACAATTACATGTCCCAAATTAGTGTCCCTGGAATCTTGTTCCATTGGGAGAACATCTTTGAAGGAGGATGGAAACCCTTGTATTCATTGTTCATTTCTTGTTCTTATTTCTCTCCTTGCATGGGTATGACAAAGCACACTATAAGATCCATTGGATAGTTTAGTGATAATCATTTTCTAGCTCTACTATAAGTATGAAATATTAGCTATTATATCATGACCAATCCAATAGTACGATGTATACAATGTAAGCCAACTTTTAGAATTAAAATGCCAAAAATTTTAAGCATCATGATGCACTAGGCAGAAAAGCCCTTAAAAAGTAATTGGAGTTATACCAGGATGTCTACCCAAATCCTAGACATAGAGTTCTAGTTCAAATAGTCAAAAAGTTGGGATTTAGGATCCCAACATAAATCCTACCTAGAGTATCATGGTATCACAAAGTCTAACATTCAACAAAGGATAAAATTGCTTAAAGTAATCTATGCAAGTATAATATTCAAGGCAAAAGGCTCAGGGAGGGAGATTAGAGATACATATCTTGAAGCTACAAAAAGGTAAGAAAACAAGAGTAAGGTTGAATCCACAAACTTGATGAGGTAAATTAGTGTAAAATGCTAGAGTTTGGGAGTCAGATATTTTCTAACTCATGATAAAAAGGGAACCCAAAACAAGTATGCCCAAACCACCAACTTTGAAGAAGATTTTGTATTGGGGATTGGGGGTACCCCATAATCTAGGACAAAAAGTAAATGAATAAAGACATCCCCACATCCCTAATTTTGAGAAGATATGCAATGAAAGGTGTTAGGAATCAAGGATCAGAAATACTAAGAAATCCATGTTGAAAAGTACTCAAATAAAGATAAGTCTAAACCCACGAAAATAGTAAGGTAAATTAGTGTAAAGTGTCAAAGTTGAGAGATTGAAGGCATCTAGTATATTGTATGATAGAAAATTGGGTTTTTCAGGGGTATGCTTTTAACTAGAAAGAAGGAAAGGCAAACAAAATAAAACTCAAACAAAAAGATGAAACCCTAGATAAGGCTAAGATGGGGCCAATAATCTAGATTTTCCCAAAAGATAACAAAAAGGTTCAGAAAAGGAGAGGAACAAACACATAGATTCATTCCCTAGGAAAGATTATTTGAAAAAACCACATGCAACTAGGGTTTAAAAGATGAAATTCTATTTAACATAAGAAAGATACATTCACATAGGTTTTTATGACTCAGATAAAAAATGACCTATTACCTCATCAAAAATTGCATGAAACTAACTACATTCACCACATGGTAGAAAATATATCAAGAATAGCTTCAAATTTGACATACGAAAAACTTACAACATGAAGATTAACACACATGCTCATAGACTAGTAATGTTCTTCTTTAATAAATTTTAAAAGGATAGCTCATAGACTCTCTCTATTTCTGTACAATGTGTGTGAACCCAAAAAGTCCCTTTCTTTATAATTATCCTTGTATAGATAGGCTTTCATTTGTAACTTCTTTAAATCACCTTTTTAGTTTATAACTTAATGACATTTTAAAAGGTCAATAATATAACTTTAAGTTATAAACAAAAGTCACTTCTTAAGTTAAACTAAAATGACTTAATTTTCAACATCTTTGAAAAAGCATTGCAAAAAAATAAGAACAAAGTCTTTAGCATCATTAATTTGAATTGTGTTCTTAGACTTGGGCTATTGTGACTAATCAAGATGATGACTTCACCTTTTCTAGCTCTACTAAATTGGCACATACATTTGCAAGAACAAATTCATCTATATCCATATTGAGCTAGTGCACTTCTTCAAAAGTTGTAGGGCTTTCTCACCAAAACCATTGAAAGCGTATCCTCATATCATTACATTTCAAGAATTCTTAGTATTTCCATTAGATACTTTGACAAACACACTACGAGCATGTTTTATATTGTTGCATTGGCATACATATCCACAAGGCACTTCCTACAAATGTATTTGAATCAAATACTACTTTAGTTACATGTCAATGAACTTCTTTACATTCTTATAGAGCTCTACCAGTATCTTGCATTTACACAAAGAGCTTAAAGGTCTCCTCTCCATAATCATTCTAAGTGCAATCTTGCTGCAATGTTTGGACATAGACTAGGAGGATGTTGATACAAGTCATGAAACTATGGATTTACACCAACTGATTACATTTTCTTGATATTTTTTAATCCATTTTAACAAATGCCTATCCTGCAATCATTGCATTCCATATATCATTCATGCTTCAATGAATACAAAACCAATTTTGGAGCTTCTATTTTCATAGACCACATAGAAGGATAAGAAAAGTTCTTTGTTTATCCTTACCATTCTAATATGAGTCAGAGGTTTTGCATTCTATTAGACTTCTTTGGCATTTTGAAAAGTTACTGAACTTCAAAAAGTGTTGATTGTTCTATGTAACACTACTTTGCCCCAGAGTTATTTTGCAGCAGATTTATTATGGTTAATATTTAGAGTTATGATAGTTTAGAATATGTGAAGATTCAAATAAATATAAATGGAAAATGAAAATTACAGCATGTAATATTTCAATAAGAACTCTAAAGTAAATAATTAACATAGCCAATTGATTAACACAATCCATAGTTTGATTAACATCAAAACCCACATAGACCGTGATTCTTATATCTTTTATTAACATTAAGTTTAGTGCTTAATTAATTTCTAGCATAGAAAGGAATAAATACATATCTTCTGGTGTTCTGGAAAGTTCTTCCAATATCACTTTGAAAATGGATTATAGATTCAACCCCCTTTCAGCAAGTGAGCACTTCCAAGAGGAATCTAGTTCTTATTTAGAATCAACTATGTGTTTCCCAAGCATTTAGCTCTTTTTCAGAAAACACACACACACAAGTGCTCTAGAGCCATGTTCAACAAAACATGCTCAACACAAGTGCACACACAAACATTGGCCAGGACAATACAGAGTGTACTCTGTACCCTGAGTTGGACACACTCTATGTGCCCCTTCTTTAATGCTCACTTCCTGTCAAATCTATAATCCTTCTCCTTCATGATTCCTACACTTCCTTTTCTTCTTTCTCTCCTCCTTTCTCCACCTTCTTTTTTCGTTGAGTGATGCTTCGTACCTATTCCAAGTCTCACATAAATGCCTTATATAACTTTTTAAGGGGTGGTTTCTAAACCATCACACCCTTTCACAAAGGTTGTAATTAATAATGGTTTAATAAACACAATAACTCCTCCCTTTTAAAGGGGTTTTCATAATTATTCTTTATTTATCTTCATTTAAATTAAAAGGATCATAATATTATTTATTTTATATCTCCCTTTTAATTATAAAGAGTAAATAAACTTTATCTGTTAGAAGTGAAGGTACAAACCACACAATGGAAATCTGATTCAAACATTATTTATGCCATCTAAATAATGTAGAATCAATGGAGATTGCAATAGAAATAAAACTCACTACACATAAATAAAAAGCATTAAGAATAGAACACATAACATAGTATGTAACGTGGAGAAAACCCTTTCGGGTAAAGAACTCCACCAAGAAAAGAGGCTCCAAGTTGTATTATCTTCAAATGTGATATTATAATACATGCACTTCCTCTCCTTCTTCAGTCTTCAATCTAGTAGCGCCTATTACTCTCAACTCTGATAAAAATGTAGTACAAATATCCTTATAAAAGGGGGTTGCCTCCTAGGGCAAGAAAATTGACATAATATCAACCATTAGATCTGTGACCTAATGATGAACGGTCCAGATTTACAATGAAACCCCCTTGCGACCCTTGTCGTAGACAAATTAGTATCATGGACCAGATATAAACATGCGGATGAAACAAAATCACTGTTGGTGAATCCTTTCATCCCTTATGGGTGATTTACAAACAATAATAGGAGTAATAAATTACATAGGATTTACAAGGTTGATGACACCTTAATCCTAACATTCTCCTACTTGACATCATACATTGTAAATACCCATAGGAAAACTATAAAATAATCAAGCACTAGAAGCAAGGCCCATGGCCTCTCTGCACCAAACAAATTTCTTTGTGCTCACAGGCTTGGTCAAATCATCTGCAAAATTCTCCTGAGTGTCTACCTTCTTTAGCTCAATCTATCCGTTTGCAACCATTTCTCAAACAAAGTGATACTGTACATCAACATGCTTAGTTCGAGCATGATACATAGGATTCTTGGACAAACAAATAGCACTCTAGCTATCACAACCAATCTGAATGATCCTGTTATCAAAACAAATACATGTACATAATCTCCTCAACCAAACTACCTCCTTAGAGACATGGGTAGAAGCCATATACTCTGCTTTGGTAGTGGACAAAGCAACCGTGGGCTACCTTTTTCTCATCCAACTCACTACTCTACCAAGCAAAGTAAACATATAGCCACTAGTGGACCTTCAAATATCCAAGTCACTTGCCCAATCGGCATCAACAAATCCTTGTATGTCCAAAGTTTTGTCAGCACTATGAATACCATTATAAACCAAACAATAATCAGGAGTGCCTGCTAGATATCTAAACATCCTCTTCACATAATTCTAATGTTGTCTACCAGGGTTAGACATAAATCTGCTCAAAACTCCCACTGGTTGGGCAATATCTAGTCTAATGCAAACCGTTGCATACATCAAACTCCTTACAACACTAGCATATGGCACATTAGAGAAATCCTCTAAATCATCCTCATTCTTTGGACACATATCTAATGAAGTATTAGTACCAATGGGCAAAGGAACTCTAATTGGGTTGTAGTCTTGCATACTAAATCTTTGTAAAATGGTGTTCACATACTTACTTTGAGATAACCAAAGTTTTATGTTATCTCTATCCCTTTTGATCTCCATCGCCAAAATATACCTAGCATCTCCAAGATCCTTCATTTCGAATGCACCTAAAAGTTGGGCTTTCAACTCACTGATCATACCCTTAGTATTGCTGAAAAATAACATGTCATCAACATATAATGCAATGATCAAAATAGAATCATCAATCTAATGAATGTAAACACAGACATCCTCCTCACTTCTAACAAAACCCAATTTCAACACAAATGAGTCAAACTTTTGGTACCACATTCTTGGGGACTATTTCAGACCATAAAGAGACCTCTTCAATCTGCAAACCCAATGTTCTTTCCCTTTTACCTCAAAACCTATAAGTTGTTGCATGTAAATTTCTTCCTCAATATCTCCATGTAAAAGTGCAGTCTTAACATCCATTTGCTCTTATTCCCAATCAAAAGTTGTAGCAATGGATAAGAGAAATATGATAGAAGTTAATTTAGCAACAAGAGAGAATATTTCACTGAAATCAGCTCCCTCTTTCTCGGAGTAGCCCTTGGCTACCAGTCTAGCCTTGTACTTCTCCAATGAACCGTCTGCTCCAAACTTCTTCTTGAAGACCCACTTGCAAACTATGGCCTTTCTTCCTTTGGGCAAATGAACAAGATCCCATGTGTTGCAAGAGTCTAAAGCCATAATCTACTCTTGCATGGCTAACTACCAAGACTCACTATAATATGCATGAATAGCTTCCCTATAGGATCTAGGCTCATTATCAGTACTCAATAAAGCAAATACATAACAAAAATCTGGTGGGCTATTCTTGTCAACTAGGTTCTGATGTCTTGTGGATCTTCTCAGAGGTGGAGTAATAGACTCTTTAGGTTCTTCTGCATGCTCATATGTACCAACTTCTTCTATCACAATAGATTCTTCCTCATCAAAACTTTCACTCGATTCTTCTTCTACTTCTTCACCCCCCAATCCATCATTATGTTCTTCTTGAGGTGCATCTTCATGCTCTAATTCAAAATGCACTCTCTTCACCTTTTATTCTTTTTCCTTTGGTTATTCAGTTTCTGAAATAACACTAAGTTCCCTAAACATAATATCTCTAGAATAGACAATCTTTTGGGTTAGTGGATTCCAAAGCTTATAACCTTCTATATTATCACCATATCCAGTGAAAATACACTTTTTAGCTTCTGGATCCAACTTGGTTCATTTTTCTTTAGGCACATGAACATAAGCCTCATAGCCAAATGCCCTTAAATGTGAAATAGAAGATTTCTTACCTTTCCACATTTCATAAGGAGTTGCAACAAGAGCCTTACACAGAGATCTGTTAATCAAGTAGTTCGCAGTACACACAGCTTCTGCCCAAAAGCATTTGTTCAATTGTGATTCAATCAACATACTTCTAGCTCTTTCCATTATTGTTAGATTCATCCTTTCAGCTACTCCATTCTATTGTGGAGTATACGAAGTAGTTTTCTGTATAACAATACCTACATGCTTATAGAATTCATCAAATCCCTTAGAACAATATTCCCCTCCATTGTTAGATCTCAAAACCTTTACCTTATAATATGATTGCTTTTCAACTAAGGCTTTAAATTCCTTAAACTTAGTGAAAACTTTAGATTTGTGACTCATAAAATAAATCCAGGTAACCTTGATACATCATCAATGAAGGAAACAAAATATCTAGATTTTCCAATTGATTCAACATCCACTAGACCAAAAACATCTGAATGAATAAGTTCCAATTTATCATTAGATTTATTACTGCCTAGAGGAAATGGAGATCTATTATATTTTCTAAACACACAATGTTCACAGAATTTGAAACTCTCATCAGAATAGGATAAATTGTCTAACAATTTTTTATTTAAAATAGTCTTTAAACTAGACCGACTTATGTGGCCCAATCTACGGTGCCACAACATACATGTATTTTTAGTATTAGCCTTAGATGCATAAGAGGCATTACAAATAGTAGTGGCTTCTAACTTAAATAGAGTTCCCAATCTTTTCCCCTTCTCTACCACCAAGTTTCCTCTCACCAATTTGTAACCATGCTTATCAAATGTCACATGCATTCCCAAATCATTCAACTTTGAAACAAAAATCAAATTTCTAGCCAATCTAGGAACATGCAAAACACTAGGAGGGTTTTCATTATCCCATCACTGAAACACAAAATTGCCTTCCCTCATCCAATAATAGGATATGTAGAGTTATCCCTGAGGTACACAATTCCTCCATCATACTCTTTGTCATGTCCCCTTTTCAAAAATAGTAGTGTCTATTTTTAGTAAGTCCTGATGTTAAAAAATAGCAGGTCAAGATCACATGACTACATCAGGAAATAACATTAATTTATTTAATATTATTTTGTTAGTTTTAGAGTTGGCTATGATTGGAGCCACCCAAGATCTAGGACTTCATGAAAGCACAAGAGAGATCAAATGAGAGAATAATGCTATTCTATCATTGAATGCAAAAGATTACTAGATTACAAGAGATTGTTGATTACAATACATGAAGAAAGCATTGCTTATGAAGGCAAGGTGAGAGATAGAAAGGTGGAGTGAAAGGTGGAGTTGAAAGTGGAGATATTCCTACAACATGTGACAATTAGAGGATGTTGACTAATTACACATGTGGAGGATAAGACAACTCACTCCAACTATCAACAACTCAACACACAACATCTCGAAGACTCACTAAGTCAACTTAACATGTGTGAATTATGTGTGATGTGTAAATATTATTTAACTAATAAATAGTTAAATAATGTGAATTATCCACACAAGGGTAAACCAATTAGGTGATAACCCTGTTCACACCAACACCCCCCTTAAGTGCAACTTAAGGAGTAGCTGACTAAAGAAAGATGAAATGATGGATGGGTCCCAGCTACTAGGCCATGTTAGGTACCCATGTACAACAAATCTCAAGTGGAGAAAAGAAGAAAACCTCTTAGAACAAAAGTCCTCTCCAAAAGTGAGAATGCATGAAACAATGAAAGTGAAAGAAGTGATAGTAGGAGGACTCAACATGACCCCCCAGGGACTACTTCTATCACATATGTACAATCAAATACCCCCCATAGGAGAGCAAGTGTGAGACTATAGGTCCCCCCCACAATGAAGTATCTCCTATGCCGATGGTGAATGCATGCAGATGAATGTTGGAAAGTGTCATGTACCTACAAACAACATTTCTCCCCTTAGGAAGAAACCAATCCAAAGCCTGATGTAGAAGAAACTCCATCTCCAAGAAGAGATATGAGGGAAGAAGTCTCATGATGGATGTCTATGAAGACTTCTCAAGTGTCCGCATGTCAGAATCAAAGAATGGCACTATGCAATGAGGTGTGACCAATCCAAAATCTTGGGTAGACTCATGAAAAACAACCTCCAAAGATGAAGTAGATGGGATAACAATTGTGATGTAACTGCCATCAAAGAGGAGAGATATCCCCTCAAGTGTGTCCTCCAAATTTGCAATATGAGACTCACAAAACAAGTCTGATATACCTGCCAAAAATGTATCCCACAAAGCTGTATTTGAAAGACCAGTATGATCCTGCTCAACCAAAGAAACCATGTCGATGTCGATCTTTGAAGAAGTAGGAGGATGAGGTGATGGAAGCTCATCACTAGTCTCATGAACCAAAGTGGGTGAAATGACACCAAGGTTCAAGTGACCAAACTTCTCCTCAGAAACATGATTCACATTTGATGCATGAGTGTGAATATCAATCAATGGATCTACATCATCAAAAGAAGCAAAATAGGAGAATGTATACAAGTGAGATGCATGATCAACCATCCCAATAGCAATGATATCTCTGCTCTCCAAGTCTCGTATGATCACTGCATCAGGAGTGAACTCAACTGTCTTCCCTGCACCACAATGAGTAATTTGGTAGATGGAAAGGAGATTGGTTGACAAGGAGGGTACACACAACACATTATTGAAGGTACCCTCACCAACATCAATAGTCTCTTTAACAGTTGCATGCATGTATGTATTGTTACCCATCAAAATAGGTGGCGAAGTACATGACTGAAATGAAGAGAACATCCCCTGTGAAGATGCCATATGATGAGAAGCTCTAGAATCAAGAAGCCATCTCTTTGACTGTAGACTTGTAGAATCAAAGAGTCCTTGTCCTTTTCCTTTAATTGTCCCATTCGCAATGCCTGCTGTCCCTGTCTGTGTAGATGATGATGGTTTCAAAGAAGAGGATGTACTAGGTGACGATGATGGCATTTTGATATTGTTCTTTTGAATAATGTGAGTCAACTAATCAATTTTCTTCTCATAACACTTATGCTCATCATGTCCTAGTTTCTTGTAATACGCACACTTTGGTCTCTCCTTCTTAGATGATTCCTCCTTGGTAGAGGATGAGGACTTAGGTGTTTTGGTTGATTCCTTTGCTTGCTTATTGTTCTTGAAATCCTTATTTTTATGTTTCTTGTCTTTGCTAGTTGAAGCCTTTTGATCATTTGTACCTTGATTAGAAAGAAGTGCTTGAGGTTTAGGAGACTTCAATTTGCCCATGTGTACTAACTTAGCTTGCTCCCTTGTGAGTGATGCATCAAACTCATCAAGTGAAGGCATTGTGAAAGCTTTCCCAAGTGCATCCATTATAGCATAAAAGGTAGAAACAAAAATTGAATAGTTAGGACCAAGCTTGGAAAGGATTGAAAGAATCAATTGAGTGTCATCTTTCTCAATTCCACATTGTTTGAGCTGTAATCTAGTGACTTTAGTTTTGTGAAGAAGTCTTGGATGCTTGCAAAGTCGGTTAGATTCGAACCAATTAGTTCATTCTCCAATTTGAAACCTCTCATAGTATCTTGTTTACCAAAGAGATTTTCTAAGGTAATCCACACTTGATTGGGTGTAGTACAAGATTCAATATGAAAAAGAAGATCAGGAGAAATAGACAAGCATAGTGTTCCATAAGCTTGATCACATCTATTGTACCACTTTCTCTTTTCTATAGTTGCTGTTGGTTCAATTTCTATACCCATTGTTACTCTATGAATTTTCAAACTTCTTAAATGAATCTCTATTTTAGTTTTCCACTCATGATAGTTATATAGTGTGAGTAGAGGAAGTTTGTTTGGATCCAAGAAGCAAGAGTACAAAAAAGAACACAAGACAACCTCCCTGTTACTCAATCAAAGAGATCACCCCCCCAAAAAAGAATGATTGTGGCACTTTATACTTAGTGCGATTTACAATTGTCCTCAAGGGACCAAAATTTGAAAAGCATCAAAATCTCTTAAAACTGAGATCCAAGGGAGATTACAGTCATTCACAATGATTTACCATAGCAAACAAATCTCTTCAAAACAAGTTTCACTGCCTCAAGTGCCAAAATGTCCAAGTTATCACTCAAATGCTAAAAAAAATGACAAATGGAATAAAATGAGCTTGGAGTAGAATCTAAGAAAAGTGCATGGATGGATTTGAAGAGCTCCTGAATACCTTTCCAATGCCGCAAGAATCACAAAAATCAGAGATTGTGGCAGAAAGTTGTGAGCTCGGAAGCAAAAAATGAAGATCTATCTTCAAACTGTTATATCAATCACTTATAGAAAAATATCAGAAAATGACTAACACCACTACGAAGTATTCTCTGTCATCTTTCCGACAATCTCTTGTTTTCCTGATTTCACCTCTGTGGGCAAAAGTTATGCAAAAAAGAAAAAAAGTCCCTGTTTAGGGCTTTGAGGGGTAAAAATGCCCCCCTGACGTCAATAGGCAGAAGGGAATATTCCCCTCCCAACTAGAATATTCTCTAAAGGATGGAAAAAATGCCAATTTGTGCAAAACCATCGATTTGAAGGTCAAAACTGCCTTCGCATATTCAAAACCACTGATTGTGCTGCAAAACAACCTATATTAATGCCGAAACCACTATCAAAAGGTTAAAACAACCCTAAAAAGTTGAAAACAACCATTATGTTTGTTTAAAACTGCCTTTGGCTAGCGGTAAACCACTTTTTGATGTTGAAACTGCTAGATGCTAGTAAAATCGTGAAACCTCTTATAGGGGTGGTTTTAGTTTTCTCGCCAGTATGTGTTTCACAACATCTGGGGTTGACTGACTGCCAAAGAATAACATCACTGGAATTGAAGCAGTTACCGATGAGTGTATGGAAACCATAGGGATGGTTGGCAGTTATGGAGAAGCTAGCAGAGTCTCTGCTGAGAATGTCAAAAGGAACAACCATCGAGTTTAGAAAATTTCCCAGGCTTGTCTGAAGGACTCGAAAGATCTCACCGGTTGATCTTAAAGGAATACTATTGGGAATTAAGGTGTCTCAACCCTGGTAATTTCTTACATTTATTATTTGTAATGTATTTATTTATTTAGCCTATGTTGTAATTTTATTGCACATCCTATTTTGTCATTTAGTGTGAAGTGGCACGGTGAGTTGTCACTCCACTTGTAAGATGACTAGGATGGTCAACTCACTCCATGTGGAGATAGGCATCCCCTTTGTGTGGTTGAGGCTTTCTACCATGTGTCGACATCTTGACTAGTGTGTAAGTGAATCTTGACCGAAACAGGTATGACAAATTCCTATGACAGAATCTATGACGTGTAAGAGCCAAAAATGGAATGTTCTATGATAGGCGAAGAAATGTGTCACAAGGCATCTTTGGGTTCCCTAAGGAGGGTTATGACATGTTGTAAGATAATATGCTATTTTTAGCTTTTGTATGATAGATTCTCTTACAACTGTAAGATATTGCAGTTATGACGGATTCTATGACAGTCGTAAGAATATCTGTCATAGCCCAACTTGGGAATAGGTGACTTCTTTGGGATAGGGTGATATGACAAGTGTCATGAACACCTTGTAATGTTGGACAAGTGTCCCTAGGCATGGATTTTAGGCCATGAGGCCATGTTGGATGCCCATCTCAAGATAGGTTCATTTTTTCCTTGTAACTTCTTTATAAACATGTGCTTTTGAGAGATATAGTATGTGATTGATAGGTACTATTATGCTATCAGATTGTCTCCAGATATGAGTGTCGAAGACTCTAAGAGCTTGCATTACAAGTGTATTGTAAACCATTACAGTTTTGATAATACATTGTGCAAGTTTTGGAGTGTGGGGTTTTTCACCCGATAAGGGTTTTCCCCAAGATATATCTTGTATCTCTCTTCTTTTGTCTTACATTCTTGTGTTGTGTATTGCTACAATATCTTTGTAATTGTAAAGATTGAAAAGAATTTTCACTCATCTCTCCTCATTAGATTAGTGTAGGAAGTGATTTCCGCACACCTAGCTTCCTTTCAGTTGGTATCAGAGCTTTATCACCTTTGGTCCTAGTTGTTGGGTAGGGTTTTTTTAAGCTAATCTTAAGTTGAAAGGGAGCTTTGTGCAAAGTATTCTATAATATTGTTGCAATAAGGAGATGGCAAGCACATCTAGAAGATTAGAGGTAGAGAAATTGAATGGCACAAATTTTGAGTTATGGAAACTTAAGATGGAAGACGTGCTTGTTGATCAAGACCTATAAGAAACCATATCCAGTGTAAAACAAACCACAATGGCACAAGTTGATTGGGATCTCAAAGATCAGAAGGCTAAGGGTCTCATAAGACTCTGTCTAGCTGATTTTGTCATGTTAAATGTCCATGAGGAAAAGACTAGGAAAGACCTTTGGAAGAAGCTGGGTGATGTTTATCAGGCCAAATCCCTGGTGAACAAGCTTTTTTTGAGAAAGAAGTTGTATTATCTAAGGATGGAGGATGGAGGATCTATTACAGATCACCTGAATGTTTTCAACATGTTAGTTGCTCAATTGACATCCGTTGGTGTGAAGATGGAGGAGGAGGATTGTTGTATGACCTTGCTTTGTTCTTTGCCGGACTCGTGGGATCATCTTATTATGGCTATTGGGAGAACCACATCCACTTTCAAAATGGATGAAGTGGTATCTTCACTATTATCTAAAGAGATGTGGAGAAAATCTTCTGAGGAAGCCAAAGAGGCTCTTGTGGTTCATGGAAGACCCAAGGAGAAAGGGAAAAAGAAGGACAAGAAAGCTGAGAAGGGTAGATCCAAATCTCATGGGAGATCTAAATATCCTGGAAATTCTAAGGCTATCTATTGGAACTATGGCAAAACTAGGCATTTCTGAAAGGAATGCAAAGAGGAAAAGAAAAATAAGAAGAAGAATGTCCCAGATTCAGATGATGACAGGTCACAAGATGATGGTGATGCCTTTATCGTAGCCCCGGCCACCCATGCATTTGATTATGTGTGGTTGATAGATTCTAGTGCATCATTCCACATGACCTTGCATCGAAGCTGGTTCACGAAGTATGAAGAGTTTGATGGTGGAAGAGTGTACCTGGGTGATGATTCTCATTTGAAGATTGTTGGTCATGGAAGAGTCTCAATCCGATTCCTTGATGGACGAGTGAAGGGGATCACTAGGGTTATGCACATCCCAGGCTTGGCACGAAACCTACTTTCTGTAAGTATGTTGAATGATGCAGGTGTGCAGGTTGTCTTTTTGAAGGATGGATGCAAGATGACTAGAGGATCTATGGTGCTTGTGAAGGGTACTCAGAGAGGTACTCTGTTTCAGCTAGAGGCATGCACTTCACAGTGTAATAGTTCTTCTAACTCAAAGAAAAGAGCTGCAGTCACTTCATTCCCACCATCTGAACAAGCAGTGAAGAAATCTGTTGTAACAAATTCTGATGGTAGTGCATCTTGTGTACGCAAGGGTGCTCATGCTTTGGAAGTTAAGCTTCCTGCTGAAAAGACAATGTTATGGCATATGAGATTTGGCCACATTGGTGAGAAGGGTCTTAGAACCTTGAAAAATAAAAACCTCGTTGAGGGGTTAAATTATTGTAATCTCAAGTTCAACTTTTGTGAACATTGTATATATGGAAAACAAAACCATGTTTAATTTTACTCTAGTTCTCACAAGTCTTATGGTGTGTTGGACCTTATTCAATTTGATGTGTTTGGTCATGTTAGTGTTCCTTCAATTTCCAAATATGTATATTTTGTATGTTTCATAGATGATTACAGTAGAAGGACATGGATTTATTTTCTCGGAAGCAAGACTAAAGTCTGTAGTCAGTTCAAAGAGTTTAAATCTTTTGTTGAGAATCAGACTAGTACAAAGATTAAGTGTTTGAGAACTGATAACGGTGGTGAGTTTTGTTCGGTAGAGATCGATAAGTTCTATAAAGAGCAAGGGATTGAAAGACATAAGACAACTCCATACACCCCGCAACAAAATAGAGTTGTAGAAAGGATGAACATGACACTGATGGAGAAGGCTAGGAGTATGCTTAGTGGAGCAAGCCTCGAACAAAAGTTTTGGACTGAAACTGTAGCCACTACTTGCTACCTAGTAAACAGGTCTCCTACATCAGCTCTTGTTGGTAAGACACTTATGGAGGTGTGCTCTAGTAAGAAGCCTTCAGTTAGACATCTTCATGTTTTTGGTTGTGAGGCATATGCACATGTGCCTAGGGAGAAATAGTCTAAATTGGAGAATAAGGTTGTTAAGTGTATTTTCATTGTCTATGGTGTCAGTGTAAAAGGATACAAGCTTTGGGATCCTATGGCTAAAAAAGTGTTGTATAGAAGAAGTGTTATTTTTAGAGAGCTAACACCTTCTCTTGTTGTTCTATAGCCAGAAGAAATAGAAAAGAAAGAGGATGTGGTTCAGTTTCCTTCTACCCCTGAGAAGACTAAACCGACAGACCTTGTGAGACCTGATGATGAGGAGAGCTCTAGCAGCTGTGAAAGTTTAGAAGAAGAAGTAGAACATCAACCTCAGCCATTGAGGAGGTCTACACGAACAAGAAAGAAACCTGATAGGTTTGGTTATTCATTGCTTGATTCTAGTTGTGCTTTTGCCTTACTAACACTGATGAGCCTAGAACTGTGACAGAGGCTATGGGCATGAAAGATGCAGGTTTCTGGAAGGAGGCCATGGAAGATGAGATGGCTTCTTTGGAGAAGAATAAAACATGGGACTTGGTGCCTTTGCCTGAAAGACAGAAACCTATTGGATGCAAATGGGTGTTTAAGAAGAAATTCAATGCAGATAGCAGTGTTGAAAAGTACAAGGCTAGATTGGTTGCGAAGGGGTACTCACAAGTGGAGGGAATTGATTATGGTGAAATTTTCTCTCCCATTGCAAAGTTGACATCTATTCAGTTCCTATTATCTCTTGCAGCAGCTTATGACTTAGAGGTGAAGTAGATGGATGTGAAAACAACTTTCCTCGATGGTGATTTGGAGGAAGAGATTTACATGTCACAACCAGAGCATTACATAGACAAACGTAAAGAAAATTTAGTTTGCAAGTTGAAAAAATCTTTGTATGGTTTGAAGCAGTCTCCTAGGATGTGGTACTTGAAGTTTGATGCCTTTGTGTTGTCATTTAGATTTCTGAGATTGAAATCAGATCATTATGTGTATTATAAATTTGACAATGATCGCATTCTCATTATTGCATTGTATGTTGATGATATGTTGTTAATTGGGAATGGTAAGAATATGATTTCTGATTTGAAGTCTCAATTGTTAGCACAGTTTGAGATGAAAAATCTGTTGGCAAGAGACACTACTATGGATGACAAGTGTTGTCATTGATGGCAACTAAGTCCATCTTACACATCCACATTATAGAATTTGTTCATACCGGAAGTCAAAGTGAAGATTTGTCTAAGTCCAGGTAGTTGGAAATAGAGCATGTGACAGGGTCTAGTATCTTGGTTCGGATCTATCTGTGGTAAATTACAGTGTGTTGTGGATCTAAGGGAGTAATAAGAATTGTTAGGACTATCTAAATCTAGGAATTTAGCCTCCGGTGATGAAGGATTCAAAATCTATAAGCGTCTGAGAATCAGGTTCCAGTTAGTCAGTACAGTCAGAAGAAGAACAGGTCGACCTAGTATTTGATCTTGGTCCGGATGAAGAAAAGTTGTTGGTTAAGCAATTTGTGGTAATCAGTGGTATTAGCTGACATGAATGATGATTTGAGAACACAAGTTTTTGGTCCACGTTATTGATTGTGTATGGATTTAGCCGACACAGCAGAGTTCTTAACAAATGTTCTAAGCTGACTACAGTTGATTGAATTTCTTGATGCGGATATATATAGCCAATGGATTCAAGTATTTTGAGGTGTGTGTGAAGGCATGATGGAGTAAGTGTGAAAAAGGTAGAAAGAAATGTGAAGATATAGATCTAAGCTTAGATTACGGCCTAAGAGTGAAACAGGGCAGAATAAGGATGAAGTGTGTAAGATCAGTATTTTATGCTTAACTGGAACTGAACTTCTGCATTGGTAGATGCTATTCATCAGTTCAAACAATCTGTAATCTTCTTATCATCTCTGTAGGCAGTGAGCCTCTTGGAGCAGTGAGCTCTGGGCAATGTACCTTGAAGGCATGTGCCTTCCCTATTTGTAATACTTTTAACAAAGTATAATTTCTTGTGGGTTAACCCCCACCGTGGTTTTTCCCTTAACTGGGGTTCCACGTAAAAATCATGGTGTCATGTGTGTTGATTTTGTTTCTGCTCATGTGTTGCTAATTTATGCTTTCATGGTTATATCATTAATTTGTTAATAAGTGATAAAGAAGGTAAATTGCTGCAAGTGAAAAGTTTTGTGACAACTGATTCACCCCCCCTCTCAGTTGTCTGCCCTTATTTCAACAATTAGTATTAGAGCAAGGTTTCTTGGAAGAAGTTTAATAGCTTGAGGAAGATTTGGAAAGGTTATAAAATGGATCCATACAACCTCTAGGAACAACTTAAACTTGCTTTAGAAGATCTTGATCAGTCCAGAGCAGAAGTTAAAGAACTTCAAGAGAACCTTAAGGATGCTGAAGACTTCATTGAGACCTTAAAAGGAAAATTGAGCAAATCTAATGAAAAAAAGGAAGGAGCTACTTCTTCAACAAGGAAATCTAAATGAAGACAATGACAAGGATAAGGCCCTAAAAGAAAAGACAAGGGAATGTGAGAAGTTAGCTAAATAAGTTATTGCCCTAAAGCATGAGTTGGAATCTGGGGTGATGAGGCTAACCAAGGAAATTGAAGAAAGGAAGAAGAATGAAGAAAAACTAAATCAATCTCTAAAAGAAAGATCAGAAGAATGTTGCAGATTGGACAAAATAGTTGGCCATCTAGAGTCTAATTTACATGAAAGCAGAGACAATGATGAAGAATTTGAAAGGCAAATTGTTATTCTCAAACATGACCTAGAAGTTGAAAATGAATACAAGCAGAAGTTCAAGATAAGCTCAACTAAACTTGAAGTGTTGCTTGAGAGTCAGAAGAAGGCTAATGATAAGCATGGTCTTGGGTATGAGAAAGGTGAAAGCTCCAGATCTGGACAAAGAAACTCTCAATCAAGGAATGGGAGAAATAGACCTAGAAGACCTCCGGTAAGACAACCTAATGCTAAAAGGTATCCATCTTTCAATGAAAATTATTTCAATTTCAATAAATTTGGTCATAGAGCTACTCAATGTAGAAGCAAAATAAATCAAAGTGGTCCATCCTTCTCTCATCAATGCTTCAAGTGTAAGAGGTATGGTCATAGATCCAATGAATACAGAAGTATGATAATGAATAACTCTAACAATAGAAGAAATGGCAATTCTTTCAGTGGCAAATGCTTTGCATGCAATAGATTTGGACATATGGCTAATTAGTGCAGATCAAGAGGAAATCAATCAAATAGGCAAAGAAATGTTGTGTGCTTCAATTATTACTGATCCAGTCATGTTGCAAGATTATGCAGAAGTAGGGATGATGATAGAAAAGGTCTGGTAAATAGAAAACTGGATGAGCAGAGACAAGACAAGGGCAAGGGCAAAGTTGATGTGAATGAGGTCTAGAATGAAATGAATAAAACATGGGTAAATAAAGGTGAAATGAATGTTGACAATGGGTCCGCACCAAAATATGGTGCTGATAATTCCTCCGGGAATTGAATCAGGAGATATGGCTCAGGGGGAGCTGCATTGAAAAATCAAATTCCCCCAGCCAGTAAGTGGGTGCCTGAATCTGGCACGATGAATGAAGATAGAAAAGCCTATTTCAGATTTGTTAAAGCTAATTCCAGAAGAAAAGAAGCAAATATGATTGATTGTGGAGCAATTGAAGTTCAACTGTATACATAAATAGTGTAACCAGATATATTAGGGCAACACATTTATTACAATGGAGAATTAGGTTTTGCAAAGCATAAAAGGTAATCCTTTCAACATTTGGATCACTTTGCATTTGAAGAGAGCAAGCAGAAGAACACCTGAGCTAAGATTTCAAGGATTTGAAGTGCTATCAGTGAATTTATCAGCCAACCCTAATTCCATGAAAAAGGTATTTCTCTGTGAAGCTTTGAACTTGTAATCTTTTGCAATGGCTACACCTTTGATTGTTGATATCACTAAAAGGCCCCGACCCAAATTCAAGAAGCATCCACACAAATTAATAGAAGTTGACCCGTTAGGTGCATTTTCAAGTGTTATGTATGGTGTATTGCATGTTGAAGATATTAGGGTCTATATTCATGTGAGCATAGATGAATTTGGGGACTCAAGGTTTGTAGATTTGTTTGAGAATCATCTAAGGGATGAAATTCACGGTCTTAAACCTAAGTATAAGGCATTGCACGATAAACATTTCATTCAGATTATGGGGTTTCCAACCTTCAATGAAGATGAATGGGTCTGGTATGTTTTAAGCCGAATGCATGATGAGTTTATATGGCTAATGAAACCTTTCAAGATCACCAAGGATGCCATCAAGGCCGTGACAGGGTTAAACTCATCTGGTGGACTGCCAATGTTGAAGGTTGTAAAGAATCAAACTATGACTGATGTAACCAGTGCCAAATTTGACAAAAGGGCAATGACTATCAATGATATTAGTGATTTGGATGTTAAGTTTGCTTCAATGGTAATTAGTTACAAAATTTATCACTCCAGCAGGTAGAACTCTGTTTCTGGAATGGCTATATATTCTACATACCAAATGTTAAAAGAAAATGTAGATTATGACCTGTGTGAGTTATTACAGAACCAACTGATTGAGAACTTGAACAAAATCAAGAAAGACAATAAAAATACATTTAAATATGGTACATTGGTTCTATGTCTATTTTTCTACTTCATAAATGAGGTACCTAGAGTAAAGGGTGTGCATTGGACTAATGATGAGCTAGTTGCTATTCAGATAAAAGATCATCTACACAACATTGGTGACTATAAAGCATAGAAAATTGCAATCTGGGGATACTTCAAGAATTTTTAGAATATGATGCATTCTAGGGAAAGAATCCCTAAATCAGTTGTTGAGAAGTACAGGAATGAAATCTATTTCATGGTGGACATTGATCAGTGCTTAATGGAAGAGATAGAACCCAGAACTATTTGGATCATGCTCATGGGGTATGAGGTAGATGAGAGAATTTGGAATATGTATACTCAACACCTTTTGAGCAAGCCAAAGGACACAAAAATTGAAAAATTTGGGACATATGATGAGCTAAGTGTGAAATTGCATGTTGAGCTTAGAAATCCTAAAACCGATAGGAAAGTAAGGAAAGAAGTTGAGTAGTTGGCTGAGAATCTAGGCCTCACCAAGGAAGTTGTGAGGCAATTTAGGGAAAGAAGAAAAGGCTAAGAGGGAAAAGTAGGATAAGAAACAAGCAAGTGCTTCGGTAGAATCCTCCTCCACACTAAGGACCACTAGGAGCTCTGTTGCTGCCCCTGTTCCCCCAAAACCTACAAATCCTAAGAAATCGGAAGACAAATCATCTGGTAAGGAAAAGAAAAGAACAAAAGTAATGAAAAAAGGCCATATGGAAATTTGGAAAAGGTGGATGAAGAAAAGATAGATTCAGATGATGAGCTTAAAGAGCTAAAGGCCACAGGCATCAAAGCAGTCAAAGTGTCTAAAGAGAAGCATTCTGGAAGCAAGATGACAAATAAGAAGAAATTAGAGGCTGATGTTGAAAAACCAACTCATGCTGTGGAAGACAATGTCAAAACAATCACTGTTGATGGTAGTCTCAAACCATTAACTGAGTTTTATGATCTTTACAATGATGTTGACAAAAGACTTTTGGAAGAAGCCACTATCAAATACTTGAATGTATTCAATCGAGCACTAGTAGAAATTTTGTCAGAAGTTCCAAAAGGGTTGAGAGATATTTTGGAAATTAGGAAAGAAGCTGCCAAGACAAAATATATGGAGCTGAGGGAACATGTGCTAACCACTCTATGTCTAGTGATCTCTAGTAGAGAAGCATATAAAATCTTTAAAGAGGTAAAAAATGAATTCAGGAGTAAGAAAAGAATGGACAAACTAATGATTAGAGAGATAGAAGAAGTTATCCAATAAAGTGAACAAATTCTAAGGAAAGGATTGGACAAGAATAAGTTCTTTGCAGTTTTAGATAAACCTATTGATGACACACCAGTTCTAGATGATGAAAAGCAGTAGAAGAATGAGCAACAATTTGGATTAGATGACTCCTCTGTTCCGGAAGAGGAAGCAACAAACAAGGAAGATGAAAAGATGACAAATGAAACTAATGATACAGGAGGTATTCAAACTCCTCTGGATCAATTTTACAAAGAAGATATAGAGATAAATGTTGAAGTAGATGATCAAATTAAAGATGAGTCATTAAAGAATAAAGAGCATGAATTAGAAGAAAGTGAGGACCAAGAAGTAGAAAAGGCCAAGGAGAAAAATGAAAATGAAGAAGAGATTGCAAAGGTTGATGGAGAGCCCAAGTAGGACAATCTGGTTGATAGTACCAGTAAGGATCAGATAGATACACCATCATTTTGGGCAAGAGACACTACAGAAGCAGTGAAGGAAATTCTAAAAAGAGACAAAAAAATTGAAGAAGATCGGAACATAATTCAAGGTCCATTAAATTTTGATACCTTATCTCTAGTGCAGAAGATAAAGTTGGCTTCTGTAGCTCAAGCCAAAGCAAGAGAAGATATACTGAAGTCTCACATAGAAGACACTGAGCTACTTGGTCTGGCATCAGAGATCTTGGAAAAGATCATACCCACTTCTCAAAAGGACTGTTCAGCTTCCCCCTCTGAACATTTAAAGAACTTGATAAACTCTATCAGTACCCATTTTGAATCTCTTGAAAAGTCTGCAGAGGTCAAAGTTCAAAAGGAATTTAATGATAAAAGATTTGATGCTCTAAAAGGTTTGATTGGAGTAGATAGAATGGTGTTGGGTGCTAGTGTAAAGAGTATTCAAAATGCTCTTATAGAAGGAGGAAATGTATATAAATTTTACTTATCTTGTCCTAAAGTTATAGAGGATATTGAGGATAAAATAGATATGTCTAAGAAAAAACTATCTAGTGTATCCAAATCTTTTGATCCTGTGACAGCATCAGTGGAAAACAAGGAGAGTCAAGCAATTAGCTTGATTGAAGATATAAAGAGATTGAAAAAATAAAAGGAGAGCATAGAGGCAAGGATGAGTGAGCTTAGGGGGAGATTGAAGATATAAAGAGATTGAAAAAATAAAAGGAGAGCATAGAGGCAAGGATGAGTGAGCTTAGGGGACTAATTTCCCCTAAAATGGAAGCAATGTGCAATGCCCTGACCAAAGCTCAAGATGCAGCTAAGTCAAGTGATCCCATTGATCTGTGGATGACAGAGTCACAAGCATTTCTTTTCAGTGGCCACATCTCAATTTTGAACACTATAAAGAAGAGATGGGATAGTGAGATGGCACATTTGAAGAACATTTTTGGTGATATACTTAAGTTTATGTAAATAGGACTTAAGGATTATTTGTACATATGCGGCCTGGTATGTAGAATTTTTGTATAAATTCTAGTTTGCGGACACCACCCTTTTTCCATTGATGTCAAAGGGGGAGTGAAGAGTAGTGAAAAATGGGAATCTGACAAAGGGGGAGCATTGGAGAATAGTGAAAAGCATAAGTACACTTAGTAAGGGGGAGTTGTTCTGACACTTAGTCATTTTTCATTAAATATTGCCATCAATTCCAAAGGGGGAGATTGTTGGCAAGAGACACTGCTATGCATGACAAGTGTTGTCATTGATGGCAACTAAGTCCATCTTACACATCCACATTATATAATTTGTTCATACCAGAAGTCAAAGTGAAGATTTGTCTAAGTCTAGGGAGTCAAAAATAGAGCATGTGACAGGGTCCAGTATCTTGGTCCGGATCTCTCCGTGGTAAATTATAGTGTGCTATGGATTTGAGGGAGTAATAAGGATTGTCAAGACTATCTAAATCTAGGAATTTTTCCTCCGGTGATGAAGGATTCAAAAGTTATAAGCATCTGAGTATCAGGTTCAAGTTAGTCAGTACAGTCAAAAGAAGAACATGCCGACCTAGTATTTGATCTTGGTCTGGATGAAGAAAAGTTGTTGGTTAAGCAATTTGTGGTAATCGGTGGTATTGGCCGACATGATTGATGATTTGAGAACACAAGTTTTTGGTCCGCGTTGTTGATTGTGTATGGATTCAGCCGATAGAGTAGAGTTCTTAACAAATGTTTTAAGCTAACTACAAGTGATTGAATTTCTTGATGAGGATATATATAGCTGATGGATTTGAGTGTTTTGAGATGTGTGTGAAGTCATGATGGAGCAAGTGCAAAAAAGGCAAAAAGAAGTGCAAAGATATAGATCTAAGCTTTAGATTATGGACTAAGAGTGAAACAGGGCAGAATAAGGATGAAGTGTGTAAGATTAGTATTTTGTGCTTAACTAGAACTGAACTTCTGCATTGGTAGATGCTATTCATCAGTTCACACAATCTGTAATCTTCTTATCATCTCTGTAGGCAGTGATCCTCTTGGAGCAGTGAGCTTTGGGTAGTGCACCCTGAAGGCATGTGCCTTCCCCATTTGTAAGACTTTTAACGGAGTATAATTTCTTGTGGGTTAACCCCCACCGTGGTTTTTCCCTTAACCAAGTTTCCACGTAAAAATCATGGTGTCATGTGTGTTGATTTTGTTTCTGCTCATGTGTTGTTGAGTTATGCTTTCATGGTTATATCATTAATTTGTTAATAAGTGATAAAGAAGGTAAATTGCTGCAAGTGATAAAAGTTTTGTGACAACTAATTTACCCCCCCTCTTAGTTGTCTACCCTTATTTCAAAAAAATCTAGGGGCAGCCAAATACATTCTAGGAATGGAAATCAGAAGAGACAGAGCTAATAGAAAACTTTGGTTAAGCTAGAGTAAGTATGTGAAGATCGTGTTGGATAGGTCTAGCATGGTAGATTGTAGACCATTGTGTGTTCCTATTTCTTTGGGGATAAAGTTGTCTGTTAATGATTGTCCAAAATCTCCTAGTGAGGTGGAGGACATGAGCAGAGTACTTATGCTAGTGTTGTTGGCATTTTGATGTATGCTATGGTCTGCACAAAACCAGACATTGCCCAAGCAGTGTGAGTCCTTAGTCGATTTATGGCTAATCCTGGATGGGTACATTGGGTTGCAGTAAAGAGAGTGTTCAGATATTTGAGGGCTACTTTAAAGTATTCCATATGCTATCATGGTAATCCTATAGGACCTCCACATTCAGTTTGTATTCGTGGATTCATGGATTCTGATTGGGCGGGTGACATTGACAGTAGGAGATCCACCAATGATTATGTGTTTACTATATTTGGTGGTACAATTAGTTGGATGAGTAAGCAACAACTTGTGGTTGCTTTATCCATGACAGAAGTTGAGTATATAGTAGAAACTCATGCTTGTAAGGAAGCCATTTGGCTTAAGAGATTGTATTCAGATATTGGTGTTGATGCAGGACATATTACGATTTGTTGTGACAGTCAGGGTGCGATTTGCCTAGCAAAGAATCCAACTTTCCATGCCAGAACAAAGCATATTGATGTACATTTTCACTTCATGCGAGACATGGTAGATGATGGGAAGGTGAATTTGGAAAAGGTAGACACTTTGAAGAATGTTGCAGATGTATTGACAAAACCAGTGGGCGTAGAGAAGTTTACATGGTGTTCAGAGTCTATGGGCCTCTCGGCCTATAGCAGTTAAATCTTGTTATTTCCATTGGCTCTTACAAGGTGTTCGACAAGTGGGAGAATATTGTGAATTAATGTATCTCAACCTTGGCAATTCCTTGCATTTATTATTTGTAAGTATTTATTTATTTAGCCTATGTTGTAATTTTGTTGCACATCCTATTTTGTCATTTAGTGTGAAGTGGCACGGTGAGTTGTCACTCCACTTGTAATATGACTAGGATGGTCAACTCACTCCATGTGGAGATAGGCATCCCCTTTGTGTGGTAGAGGTTTTCTACCATGTGTTGGCATCTTGAGTAGTGTGTAAGTGAATCTTGACCAAAATAGTTATGACAGATTCCTATGACAGAATCTATGATGTGTAAGAGTTGAAAATGGAATGTTCAGTGATAGGTGAAGACATGTGTCACAAGGCATCTTGGAAGAAGGCATCTTTGGGCACCCCAAGGAGAGTTATGACATGTTGTAAGAGAATATGCTATTTTTAGTCTGTGTATGACATATTCTCTTATAGCTGTAAGATATGACAGTTATGACAGATTCTATGATAGTCGTAAAAGTTGTAAGAGTATCTGTCATAGCCCAACTTGGGAATAGGCAACTTCTTTGGGATGGGGTGATATGACAAGTGTCATGAACACCCTGTAGTGTTGGACAAGTGTACCTAGGCATGGATTTTGGGCCATGAGGCCATGTTGGACGCCCATCTCAAGATAGGCTCATTTTTGCCTTGTAACTTCTTTATAAATAGGTGCTTTTGAGAGGAGATGTAGTATGTGATTGACAATTACTATTATGCTACCGGATTGTCTCCAGATACGAGTTTTGAAGACTCCTGAGAGCTTGCATTGCAAGTGTATTGTAAACCATTACAATTTTGGTAATACATTATGCAAGTTTTGGAGTGTGGGGTTTTTCACCCGATAAGGGTTTTCCCCACGATATATCTTGTCTCTTCTTCTATCTTACATTCTTTTATTGTGTATTGTTGCAATATCTCTGTTATTGGTTTAATAACTCTGTAATTGTAAAGGTTGAAAAGAATTTGCACTTATCTCTCCTCATTAGATTAGTGTAGGAAGTGATTTCCATACACCTAGCTTCCTTTCAAATATGCCAATAGGAATCGCCGACAAGTTTAGAAAACTTTTTAGCATGAATTTTTATATGACGTGAGACCAATTCAATCTTTGATATGCCACAGTTTGAATTTTACTATGGTATGAGACAATCCTGAGCACTTTAATGCTCATATATTAAGAGCCACTAAGGGATTTAGATACTGTCGACATTAGACCAATAACCATCGGTAATTTGAATCTCAGTTTTGTGGTTTGAAATGGTAATTTGACCTCCACTGAAAAGGAGACTACCACTGGTCGATGAAGGAATATGTCGATTAGAACAACTGATAGTTTAGACAAATTTTCTAGTGAAGAATTTTGTTTATGGTGTGAGGTTGAATGTAAACTCCCTGTGATTGGTGGGACGTGGACCGCCGATAGGAAATAACCGACGAGTTTTGAATGCTCAAAGGATCTACCGGCGAGTGGAATTTCTTAACCACTGTGAGCTAAAATTGGATGAAGAAGGGTGTGGTGGCCCACGCCACACATGGCACCCCATGATTGCCTATGTACCCTACATATCTGTTGTACCCTGCAGATCTACAAACAAGGTACCAAAAAAACTTTGTAGCTAAAAACTTTATACGTAGACTAAATTCTTAACCAGAAGAAAAATTCTTTACCTGACGGATAAACCACAAAGATTCCTCTGCACAATACGGTGCCCGAGATTCCAAGAATATGTCAATTATGCAGGAATATTCTCTGCAACAGATTCCATATGGTTGGGAGAGTAAAAAATTTTTGCCTCTCGCTGCAACTTTGTCTGATTTGGATAATTTTATAGTCAATTTATAGTTTTTCAAGCATCCTAAGTGCGATGGCAGGGTCAATTTTTGCCCCAACTGCTCTGAAATTGTAGATGCCTCTCGGATCAGGTATCCATCCCCCAAATTGAAAATGATATAGATTTGGCCTCCGATGTCTGATTTAGACAAAACAAAAGCCATTCTTGACTATCTTGAACCTCCTGAACACAATGGTGTGCTTAGATTTGTAGTAGCACACTCCAATTTAAACCTGCAATAGAAGGCCACAAAAGGTAAACCCTCACAAAACTGGTATTCTATCAATTTTTTTGATTTTCTAGGTCATCATTCGATGCAAGAGAATAGCATACTCAACTATCAAGATCCATGATGAATTGTACTCAAGATCTCTCAAAAATTAACTAACACAAAGTGATTCTTCCTAGAGATTTGATACCATGTTAGAGTTGGCTATGATTGGAGCCACCCAGGATCTAAGACTTCATGAAAGTATAAGAGAGATCAAAAGAAAAAATAATACTATTCTATCATTGAATGCAAAAGACTACTAGATTACAAGAGATTGTTGATTACAATACATGAAGAAAGCCTTACTTATGAAGGCAAGGTGAGAGCTAGAAAGGTGGAGTGGAAAGTGGAGATATTCCTACAACATGTGACAATTAGAGGATGTTAACTAATTGCACATGTGGAGGATAAGACAACTCACTCCAACTATCAACAACTCAACACACAACTAGACTCAAGTAGACATCTAGAAGACTCACTAAGTCAACTTAACATGTGTGAATTATGTGTGATGTGTGAATATTATTTAACTAATAAATAGTTAAATAATGTGAATTATTCACACAAGGGTAAATCGGTTAGGTGATAACCCTATTCACACCAACAGTTAGGAGCAAATTCCCAAATCCTAGAAAATAAATATTAAATAAATAATATTTATTATGTGGTTGCATAAAATGACATGTTGAGATTTGGGTGGAGTAAATGCGGAATCTTGGTGTCATAAGTTGTCATAAGAATCTCACTATTTCTAGATTTTTCTTGCAACCCTCAACATGCATTGGTGGAGTTAGTGGCAAAGGCTATTATTTGGGAATTAATTAATATTTTGCATCTGCATAGGCATTGGGATTTTGCCTTGGAATATTTAAAATGAAGTTAGTCATTTTGGAGAGCACTTTTGCCAAAATCTTATTTTCCTCACAGAGTTGCGTGCTTGTGTGATTTTCAGATTTGGAGGCTTGTGAACGAGATAAACATGAGCTCCAAGTTTTTTGAGGATGGGAGCTCTTGAATCACAAAGAGTAGTTTCATTCAGAGGCTACCATTGTGCAAAAGGTTGGAGATTTTCAACAGTGTTGTGTGCAACAGATGTTTGTGTGTAATATGCAGGTTTAAAGGATTTTATGTAGAAGTTTGGAGTGTTGTTGGTGCTGTTAATGTTGTTGTGTGTTTTTCTATACATCAATTTTCTCTATAGCCTTTTCAAGTGCCAATAATCAGTGGGAGCTATTGTAAGGGTTTGGAGGGTCATTTTGGGCTTCTGGGTTTTGAGCAGATTTGTTATTTGGGGTTTGTAGTTTGCGGAAGTGGTCCAGTTTATAGTTTTTCTGTTCATTATCATTTTTCTATTGTGGATTAGAGTATTTTTTGTGTGTTTTTCTATTCATGTGCATCCCAAGAACCTAAGATCAATTGCATGTTTGGGATAATGTTTGTGAAGATTTGGCAATGTTGTGTTGAAATACACTTGTGTTTTCTCAGCATAATTTGTGCATTTTTCAATAGACATTAATATAATTGTTGTAGCTGATGTTGCTATTGTAAATCATAGTTACAGATCTGATTTTATGTCATTTCATCAAGAAAATCCAAATAAATCAAATTTATGGTGTTTACAACAATTTTGGGTGATTTTCAGTGTTGACTAGCTTTCTAGTTTTTGTGGGTTTTAGCTATAGTTTGGTGGATTTGTGGAAATAATTGTCAAATATGTATTTTAATTTAAATATTTCAGATTGGGGACATTACAATGGTATTAGAGTAAAGATATTTCTAGCCTATAAGGTGTTGATATGCTGATATAAATCATGGGTGGTTTCATTGAATCATTATTTATGAAAAGGCGATAGGATGAAAATGCAAGAGATTTGGTTGCTGTTAAAGCTACTTACAATAGTCAAAATAAGGAATTTAGAACTCAATTACTTTCAAGGAATATTTGGAGCATATGAATACTTTGTTACAAAGGAAAAGGTTTAATGAAATTACGATGCAAGAGGAACAATTGCATTCAGAAGTCATCAAGGAGGAGGAAATTTTCTTGCAGGATGAAGAAGACTTGGAGCATAATGCAAATGAAGAAAAAAATTAGAGACACAAGAGGATGATAAGGATAAAAGCATGGAGGAACCATTAATGAAAGATCAAGGTAAAGAGACCCTACCTGAAGAAAATATTTTAATGACTCCTAATGAGTTTACTTGGTAGGAAAATATTTACCTCAATGAAGTCAAAGAAAAATTAGCTTCACAAAATGTTTGTCAGAATGAAGATGATGAAGCAAAGGCAGAGAAGGAGAATGTGTTAGAAAAAGAAGCTTTTCAGTATTCTTTTCAAGAGATTCCAAAACAATAGAATGTTGATGTTGAACATGCGAAAATTTTTAGAGCAACAATTAGTGATGACTACATAAGTATTTCTGATGAAGCCTTTTCAAGAAGTGAATGGGAGATGCAAAAAATCTATCATAATAAATTCCAAAATTATTTTATTGAGAGGTATGTCTTAGAGGTAAATGTTGATTTTGGCATTGATTTTGTTAGAGGTCCATTATCTTTGCATGACCCTAGATTTCATGAGAGGGAAGAAAAAACATATCCATACATAAGTGTATGGGATCCTGGTGCTCATCTTGGCTACATGGAGGGTCAAGTTGTGGATATATTCAATACCCAACTTGTTAGAGGGTTCATCATTCCATACACCTTCATTAAAGGGAAGTTAGAACCTACTAAAAAAGAATACAACTAATTGGGGATGAATAATGATAGGTTTCAGTGGTTGCAGTTTATGGAGCTGAAATTTATAGTTGATAAAAAAAATTCCTAGACAACTGGATGTCTGGTGATGGAGGACATGCATGCTATCTCATTGTATGGTAAGCAACATAGTCTTTGTTTTAATATTAGAATGCTTACAAGTCAACATAGTATGGTATTCAGTATGGTATCTAGTAATATGCCCCCAGAATCACTATTAGCAAGAGGAGTCCATCATAACATAATTCATTTATCAAGGAATAGTTTTAAATTTGGACACCTCTATATATGTGTTTTTAAGAAGACATTTTCTAGTGGTTTCATGAGATACATTATGTCATTGATCATGATATGCAATTCTCTAGCTACTTCCAAATTCATGGCAAAGCAGGTGGATCAAAAGAGGATTCAACTTTCTCTAGTTTGGTTATTCTCTATCACACTAACCATGTTGACAATATTCATTAGTTTACGTAGGCAGCAACCTTGACCATCATGACCAAGAAAGGAACTCTTCTCAAGATGGATAGAGCACAAAAGATACTTGTTAAGTGTGAGGAGGTAATTAATTCATATCTTATAATTTTCAATTCAGATTTCTCACATCCACTTATGGAAGGATATGGCATTTTAGTGGAAGGTTATTGGGCTTTGTTGATGCAAAAATTGGGATCTATCCAAAGTAAGAACAAGAAGTTAAAGGTTGCTAGAAATGGGTTCTCTGTCTATGATAGGAGTTTTCAATACACTTTAGATTTTTCTATGGGTTGCATTGAGTATTTATCCTTAACACTTGCTGCACTATGCGTTTATGAGGAATCATCCCAAGATGACTACATTGAAAGGAATGCACATGGAAATGGTTCCTTACTAGTTATTGATGTCATATTTCAGCTTGTCAAGATTTTCAAATCAACAACCTATGTAGGGAAATTTAAATCTAACATGAAAGAGCATAATGAAAATGGTGTAAAGAGTTATATGACTCAATGGTTGCAGCCTATGAGTCAAACACAAGGATCTAAATGATGTTACTTCTTATTTGGTTATGGTGATGAATCAATCTAGAAATTAGGCAAGCAATTTCATATGATTCTAGTTGACAACAAATGTGACTCTTGGGGAATGGTTTCCATGAAGATTTGGAGTGCATTCCACAAGCATGATTCAATTACCCAAGCACCTATTTGGAATATTTGTATCATATTTTTGGATGAAATCATGAGTACCCACAACATACAGGAGGTTGCAACACAAGAAACATTGAAGGGGTTTGTTAAGGCAACCAACTCATACCATGTACTCATCATTTCATATTTCTCACCAGAAATTTCTATAGGGTGTGATGCTTCAAGGAAGGGAGTTACTATGTTTGCAATGTAAAGGTGGAAACTCGTGAAAATTGATAGCATGAAATATAAATATTTTGAAGAGAGATCCATTACGAATGATGAGGAGCAAGAAATGAATGAGCTAGTAAAGGGACTCATAGAGTGCATAGTCTTCCAGCGGGATGAACCTTTGTTTGCAGATTTGAGATCCAAAGTTTGGGGGAGTATTTTCTGCTATTATGTGATGATTAATGCTACTCATCAACTATACCATTGTTGTCCTATATTAGACCTTGAAGTTGTATTTAACAACCTTCAAATTGAGACATAGTATGGAACAATCAGTGTTGTTTTCAACAAGGTATATCTCAACCATTCGAAGGTAAAAGAGTTAATTATTTCCAAGTTGCATATTTTCTGTTGTGAAAGATTCATTAACTATTATAACATTCCTATGGGCTATAAAAATCAGATTTGTGACACACTAATAAGTTTCAGATGCTTATGGTACAAACTACCTAGTGCTCACACATACATACAATAGAAACAAAGGGAACTATTACATGCAGATCCAATTTTTGGGAAATGGTGGTGTGAGTTCTATTGTTACTTGATCCTTCTATAGATAGTTTTCTATTATAGATCAGCCAATAAAGCTGAAGCTATCATCCCTCAAGTTGAGGTAATGTTTGGGCTTACTAGTGTGCATTTCAGCCATGTATATTTTAATGTTTTGAAGATAGAAATGGTTGTTTTTTCACAAAGATGTACTTTCTGTTATAGATGATGTATTGAATGTTATAGTAGCCCTTTATGTTGTGGAAATATGATTTACTTCATCATTAGGAGTTGCAGAAGTTTTTGGTTTAATTTGTCTTGTACTAGTCCACAAACACATTGTGGAGGACAAGTTGGAGAAAAGAGGATATTGCTTAGGGAAGATTTGAGACATATTGCATACCCACAAGTAGTAGGGATGAATTGGGTATACTTTGGAGTATGCTACAACAATGTCATTCATCCTATGTCTACTGCTCCAAGATTTATCAGAGTGCTAGGAGGGAAGTTGGATAAAGTTGCAATTGGGAAATTTATAGAAGCTCAAAATTACACCTATGATTCGGTGAGTATTGCACATTTTCTTGATCTAAAATTTTATAAGGGAAATTTTATCTTTAAAGAAGTAATCAGATTACATGATGAGCACAAGAATGTTATGGATGACATGAAGAGTAAAATTTTCAATATCATATGGCACGAGTTATTCCACCTAACAGGTACAGGATCTAGACTCTATGGGAAGTTCAGCATGGTCTATCACATTGGCACAATAATTCCAAAGGCTCTTGGTTTGGATTACTTGAGGACAAAAAATATTGAGGAGGGGGGACTTGTCATGTCCCCTTTTCAAAAATAGTTGTGTCTATTTTTAGTAAGTCCTGATTTTCAAAAATAGTAGGTCAAGATCACACAAATACATTAGGAAATAACATTAATTAATTTAATATTATTTTGTTAGGAGAAAATTCCCAAATCATATAAAATAAATATTAAATAAATGATATTTATTATGTGGTTACATAAAATGAGGAGTTGAGATTTGGGTGGAGTAAATGTGGAATCTTGGTGTCATAAGTTGTCATAAGAATATCACTATTCCTAGATTTTTCTTGCAACCCTCAACATGCATTGGTGGAGTTAGTGGCAAAGGCTATTATTTGGGAATTAATTAATATTTTTCAGCTGCATAGGTGTTGGGATTTGGCCTTGGAATATTTAAAATGAAGTTGGTCATTTTGGAGAGCACTTTTGCCAAAATCTTATTTTCCTCACAGAGCTGTGCTTGTGTGATTTTTAGATTTGGAGGCTTGTGAATGGGATGTCCATGAGCTCCAGGTGATTTGAGAATGGGAGCCCTTGAATCACAAAGAGTAGTTTCATTCAAAGGCTACCATTGTGCAGAAGGTTGGAGATTTTCAGCAGTGTTGTGTGCAACAGATGTTTGTGTGTAATATGCAGGTTTTAGAGGATGTTATGTAGAAGTTTGGAGTTTTGTTGATGCTGTTCATGTTGTTGTGTGTTTTGTTGTACATAAAGTTTCTCTACATCCTTTTAAAGTTCCCATAATCAGCATGATCTGTTGTAAGGGTTTGGAGGGTCATTTTGGGCTTTTGGGTTTTGAGCAGATTTGTTATTTAGGGTTTGCAGTTTGTGAAAGTAGTCCAGTTTATGGATTCTCTGTTCATTATCATTTTTCTATCGTGGATTAGAATATTTTATATGTTTTTTGTTTTTCATGTGCATCTCAAGCACTTGAGATCATCTCTTGCATGTTTGGGATAATGTTTGTGAAGATTTGATAATGTTGTGTTGAAATACACTTGTGTTTTCTCAGCATATTTTGTGCAGTTTTCAATATACATTAAAATAATTGTTGTAGCTGATGTTACTGTTGTAAATCAAAGTTACAGATCTGATTTTATGTCATTTCATCAAGAAAATCCAAATAAATCAAATTTGTTGTGTTTACAATAGTTTTGGGTGATTTTCGGTGTTGACTAGCTTTCTAGTTTTTGTGAGTTTTAGCTATAGTTTGGTGGCTTTGTTGAAATAATTATCAAATTTGTATTTTAATTTAAATATTTTAGATTGGGGACATTACACTCTTTGTATGTAGAAAACTATTCTTTATGCAGGGTCATGTGGTATGAGCATCCCGAGTCAACCAACCAATGATCATGAGAAACAACATTACATGCATAAAGTAAAACCTCATCACCTGCATTTGAAGACTTATCAGTAGCAAAATCACATTGTTTCTTCGGGTTTCTCCATTCCTTTTTCACATGTCCTCTCTTTCCATAGTTCCAACACTTGACTCTATTCTTCTTTCTAGAAGTCTTAGAACGACCCTTAGACTTGTCTTTAGACCCCTTCTGATCTCCTTTTCATCCTCTTTCCATAGACCTTCCCCTGACACTAAGAACATCCCTTGAACTATCTAAACTTTTCTTCCTCAATTCATGTGACAACAGAACTAAAACAAGAGCAATATCCAACTTCAAATCTGTGAGGTTAGCAGTGATAGCCAAAATAACATTCTCCCATGACTCAGGCAAAGAATAGAGAAGCAATATACATTTATCTTCCTCATTCACCTCAATGTCTACAGATGCTAATTGACTCAATAAAAAATAAAGTGAATTCAAATGCTCTGCAACCGAATCAGCCTCTTTCATTTTCATGGAAAATAACTTACACTTTAAATAATTACCATACTCTTAGCTTGGTAGATCTCACCTAGATGCTTCCACAAGCTATGTGCAGACTTCTCACTCGCAACATTCAGTAGAATAGAATCTGCAAGACACAGCCAGATTATACGTCATGTCTTGTTATCCAGTCTTTCCCACTCATTAGGAGCAACATCATCGGGTTTCTTCTCTTTCGTAACAGCAAACCACTAGTTTCTTTCTTCTAGCAAAATCCTCCATTTTTAGCTTCCACAATTCATACCCCATGCCATTGAACTTTTTAATGTCCAACTGAGAGGTAGAAGCAACAGTGGACAAAGCCATGATATCTACACAAGATCTGCAAACAAACAACAACCAAATCTCCCACTGTAGCTAAAAAACCTTCACACTTCCACCCAAGAATCAAAACTAGCCAGGTTCTTATACCAAATGTTAGAAATGAAGGTGCAAACCACACAATGGAAATCTAATTCAAATCTTATTTATACCCTCTAAATAATGTAGAATCAATGGAGATTGCAACAAAAATAAAACCCACTACATAGAAATAACAAGTATTAAGAACATAACACATAACACAATATGTAATATGGAGAAAACCCTCTCAGGTAAAAAACTCCACCAAGAAAAGAGGCTCCAAGTTGTATTATCTTCAAATGTGAGATTACAATAGATGCACTTCCTCTCCTTCTTCAATCTTCAATCCAGTGGCACCTATTACTCTCAACTCTGATAAAAATGTAGTACAAATATCCTTATAAAAGAGGGTTTCCTTCTAGGGCAAGAAAACTGACATAATATCGACCATCAGATCTGTGACCTAATGACTAACGCTCTAGAGTTACAATGAAACCTCGCTGCAACCCCCTGTCGTGGAAGAATTAGCATCATGGACTGGATATAAACATGCCGCTGAAAAAAGATTGCTATTGGTGAAACATTTCATCCCTTATGGGTGATTTACAAACAATAATAGGAGTAATACATTACATAGGATTTACAAGGTTGATGGCACCTTAATCCTAACATTATCCTCTTATAATTTTAGAGGGTTATTCATAAATAGATTTCTTTTTCCATTTTTGGTAAAAAGTCACATAATATTTCTCCCCCTGTAAATCATTTGTTGTCTTCAGTAGCTCAAGTTGAATCTACAACATATTTCAACAAAAATAACTAGTCAAGTAAGTGTGGATGTAACATTATCGATATCACAATGAATCTACTTCATGTATAATCATATTTCTCAAATTTTAGATCTTTCCAATAACTCTTATGCTTTAACTAAAACTGCAACTAAATCCCATTGGAATACTTTGTTAATCAATAACATGATTAGAACTATAAGTACATTATCACATGAAATAGATCATAAATTTAAACATGAGAAGCTAATACAAGTGTATACAATAAATCTCCTATCAAATAATCTTTTAAATTTGGTTATTAATGTGTAACCTTATCTTTAATACAAATCTTTTAATATTTTAGGTGTCACTTCAACATAAAATATACAAAAGTATTATCATGTAAACACATAGTACTTACCTAGTGAATGACATGCATATCCCATACTATGTAATCACTCACCACTAAGTACCATATACTCAAAATACATTCAACGATGATAGTCATGCATTCTAGACTACATGAATATCCTCTTTTCATTTACTACATACAATTGAATAGCAACAAATACATCAATTTTTATAAAATTTCCTAGTCACTCAAATAGAGTTTTGGGACAAGTCTAAATCTAACAAGGATTCAAATGTTTACTGTCAATAGGGTGTTTATAATACCTAACTTGGATCTCAATCCTATGTTGATAACTGAGAGGGGGGGTGAATCAGTTATCCTACTATTTTCTTCTTTCTTAACTTACTTAATAATCAATGCAGCATTTATCCAAATACAGAATATTTTTGACGTGGAAACCCTGTTAAGGGAGAAAACCACAGGGTGATTAACCCAAGATTGTATTCTCTATTAGAAGAATGGAAATACAAAATGGCACTTGCCAATTAGGACTCACTACCTAAGCACACTGCTCACAAGAAGGCACACTGCCTAGAAGAGACACACTATCTACAAAAGGAATGTTATACAATACTTGAACTGATTGGTAGCATCCACATATGCTGAGGTTCAGTTCCAGTTAGGCTCAGTATACTGATCTACTGCACTTCATCTTTCCTCTTCTCTTATGCTGCTTTCCTTTCACATACCGAACCTTCCTTACTGCTTCTGCTCTGCTTTGCTTTTATTCGCACATCACAATACACAACAACACCTCTCACAACTAAATCCATCCTATATATATATCCTCACAAGTGATTTCATCATCTTTCTAGTCGGCACCAGAATAGTCAATATTTTCAATAGACTCTGATCTGTTGGCTGAATCCTTGCATACCAAGTAATGCGGATCAAGGATATACTTGTGGAAATCATTAACCATGTCAGCCAAACATAATTCATGCCTTCATAACCTTTACCAACATCAGTAACACATCCGGAATAATGTCTGATGTTCTGCCAGTCAGTTCTTCCTCTGTTCACACTGCTAATTGGGAACCTGGTACTTAAGCATTCACATCTCTTTATCCTTTCCACACTGGAGGCTTAAACCTTGGAATCTATCAGTCAAGATAGTCCTCTTAACTTCCCCAAATCCGTACTTTACCAAGATACTTCCTCTGAGAGATTCGGACTTGTCTGTCGGACCTCGCCACATGCTTTGTTTCTGTTTACTGGACCACAACATTCTTCACTCTAACTTCTGGTAGAGACATACCATGTCCTGCGAATGTGTGGGATGAACTTTGTTGCCATCAATGACAACAATCATGAATCCATATAGTGTCTCTTGCCAACAATCTCCCCCTTTGGCATTGATGGCAACACTTAGTGAAAAATGACTAAGTGTTTACACTATGCTCCCCCTTGGCTGATGCTCTATTTTTATATACATTTTCCAGAGCTCCCTCTTAGTTGGATTCCTCACTTTTCACTGCTCTTCACTCCCCCTTTGACATCAATGGAAAAGGGTAGGGTCCGCATACCAAAAGTTTCAAAAAATTTAACTATACTTAGCCGCATATTACATACTCACATAAACTGAAGAATGTCTACAAAGGATGTCTTCAATTGGACGAGTTCTGTAGCCCAACTTTGCTTCATTCTATCCAAAATTGAAATGTGACCACTCAACAAAAATGCAAAAGCTTCTGCCCTCTTAAGATCTGTCGGATCATTAGTTTGGGCAGTAGTCTGAGCATCACTTATGGCCTCATGCATGGTCTCTAACTTAGGGATAATGATTCTTCTGAGTTCACCCATCCGACTAATTATGTTCTTCTTTTCCTTCTCAAAATTCTCTATTGCATTTGTGATTGCAATAGTCTGACACTCTTGATTGACTATGGAGGAAGAGAGAGGATCAAAACTTTGAGACAAACTTAGTAGTTTATCCTCTTGCTCTTTTATTTTCTTCTCAATTTCTACTGTTGCTTTGGACCATGAAATACAAAATTTGTATACTTTTCTGCCATCTATAAGAGCATTTTCTAAGCTCTTTATCCCTATACTCATATTTCTCCTATCATTACTTATCAACCCTTGTACCTCTGATAGTCTTTTTGCAAGAAATTCCTTCTGGACCTTATCTTCTGCTGACTTCTCTAGTGAATCAAAATGTGTGATAACACTATTGACTAGAGTTTTAAGATTACCAGATGAGGCGGCTGTGGGATCTTTTTGAAATGATGGCATAATCTTTTCTAGCACTCTAGAAGCAGCTTCTATCAACTCACATTCTTCCATGTGAGACTTTAGGAGTTTTTCTTTAGCCTTGGCATTAGCAAATGAAGCAATCTTCATTGTCTGTACCGGAGAAAGAGAATCAAAGTTAAATGGTCCTTGTAGAAGCTCCCATTCATCAATCTCCATTATTTCTTTGTTTAGGAATTCTTGGACAGTTTTTGTAGTGTCTCTTGCTGGAGACAGATGTTTCTTCTCTTCTACATTCTTAGGGTTGTCCCTTGAAGCTTTCTCTCCTTCCACATTCTTACCACTATCAGTTTTGGTTTCCTCTGTTGGGGTCTTCTCTTCCTCTGCAACCTTGGTATTGTCAACTTCTTTTTCCTTCACTCCTGCTTCTTTCTCCTATATTTTGTCTTCTCCTTTAGATCCGAAAGCTGTAGGGGAAACTGGAGGAGAGATATTTGTTTGTTCATGAGCCACCTCTTCCAGAATAGAGGATTCTGAGCCCTTGTCTTTACCAAAGTCCTCTGTGATGGTAATGTTGAAAGTTTTAAGAGTATTTCAGAGAATCTCTTCAGTCTCTTTTGCCACTCTGTTAGTTTCACCAAGCATGAGCTGATTCATCCTGGCTTTGCTCTAGAACTCATCCTTGCACTCTTTAAAGTTCATATTCATTTGCTGCAGAGTGATTGAAGGGAAGAGCTAAATGGCGACCTGTTCCTAGATCTTAAGGTCTTCTTCTTGAGCATTGTTCTTCCTCATTTCAAGCCTTTTCTCTAAGCTTTTGGGAATTAGAGAGATTATTTCAATAAAAGCTTTGTTGTAAGTGTTCAAAAACTGAACTGTGGCTTCCTCCAGAATCTTTTTATCTACTTCATTATATTCATCATAAAATTCTGTTAAGGGTTGCAGGTTCCCATCCACAGTGACTGCATTTACTACAACATCCAAGGATAGAGTGGGTTTTTCAGCAAATTCCTCTTCCTTATCTTCTTCTCCTTGACCGGTAGAATGTTCACTGGATGATTTCTTCTTCTTCTTCAGTTTCCTTATCTCTTCATCTGATTCGGTTTCCTCATCATCTTTTATGCTAACATAGGACCTTGTTGCCTTTTTCTTTGTTCTCTTTTCTCCTTTTCTGGATGATTGTGCTTCTGGTTTAGATGCCCTTGAGCTTTTGGCAGTGGTAGGTGCAGATCTCTTAGATGATCTAGTCTGGGTGGAGGTTTCTACTGGAGCACTTTCCTTGCTTTTCTTTTCTGCCTCTTTCTTCTCTTCTTTAGCCCTTTCCATCTTTTTCTTATGGGCATCAAGTGCCTCCTTTGAGATGCCAAGGCCTTGGGCAATATTTTCTACCTCTTTTCTCACCTTCCTCTTGATTTCAGGTTCTCTGAGTTGCACATGAATCTTTACACTCAGCTCCTCAAAGGTTCTGAATCTTTCTGCTTTTGAGTCCTTTGGCTGACTGAGCATGTGTTGAACATGCAGCTCTACAATTTGTTTATCAACTTCATACCCCATAGGCATGATCTAGACTGTCCTTGGCTCTACTGCCTCCATTAGGCATTGATCAGTGTCTACCATGAAGCACATTGTATCCTTGTATTTCTCAACTATTGATTTGGGGATTCTTTCTCTGATTTGCATTGTATTTTGAAATTGCTTGAAGTAATCCCACAGAGCTGTATTCCTTGCCTTAGCATCCCCAAGTTCATACAAGTAGTCTCTGATCTGAATTGCTACCGGTTTGTCATTTTGCCATACCCATCCATTTGATCTGGGCAGCTCATTCATGAAGTAGAAAAATAGACATAGTATTAGTCCACCATATTTAAAGGAATTCTTCTTGTCCTTTTTGATTTTCTGTATGTTTTCCATTAGTTGGCTCAAAAGAAGTTCACAGAGATCATATTCTGCATTCTTTCTCAGCATCTCATAAGCAATATATACTGCAGTTCTGGATACTAAATTCTCCCTACTGGAGTGATATATCTTGTATCCTATTATCATAGATGCAAACTTGACATCCAGGTCAGTAATATCTTCAATGGTCATTACCCTCTTATCAAATTTTGATCTGATGGCCTCAGTTACAATGTTGTTTTTGACAGATTTGAGGACAGGTATCCCTCCGGAGGAGTATAAACCAGTTACTGCCCTAATTGCCTCCTTTGTGATCTTGCAAGGTTTGTTCAGCCATAGGAAGTTATCATGCACCCTACTCAATACATACCGGACCCATTCATCTTCTTCAAAACAGGGGAAATGAATGAATTGATCAAAATGTTTCTCCTGGATGCCCTTATATTCTGGTTTAAGCTCAAAAGTATCATCTATCAATTGTTTGTGATAGATGACTCTCAGTTTGAATTCCCCAAACTCTTCAATATTTGCATGTATGTAAACCCTAATGTCTTCTGTGTGCAAAATGCCATGTAGAACACTAGAGAATGCTCCTAGGGGATCTACCTCCAATGATTTGTATGGATGTTTCTTGAATTCAAGGTGGGGCCTATCAGAGATCTTTACTATATTCAGAGTATGCATCTTTCAAAGCTTTGCAGAGAGATATTGAGAATGGAAAATACCTTTTGCGCCTTTCAGTTTCACGTAGTTGGCCGGATTGATTTCTGGATGAATTGACTTCTGTAAATGATCTTCGATGAAGTTGTGGAATTTTGTTGCAGAGCTTCACTTTTCATTTCTTCTTGAATGCAAAATGAACAAGTGATTAATGGGAAAAACCCTTATATTGCTCTGCAAACCCTAATGTTAGGTTACAATAAATGCTTGACCTAAGTTATTCCGGTTTGCCTTATTCAGATGACTTGGAGAACTGGATCAATCCTGATCTTTAAACATCATGCGGATCTTCCAAATCTTTACCATAGTTTGTTTGGATGTTGCCCTTATGAACCCTACAATCTGCAACTCTTCTTGTGCCAGTTCCAGCACCGGTTGACTGGCTGGGGAAACAAGGTTTTCTTTGTGTCTCCCCCTGAGCCAGAGCTCACTTCTTAATTTCTGGAAGGAATATCAGCACCAGAGTCTGGTGCGGATCCAACCTCTACATTCTCTGTACTTTTCTTCACCCAAATCTTGTTCATCTCACTTTTAACTTCATCTGCATTCACCTTTTGTTTACCGTTATCTTGATTCTGATTATGATATACTGGACCTCTTTTGTCCTAATTCTTGCTTCTACAAAATTTTGCACTATGACCGGATCTATTGCAGATTTGGCAAACAACATTTCTTTGCATATTTGACTGATATCCTCTTGATCTGCATTGATTAGCCATATGACCTATTCTATTACATGCAAAGCATCTACCATTGAATGATTTGTTCATTTGCATATTTCTGCATTCATGAGATTTGTAACCATACCTTTTGCAGTTAAAACACTGTCCGGAGAAAGATGAATTAGTCTGATTCATTCTCTTTCTGCACTGATTAGCTTTGTGACCAAAGTGATTGCAGTTGTGACAGTATCCATTGAAGGATGGATATCTTTGAGCATTAGGCTGTCTTACCGGAGGTCTTCTAGGCTTGTTCCATGGGTTTTCTGATCCAAAATTCTTTTGACCAGATCCAGAGCTTTCTCCTTTCTCATATCCCAAACACTTGTCATCTACCTTCTTTTGACTTCCAAGAAGAACTTCAAGTTGAGCAAAACTTATCTTGAATTTCTCTTTATACTCATTTGCTGTTTGAAGATCCCTTTGAGAGAGACAATTTGATCCTCAAGTTTTCTTCATTATCTTTAGCATCTTCAAGATCAGATTCAAGGTGTCTAATAATTCTATCCATCTGGTGGCAATCTTCTGATTTCTCCTTGAGAGATCGTCTTAGATTATCTTCAGTTTTTCTTTTCTCTTCAACTTCTTGGGTAAACTTCATGACTCTTGATTCCATTTCATGTCTTACCATAATGATTTCTTTTGATAACTTTTCACACAACTCAGTTTTTTCCTTCAGCTCTTCATTTGCATTATTTGCTTCACCTTGTCTTGCCAATTGCTGAAGCAGCTCCTTTCTCTTTTTCATAGAGAGACTTAATTTGTCTTTTAGTTCTCTCATGAAATCATTATCCTATTTGAGTCTTTCCTTTAATTCATTGACTTCAGAGTTTGACTATTCAAGATCATCAAGGGCAGTCTTAAGTTGCTCCCTTAAACCATATGTATCCATTTGAATTCCCAGATCTTCCTCAAGTTGTTAGGCTCTGTTAGGAGGAACTTAGCTCTGATACCAATTGTTGATAACTAAGAGGGGGGGTGAATTAGTTATCCTACTATTTTCTTCTTTCTTAACTTACTTAATAATCAATGCAGCATTTATCCAAATAAGCAAACATAACTATGAAATGGAAATACACATGACACAATATTTTTGACGTGGAAACCCTGTTAAGGGAGAAAACCATGGGGTGATTAACCCAAGATTGTATTCTCTGTTAGAAGAATGGAAATACAAAATGGCACTTGCCAATTAGGGCTCACTGCCCGAGCACATTGCTCACAAGAAGGCACACTGCCTACAAGAGACACACTGTCTACAAAAGGAATGTTATACAATACTTGAACTGATTGGTAGCATCCACATATGCTAAGGTTCAGTTCTGGTTAGGCTCAGTATACTGATCTGCTGCACTTCATCTTTCCTCTTCTCTTATGCTGCTTTCCTTTCACATACTGAACCTTCCTTACTGCTTCTACTTTGCTCTGCTTTTATTCGCACATCACATTACACAACAACACCTCTCACAACTAAATCCATCCTATATATATATCCGCACAAGTGATTTCATCATCTTTCTAGTCGGCACCGGAATAGTCAATATTTTCAATAGACTCTGATCTGTCGGCTGAATCCTTGCATACCAAGTAATGTGGATCAAGGATATACTTGTGGAAATCATTAACCATGTCGGCCAAACATAATTCATGCCTTCATAACCTTTACCAACATCAGTAACACATCCGGAATAATGTCTGATGTTCTGCCAGTCAGTTCTTCCTCTATTCACACTGCTAATTGGGAACCCGGTACTTAAGCATTCATATCTCTTTATCCTTTCCACACTGGAGGCGCAAACCTTGGAATCTATCAGTCAAGATAGTCCTCTTGACTTCCCCAAATCCACACTTTACCAAGATACTTCCTCTGAGAGATTCGGACCTGTCTGTCGGACCTCGCCACATGCTCTGTTTCTGTTTACCAAACCACAACATTCTTCACTCTAACTTCTGGTAGAGACATACCATGTCCTACGGATGTGTGGGATGAACTTTGTTGCCATCAATGACAACAATCATGAATCCATATAGTGTCTCTTGCCAACATCCTATACAAAACATGTACAAGGTTATTGGGTTGATCAAGTCCAATAACAAAGTACAATAAAACAAAGATGGTATGAAACAATCTTACAAGGCAACTTAAGCAACAAAGCATCAACAACTATTACCATCATAAAGTACTTCATAGGGAGACACTAGGTCTAATATTTCCTTTAAGTAATTAAGTTAATTGAATATCTTTCTACATCTTTTCCATCCTGATTGGTCTCACAATAATCTAGTTATGACTTCCTAAAATAATTAGACACTTAATTCAAGGTCTTTTGATTAATTTTCCAAACCCAAATCCTCAAACAATGTTTAAAAACTCAATATTTCAGAAGATGGGTTACCAATATTTCTATGCCCTTTGGGTTTTTAAATTATAGTAGCTATGATCATGGATTTTTTCATCTTGTGCCTTTCCTTGGGGTTACATTTTAATCTTATTTAGTAAGCTCGTAGGAATTTTGATTAAATATCCATGTGCCTAGGATGTGTAAGATGATTTGATTTTTATTCACAACAATGAGCTCAAGAATTATATTCCCGATATGAATTTTAATAACCTTGACATGTTTCTAGAAGTTTGACAATATAAGAAAATTCAAGAAATTTTTCTTTAAAATATAAAACATGTTGAAGATTTAAACATTACATAAACTAGCTCTTTTCCAAATAACTTCTTGAGGAACTTGCTAACAAGGGTCATTATACCTCGGCATTTAATCATATTTTCATGTGTCAAATCCAGGGCTGTGTCCTTGGCTATTTGTAATTAGGAATCCTATAGTTGCCAGTCTACTTAACTAAATCTAATGATCTCTGCCGATTAAAGAAATTAATACTACTGATCTATCTACTATGAAGATGAATTCTAGAAATGCTAGAAACAAAGATAAAACAATGAATTGCTAATGTAAATCTATACTATTCCATACAATTGAAACATCCATTTATCTATGAGAAAATAGTAACTATCTTTCTAAATAGAATCTGAAACAGAATAGAAAACAATCAAAATCTAAAACAAAATAACAAAACAAACAATACTAGCCTTCTGCCTTAGTGGTGGGAGTGGGCCCTTGCTCCACACCCTTAGGGTTGAAGACCAAAGCAATGAATTAGCACAAGAAGATAATACCACAATTCACTTTCAATCTAATTCCATTAACTTTTGTATTAAAAAAAATGTCTATATCAAAATGAGATTATAGTAACAATCATTTTTTTGATGTGTACTCTACTACTACCTTTGTAAGTTTATATCTAATCTAGTGATGAGATATCACTTACCCTAACTACTAGTTCATCTGTGAGATAGTACCAATCTCTTATTCTACTAATTGTTTAACTATAGAGTAAACATTCATGCAATTAAAATAGATTTATTGGAACAATAGTCTCACTAAATCTGAGTCTTAGTTTCAAATACAACTAGACAGCGAGGCCCTGAAATATAGGTATTTAATCAGTTTGTTGAGAACTCATGCAAAATCAAAAAGAAAGATAAAACTTCCAGCAATTAACTATGGTCTTTGTTCGATTACTTAGGTGCTGATTGAGTAATATCTAGAGCACCCCAATTACCACTGGAAGTGTTAACTGGCAGTGGCGCTGGAAATCTACATTTGTGTTGAGGAGGCTCCAAAGGTGTGTGCTTCTGTCTATAGCTCTAGAGATATGTTTTATGGCTTTCTGTTTAGCTAGGGAGATATGCTCATGACTTCAGTCCAGCTTCGCAGATGAGTCACCCCCTTATCTCAAAATCTCTCCAATTATATTGGAAAATATTGGAGATTGGTGCAGTATCCTTATGTCAGCTCCAAAGATTAGGACCACCTCCGAAGATGACCAAAATTGTCTTTGCCCGAACATCTGCACCTATAGATTCAAAAAGAGAGAATTTCTACATATTTCCATGAATTCAATGCACATTAGTCCTTCAATCAGAAATCATGATTTTAAGTAATTCATCTCTCATTAAAGATAATTAGAACAATCTTGTTAATCTACTTTGGTGTAGTCATCAAGACAATGGAATAAGAAGGAAGGAAAAAGAGGGGTAAAAAGGTGTATTTCATGGGTGCTACTTGGCACTCATCATCCCCTCGTACTTAAAGGTTAGCAGGTCCTCTTGCTTCTTACAATCTAGACTTATTTAGGTGGAATATTCTATCAATTAAGTTGTAGTCCTTTACATAAGTAGTCCAAGTGGTGCGGTCTGTATTACCATTTCCTTTGAACTAATCAACTTGCTTCATCCATTCATGCAATTTATCATCTTCCATTTGTTCAGCATAGGTAGTGGTTCAATTATGAGAGGAGGTCTGAAATGGCCACCTATCCACTCCAGTTGGTATTTATTCATCATTTTGGACACTAATCTAGCCTTCCTCATAAACAATCTAAGGTTAGCAGGGGACACCACGTCCCTCATCTTCTATTCTGTAGTCAAGGTGTTCCACCTTTTCTTTTCCACTGGAAGCATTTGATTAGATAAATATTTATGAGGAGGCCAAAATCAATGGAGCGTTCCTGTAAATGTTTTAGATATAAAGGCAAAATCCTAGTCTTACTGTCTGGGTGGTAAATGTATGCCCTGAACTGGATCTTAAAAGAATTGGGATTTGGACATTCTTTTCTGATTTAAAAAGGCTTGTTTTTGCATCCTTCTTTAGATAGGCCTCCATCCTTTCGTTCCAAATCTAATGATTTCTCATCAGTGACATGAATGCCCTAAGTTGACATTCTCCTACATAATAATTAATAATGAAGGTAATATCATCAATGCAGAAACCATGCAAATATAACTCACACAGAAAATCTTTATCCTCATCAGAACTTCTCGTGTATGCCTCCATGAATCTTGTCCATGTCTTTGTGTCCTTAGTCAAATCAGATAGAACCAAAGATATTTTTCTCTGTAGGATTCTTTCTTGTAGAAACAGAGCATAACTTCTACTTGGGGGTCTGCAAGATAAGATCTCAAATGAAATGGAAGCTACCTGAAGGGCCTTTTCTACCAAAGTTTGTACTCTTTTTGACATGGTAGTTACTGCCCTTTGTAATTGCAGCATAGGTTTAAAAGCCTCATATTCCCTACATCTTCTTTCCCAATGGAACATGACTTTAGGAATATCTATTGGGATTGGGCCTAAGTATGGATCTATTTGCACCCCTTGTTCCATGGTTGCCCTTGGGCCAATCAACTCTTGAATGTACTATTTGTGGGAAATGATCTATTTCTTTTTATGGAAATCACAACACTAATAATGTCCTATATGTGAAAGGTTTGAAGCATAATATCTTGAGCATTGGTCAGATGTGTGACAAAGTTTATTATTTGAGATTCAAAGACAATGGGTGCAAGATTATGGAAAGCTTCGGAATAGTGATTTCTACCGGTAAGAAGACCAGAGGTAACATTTACCAATTAAAAGGAACTAATAATTACTATCTATTGGCTCAGATAGATGAGAATTGGTTATGGCATATAATGATGTGTCATATAAACTTTGATAATTTGGTAAAGATAAGTTTAGGTTAGGCTGTGAGAGATTTACCAAAGCTTGTGAAACCCACAAATACCATTTGTAAGGAATGTTAGTCGGGGAAGCAGACAAAAACAAATTTCAAGAGCAAAGAGCAATTTTCTACTAGCTTGCTGGATCTAGTGCATACAGATCTCTATGGTCCTACAAGGGTGAGAAGTCTACAAGGTGACAGGTACTTCATGTTGTTTATTGATGATTATTCTAGAATGACTTGGGTTACTTTTCTAAGAGACAAATTAGAAGCCCTAAAGAAGTTTAAATTTTTCAAGGCAATGGTTGAGAATGAAATAGATCTGAAAATCAAATGCTTGAGATCTGATAGAAGAGGTGAGTTCACATCAAATGAATTCAACATTTTCTATGAAGAGCAATGGATAAAGAGATAGTTGTATGCACCTAGGACTCCTCAACAGAATGGAGTTGTGGAAAGAAAGAATAGGACAGTTCAAGAGGTTGCTAGGACAATGATGAAGGAAGGAGATCTACTGGAATTTTTCTGGAAAAAAGCTATACATACTGTTTTCTTCATTCAAAACAAGGTTCAAGTAAAAGGTAATGGTACTAAAACTCTTTATGAATTATGGTACAGAAGAATTCCTACAGTAAAATATTTCAATGTTTTTGGAAGCAAATGCTATATTAGAAGAGATGAAGTTCTAGGGAAGTTTGATGCAAGTTGTGATGAAGGAATGTTCCTTGGATACTCTACCAAGAGTAAGGCCTACTGGTGCTACAACAAAAGGATGAAAAATATTGTTGAGAGTGCAAATGTGAAGGTAGATGGAGACAAAGGAAGAATTTCATATCTAAGTGCCTATAAATTAGATGAGCATGCTTCTATAACAAATGAAGAAAAAGTTGATCAAGAAGACAGTCAAGATGAAGAAGAAAAGGCTTCGGAAAGCACTGCCAAGACTCCCAGGTATGTAAGAATTAATCATTCTGAAGATTAGATTAAAGGAGACAAAAGAAAAGGGATATTGACAAGGAAAAGAGCTGCAAAAGAATAGGTGAATTATTGTTTCTTTCAAAAGTTGAACCTAAAACTGTGAATGAAGCCTGTAATGATGAAAATTGGGTAAAATCTATGGAAGAAGAGATGATGCAGATAGAAAATAATCAAACTTGGGAACTAGTTCCTAGACTTGCTGATAAGAATGTGATTGGCACCAAATGGGTTTTCAGAAACAAGACGAATGATAATGGTGAAGTAGTAAGGAAGAAAGCAAGATTGGTATGCAAAGGATACTCTCAGGTTGAAGGAATAGATTTTGAAGAGATATATGGTCCTGTGGCATGAATTGAAGCAATTAGAATGTTTTTGGCATTTGTTGCATTCAAAGATTTTAAAGTGTATCAGATGGATGTTAAGTCTTCATTCTTAAATGGTGAGTTGGAAGAGGAGGTCTACATTGAGCAACCAGAAGGATGTCAATTATCAAAACAAGGTGATATGGTGTGCAAATTAAAGAAAGCCTTGTGTGGATTGAAGCAAGCCCCCAAAGCCTAGTATGCAAGGCTAGACATGTATTTGTTGCAATTAGGATTCAGCAAAGGTACTACTAACAACAACTTGTATTTCAAAATCAATGATAACCAGATCCTGATTGTTGTGGTCTTTGTTGATGACATTATCTTTGGAGGCAATGAAGGCATGTACATGAAGCTTGCAGGTGAAATGCAAAATGAGTTTTAGATGTCTATGTTTGGTGAAATGAATTTCTTTTTGGGTTTGCAAATTAATCAATCAGATAAAGGAATTTTCATATCTCAGTCCAAGTATGTGAAAGAGTTTTTGAAGAAGTTTGGGATGGAAGACTCTAAACCGGTATGTACTCCCATGGTAACTGGTTATAAGTTAAGAAAAACTAATGAATCACCCAAGACTAGTTAGAAAAGGTGTAGATCCATGATTGGAGGACTACTTTATCTAACTCAAACCAGACCTAATATAATGCATGAATTTTGTCTTGTTGTAAGATTTCAAGCTGATCCAAGAGAGTCACATGTGATGGCAGTTAAGAGAATCCTGAGGTATTTAAAAGGCACACCAGATCATGGATTATGGTATCCAAAGGATAATGATTTCACTCTTAGTGCTTATACATATGCAGATTGGGCCGAAGATGTTGATGATAGAAAGAGTACAAGTGGAGGCACTTTATTTTTAGGTAATAAATTAGTCTCATGGATGAGCAAGAAGCAAGATTCAATCTCTTTGTCAACTACAGAAGTAGAGTATATTGTAGCAACATGTTGTTGTACTCAAGTGTTATGGATGAAATAGACTTTGAAGGACATAAGAGTTGTGTATGAAGATCTAGGTGCAATCTTCTGTGACAATACAAGTCCTATAAACATTTCAAAGAACCTAGTGATGCACTCAAGAACAAAGCATATCTCTATAAGGTATCACTTTCTAAGAGAAAAGGTGACAGAGAATGAAGTAAAGTTGGAATATGTGACCACAAAGGATCAAATTGTAGATATTTTCACTAAGCCTTTGCCTAAGGATACTTTTGAGTATCTCAGAGAAAAGTTAGGGGTCATTACTCCTCCTACTCTGAACTAAGATGCATAGGAATGCATCAGTCCAATGGTGCTCAAAGTCTCATTCTTTGATTTGGATTATGTTTTGAGGGCTACCTCTTAGGGGGAGTAGCTAGATGTTCTTGATAAAGAAAGTGTTGATAAAAAAGAAAGTTCAGTGGATCAAAGCAGCAACATGCAAGTATGTGCCCTTTGCCATTGATGTCAAAGGGGGAGAGAAATCATGTGACAAACTCAAAGAAGAAAAAGTGCAGATGTCTAAAGAGAAAGGGGGAGAATCTTATATTGATGGTCTTTATAGTTTTTCACATCATATGTTGCCATTAGTGACAAAGGGGGAGATTGTTGCAGGTATGTGCCTAATCGGTGTTGTCATTGATGTCAACATATCAGTGTTGTCATTGGTGTCAACTGTGCTCTTGTTTTGATGCTTTCTTGTAATGAGTTAGATGCTTTGTACTTGCCTATGTAAGTATTGTAGATCCTAATATTGAGGATATTGAGAAAATTTGCCTCTCTGGTGGAAACAATGTGTTGCAGAATATCTTTGTCTATAGAAGAATAGTCCAATAGATTGCTCTGCATTTCCTGTAGAATGAGTATCTTCATCTACAGATTGGAAGTTATTTAGAGACATGTCTAAAGATACCATATCTCAAGTTTGATCCTTTGGTATGAAGATTTGAGTGAGTTATGTTCACTAGAGTGAAAACTGCTTTTTCTGTATATTTGGTGGTGATAAGGAGAATGTGTTATGCTTCGCATTCCTCCACAGTTAAGTATTTTAGTTTGCAGTTCTAGAATCAAGTTGGTAATGATAACAAATAACTTCAACTCCAATGTTTCGTGATTTGGTGGTCCACAAGCAATCTTTTCTTTATGGCAGAGGCTGATAGTGTTGTTTAAGTGCTCTAGTTTGAAGAATCCTCCTAACAAATTGGTTTAAGGTTGTGCGGATGTTCTTGGTGATTACAATGTGTGTGTGGATGTCTCCTGATCGTGTTCCTACTTTTGGATTGGTCCACAAAGAGAAATTTGGATCGTAGATGAAGATTGTTCTTAGAAGATTTAGTGTTAACACCAGTCTTGGCTGACTTGGTTATTTTCACTACTTGTGGAGATGCATTGAAGATTGTGAAAGCATGTCATGGTGTGGAAGATTGCATTTGAGTCCTAGCTAAGGCATAACATGATCTGCATACATTTTTCCCTTAGCTATTTTTGTTTAGGTCCAGACTTATTTCTATGTATGTTTGTAATGCTGACCTTGGAGATTGTTCCAATGGTTGATGAATGTAATGTCGACCTTGATGTACATTCCAAGCTTGATGAATTGTATAAAAGCATGTAATGTGGTTGCGAATAAGAAGGTATCCAAGTGTGAAAATGAAAAAGATAAGTGTGAAGGTGTAAAAGAGAAGAGTAGAGGAGATATACTATTCTTCAATGGAACTGAACCTAGACATGGAGTAGATGCTATCAAATCAGTTCACCAACCCTTGGCAGTGAGCCGATCTTGGCAATGAGCCTAAACATTTGCAGTGAGCATATTGGGCAGTGAGCCTCTATTTTTTGGTATTGTTATAACTCATATATTTTTGTGGGCTAACACCCACTGTGGTTTTTCCCTTTTAGGGTTTTCCATGTAAAAACCTAGTGTCTCATGTGTTGATGATGTTATTATGTTAAGTTTCTCATTTCATAATTTCATGATCAAATCTAAATAACACTAAAAAAGTGTTTGATGTGTTAATGTTCATTAGTGGCCAAAGTTTTGAAGACAACTGATTCACCCCCCCTCTCAGTTGTCTGGTGCATTTCAACATGTTGATGTTGTGTTGAAAGATGAATATAAAGTTCTAGGAGAAAAGAAATTAGATGCCTGGTTAGATTTTCCTGTGATCCTGACTAATACATGGGTTAAGTTTATTCTAAGAAGGATTCATGATGAGTTTAGGTGGCTTGATGAACCATATATGATAACTAAAGAAGCTATCAAAGTTGTATCTGGTATGAGTTCCTCCAGAAAGGTTCCAGGTTTAAAGAAAATAAAGAACAATGTGGTAATGCAGCTAATAGGAGCCAAATTTGACAAGAAATCCCTCACGATAAATGATATTAAGGATCCAACTGTCAGATTTGCATCAATGATTATTAGATACAAAATATACTTTTCCAACAGGGAAAATTCTGTGTCTACACCAGCTATATACATAGCATATGACATGATAAAAAACAATATAGATTATGACCTATGTGAATTGCTCCAGAGTGAACTAATGGAGAACTTGAAAAGAACAAAAGAGACTAATCATCCTTTCAAATATGGAACATTGATCACTTGTCTACTCTTCTACTTCTCGAGAGAGCTACCCTGCTTGGGAAACATTGTCTGGCTCAATCACACACCAATAGCCACTCAAATAAGAAACCACTTGCAGAGTTTGGGAAATGCAGACAAGCATAATGAAATCTTATGGGGAAACTTCAAGAACTTTCAAAGGAAAATGTTATGTAGAATCTGGATACCTAAAAATGTAATGATGAAGTATTAAAAGGACATTGTATTCATGGTAGATAAAGATTAATGCTTCATGGAAGCTATAGAACCAAGAACTGTATGGCTCCCTGCATTAGGGTATGAAGTTGCAAAAGATGTTTTGACTAAATTAGCTGATGTACTACTAAGTAAACTGAAAGATCTGAAAGAAGACATATTTGGGACATTCAAGGAATCATCCTCCAGAATGTATGTGGAACATGAGCAATCAGAGAAAACATCAGATGAAGAAATAAGTGAGGCAAAAACCAAAGCAAAAGGATCAAAACCCACAAGTGCTCCAATAGAATGGACATCAAATACTCCAAAAAGGAAAGACGAGAGAACTAAAAAGGAAAACTTGCATCTAGCCCTAGAAAAAGAACAAGGACCTCATCCATTGCAAGAGCCACCTCTGAAGTAGAGAAAGAAAAGCCAGCAGAAGAGAAGAAAAGAAAGAAAGTTACACTTAGTGAAGAACAAGTGGCAAGAGACACTGCTGCAAATCAAGTTCTGATTGACTATGTTAGAAATTTTTTGGAAAAGCAGCAAAGAACACAGATCTTAGATTTACATGAGTTTTTACAAGGACCAATAAATTTGGATTCTATGTCTCCTGTGCAGAAATTCAAACTGGTATCAATTATGCAAACTAAGGCTTAGGAAGAAATGCTGAAAACACATATACAGGACAATGAACTCATTGATGAAGCATCTAGTATTTTGGAGAAGCTAATGCCCTCATACCAGAAAGATACATCAGTGTCATCAACTAATTAGCTCAAAGGTCTAATAAATTATGTAAGTACTCATTTTGAATCCTTTGAAAAGTCTACTGACATTAAGGTTAGAAAGGAATTTGAAGATAAAAGATTAGTAGAGTTAAAAACCAAGTTAGACAGTGACAAAATTTTGTTAGAAAGTAGCATCAAGATTATGGCGAATGCAATCAAGGAAGCCTGTGATATATACAAATTTTGTTTGTCATGGCTTGAGACCACTAAGGAAATAGAAGAGAAGGTCAAAAGCATGGAGCTTCAACTAGAAAATATTTCCAAGACCTTTGATCCAGCAGTTGACTCTATCAGTAGCATAGAAATACAAGTTGTAAATACTCAAAACAACATAAGTAGTCTGCTTAATATACAGGAAGAAATGAAAAACAAAATGTGCCAGCTGAGAGGGATGATAAGACCTAAAATTGAGTTCATGGCAGTCTATCTACAGAAGCCTTAAAGGTTCAGGAAATAACTGACATGCCTATCAGTGTACAAGAGGTAGAGGATCTGGTGTTCCAAGTAAATGAGGACATCCAAATTTTGAACAGTACTAATAATAGGTGGGTTGGAGAGTTAAAACACTTAATGATTGTGTACAATGATATCCTTTTCACATCCAACTAATTGATTTGACAGATTATACATGTAAATATGCTGTAGAATATAACAGTTTTTGTAGTTTTTGCTATCTTGACACAATTTTGACTCTTTTACATACACCTTTGCTATTGATGTCAAAGGGGGAGAAGAAAACTAGCGAAAAATGGACAAACACCTAAAGGGGGAAAAGAAAAATAGGGTGTATATAGTAAGGGGGGCAAATAAGCATTTTTCACTAAGTGTTGTCATCAATGCCAAAGGGGGAGATTGTTGGCAACATAGTCAAGAGACACTACTGATAGAATGTTGACATTGATGGCAACAAGATTTGGTATAGGTCCGAAAGACTAACTTAGTCAAAATAGCTAAGTATGGGCAAGCTATAGAGTATCAGAGATTGGGTTAGTATGCCTCCGCAGTTGAAAATCATTACATACGGTTCAGGTATGTTGTTCATTGATATTTGTTGATCACTTTTTCTAGTGTTTAAGTTCTAACTTCCTCTGGAAGTCATATGGTGAATTGTCTAAGCCGGATGAACATAGTTAAGCCTAAAACAGTGTAAAGCATCTGAGTATTTTAGTCTACATTCCTCTGCTATTGAATATTTTGATTTACATTTCTAAGGCAATGTAGACACATGTGATCATAAGCATCTAAATTTAGATTTGTAGTGCTTGAAGTCAACTAGATCATATTTGACAAGTTCTTTAGTATCAGCTTTCAGTCTGACAATATTTCTCTGTGATAGAACAACAATTCTGAGATCCGCATTTCTCTATGAAAGAATATTATGCTCCGCAGTTCTGAAGGTATACTAAGAGGTCCATAATAAATGTTGTCTATGATTTTTAGAGTCTCATATGGTCCGCATTGGAAGTTTTTAAGTGAGTTAAACTAGTCAAGTGTGTACTTAAGGGATAAGCCAATATGCATGATAGATCTATATGTGGTGAGGATATATTGTTTAAAAAATTAGTCCAAGGGGTTGAATGATTGATGTCGACCCATATGAAGACTATTGTATGTTTGTTTGGGTCTATATTCCTATTTGTGCACAAGATCAAGCCAACAAGGTATAACACTTGTATACACATTTCATGTCTGGCTTGCCGACCTGATTGTGAGATGAATCTTGTTGCAGATATATATACTCGATGGATTTTGGTGTTGGGTGGAAAAAAGTGTGTGAATAGTATGTCAATTCCATGATTGTGCAACCTAATGTAGTTATGTGATTAGCAAAAGGACAGTAAAGGTAGAAGGACAGAAGTATATGTGAAGCAGAGTAGAAAAGCAGAGCAGATAGTATGAAGTCCTTTGAATCTGTATACTAAGCAAATTGGTACATCACCACAGCATTTTGTAGATGCACCTGTAGCAGTCCTCTCTTGGCAGTGAGCCACTTCTTTCTATATTCTCTTCTCTTTTATGTGGCAGTGAGCCTATTGTAGTGAGCACTTCTTTGGACAGTGAGTCCTTGGGCAGTGAGCCTTCATGTAATTTGGTATTGCTATCATAATATATTGTGAGCTAACAATCACCATGGTTTTTCCCTTTTTTGGTTTTCCACGTAAAATCTTGGTGTCTATGTGTTATGAATTTGTGGCTACTCTTCTTGTGTTTACATTGCTTTCATGTTATTGAATTTGGTAAATGGATTAATGAATGTGTGAATGAAAAGTTTTTCAAAATACTGATTCACCACCCCCTCTCAGTATTCTTTGTATTCAACAAGCCAATCTAGGATTGCTTTGATCTTTGTTGGGTCTACAAAAATTCCTTCAATAGAAATTATGTATCGTAAATACTGTATTTCCTTTTGTAAGAATGAACACTTAGAAAGCTTTCCTTATAAATTATGCTCTCTCAAACACTGCAATACTATTCACAAATGTTGCAAATGTGTTGGTATGTGGTGACTGATCATGCAAGTAATGTACACAAGTTATGTATCCTATCCATTCAAAAACTAAGCATATACAGCTCAGATACCACTTCATCCGGTCAGGTTTGGAGGATGGGAAGTTGAATCTAGAAAAAATTCACACAAGTGAGAATCCTACAGATATGTTCACAAAGGCAATTACACAGGAGAAACTAATTTCCTCATTAGTTTCCATTGGCCTTCATGACTAATAATGGTGGACTTAAGAAACCAGCTAGGCCTGTAATCCAGTGGGAGTTGCAAGCACAGCGGTGTCATCCAGGATCAGTCTCCAAGTGGGAGATTGTTGGTATGTGGCAACTAATCATGCAAGTACTATACACAAGTTATGTATCCCTGAAAAAAAAAATCCCTCTTTTTTGCACAAGAGTCAGTTGTTAATTTTTGTTAACCGACAACAGAAAAATGACATTGCAAAACCCTAATTCTAGAAGCTTCCAAAAATATTGTTATAAGTGGCTGGGATGTATGGTATAGTGATGTATTCATGAGATTGTAATCTATTTTGCACTGGATAATAAAATCATTGGATGAATGAGTTTTTGTGGATGTAGCCCATATTAGGTGAACCACGTTAAATTTCTGTGTTGATCTCTTTTGTGTTATTCCTCATAATTATATTTGGGTTATTTAATCTGCATATAAATGTTAGTGTTTATTGCTTTGATCTTCCCTAACCCTAACAACTGGTATCAGATTGCATTGTGTTTGATTATCGTCTGCAGGAAGGTCTCAAGATTGAGTGGGAGTCTCACAGTTAAGTGGGAGCAATGACGGACGAGGGTAAATTGAAAGTAGATAAATTCAATGGGTAGAACTATCAATTATGGAAGATGCAGATGGAGGATTATCTCTATCAGAAGGATTTATGGAGGCCATTGGAAGGAGTAGCCAAGAAACTGGCAGCAATGACTGATGAGGATTGGGAACTTCTAGATAGAAAGGCACTGGGAACCATTCACATGTGCTTGACACCATCCGTGGCATTCAATACAACAAAAGCGAAGACAACAAGTGCACTGATGAAAGATTTGGCCAAATTGTATGAAAAACCCTCAGCCTCTAATAAGGTATTTCTCATGAAGCATTTGTTTAATCTAAAAATGATTGAAGGTGGATTTGTGTTAGATCATTTAAATGAGTTTAATATGATTACTAGTTAGTTAACTTCTACAAAAGTGAAATTTGATGAAGAGGTTAGGGCTCTCTTGGTTTTATGTTCTTTGCCAGAAAGTTGGAATAGCTTGGTAATGGTTGTAAGTAACTCTATCTCTGGTTCAAATACTTTGAAATTTGATGTTGTTGTTGGTGTTATCCTTAGCGATGAAATGTGACAGAAATGAACAGGTGAGACTTCAACATCTGGTAATGCTTTGACTATAGACAATAGTGGAAGAACAAAGGAAAGAGGAACAAGCCCTACAAATCGTGGGAAGTCACAAAGAAAGTCAAAGAAAGGCATATCTAAATCCAAAGGAAGAATGGATTGCTGGCACTATGGAAAACTAGGACACTTGATTGCTGGTCTTGAAAGGGCAAACAAGGAGACGAACAACATGATGATAGTAAGGAAGCTAATGTTGCAAGCAATAAATTACAGGATGCTTTAATTCTACGTTTAGATAATGCTAATGATTCCTGGGTAATAGATTCAAGAGCTTCATTTTATGCTACACCCCATAGGAAATATTTTGTAGATTATATTCAAGGTGATTTTGGACATGTATATCTGGGTGATGATGAACCCTGTCAGATTGTTGGAAAAGGAAAAATAAAAATCAAGTTGCAGAATGGAAATGAATTGTTTCTACAGGAGGTAAGACATGTTCCAAATTTGAGAAGGAATTTAATCTCTGCAGGACAACTAGGTAGTGAAGGCTGTATAGTTACCTTTTCAGACAAAATCTGAAAGGTCACTAAAGGTGCATTAGTAGTAGCTAAAGGTGAAAAGGTAGGCACATTGTATTTGTGTACTAGTAATACTTATTCTACCTTAGCTGCTACAAAAATAGTTGCAACTGAGACAGTTATAACACTTGCTGTAGGGATAGAAACATAATTGTGGCACCATAGACTTGGGCACATGAGTGAGAAAGGGATGAAGATTCTTCACTCCAGAAAGTTGCTACCAGGTCTGAAGAAGATTGACTTAGAATTCTACAAAAATTGTGTTTATGAAAAATAGAAAAGAGTCTGATTTCTCAAAGCTGGGAAAGAGAAGAAGAGTGAGAAATTAGAGCTTGTGCATTCAGATGTACGGGAACCAGCTCAGGTATCTTCTCTTGGAGGCTCTTGCTATTATGTTACTTTTATTGATGATGCAACTAGGAAAACATGGGTGTATTTCCTAAAACAAAAATCAGAAGTATTTGAAACTTTTAAAAGTGGAAAGATTTGGTTGAGAATGAGACATGAAAAAAGTTGAAGTGTCTCAGATCTAATAATGGAGGTGAGTATTGCAGCAGAGAATTTGAGAATTAATATTCATATAATGGAATCCGTAGGCAGAAAATAGTTCCTAGAACCCCACAAGAAAATGGTGTGTTTGAGAGGATGAATAGGACCATTATGGAGCGTGCAAGGAGCATGAGATTGCATGTTGGACTACCCTTACACTTTTGGCCAAATGCTGTACATACCACTGTTTCTTTAATAAACAGGGGACCTTCAAATCCTTCAGATGGTGGCATTCCAAAGGAGGTATGGATGGGCAAAAAGGTAAACTATTCATTTCTGAAAACCTTTGGTTGTGAAGCTTTTGTCCATTTTGATATTGAAAATAGAACCAAGCTTGAGGCTAAGTCTAAAAAATGTACCTTCATTGGATATGGAGTAGATGAATTTGGTTATCAGTTATGGGATTTTGAAAATCATAAAATCATTAGGAGCAGAGATGTTATATTCAATGAGAAGGTCCTGTATAAGGATTAGTTGCAGGAAAAGAAGCATGAATAGGCCAAAAAGGAATATGTGGTGCTAGATGAGATTCCAAAAAATAAAATACCAATGGTACCTGATGCTTGGCAACACCAAGTTATCCCATAGACTCCTACAAGTTTTAGCCATTCTACAAGGATAAGTAGAGCTCTAGAAAGATTTTCTCCATCATTATATTCTATATTATTAACTGATTTTGGTGAACCTGAAGGTTATGAAGAAGCAATGCAGGTAGATACCAAAAAGAAGTGGGAGCTAGGCATGAAAGAGGAAATGGATTCCTTGTTGCAGAATCAGACTTGGGACTTCGTCCAATTGCCTGCAGGTAAAAGAACATTGCCAAATAAATGGGTTTCTAGGTTGAAGGAAGAAGATGGAGGCAAGAAAAGATATAAGGCCAGACTCATGGTAAAAGGTTTTGCACAGAAAAAGGTATAGATTTCCATGAAATATTTTCTCCGATTGTAAAGATGACTTCTATTAGAACAATTCTAAGTCTTGTGGCTATGGAAGACTTGCATCTTGAACAACTAGATGTGAAAACAACATTTCTCCATGGGGATTTGGAAGAGGAAATATACATGTAGTAACCACAGGGATATGAGGTCAAGAGTAAGGAGGATTTTGTGTGCAGGTTAAAGAAGAGTTTGTATGGCCTGAAGCAAGCACCTTGGCAATGGTATTTGAAATTTGATAGTTTTATGGCTGAACAAGGTTACAAAAGATGACATTTTGATTATTGTGTTTATTTCAAGAAGTTGGGTAATGGCATCTATATTATCATGTTGCTTTATGTTGATGAAATTCTTGTTGCTGGGTCTAACATGCAGCATATTAATGAACTTAAGCAGAAATTAGCAAATTCATTTGCTATGAAGGATTTGGGTGCAACAAAACAAATCCTTGGTATGAGGATCACATAGGAGGGGACAAATAGAAAATTATTTTTGTCCCAAAGTGAGTATGTAGAGAAGGTGTTGAAAAGGTTTAACATGCAGAATGTAAAAGCAATTAGTACACCTTTGCATAGTCATTTTAAGTTGACTAAGGAGATGTGTCCAAAGACATAAGAGGAGGAAGACAAAATGTCTAAGATACCATATGCATCAGCAGTTGGTAGCTTGATGTATGCAATGGTATGCACAAGGCCAAATATTGCACATGCAGTGGAAGTTGTGAGAAGGTATATGAGCAATCTGAGAATGGAATATTGGAATGCTGTAAAATGGGTTCTCTGATATTTGAGAGGTACTACTTCAAAGAAACTATGTTTTGGAGGAACAAATTCTTCTCTAAAAGGATATGTTGACTCTAATCTAGCTGGTGATATTGATAGCAGGAGGAGTACTATAGGGTATGTTTTTACTGTAGGAGGTACTGTAGTCAGTTGGATTTCAAGAGTGCAAAAGGTTGTTGTGCTTTTAACCATTGAAGCTGAGTATGTTGCTGCTATAGAAGCTAGCAAGGAGATGATTTGGTTACAACATTTTTTGGAGGAATTGGGACAATAACAAGAAGATAGCCCTTTGTACATTGATAGATAGAGTGCCATTCATCTTGCTAAGAACTCATCTCTACATTCAAAAACTAAGCATATACAGCTCAAATACCACTTCATCCGTTCAGTTTTGGAGGATGGCTAGTTGAAGCTAGAGAAAATTCACACAAGTGAGAATCTTGCAGATATGTTCACAAAGGCATTTACACAGAAGAAACTGATTTCCTCATCATTTTCTATTGACCTTCATGACTAATAATGGTGGACTTAAGAAACCAGTTAGGCCTATAATCTAGTGGGAGCTGCAAGCGTAGCGATGTCATCTAGGATCAGTCTCCAAGTGGGAGACTGTTTGGTGTGGAGCCTGATTAGTCTCCAAGTGGGAGATTGTTGGTATGTGGCAACTGATCATGCAAGTACTGTACACAAGTTATGTATCCTCGAAAAAAAAAATTTCCCTCTTTTTTGCACGATCGGAGTCGGTTGTTAATTTTTGTTAATCGACAAAAGAAAAATGACATTGAAAAACCCTAATTCTAGAAGCTTCCAAAAAGCTTTTTATAAGTGGATGGAATGTATGGTACAATGATGTATTTGTGAGATTGTAATATGTTTTGTACTGGATAATAAAATCATTAGATGGCTAAGTTTCTGTGGATGTAGCCCATATTGGGTGAACCATGTTAATATTCTGTGTTGATATCTTTTGTGTTATTCCTCATTATTATATTTGGGTTATTTAATCTACATATAATTGTTAGTATTGCTTTGATCTTCCCCAACCCTAACAAAATATTCTTCTTCATTATTAGAATAAATAAGAATATCATCCAGAAAGACTAGAACAAACTTGTCCAAGCAATCTCTAAACACTCTATTCATTAGATTCATGAATGCAGCAGGGGCATTCGTAAGTCCAAATGGTAACACTATAAACTCATAGTGCCCATAACTTGTTCTAAAAGTCATTTTGTGGATATCTTCATCCTTCAATCTCAGTTGATGATAGCCTGATCGTAAATCAATCTTTGAAAACACAATAGCTCCATGGATTTAATCAAAAAGATCATCTATACACGGTAATGGATACTTATTCTTTATCATTTCTTTATTGAGCATACGATAATCTATACATAGACATATAGTTCCATCCTACTTTTTAACAAATATTACTGGTGCACCCCATGGAGAAACACTAGGCCTAATCAAACATTTAGCCAACAATTATTGTAATTGGGCTTTTAATTCCATTAGTTCCATAGTAGTCATACGGTAAGGTGCTTTTGATATAGGCTTAGATCCTAGTTTAATGTCAATTTTAAAATCAAAGATTCTTTTGGGTGGTAGACTTGGAAGTTCCTCTAGAAAAAACATCCTAGAAATCACAAAGAAAAGGATAACTTTCTTCAAAAGGCACACATTGCTTTCCAAGACTTTCCTCAATTTGTTCCATTTTCATTGCAAAGAGTTGACACCATTTTCACCTAGCCTTTTTCAATTGCTTAGCAGAGATTGGTCAAATCTTGACCTCTCTTTGTATACCTTGCAAAAAGACCTTATTCCCCATATCATCTAAACACTCAACTATTTTTGAAAAATAGTCAACCTTGGCTCTATGTTTCCACAACCAATATATTCCTAAGATAACATCATAGGAACCTAAGGGAGCTACGAATAAATTCACCTCAATTGAAAAAATGGAGAGATTAATCTTCACTTCAAACAAACATTGCTCTACTTGAGCCTTAGATTGGTTAGCATATTCTACTAACCAAGGTTTAGCCATATAACTAGCTCTTATAGGAAACTTATTCAATATCCTAGGAGAAATAAAAATTTTAGTTTCTCCAGTATCAATCAAAATAGAGATAGGGACTCTAAACAAGGTACCGATTATCTCTATAGGAGTGATCTAATACTCCATTTCGCGATTATCGAGAGCTGCATGAATCCTTTGCTGAAAAGATGCTTGTTGGGTAGGTAAAGCATTACCTCTTTGTTGAACACTCTGGTTCTTGGTTGGGAATTGATTGGCATAATGGTCACCTCCACAATTAAAGTATCCTCTAGGAGGTCCTCTCTTTTCAATTGTCTTACCAGTATTATCCTCATTCCTCTTGAAATTACCATTCTTTTTTTCATTGCCACACCCACTCTTATACTTCTAGGTTCCTTTGCCATTTCTCATATTCTCATAAATCTTATCATTCCTCCTCTTGGAAGGTTGGGAAGTTGGAGTCTTATTGAATGTCTTGTGATTCATCTCATGATAAGTTGATATTGACTTCAACTTTTGCTTCTACTTAATGGCCTTCTCGTAAACTTGATCCATTGTCGTAGGACCATGCACATCCACTTCACCACCGATCTGAGCATTCAAACCCATGATAAATTTCCTAATTTATAATCTTTCATCCTTCTGATATTGAGGTACGTACTTCAGAAGATGAGTAAACTTCTCTCCATACTCGATTATTGACATATCCCCTTGATGTAGATTTTTAAAATCTATCAACTTCTAGTCAAAGAAGAGTTGCGGGAACCACCTTTTATGGAATAGTTTTAAAAACTCATCCCAAGTTACCTTTAAGAAACTTAACCCTAATTCCATCTTCTTGTTCATCCACCAAGTGGATGCTTCTCCTACCAACTGATAGGCTCCCCAAACTTCTTTGGTTATTTATGAATAATTTCTTATCTCAAAATACTTTTCCATATCCGTTAACCAAGCCTCAGCGGCATCTCCAATCACCGTTCCCCTGAACTTAGGTGGTGTGACTTTCTTCATATCTCTAGATAGTTCTAAATCAAGCCTATCCTTTGCTTCTCTCTGGGGTCTACAATTATTAGGATTCTCACTACTAGCACTATGCTCTTAATGATTCTCTTCACTCAATCCATGAGAGATCTCATTTCCTCCTTCAGTATTCCCTTGATCTCTTACCTTTTGCTCTAAGGTACTAAGTCTCTCCTTGCTTTCTATAAGCATAGCTAGGATTTGATCTAAATTTTCCATTGGATCAATTGGAGAGTTACTCTTTATTGTAAGTATGTGGAAACTGGTGTTGTCATTAATGTCAACATATTTGTCATTGGTGTCAACTATCTTCTGAGATTGCCAGTTGTTGAGTGATTGAGTTGTCATGTTAAGGACACTATCTAAGTTTTTGCTCAGCATTTCCTCTATATTGAAGACCAAAGTATGAGATTTGGATATGATTTATAGAAGTATTTGAAGATGCTAAATCTGAAATTTGGGGGTCTAGATCGTTGTGCAACAAAAGTTCTATTCACTAATTTAAAGACTATGTCTGGTAGTGTTTGTAGTGTGACAAGGAGAAAGTATTTTACTCCATATTTCTTTGTAGTTTGGATTTTGGTCTTGAGGTTTTGGACTTAAGCTTATAAGGTCCTTAGCTATCTTCATTCCAAATGATTTATGATTTGGTGCTCTGGATGAAAGGAAGCTAGGTGTGCGGAAATCGCTTCCTACACTAATCTAATGAGGGGAGAGCTATACAAATTCAATTTAATCCTTATCACTACAGAAACATACAACATCTAATACAGTTATTATAGCAATACACAAGAACCAGAAAGAAGACAGAAGAAGAGAGACAAAGATATATGGTGCAGAAAACCCTTATTGGGTGAAAAACCCCACACTCAGAAACCTGCACAATGTATTAACAAATCTAAAAGCTATTTACAATACACTTGCAATGCAAGATTCAATGGTCTTCGACACTCATGTCTGGAGTCAATCTAATAGCATAACAGTACCTGTAAACCTATAATGCAAACTCCATCTCCAAGCACCTGTTTATATAGGAAATACAAGGCAATATTGGACCTATCTTGGGATGGGCGTCTAAATTGGCTTCATGTACCAAAACCCACACCTAAAGACACTTGGTCAACATTGTAGAATGTTCCTAACACTTGTCCACAACTCCCATCCCAAAGAGGTTGCCTATTTCTAAAATAGGCTATGACAGATGCTCTTACGACAATTACAACCGTCATAGAATCTGTCATAGCAGTTACAACTTACAGTTGTAAGAGAATCTATCATACACATGCTATAAATAGAATATTCTCTTACAACATGTCATATTCCACCTTGGGGCACCCAAATATGGGTTATTCAAAGATGCTTCATGACACATGTCATCACATATCTTACAAACTTTTATTTCTGACTCTTACATGTCATAGATTCTGTCATAGGAATCTGTCATAACCATTTCAGTCAATATTCCCTTACACAACATGGAAGATGTCGACACATAGAAAAATGCTCCTACCACAAAGTGGGACGCCTATCTCCTCATGTGAGGACAAAATTACAAGTTGTCATATTCCATGTAGGATTGACACATCACCGTGCCACATCCCACAATATGACAATATGGAATTTACAAATATTTACAACATAGGCAATTAAATAATAAATGCAAACATTAATAATGTAAGGAATTACCAAAGTTGAGACACCTTAATTCCCAACACCGGAAATCAAGTTATTGACTAGCAGAGTTTGACAGTGTCTATTGAGAAGCAGTCTGTGATATGTCTTCAAGTAAGATCTATTACAGTTGGACTTGTTGGCTCCCAGGTGATTCTAGGTTGTTTGTGGATGTCTCCAAAATGTATTGAATGCATGTGCTTGATCTGTAAGATATAATGAAGTTCTTGGAAGTGTGTATTTAAGTATTCTTGATGTTTGCATTAGTTCTGATCGACTTAGTTATTCACACTTGTTGCAGAGGTGATTCATGGATTATAGAAGTGTGTTCAAGCATGTGAAGATGTATTTGGGTCTGAACTAAGGCATGAAGTGTTCTTTATTCATTCATTTTTTGTGCAAGTTTGTTTAGGTCCAGACCTAATCTGAATTATGTATGTATGCCAACCTTGGATAAAGTTCCAATAGTTGAAGATTGTATTGCCAACCTTGATGAATGTGTTAGGGTTAGGGCAGATCAAAGAAATAAACACTAACAATTATATGCAGATTAAATAACCTAAATATAACAATGAGGAATAACACAAAAGAGATCAACACAGAAATTTAACGTGGTTCACTGAATATGGGCTACATCCACAGAAACTCAGCCATCCAATGATTTTATTATCCAATGCAAAATAGATTACAATCTCATGAATACATAGCCATAACATACATCCCAACCACTTATAACAATATTTTTGGAAGCTTCTAGAATTAGGATTTTGTAATGTCATTTTTCTTTTGTCTGTTAACAAAAATTAACAACCGATTCCAATCGTGCAAAAAGAGGGAAAAAAACATTTTAGGGGGCTGTGCCCCTGAACCCTGGCTCAGGGCCCAGCCTGGCCCTGAACCCCGGTGAGGATACATAACTTGTGTACAATACTTGCATGAGCAGTCACCACATACCAACAATCTCCCACTTAGAGACTGATCAGGCTCCACACCAAACAATCTCCCACTTGGAGACTGATCCTGGACCAGGCTTGACTGGTTCTTATATCCAACATTATCAGTCGTGAAGGCCAATGGAAACTGATGAGCAAATTAGTTTCTCTCGTGTAACTACATTTGTGAACATATATGTAGGATTCTCACTTGTGTGAATTTTATCTAGCTTCAACTGCCCATCCTCCAAAACTGACCGGATGAAGTGGTATCTTAGCTATATATGCTTAGTTTTTGAATGCAGATCTGAGTTCTTAGCAAGATGAATGGCACTCTGGCTATCAGTGTACAAAGGGCTATCTTCTTGTCATTGCCCCAATTCCTCCAGGAAACATTGTAACCAAATCATCTCCTTTCTAGCTTTCGTAGTAGCAACATACTCAGCTTCAGTGGTTGAAAGTGCAACAACCTTTTGCAGTCTTGAAATCCAACTAACTGCAGTACCTCCTACAGTAAAAACATACCCTATAGTACTCCTCCTACTATCGATATCACCCACCAGATTAGAGTCAACATATCCTTTTAGAGTAGAATTTGTTCCTCCAAAACATAGTTTCTTTGAAGTAGTACCTCTCAAATATCAGAGAATCCATTTTACCACATTCCAATGTCCCATTCCCAAATTGCTCATATACTTGCTCACAACTCCCACTGCATGTGCAATAACTGGCCTTGTGCATACCATTGCATACATCAAGCTACCAACTGTTGATGTATATGGTATCTTAGACATTTTGTCTTCCTTCTCTTGTGTCTTTGGACACGTCTCCTTAGTTAACTTAAAATGACTAGGCAAAGGTGTACTAACTGTGTTTGCATTCTGCATGTTAAACCTTTTCAACACCTTCTCTACATACTCACTTTGAGACAAATAAATTTCTGTTTGTCCTATCCCGTGTGATCATCATACCAAGGATTTGTTTTGTTACACCCAAATCCTTCATAGAAAATGAATTTGCTAATTTCTGCTTAAGTTCATTAATATGCTGCATGTTAGACCCATCAACAAGCATGTCATCAACATAAAGTAACAGGATAATATAGTTGCCATTACCCAATTTCCCTAAATAAACATAATAATCAGAATGACATCTTTTGTAACATTGTTCAGCAATAAAACTATCAAATTTCAAATACCATTGCCGAGGTGCTTGCTTCAGGCCATACAAACTCTTCTTTAACTTGCACACAAAATCCTCCTTACCCTTGACCTCATATCCCTATGGTTGTTGCATGCATATTTCCTCTTCCAGATCCCCTTGCAGAAAATTTGTTTTCACATCTAGCTGTTCAAGATGCAAGTCTTCCGCAGCCACAAGACTTAGAATTGTTCTAATAGAAGTCATCTTTACAATTGAAGAAAATATTTTATCAAAATTTATACCTTTTTTCTGTGCAAAACCTTTTACCACAAGTCTGGCCTTATATCTTTTCTTGCCTCCATCTTCTTCCTTCAACTTGTAAACCTGTTTATTTGGTAATGCTCTTTTTCTTGCAAGCAATTTGACTAAGTCCCAAGTCTGATTCTGCAACAAGGAATCCATTTCTTCTTTCATGCCTAGATCCCACTGCTTTTTGGTATCTACTTGTATTGCTTCTTCATAACTTTCATGTTCACCAGAATCAGTTAATAATATAGAATATAATGATGGAGAAAATCTTTCTGGAGGTCTACTTATCCTTGTAGAACATCTAACACTTGTAGGAGTCTATGGGATAACTTGTTGTTGCTGAGCATCAGGTACCATTGGCATTTTATTTTCTAGAATCTCATCCAACACCACATATTTCTTTATGGCCTGTTCATGCTTCTTTTCCTGTAGCTGATCCTTATACATGACCTTCTCATTCAATCTAACATCTCTGCTCCTAATGATTTTATGATTTTCAAAATCCCATAACCGATAACAAAATTCATCTACTCCATATCTAATGAAGGTACATTTTTTAGACTTAGCCTCAAGCTTGGTTCTATTTTCAATATCAACATGGACAAAAGCTTCACAGCCAAAGGTTTTTAAAAATGAATAGTTTACCTTTTTGCCCATCCATGCCTCCTTTGGAATGCCACCATCCAAAGGATTTAAAGGTCCCTTATTTATTAAATAAATAGTGGTATGTACAACATCTGCCCAAAAGTGTAAGGGTAGTCCAACATGCAATCTCATGCTCCTTGCACATTCCATAATGGTCCTATTCATCCTCTCAGACACACCATTTTCTTGTGGGGTTCCAGAAACTATTTTCTACTTACGGATTCTATTATATGAACAATAATTCTCAAATTCTCTACTGCAATACTTGTCTCCATTATCAAATCTGAGACACTTCAACTTTTTTCCTGTCTCATTCTCAACCAAAGCTTTCCACTTTTTAAAAGTTTCAAATACTTCTAATTTTTGTTTTAGGAAATACACCCATGTTTTCCTAGTTGCATCATCAATAAAAGTAACATAATAGAAAGAGCCTCCAAGAGAAGATACCTGAGCTGGTCCCCATACATCTGAATGCGTAAGCTCTAATTTCTCACTCTTCTTCTCTTTCCCAAATTTGAGAAATCAGACTCTTTTCTGTTTTCCATAAACATAATTTTCGCAAAACTCCAAGTCAATCTTCTTTAGACCTGGTAGCAACTTTCTAGAGTGAAGAATCTTCATCCCTTTCTCACTCATGTGCCCAAGTCTATGGTGCCACAATTATGTTTTTGTCCCTGTAGCAAGTGTTATAATTGTCTCAGTAGGAACTGTTTCTATAGCAGCTAATGTAGAATAAGTATTACTAGTACACAAATACAATGTGCCTACCTTTTCACCTTTAGATACTACTAATGCACCTTTAGTGACCTTCTAGACTTTGTCTGAAAAGGTAACTATGCAACCTTCACTACCCAGTTATCCTACATAGATTAAATTCCTTCTCAAATTTGGAACATGTCTTACCTCCTATAGCAACCATTCATTTCCATTCTGCAACTTGATTTTTATCTTTCCTTTTCCAACAATCTGATAAGGTTCATTATCACCCAAATATACTTGTCCAAAATCACCTTGAACATAATCTATAAAATATTTCCTATGGGGTGTGGCATGAAATGAAGCCCCTAAATCTATTACCCAGGAATCATTAGCATTATCTAAATACATAATTAAAGCATCCTGTAATTTATTACTTGCAACATTAGCTTCCTTAATGTCATCATGTTGTCTGTCTCCTTATTTGCCTTTTCGAGACCAACAATCCTTCTTCAAGTGTCCTAGCTTTCCACAGTGCCAAAAATCTTTTCTTCCTCTAGATTTAGATTTGCCTTTCTTCGACTTCCCTTGTGACTTCCCATGATTTGTAGGGCTTTTCCCTCTTTCCTTTGTTCTTCCCCTATTCTCTACAGTCAAAGCATTACCATATGTTGAAGTCTCACCTATGCTTTTCCATTGCATTTCCTCGCTAAGGATAACACCAACAACAACGTCAAATTTCAAAGTATTTGAACCAGAGACAGAGTTACTTATAGCCATTACCAAGCTATTCCATCTTTCTGGCAAAGAACATAAAACCAAGAGATCCCTTACCTCTTCATCAAATTTCACTTTTACAGAAGTTAACTGACTGGTAATCATATTAAACTCATTTAAATGATTTGACAAAGATCCACCTTCAATCACTTTCAGATTAAACAAATGCTTCATGAGAAATACCTTATTAGAGGCTGAGGGTTTTTTATACAATTTAGCCAAAGCTTTCATCAGACCATCTATTGTCATCGCTTCTATTATATTAAATGCCACAGATGGTGCCAGGCACAACTGAATGGTTCTCAGTGTCTTTCTGTCTAGAAGATCCCAATCCTCATCAGTCATTGCTACCAATTTCTTGGCTTTTCCTTCCAATGGCCTCCATAAATCCTTCTGATAGAGATAATCCTCCATCTACATCTTTCATAATTGATAGTTCTGGCCATTGAATTTATCTACCTTCAATTTACCCTCGTCCGCCATTGCTCCCACTCAACCATGAGACTCCCACTCAATCGTGAGACCCTCCTACAGATGATAATCAAACACAACCCACTCTGATACCAATTGTTAGTGTTAGGGAAGATCAAAGCAATAAACACTAACAATTATATGCAGATTAAATAACCCAAATATAACAATGAGAAATAACACAAAAGAGATCAACATAGAAATTTAATGTGGTTCACCCAATATGGGCTACATCCACAGAAACTCAACCATCCAATGATTTTATTATCTAGTGCAAAATAGATTACAATATCACAAATACATAGCCGTAACATACATCCCAGCCACTTATAACAAGCTTTTTGGAAGCTTCTAGAATTAGGGTTTTACAATGTCATTTTTGTTTTGTCGGTGAGGATACATAACTTGTGTACAGTACTTGCATGATCAATCACCACATACCAACAGAATGTTCCAATGTTAATGATCAGTATAAATATGTGTAATGAATTAGTGATTGAGAAGTGAGAGTATGAATATGTGAAGATAAAGTGTGTGTGTTTTAAAGGTAGAGCAAAAGAGAGATATTGAACTTCAATGGAAATGAACTCAAGCATGTTGTAGATGCTAATATATCATTTCATGGTAGTGAGCCACCCATCCTGGTAGTGAGACTTTTTGCAGTGAGCTTTTTGGGTAGTGAGCCTCTTTGTTATTCAGTATTGTTACTATATTATATTGTGAGTTAACACTTACCATGGTTTTCCCCTTTTAAGATTTTCCATGTAAAATTTTGGTGTTTATGTGTGTATGGTGTTGATGTGTTTATGTTTTGATTCTACTCTCCATGTTTAATCTTCATAACAAAATAAGGTGTTAAAGTAAGTGAATGTGAATGTGATTTTGTTTAAAGAAGTTAAAGTTTTTGATACAACTAATTCCCCCCCCCTCTCAGTTGTCTTGTGCCTTCAACAATTGGTATCAGAGCGAGGTTCCTTGCAAGAAAACCTAACAACTTAAGGTAGATCCAGGATGGCACACAAGAAAGACATTCCTTAGTTTGATGGATCTAACTATGCTTACTGGAAGGTATGAATGCAAAGTTATCTTATTTCTAATGGTTATAATGTTTGGACAATGTTTAAAGATAAATACACAGAACCTAAACATGGTCCAAAGACTGATGAAGAGATTAAGGATTATGAGACTAATCACAAAGCTAAAAATGCTCTATTAAATGCTTTGTCTAACACTGAAATTGCGAAAGTTGTGGATCTGAAGACTGCTCATGAGATCTAGGACAAATTGAAAAACATTTATGAAGGTGATGAATCTATCAAGATGGCTAAGTTATAGAATTTGAAGACCACATATGAAACCATTTGAATGTTTATGGATGAGAACATAACAAATTACATATAGAAGATTGATGAAGTTGTCAGCAGCATTAAGGGTTTTGGTGGAAAGTTAGAAGATGGAGATGTTGTAGATAAGATACTCAGAACTCTTCCCAAATCTTATAGTCACAAGGTATCTACCATTGAAGAAATGTTTGATATGGGCAAGCTTACAAAAGATCAATTTCTTGGTAAACTATCTGCTTTTGAGATGAGAGAATTTGGTACTACTGATGGTCCTGTAAAAATAGAGACTACTTTTAAGGCCAAGGAAGAAAAGACTACTAGATCAAACAACTATGATGTGGAAAGATGACTATTTTGAAGAGATTGAGGCAAAATTTGAAAGAAGAATAAAAAGAGATAGCAGAGGAAAGTTCAAAGGTAAGTTACCTTTCAAATGTTTCAACTATGGTAAAATTGATCACTATGCTTCAAGATGTCCTAACGGAGCTTTGAAGTTAAAAAACAATGAAAATAAAGGAAAAATGGTAAGAAAGAGTTACTATGTTAGAGATGATGATGGTGTAACTAATGATGAACCTGATTCTAATGATGGTAATAGTAGTGAATGCTTGTTTATTACACTTAGAAAAGAACCTATTTCTACTAATCTTGCAAGTTGTGTGAAGGAAGAAAGTCCAGGAGAGTTGTCTACAATTTATGTTGAAAAGGAAGATGAATGGATCATTAACAATAGATGTTCAAATCACATGATAAGAGACAAGGTTAAGTTTGTTAAGTTGGAAAAGTATGATGGAGGACTTGTTAGGTTTGGTGATGATGCAGTTGGTAAGATTTGTGGAAAAGGATCAATTACTTTTGATGGAAAGCATAATACAGATGATGTTCTTTATGTCAAGGGCTTAAAGCATAATCTTCTAAGTGTTGGATATATGTGTGACAAAGGGCATAATCTAGTGTTCAAGGACAATGGGTGTGAGATAAGGAAAATCTCCAAAGCTTTAATTGCTACTGGTAAGAAGACTCATGGAAATATTTATCATTTGAATGGTACTGATAATTGTTGTTTGTTGGCTAAGACAGATGAAAGTTAGCTATGGCATAGGAGAATGTGTCACATTAACTTTGACAATTTGGTGAGAATAAGAACAGTACAAGCAGTAAGAGACCTACCTAGATTGTGAAGCCTGCCAATGTTATGTGCAAAGAATGTGAGTTTCGAAAGATGACAAAGACTACTTTTAAGATCAAAGAAAAATCCTCTACCAGTTTGCTAGATTTGGTTCATACAGAATTATGTGGCACTACAAGAACAAGAAGTCTACAAGGTGACAGGTATTTCATGCTTCTTATTGATGATTATTCAAGAATGACTTGGGTTACCTTTCTTAAAGAAAAATCATAAGCCCTAGACAATTTTAAAGCATTCAAAGCTATGGTTGAAAATGAGATGGATTTGAGATTCAAGTGTTTGAGATCTAATAGAGGTGGTGAGTTTACTTCAAATGAGTTTAGTACTTTTTATGAAGAATATGGAATAAAGAGACATTTGTCTACTCCCTGAACTCCTCAACAAAATGGAGTGGTTGAAAGAAAGAATAGAACTGTTCAAGAAGCTGCTAGAATAATGATCAAGGAAGCAGACCTACCAGAAGTATATTGGAAAGAAGCAATACACACTGTTGTCTACATTCAGAACATAGTGCTAGTCAAAGAAAAAGAAACAAAGACACCTTATGAGCTGTGGTATGGAAGAACTCCTACTGTCAAATATTTCAACATTTTTGGAAGCAAATGTTACATCAGAAGAGATGAAGAATTAGGAAAGTTTGATGCTAAATGTGATGAAGGCATATTTCTTGCGTACTCTATTAGGAGAAAGGCTTATCAGTGCTATAACAAAAGACTGAGAAAAATCATTGAAAGTGCAAATGTTAAAGTAGATGAAGATATTCAATCAGATGAATATGAGTCAGATGAATCTACTAATATAGAAAAGGTTAAAAAAGACAAAGAAAAGGAAGTTTAGACTAAAGTGCAAGTTTCTCCTAAATAAGAAGAAGTTCAAGATAAAGCTCCATAAATAATTCTTAAAACCCTAGGTATGTGCAAAGAGATCGATCTAAAGATCAAATTATTGGTGACAAAAGGAAAGATGTGTTGACAAGAAGCAGAGCTGCAGAAGAACAAGTAAACCTTTGTTTACTCTCAAAGGTGGAACCTAAAATAGTATATGAAGCATGCAATGATGAACATTGTGTCAAAGCAATGGAAGAATTAATGCAAATTGAAAAGAACAAGACTTGGGAACTTGTCCCTAGGTCTACAGACAAGAATGTAATTGGAACAAAGTGGGTATTCCAGAACAAACTGAATGAAGTTGGAGAAGTTGTGAGAAACAAGGCAAGACTTGTGTGCAAAGGCTACTCTCAAGAGGAAGGAATATACTATGAAGAGACCTTTTCTTTCGTGGAAAGATTAGAAGTTATCAAATTGTTCTTGACATTTGTAGCACATAAAAATTTTAAGGTATACCAGATGGATGTGAAGTCTGCTTTCCTAAATGGTGAGTTAGAAGAAGTCTAGATAGAGCTACTAGATGGGTTCCAGCTATTAGACAAACCAGACGTGGTATGTAAGTTGAAGAAGGCTTTGTATGGATTGAAGCAAGGTCCCATAGCTTGGTATGCAAGATTGGATAAGTACCTCTTGCAGCAAGGATTCAGTAAAGGGTCTGCATATAGTAATTTATACACCAAGATAAGTAGAAATCAAATCTTGATTATTGAAGTCTATGTTGATGACATTATATTCGGTGGAAATGAAGGTATGTGCACTAGTAGAAAAACAACAATAAATTACTAAAAAGCTACTAAAAACTGCATATAAATGACTAAGCTTGGTCACATGACCATTCGTAGTTTATTGTCGGTCATTTATAACGCGACCAAATTTATGACTAAACCATTTTTAGTCATTTATTGGTTGTTTTGATTGATCAATTTGGTAGTATATTTAGTCATTAATTTAGTCATTGATTGTTGTTAACTAGTCATTTATTTAGTCATGATAATCATTTATTTAGTCATTGTAATCATTAATTGTTGTCAATTGGTAGTATATTTAGTCATTTTTATTCATTGGTTTCCATCAACTGGTAGTATATTTAGTCATTTTAATCATTATTTTTCTGTCAACCGGTCATATATTTAGTCATATTTATTCACCGATTTCTGTCAATTGGTAGTATATTTAGTCAATTTAATTATTAATTGATGTTAATTAGTAGTATATTTAGTTATTTTAATTGACTAATTTCCATTAATTGGTAGTAAATTTAGTCATTTTAATTTTTAATTGTTGTCATTTGGTAGTTTATTTAATTGTTTTTGTTCACTAATGTCTATCAACTGGTAGTATATTGATACATTATTTATTAATTGCATAATCATTATCTGGAAGCTTGTGCACGATTAGTCATATGCGAATGACAACTTATCATGAAAGATAGAATGACAACTTGGACTATCTAGAATTTAATGAATCATCCCAGTTTTCACTTTAGATTGAGGCTTTCATTTATAGATGTACTAGTACCTTCTACAAAAAATACGAAAAAATGACATAAAAATAATAAATGGTAGCATTGTGGATTGTTCATGAGTTACATCAAAAGAAAAAGGTACTTGAAATTTTTGATAACGACATTAAAAGCAATTGATTGAAGGTGAACTAAATTCAATCATCTATAAGCATAGACTTGCATTACTAAAGTGGCAATCTTCTCTCCAAGGCTGCAACAAACGGTGACATCAAATAGCATCTAGGTATAAATAGAGAACTAAATATGGGATCATAATCAAATTTTATAGAGCACAGAGCTAGTGAAAACTCCACACATATCAGTTAGCTGCAGCACTTGTCATTATCAATACCCCAAAAGAACTACTTAAACCTTTTTGTACTTGAAACATTCTCAACTATTTGTCATTTGTAATGTTCAATGCTCCCCAAAGTGCCAATTTTATTAAATTTAAACAGTAACATCTTACCAGATGTAATATTTCTAACTTACTAATGCATCTAAAAAGAATGAAATTGATGAGTTGGTCTTTAATTCCTAGAGATCTTTCTTTTACTCTACCTTTAAATTGCACAAATAATAACTTCCAAATGAAACAGATCTAATGGACTCGGTATTTTCTTAAAATAAATATATATGATCAACTTCTAATGTCTCCTAAAAGTCAAACTTTTCTGTCATTTAGGCTTTCTGATACCCTTTTTGTGATCACTTTGATCTTACAACTTTTCATTGCATGTACCTTGTAAGATACACCTTTTAATTTTATCTACACATCTCTTACATAATAAGTAGAAATGGGAGAAAAGTTTATGACCTCACTAATGTCAACTAGTATGTCACTGTACATATTAACCATAGTCAGATGGAGCCAGGTTTGAATCTCGAGGAGACACCAGGACTATAGGAGAAAAAAACACTAATTATTAAACAAAAGAAGACAAAAACACTCAAAAAATAAAAAATGATTATATGATGAGTAAAAAATGCTTGTGATGTATAAAACACTGATCATTACAATTAGCAATGTAAGGGAATATAAGAACTCTAGTTGTATTTTTGCAACAATTACACTAAACTTTGTGAAGGAACTTGATAACTCAGACATATCATCAGCTTTAGAAAGAGCCTCAGATTGTTCAATCTGCCACATTCAGAATAATCGTCAGATTCTTTATAAGAGATTGGAAAGAGAGTAGATTTCATGAAACATGTTTAAGTATTTCAATTTGTGTCTATAATATTGTCTTTTCAGCAAGAGTTAGTTATAAAATATCCAAATATTACAATATATAACAGATAGGTAGAAAACAAGTACAACCATTATCCTTTGGACCAAACAACAATTTGATGTTGACAGAAATGAATAATCAACAAAATCATTTAAGCCTAGCTTGAAGCGTCACCTCATCCCTTCACAAACTGAATACAACCCACACTCATCATCATCAAGTACACCCAATTGACTAGTATCGTCTCCTTCTTCCAAACCTCCCAGTTCAACCTCCTGAGTAACTTCCTTCCCAAAACAGGCATATTGTGATGCATCAAACCTTGCAATAGCTGCATGGTCACAGTACAAAAAACTTAGATAATAGGAAGGGGAGATGCCAAAGATCAAATATAAATTACACCTCAAATTGAAATCCTCTTTAGACATGCAAATTATACCACCTTGCAGACAAACAACTTCTGCAACACCTATTCAGACTCATATAACTCATCTCACATCTTACGCTAGCATTAGAAATTCCAAAAAAAATCTGCTAAAGCTATCCATTTTTCCTTGAATATAAATTGATGCATTTAAATAGCCTTAATGGTGCAAGTTTTCAACATACCATTATAGGCAGGAGATGCAAACACGTTCTTTGGGTGTGCCAATTACAAGAAAATAAATCACAAAGTAAATATTTTAGAATAAATGTTACAATTCTAACTGCTCAGGAAAATACCCATCTTTACTTACCATAGTGCCCAATCCTTCCTAGGCCTATTGCCACATTATAACATTAAGTTATTATTGTGTCCCTATCAGAGAGAGATGTACTGCTATATTATTTTTGTCACATGATAGAAACTCAAATGCCTCTCATAATATTTAAGAAGATATAAAATTTTAAGCTTTGAATACATTAGAACTTACTTTCTAACATTTCGCAAGATAGTAACCTAAAATATTATATGAAAAACTCAAAGAAAAGTAAAAAAATGAGCATAATTTGATCACATTCTCTGCCAAGACACAGAATGTCACAAAACAAGGTAACATGCTCTATACTTCAAAACTGTTACCCATCACTGTCATAAAGCTTTATGCTTTAAGAAAAAGCAAAATATGATATCCATTACAAAATTGATAATTCTAATCTTTTGAATCCAAAAACAATATAAGATTTTATCAAATTTCAAGGCAATATGGGACAACTCTTTAGTGATTAGAGGAATTTTTGCAAAATACAGGAGATAAAATAAGCACTCAAATTTTCTTTTAAAATTATCCCCAAAAGACTAGGGTAAATCTTTAGCATATGACCTTTTATGGATTTTCAAGTCCTCAATGTCCATAATTATGACAAGAAAGTTAAATAACATGCATCCAATCATTCCAAACAGTCCTGCTATATGATGTAATCATGAATATTTCAATATACTGTATGTCACATTTTAAATCAGGAAAAAATATTGTCTATAAAGCAAAGCACGGTCATCTTTCACAAATGTTTTCTCAATGCAAGTTTTTTAGTCTCTCACTGACAATTTGACTAGGTTAATTGCAGCCAACTCATTCATATATGCAAATAACAAAGTGACACATTAAGAATGAAAGATAGACTTAAGAGCCACTTACATAATTCTTTTTTATGATTTTTTCATGCTAATTTGGCTCTAGAATATGAAATCTATAAGAAAGTGAGTTTATTTTATACTACAAAAGCTAAAAATTTGCTAAAATAGCCAGTATAAGGTGGCCCTAAAAGTCAGTTAAATTTAAAAACAAGCAAAGAGATATAAGAAGTATCACAACACAATAAATCAAATCTCAAACTTCTCAATTGGGATGATAACAAGACTTTCATGACAGTCTCAACTTTAAAATGCCACAGATTGTGTTAAAATATAATAGAGTAATAAGAAACATTTAATAAAAAGAATATATAACCTTGGCAGTAGGATCTAAGCTAGAGGCATCCCTCTCAGGTGGTTAAACAGGGCAGGGTTCTATCAAAATGAACACAAAGGTATGCCTTCTAAAAGTTTAGATTTGCTTAACAAAATAAACAGTATTAGGGTGTGATAATCATACATTGATAAATAATTTTGAGACAAGTGGGACTTACAAGGCATTACATACACTAAAAGCTTTTCCAATCTAAAATTGTGAGACAAGTGGGATTTACAGAACATTGCATGCACAAAAAGCTTTGCCATTCCACAACACAAGTGGAACTTATAAGGCATGATAGGTTACATGGACTCAAGGCATTGCATGCACAAAAAGCTTTGCCATTCCAAAATAGGTGTATTGAAAGGCAAGTGGGACTGTAAGGCACTACATGTAATAAAAGCATTGCCATTTGGAAATGGGCCTAATTGTGAGACAGGCAGGACTTATAATGCATTACATGAACTAATAGCTCTGTCATACTTTGTAGTGGAATACCAAAGGTTGGTGTGTTCAAATCTTCCCTCTCTTATACTAACATTTCTTAAGGAGTTGGGGTGTAAGACGACTTCTTCACTCTCTCAAAGGTGTTGGTGTGCTTTGTGGGTCTACTTGTCATGTAGTTATTTTACCAATTTTTCACTCTCTCTAAGGTGCTTGTGTTCATTGTGGGTCTCCTTGCTCCCTGATTATTTTATCAATTCTTCACTATCTCTAAGGTGCTTGTGTGCTTTGTGGGTCTCATTGCCATGTGATCATTTTACCAATATGTTTGTGAGGCCGATTATTTTTAGTTCCCTATTTTGATCATTTACATTTTAGTTGGTGACATTATCAGACTTTTAGAGACTATTGTTCCATTATGCAGATTAGATTATATCTCCTAATTTCTAGTTTACATTGATTAGCCATGTGGTGATTTGATTTGATCATATTTTGATGCTATGTTGAGACTAGACATGCGAGATATATTAGATGATGATTATTGATGTGATTTCTAGTTCATTATGTGGATTCATTAATTGATGATGATTATGTGACATTAGATAGAAAATGTAGTTTAATCTTGAATTATGTTGTGAATGATTAATGTTGTATGCAATGACATGAATTTAATTTCAATTGCTTCAGCTATGATTATACCTGATGTGATTGACACTTGATCTAGTTGTGCAGGATTATATTCCCAAGCCATGAGAAATCAGAGGTAGTGTTCACACATGTTATTCCCTGTGAAACTGGTCCATTCCCAAGAGGGATGAGGATCACGTTTGATCAGATGTTGTTTGAGTACTTGTTTGATTTATTATTTTGGCCTAGTACCCCTTTTGTTAAATTAATTTATAGCATGTGTTGTATATTTTTATTGTTTTACACCACTTGGTATTATTTTCATTTATGGGCCATTTAAAGTGAATTTATGACTCCCTAGGTGTACCTTAGTGTCCCAAAACTTACCCTTGGCGGTTACCCTTGGGTCTAGGGTCAATTTTGATTAAGTAAACCTTGGGGTAACTCACTTTTGGTCACTCTAGACTGAGGTTTAGTCAAAGTGACGAATTTTGAAATGGCTAAGGGTGGGAGATGAGTCATGATTTGGGAAAGACTCATCTTCCTTCCCAAAGTTTGGGGATCCCTTCACCAAGAAGACTTGGGAGGTCTCCAGGACTCCCAAGTGTGTGGGATCTCCCTCCAAGACTCTCACACACATGTGAGAGCATCTTGGAGGGAGATGTCTCTCTTGGAGAATAAGAGGATGCCATATGGCATCCCTTATCCTCATGGAGGCTTGAAGGGAATTGCCACCTCACCACTTGGTCTCTCACACATGTGTGAGAGTATAAGTTGATAAGGTGAAGATTGGAATGGAATTGGAGGGTGACACATGTCACCCTCACACTCCTTCTCCCTTGCAAGTTGCATGGGATGAGGAAGGAGAAGATGACAAGTGTCACCTTCTCATTCCTCAAGGCCAAATTGGAAGACCTATATTACACCCTCTTGAAGAGGAGTGTGGGGTTCTTGCATTTTGCATTTTTTTTCTATTCTTGGAGTTCCTTTTTGGGGAGTTAGAGAAATTTGGAGATTGGGAGACTTGGAGAAGCTTAGAGCTATTCACCAAACATGCTTCCATTTTTAGGGCTTTTGAAAGGCAAGCTCCATGGCTATGGCCATTTTCCCTTGTATATTCATTTATGTTGTATTTGTGGTTTTATTTTGTTGGTTGTTTTCTTTTGGTGTGGGTTGGGAGTTTGGTGAGAGCACCTCCATTTGGAGGTAAGGCTCAACTTGTATGGGGTAGGGGAGAGTGAACCTCCTCAAGGTCACCTCCTCATTTTTGTGCTAATTATAGCCTTGAGGGATTTTCTATGGTGTTGAGAGAATTTTTGATGGCAAGAGTGCCATGATAGTTTTTTTTGAGTTACTTGGAGATATGTATTATGTGGTTGTGGCTTGAGGCCTTGAGATTTGGTGATTTTGAGATCATGGAGTGACCTCTTGAGTTGAGGGGTCCACTCCCCTACCCCCATCAAACTCATTTTCATGAGTTTAGTTTTGTGCAAACCTTGGGGAAATTTTATGTGTGATTAGAAAATTGCATTGTTGTGGAGTGTGTGTCAAACCATGTGAATCCTACCTCCCTAGCTCAGGGGTGACCCACTTGCAGGTCTATGGTAGGGAGGAGGGCTTTCCTTCATGGCTTGGTCCTTCATTTTTGTGTTGCATTATTGCAGGTTTTTAATTGAAGAAAATGGAGCTTGGTGAAGTCCATTTTTGGTGTTTTGCCACTACTTTTAGTTAGCTTCTTTTGAGCCATGGCCTTAGAGGCATCATCGTAATTTTTGTCAAATTGTTTCTATCCTATGTGTTGGTTGTTGTAAGGAAAAACTATTGTTAATACTCCTTAATGTTTATCCAAAATCTGTTGTTATTTTCATGTTGTTGTGTTTATGGGTTTATGGAGAAATGCAAGAGAAAATATAGTTTGTTGTCATAATGTTTCAAAAAAAAAAAACGTGTGGCTGTTGAAAATTTAGTGTATGCTATGTGGAAAAATAAATGTACAATTTCTATTATGTTTGAAATGAAATTTCATGCTCAATATCTTGTTGTTTGTGCACATGTGTTGTTGAAAATATGACTGAAATAATTCTTTTGTATAAACTGTCTTTTTAACGTTGAAAAGAAAAGAGAGAACTTCATAGTAAATCTGTTCTTTCATTTAAAAAAAAGTGATATGTATTGTTATTTTATAATTGCAAATCTGGTTGTGGTCTTTGTACAAAATAGCCCTATTAATGTATTTTTTTTAAATGATGAACATATTTTGACTATAATTTGTATATATAAATGTACACATATATATAAATATATATGTATATATATACGTATATATATATATATATATATATATATATATATACGTATATGTATATACATATATATATATATATACGTATATATATATACGTATATATATATACGTATATATATATATACGTATATATATATATATATATATATATATATATATATATATATATATATATATATATATATATATATATATACGTATATATATATATACGTATATATATATATATACGTATATATATATATATACGTATATATATATATATATATATATATATATATATATATATATTACACACACACACACACACACACACACACACACACATATATATATATAGGTATTTTAACCACATGGTATACCTGAGTGTAATTCATTTTTGCTCTCATTTTGAAACTGAGAAAACAATGTAAAATATATATATAATTTAAAAAAAAATTGGTATACACAAAACATAGCCTTGAATATAATACTATTTTTGGTGAAGATGATATATAAATAATATATATATATGCATGTATATATATACATGTATATATATACATATACATGTATGTGTGTATATATATATTGACAAATATTTTTAGGTCAGTATTTAACTGTCTTACCAAATGTAGAGCAAAGTAAACTTAGTATTTTGGACTGGTAGAGGGTTGAACCCCACATGCTTTTTAGATTGTAAATAGTGTTAAAAAAATATAGACCCCATGATGGACGGTGGCCATGGTCGCTGCCCACTGTGGAAGCCTCTTTTAATGGTCGTGGGGGTGTGGGGAGGGGGGCGTGCCCCCACCCACACCCTTGGGTGTGGGTGAGGGCACAGTCCCCTCCCCACACCCCTCTCTCTTCCCTCACCGTAAGCTCCATTCGATCCCTACTTACAATCTGCCATGCTAGTGGTGTCGCCGCCTTAGTACCGCCCTTGTACACTTTTTGACCTACAACTTAATATTGTTCAGCCTCTGGGATATTTCTTTGGGGTTTTTTGATATTTAAAATATATATATATATTACAGTCTCTATAATCTATGTGTAGAAAAAAAAACTTTCAGTTTATACTTAATGTATATACATAAAAAAAAAAGAAATAACCTGTGTGGTTACAAAATAAATATGCTTCTGGACATTCTCCTTGGTGGCCATTGAAAAGGAGCAAACCCTTAACCTGCAACAAAATAGAAAACCATGGAGGCACAAAACTAGAAATGGGAAAACAAGAAGAGAAACCAAAAACAAAGAGAAAACAAAAGAAGAGAATAGGGTTTCATAAGGAAAACAATAAAATAAGTTTAGGGCTTTTCTTAGGAAAGTAATATAATGTTAGAATAGGGTTGAGTGGAGGATGAGAGGGAAATTAGTTTTTACTATTTTATTTATTTCCCTATTTTTCCATGTGCGCGGGAATTCAAACTTCCCTCTTAAATGCATTTTTGACCTTTTTTGAAATTATTGCCCCTTGTGTTTTAAATTTGTTTTAGTTTGGAAATTTTTCCTAACTGGGTTTTAATTTAAATGGGAATGGGATTGTTTTTATTTTATTTGGATTCCTTATCCCTTGCCTAGTATTTTATTTTTGGGTACCTTATTATTTATCTAGTGGGGTTTGTCATTTAATTTCTTAGGGAAACCGTTTTTGTCGAATTAATTTAATTTAATTGATTTTATTATTATTGTGGGAAGGGATGTTTTAATTTTCCCCCTCTTTTTATCTTTTAACTTGAGTTATTTAATAAATATTATTGTTGTAATTATATATATATATATATATATATATATATATATATATATATATTTGTTAATGCACCCGGTAAACTTTTTAACGTGACCAGCGACGCTGGTACGACACGCCCTCCGACTCCACGCGAATGCTTTTGCCCGGAGCAATGAACCGGTGAGGCCACAACATGGGGGACCTCATCCCCTAGCAAGAACACTTCAAACCCACAAGCTTGTTGGCCCAGCGAAGGCGTAAAGCCTTGCAAGCTCGTTGGCCCAGCGGGGGTTTGAACTCTAGTGACCGCCACTACAATCGAGTGACTTAACCATCGAACCACGCAGTCATTAGCAATTGTTGTAATTATATTTATTAAAAGACTTTATTAATTTTATTTTGGTCATTGATCTAATTTTCAAATTTTATTTTTGGGCGAGTGATAACTTCTTTTTTTTTTAATGCACCTGGTAAACTTTTTAATGTGACCGGCGACGCTGGTGCGACACGCCCTCCGGCTCCATGCGAATGCTTTTGCCTGGAGCAATGAACCGGTGAGGCCACAACTGGGGGACCTCATCCCCTAGGAAGAACACTTCAAACCTGCGAGCTCATTGGCCCAGCGAAGGCGTAAAGCCTTGCGAGCTCGTTGGCCCAGCGGGGGTTTGAACTCTGGTGGCCGCCACTACAACCGAGCGACTTAGCCACCGAACCATGCCATCATCGGCAAAGGCGAGTGATAACTTTTATTGACCTTGGGAATTATTTAATTTATTCTATGCTTCATTTATTTAATTTTGCCTTAATTATTTTCCTTGGGAATTCTTTTTAAAATATTTATTTCAATTATCAAAAACACATTATGCTGTCAAAATTTTCCTAGAATTTAGGGTTTTATTTTTTACGGCATCTTGCGACTTTCATTTAATAACTCCATCTTATCATGTGGCCATCATGCCATTGATTTCATATTTTATTTATTCATTTGCATCTACGCATTAGAGTTAGGGCTTGGTTTCAATCCATCGAGATCATCCCTTTCACATAGGAAACTTAGGATTTTGAACTTAAACTATTCTAACCCTAGTAGCGGTGCGTATCGCGTTGCAAACCCCGTAGTTAGCTTTCTTCACGCAGGGGAGTATGTAGGTAGACACACTTCCCTATATTTGATTGACATGTTTATGCCTTATGCGTATTGCCACCGAGCATGCAGGCGTGTGCGAGGGGGTTCTAGGGACATGCGGAAAAGTTTTTTGTATTTCATGTCATGACCACATGTCAAATGTAGACATGACACGTGTGTTGCATGTCGTGACCGCATGGGAAATGTGGGCATGACATTTGGTATCAGAGCCCAAGTTTAAACACTGGCCTTGTTTTAGGGCACATTAATATTCTGCAACTTTGATTAATTTGTGGTTACCTCATTTTTGTAGGATGCCTCCTCGATGAGTTCGGTGAGCACGTTCACATTGTACAAAGTCCGTAGAGGTTCATAGTGATTCTTTAGCTGAGGTACAGGCACCGCCGACCCCATAGGTACCGTAGGCACCACCGGCCCTACCTATACTAGATATTGGGCCATAGATATTACAGGCTCTACAGGCAGTGTTAGATAGGCTACCACTGGTTGCAGTTGAGCCACGCATTGATCTGTGAGAGGAGCCACGTATGCAGCCACGAGCAGAGTCATGTGTCAAGCCACGTGTGGAGCCCCACATCAAGCTGCGAGAGGCACCACATGTGGAGCCATATGTTGAGGTACCAGATACGACGGTAGAGGAGGTTGGATCAGCTGACATGGCCCGTAGCAAGAGCTCTCCATGTCATGCTAGGCGTGAGGAGGCAGTGCGAGTGGAGCAAATTGTTCACGGGCCTTATGATTATTATGCAGATGAGCCTATCAGAGGGCACAGAGACCGAGGAGATCCCATCAAGGATTTGTTGAGACTAAATCCTCCTACATTCGTCGGGACCATAGAGGGAGCTAAGGTAGAGGCCTGGCTCATTAGCTTAGACAAATGCTTCGCATTGCGTCCTTACGAGGGCAACATGAAGGCATGTGTGGCAGTCCACCTATTGTGAGATGTAGCAGCTACTTGGTGGTGTACTGAGGAGTGCAAGCATCATCTATCATTGGACACACTCACATGGGAGACTTTCATTGAGTGCTTCAATGCGTGATATTTATCAAATCACTATAGGTAGCATTGCATAGACGATTTTCACGACCTTCAGTAGAGAGGGCTTACCATTGCTTAGTATGAGGGTAGATTCACCGAGTTGTCTTGATATGTGGAGTATCTCCATAAGGAGAAACTCCTGGTTCATAAGTTTATCAGATGATTGAACCATAGCATAGTAGGGCTTGTACGCATGGCAGACCCCCAAACATTGAGTGATGCTGCCGAGAAGGCATACATAGCTGAGGAGATACAGGGACAAGGGAAGGGTTCACGCCCTTAGTTTCAGGATTGTGGGCAGCAGCAGCATCAGCATCAGCAGAGTTACCGCAGACCACCACTGCCACCTTAGAGAGGAGGATTCAAGTCCACATCCTCACCTCCTAGACCCCCACAACACTAGCAGTAGAGATCCTGGCCATAATAAAGGGCGCATGGGGGGCATAATTGAGGTTTGCAGTAGCAGGTCCCACGTAGAGATCAGAGGTAGTAGGGACCACCTACAGGAGCCGCAAGGTCACAACAGTCATACAAGGGTTCACAGGGGTCTATAGGTAGATCTGGACAGCAGCAGACAAGTAGGACTCAGACTGGATAGGTACAAGCTAGGGGCCCATGTTATGTGTGTGGTGGAGTGATACATCTAGCCAAAGAGTGTCCACAAGGCTTTACAACAGGGGGTAGCCTCGTTTAGGAGGGTCAGAGTAGACGGTTGGCGATGTGGGTAGATCCCACCATATGTTCGGAGTGGTTGATAACTGCCAGGCTGATTTTCAGGCATCAGTGATTGAGACATCAAGTATGATTGGGGGTGTTGTCACCATTTCTATTCTCTTTGACTCTGGTGCTATTGACTCTTTCATATCTCCATCGTTACTGGAGCATTGTAGGCTAGTGGCCTCTAGGCAAGGTGATAGGTGGGTGGTTGAGTTGGCCTCATGGGCCAAGATGATAGTAGATGCCTTAGTCCACGACTAAGAGATTTCTTTGGGACCCTTTGCCACAATATGTGACCTTAGAGTTATGACATTAAGATCCTACGATGTGGTTTTGAGTATGGATTGGATTGCGGCTCATCGAGCCAAGCTAGATTGTCACCAAAAAGTGATTACCTACTTAGACAATCATGGTACATCAGTTGAGATAGTGGGCATTTAGAAGCCCACAATAGTGCATATGATAACTGCTCAATAGCTTAGGCGTTGCATGCAGAAGGGATGCTAGATGTTTGCTATTGTAGTGAGTGACAGATTAGATGACGAGCGTGAGGCATCTTTGGATGACCATCCCATCCTGAGAGAGTTTACCGATGTGTTTCTAGCAGAGTTGTCAGGGATGCCACCACGTCATGAGGTAGACTTTCATATTGACTTAGTATCTGGTGCTAAGCCAGTGTCTCATGCACCCTACAAGATGACTACTCATGAGCTCACAGAGCTCAAGTTGCAGCTTGAGGACTTGCTCGAGAAGGGGCACATCTGACCGAGTGTTTCACCTTGGGGTGCTCCTATCATCTTCGTGAGGAAGAAGGATGGGTCTCTTCAATTATGCATGGATTATAGGCAGTTGAATAAGGTGACGGTGAAGAACCGTTATCCTCTGCCCATGATTGATGATCTTTTTTATCAGATGCAGGGAGCCAGGGTGTTCTCTAAGATTGACCTAAAGTCTAGTTACCATTAGTTGCGTATCACAGAGGTGGATATCCATAAGACCGCCTTCCGGACTCGATATGGCCACTATGAGTTCACTATGGTCCCCTTCAGCTTGACGAATGCCCCTATAGTGTTCATGAGTCTCATGAACGAGGTGTTCCACACCTACTTGGATTGGTTTGTGATTATTTTCCTCGATAACATATTATCTATTCACAGACTGAGGAGGAGCATGAGGAGCACCTATGTCAGGTTCTACAGTGTTTGAGGGAGTAGAATCTTTATGGGAACTGGGCAAAGTGTGCATTTTTCAAGATAGAGGTACAGTACTTGGGGCACATCCTATCTGGTGATGGAAAATTAGTAGATCCATCAAAGATTAGGGCTATCAGAGATTGGCCAGTACCTACCAGTGTGACAGAGGTCAGGAGCTTTATAGGGTTAGCTAATTATTACCATAGATTTGTTGAGGGTTTTTCTTAGATAGCACACCCCATCACTTCCCTTCAGTGGAAAGGGAAGAGTTTTCTATGGACTGAGCAGTGTGAGAGGGCCTTTGGGGTCCTTAAGGAATGTCTTACTAGTGCTCCCATTTTAATGGTTCCTGATCTAGCAGCAGATTTTATGGTTTGCACGGATGCATCACTTGAGGGTTTGGGAGCTATACTTATGCAGGGTGGTAGAGCGATCACGTATGAGTCACGAAAGCTCAAGAACCATGAGCTGAACTACCCCACTCATGATTTGGAGCTTGCAGCAGTGGTTCATGCTCTAGTTCATTGGAGACATTTCTTATTGGGTCATTGCTTTGAGCTTCATTCAGATCATCATAGCCTTCAGTATACATGTACACACCTGAATCTGAATGCCTATCAATGGTGTTGGATGGAGTTTCTTTGCGAGTACAACTTTGATGTCCACTACATCAAAGGGAAGGAGAATGTGGTTGCTGATGCATTGAGTCAGAGGTACCACAAGATCTTGACCTTAACTCTGAGTGTGGACTTGAGAGGACGCATTATTCAGTATCTGTCTGAGGATGAGTGGTTTCTTAAGGTGTAGCAGGAGATTCATTCATAGACGGCCCTTGTGGGCAAGTTTGTAGGATACTCACTGGAGGCAAATGGGTTACTTCATCATCGACAGCGCATCTATGTACCCCACACATGTGACCTACGTACTATAGTGTTATCAGAGGCTCATAGAGCACCATATGTGGTACATCCGGGGGTGAAGAAGATGCATGCTGACCTACGACCATTGTACCATTGGGCGGGTATGAGATGAGATATTACAGAGTTTGTTGCTTGATGCCTTGAGTGCCAGAGGGTCAAGGCTAAGCATCAGCATCCAGCAGGTCTTTTATACCCTCACGAGATACTTGAGTGGAAATGGGACACTATTTCCATGGATTTAATTATTGGTCTTCCTATGTCTTCACATTGCCATGATACCATCATGGTGACAGTCGACAAGTTGACCAAGGTGGCACATTTCTCACCTGTACGCATGACAATGTGCCAGCAGTGGCAAAAGTATTCTCGGATGATATTGTGAGATTACATGGAGTACATTGCCTCATCATTTCTGACAAGGATTCAGTGTTCACTTCAGCCTTTTAGAGAGCTTTACATCAAGCATTGGGCACACAGCTCAACTTTAGTTCTGCATATCACCTTGAGATAGATGGGCAGACAGAGCGGGTGAATCAGGTGATGGAGGACATGCTTTGTATGTATGTTATGGACCATTAGTCTAGATGGGTAGAGTATCTATATCTGGTTGAGTTTGCCTACAATAATGGGCATCACATCTCGTTGGGTATGCCTCATTTTCAAGCTTTATACGACAGACCATGCAGGACACCATTGAGTTGAGATCGAATAGAGGATAGGGTTTCCATTGGTCCAAAGTTGGTTCAGGATATGGAGTGGCAGGTCACACTGATTAGACAGAGACTTTAGGAGGCACAAGATAGACAGAAGAAGTATGCCGATGCTAAGAGACTTGATCGGAGCTTCTCAATTGGGGACAGAGTATTCCTTAGAGTGTGGCTACACAAGAGTCTAATCCATTATGGAAAGGGCTCTAAGCACGCACCACGGTTTGTAGGACCTTTTGAGATCTTGGAGCGGATAGGACTTGTTGCCTACCATCTAGCGTTGCCACCTAGCCTATTGCATATCCACGATGTCTTTCATATTTCTGTATTGAGGCGATATATATCTGATTTATCTCATGTATTGGACTAGAGTGCTCTACAGGTAGAGGTGGACGAGCAATTGGCTTTGGAGCCAATTCACATATTGGCTTGTCAGACACTAGGCCTTCGAGCTCGAGAGCTAGACCAAGTTACGGTCCAGTGGGATCGTTATGACGAGGTCACAACTACTTGGGAGGATGCAGCTAGTTTGAGGGCACTCTATCCTCACATTTTTTACGACTTCTAGGAGGAAGTTTAGTCTTAGGGGGGAGGATGTGAGGCTGATTATTTTCACTTCCCTATTTTGATCATTTACATTTCAGTTGGTGACATTATCAGACTTTTAGAGACTATTGTTCCATTATGCAGATTAGATTATATCTCTTGATTTCTAGTTTGACATTGATTAGACATGTGGTGATTTGATTTGATCATATTTTGATGCTATGTTGAGACTAGACATGCGAGATATATTAGATGATGATTATTGATGTGATTTCTAGTTCATTATGTGGATTCATTAATTGATGATGATTATGTGACATTAGATAGAAAATGTAGTTTAATCTTGAATTATGTTGTGAATGATTAATGTTGTATGCAATGACATGAATTTAATTTCAATTGCTTCAGCTATGATTATACATGATGTGATTGACACTTGATCTAGTTGTACAGGATTATATTCCCAGGCCACGGGAAATTAGAGGTAGTGTTCACACATATGTTATTCTCTGTGAAATCGGTCCATTCCCAAGAGGGATGAGGATCATGTTTGATCAGATGTTGTTTGAGTACTTGTTTGATTTATTATTTTGGCCTAGTACCCCTTTTGTTAAATTAATTTATATCATGTGTTGTATATTTTTATTGTTTTACACCACTTGGTATTATTTTCATTTATGGGCCATTTAAAGTGAATTTATGACTCCCTAGGTGTACCTTAATGTCCCAAAACTTACCCTTGGTAGTTACCCTTAGGTCTAGGGTCAATTTTGACTAAATAAACCTTGGGTAACTCACTTTTGGTCACTCTAAACTGAGGTTTAGTAAAAGTGACGAATTTTGAAATGGCTAAGGGTGGGAGATGAGTCATGCTTTGGGAAAGACTCATCTCCCTTCCCAAAGTTTGGGGATCCCTTCACCAAGAAGACTTGGGAGGTCTCCAAGACTCCCAAGTATGCAGGATCTCCCTCCAAGACTCTCACACATGTGTGAGAGCATCTTGGAGGGAGATGGCTCTCTTGGAGAATAAGAGGATGCCATATGGCATCCCTTATCCTCATGGAGGCTTGAAGGGAATTGCCACCTCACCACTTGGTCTCTCACACATGTGTGAGAGCACAAGTGGATAAGGTGAGAATTAGAATGGAATTGGAGGGTGACACGTCACCCTCACACTCCTTCTCCCTTGCAAGTGGCATAGGATGAGGAAGGAGAAGGTGACAAGTGTCACCTTCTCATTCCTCAAGGCCAAATGGGAAGGCCTATATTACCTCCTCTTGAAGAGGAGTGTGGGATTCTTGCATTTTGCATTTTTTTCTATTCTTGGAGTTCCTTTTTGGGGAGTTAGAGAAATTTGGAGATTGGGAGACTTGGAGAAGCTTGGAGCTCTTCACCAAACATGCTTCCATTTTTAGGGATTTTGAAAGGTAAGCTCCATGGCTATGGCCATTTTCCCTTGTATATTTCATTTATGTTGTGTTTGTGGTTTTATTTTGTTGGTTGTTTTCTTTTGGTGAGAGCACCTCCATTTGGAGGTAAGGCTCAACTTGTATGAGGTAGGAGAGAGTGAACCTCCTGGAGGTCACCTCCTTATTTTTGTGCTACTTATAGCCTTGAGGGATTTTCTATGGTGTTGAGAGAATTTTTTATGGCAAGAGTGCCATGATAGTTGTTTTTGAGTTACTTGGAGATATGTATTATGTGGTTGCGGCTTGAGGCCTTGAGACTTGGTGATTTTGAGATCATGGAGTGACCTCTTGAGTTGAGGGGTCCACTCCCCTACCCCCATCAAACTCATTTTCATGAGTTTAGTTTTGTGCAAACCTTGGGGAAATTCTATGTGTGTTTAGAAAATTGCATTGTTGTGGAGTGTGTGTCAAATCATGTGAATCCTACCTCCCTAGCTCGGGGGTGACCCACTTGCGGGTATATGGTAGGGAGGAGGGCTTTCCTTCATGGCTTGGTCTCCTATTTTTGTGTTGAATTATTGCAGGTTTTTAATTGAAAAAAATGGAGCTTGGTGAAGTCTATTTTTGGTGTTTTGCCACTACTTTTAGTTGGCTGCTTTTGAGCCATGGCCTTAGAGGCCTCATTGTATTTTTTGTCAAATTGTTTATATCCTATGTGTTGGTTGTTGTAAGGAAAAACTATTGTTAGTACTCCTTAATGTTTATCCAAAATTTGTTGTTATTTTCATGCTATTATGTTTATGGAGAAATGCAAGAGAAAATACAGTTTGCTGTCATAATGTTTCAAAAAAAAAGACATGTGTGGCTGTTGAAAATTTAGTGTATGCTATGTAGAAAAATAAATGTACAATTTCTATTATGTTTGAAATGAAATTTCATGCTTAATATCTCACTATTTGTGCACGTGTTGTTTAAAATATGACTGAAATAATTCTTTTGTATATACTATCATTTTAAAGTTGAAAAGAAAAGAGAGAACTTCATAGTAAATTTGTTATTTCATTTAAAAAAAAGTGATATGTATTGTTATTTTATAATTGCAAATCTAGTTGTGGTCTTTGTACAAAATAGCCCTATTAATGTATTTTTTTTTAAATGATGAACATATTTTGGGTATAATTTGTATATATAAATGTACACATATATATAAATATAAATATATAGGTATTTTAACCATATGGTATACCTGAGTGTAATGCATTTTTGCTCTCATTCTGAAACTGAGAAAACAATGTAATATATATGTATAATTTAAAAAAAATTGGTATACACAGAACACAGCCTTGAATATAATACTATTTCTGCTGAAGATGATATATAAACAATATCTATACATCTATATATATATACATGTATATATATATATACATGTATATATATATACATGTGTATATATATACATGTATATATATATTAATAAATATTGACAAATATTTTTAGGTCAGTATTTAACTATCATACCAAATGCAGAGCAAAGTAAACTTAGTATTCTGGACTGGTAGAGGGCCGAACCCCACATGCTTTTTAGATTGTAAATAGTGTTAAAAATAAATAAAGACCCCATGATGGACGGCAGCCATGGCCGCCGCCCACCATGGAAGCCTCTTTTAATGGTTGTGGGGGTGTGGGTGGGTGCACGGTCCCCTCCCCACACCCCTCTGTCTTCCCCCGCCCTAAGCTCCATTCGATCCCTACTTACAGTCCGCCATGCCAGCGGCGCCACCACCTTAGTACCACCCTTGTATACTTTTTGATCTACAACTTAATATTGTTCAGCCTCTGGGATATTTCTTTGGGGTTTTCTAATATTTAAAATATATATATTACAGTCTCTGTAATCTGTGTGCAAAAAAAAAAATACTTTCAGTTTATACTTATTGTATATACATAAAAAAAAAGGAAATAACCTGTGTGGTTACAAAATAAATATGCTTCTGGACATTCTCCTTGGCGGCCATTGAAAAGGAGCAAACCCTTAACTTGCAACAAAATAGAAAACCATGGAGGCACAAAACTAGAAATGGGAAAACAAGAGAAACCAAAAACAAAGAGAAAACAAAAGAAGAGAATAGGGTTTCATAAGGAAAACAATAAAATAAGTTTAGAGCTTTTCTTAGGAAAGTAATATAATATTAGAATAGGGTTGAGTGAAGGATGAGAGGGAAATTAGTTTTTACTATTTTATTTATTTCCCTATTTTTCCATGTGCACAGGAATTCAAACTTCCCTCTCAAATACATTTTTGACCTTTTTGGAATTATTGCCCCTTGTGTTTTAAATCTGTTTTAGTTTGGAAATTTGTCCTAACTGGGTTTTAATTTAAATGGGAATGGGATTGTTTTTATTTTATTTGGATTCCTTATCCCTTGCCTAGTATTTTATTTTTGGGCACCTTATTATTTATTTGGTGGGTTTTGTCATTTAATTTCTTAGGGAAACCATTTTTGTCAAATTAATTTAATTTAATTGATTTTATTATTATGGTGGGAAGGGATGTTTTAATTTTCCCCCTCTTTTTATCTTTTAACTTGAGTTATTTAATAAATATAATTGTTGTAATTATATTTATTAAAAGACTTAATTATTAATTTTACTTTGGCCATTGATCTAATTTTTGAATTTTATTTTTAGCGAGTGATAACTTTTATTGACCTTGGGAATTATTTAATTTATTCTATGCTTCATTTATTAAATTTTGCCTTAATTATTTTCCTTGGGAATTATTTTTAAAATATTTATTTCAATTATCAAAAATGCGTTATGCTGTTAAAATTTTCCTAGAATTTAGGGTTTTATTTTTTACAGCATCTTGCGACTTTCATTTAATCACTCCATCTTATCATGTGACCATCATGCCATTGATTTCATATTTTATTTATTCATTTGCATCGATGCATTAGAGTTAGGGCTTGGTTTCAATCTGTCGAGATCATCCCTTTCACCTACGAAACTTAGGGTTTTGAACTTAAACTGTTCTAACCCTAGTAGCGGTACATATCGCGTCGCAAACCCCCTAGTCAACTTTTGTCACGCAGGGGAGTGCATTGGTAGACGCATTTCCCTGTATTTGATTGACATGTTTATGCCTTACGCGTATTGCCACCAAGCACACAAGTGCATGTGAGGGGTTTCTAGGGACATGCGGAAAAGTTTTTCGTATTTCGTATCATGACCACATGTCAAATGTGGACATGACATGTGTGTTGCGTGTTGTGATCGCATGGGAAATGTGGGCATGACAATGTTCACTGGTAAGAGATATGACTACTCATAGAAATTGGTCTTAAACTAAGATACTAACAAAATAAAAAAAATAAAATGTAATTATAGTTTACCGTTGAAGCTCCAATTACTTAGAAGATTATGATATTTAATACATGTCTTCAGTAAACAATGAAAATTGACAAGTCAGCTCACAAGCTCGAATTATTGAAACTTCTCTTTAAAAACAATTAAGAAAAGATAAATCTCAAAATGCTCATAATTTTTTGGAAAATAAAGGGAACAAATTTTTACCAGAGTGTTTGTTCAAAAGTGTCTAGGTCTTTTGAATCCTTTGTAGAATCAAACAATTGAGCTTGTGTCGTTTCATGAAACCTATCCATCTTAATAAATTCTAAGCTGACTACAACCATTTAGCCTTAAAAACTAACTCTTGCATAATCTGTAAAACCTCAACCCAGATCCAACACCTCCTAACCAAGTATAATCTCATCCAATACAAAAAGTCTTGAAATTTTTGCACGGAAAACCTCGATATACACAACAAAATAATCCTAAGACAATAACAGGAGATTGCTATAAAAACTTAGATATTCTCACAAAGCAATAGAAAGTAGCTTTGGAGAAGCAGCCTGACTGTAATATTCACAAAAAAATAAAAAAAGGAAGACCCTAAACTCAACAAATAGAAACCCTAAATCTCCCTTTATGCCTGTGGCACCGTCAGATGGGTGGTTGGGAGAATCAAAACACCCCAAACCCCTCCTAATTTATACTGCCTCTAAAAAATAACAATAATGGATGTCGTTCTACTTCTAAAAAAGGATGGCACAACTTTGTGTGATTTGAACCTGAGACCTAGAGTTTCTTAAAATACTCAAAACTTGGCCAGGTAGTGAAACAAATGCAAACCTGCAAACTAAGAAGTATGAACAGGCTTACTGCACGCAATCTCCTGTGCAATTCCTCGCGAAAAAACAAACAAGACCTTAAAAACAATGAAAAGAAGTCCTTTACATACAGAATAGAAAGAGTATAAACAAAACCTGCACCATGCATACAAGCAATAATCTTTCCAAGATTAGTTGTGGGTGTCACCAATACATGAACATTCTTCCTAGCCAAAGTCATTATGCCCACTGTGTTCTCAGGATTTGACTGCACAAATAGACCAACATATGCCAGATCCAACTTTTATTTCCCTAAATCAACTTATAATAGAGCCCAAATGATGAACCAAAAATATAAATAGATGGGATAATAAAAATAACCTAACTTGGGTTTTTGCCCCACATTTAAGATTGATTGTATCTGCCTGTACCTGAAATCTAGAAGGGTTGTAATCCCCATTTCTCATCCACTCTAAATTGTCTATGCATATCATAGTAGCCTAACAGAACACACATGATATATATTACTTAATAGATTTGAATTAAACTACCTAGGGCAAGGATTGAATGGTTTAATATCAAATTGAAATTGTGAGAATGATGTATACCTCAAGAACCATCATGCATAATGAATTCAATTAGCAATGGAGATGAAAAGAATCAAAAATTTGTGTGAGAAATCTACCTTGGCCTCGCCATATTTTTATGAGCTTTTATTTTTTGTCTATAACCCCACTCTCTTTTTAGCTTTTGATCTATACTTTCCCACCTCCACAAACTAAACCTATTTTTAAGTAATTATAGGTAGGGCCTAAATTTGATGGCCGTATGATTGTATTATAAACATTTTTGCTGTAAAATACAATCAAAATTTTAAAATGATTATATCACATGAAAGGGGAGATTTTGGATAGACCATCAAAATTTATATGGAATTATAATGATATATATTTGGTTTATATATAAATTTTGCTTATACTAAAATATATCATAGTATTTTAAGGTCATCTTTGAATAGATAAACCATCATTAAATATTGCTTGACAGGAAAAGTTGACCGTCAAATTTAATCCCTGATTATAGGGTGTTCTTGGAGTCTATAATAAAGCAAAATAAAATGACTATGTACTTCCCCCTTTTAAGAGTTGCTATATTAAGTAATGTTTGGGATTTAATTATTATCTAATTGTCTAATTTTTATTTGTGTGACTAATTATTTAGTTGTGTTTTTTACCTGACAATCAAATTATTCATTTATAGTTGTGCTGCAAAAAATTAGTAGAATGACTAAAAGTTTTAGTCACATAGTCATTTATTTTCCAAATTCTACTAGTGGTGTAAGGAGTTTGCAGATGGGATGCAAAAAGAGTTTGAGATATCTATGTGTGGTGAAATGAACTTCTTCCTTGGACTGCAAATCAATCAGATTGATAAAGGATTTTCATCTCTCAATCCAGGTATGTTAAGGAATTATTGAAGAAGTTTGGAATGGAGGACTCTAAACTGGTAAGTACTCCTATGATTACTGGTTGTAAGTTAAACAAGAATGATGAATCTCCTAAGACTGATCAAAGCAAATATAGATTAATGATTGGAGGACTACTTTATCTGACTACTACCAGATCAGATATCATGCATGCAATCTATCTTGTGGCTAGATTTCAATTAGATCCCAGAGAATCACATGTTTTGGTTGTGAAGAGGATATTTAGGTACTTAAAGGGCACTCTGGATCATGGTTTGTGATATCCTAAGAACAGTGACTTTTCCATAAGTTCCTATACAGATGCAGATTGGGCTGGATGTGTTGATGACAAAAAAAGCACAAGTGGAGGTGCATTCTTCCTTAGAGATAGGGTGGTGTCCTGGCACATCAAGAAACAAGAATCAATTTCCTTGTCTAATGCAGAGGTAGAATATATTGTTGCAGCATCATGTTGTACTCAGGTGCTATGGATGAAACAGACCTTGAAGGATATTAAAGTTGATTATGATGAGCCAATCCCTATTGTTCATGATAACACAAGTGCCATAAATATTTCAAAGAATCCAGTGATGCATTCAAAGACAAAGTACATTTCAATTAAGTATCACTTTTTGAGGGAGAAAGTTGTAGAGAATGAAGTGAAGCTTGAGTATGTACCTACAAAGATCAAGTTGCTGATATATTCACTAAGACCCTTCCAAAGGATACCTTTGAGTATCTCTAGGAGAAGTTAGGCGTTGTTGCCCCTCCTTCCTTCAACTAGATGCATAAAAAGATGCATCAATCCAGAGTACCTCAAAGTACATTTCTCCTTTTTGGACTGATGTTGGATGCTACCTCTCAGGGGGAGCAAGTAGTGGTTTGAGATGATTGTTGCAATCAGAGAATGATTTCAGATTGATTAGAGTAGTAGTGTACAAGTATGTACAGGAGAAGAAATTATATGATGCCCTTTGACATTGATGTCAAAGGGGGAGAGAGATCATGTGAAAAACTCAAGGGGAGAAAGAGTTCAGAAGTGTAAAAAGAAAGTGGGAGTCTTGATGCAAAGTTGTGTCTTGATGGAGGAACATGTTATTCAATTTTTCACATCATATGTTGGCATCAATGAAAAAGGGGGTGATTGTTTCAAGTATGTGCCAACCGATGTCATTAATGTCAACATGTTTGTGTTGTCATTGGTGTCAACTGTGTCTTCTGAGATTGTTGGTTGTTGAGTGATTGAGTTGTCATGTTAAGGACATTGTTTGAGTTTTTGCTCTGCATTACCTCTATATTGAAGACCGGAGTATGCGATTTGGATATGATTTATAGAAGTGTTTGAAGATACTAAATCCAGAATTTGGTGGTCCAAATTGCTATGCAACAAAAGTTCTATTCACCAGTTTAAAGACTATGCCTAGCAGTCTTTGCAGTGTGACAGGGAGAAAGTATTTTGCTCCGCATTTCTCTGTAGTTTGGATTTTGGTCTTGGGGTTGTGGACTTAAGCTTATAAGGTCCTTATATATCTTCATTCCAAAGGATTTGTGATTTGGTACTCTGAAAAGTAAGTTATTGACTAGCAGAGTTTGACAGTGTTTATTGAGAAGCAGTCTGTGATGTCTTCAAGTGATATTTGATGTCTTCAAGTAAGATCTGTTATGGTTGGACTTGTTGGCTCCTAGGTGATTCTATGTTGTTCATGGATGTATCCATAATGTATTGAATGTGTGTGCTTGATTTGTAAGATATAATGAAGTTCTTGCAAGCATGTATTTAAGTATTCCTAATGTTTACATTAGTTTTGGTTGACTTGGTTATTCAAACTTGTTACAGAGGTGATTTGTGGATTATAGAAGTGTGTTCAAGCATATGAAGATGTATTTGGGTCTATACTAAGGCATGAAGTGTTATTTCTTCATTCATTTGCTCTGCACATTTGTGTAGGTCTAGACCTAATCTAAATTATGTATGTATGTCAACCTTGGATAAAGTTCCAATGGTTGAAGATTGTATTACTAACCTTGATGAATGTTCCAAGGTTGATGATTAGTATAAATATGTGTAATTAATCTATGATTGAGAAGTGAGAGTACGAAGATGCAAAGATAAAGTGTGTATGTTTTAAATGCAGAGCAGAAGAGAGATATTGTGTTTCAATGGAATTGAACTCAGGCATGTTGTAGATACTAACATATCAGTTCATGGCAGTGAGCCACCCATCCTGACAGTGAGCCACCCTTTGGTAATGAGAATTTTGGGTACTGAGCCTCTTTTTTATTCAATATTGTTACTACATTATATTGTGAGCTAACACTCACCATGGTTTTTCCCTTATAGGGTTTTCCACATAAAAATCTGGTGTTCATGTGTGTATGGTGTTGATGTGTTTATGTTTTGATTCTTCTCTTCATGTTTAATCTTCATAACAAAATAAGGTGTTAAAGTAAGTGAATGTGAATGTGATTTTGTTTAAAGAAGTTAAGGTTTTTGATACAACTGATTCACCCCCCCTCTCAGTTGTCGTGTGCCTTCAACACTCTCTTCTTGACTTTCACCTTGATTTGTTCTTGTACGAACCATGATGTTTTTTTTCTCACACCTGAGAATATTAAGTTATCTATTAGTTTTCTAAATTTAATGTGAATCATTAAATCAAAAACATAATTAACTCAAAAGTAAACATCAAATTGGTACAAAACAAACTCATCTTTATTATAGTTTATTTTAGAGTAACTACATCCTTATTTATACATAAAATTACTCAATTATCATAATCGAGGGGAGTATATCCCTCTAATTCACTATCAGATACTTGGTTAAGAGGAGTATATCCTTTTGATTCATTATTAGATATAAGTACAATAATCTTAGAAGATGAAGGTATACGAGGGTCTCTCCTAATCATAGGTGTGTTAACTGGAGGTGAATAAGCTATGATCCTAGCTATGATCTTAGCTACCTCTAAAATTTCCTTCTTTTCTCACTTAGTTTGAGATATGGCATTACTAAGAGTTTCAATATCACTAAGCCATATTACATTATCAAATTTGGTTCCTTTTATAGTTTTAGCTATTGCCTCTCGTTCTTTCTTAGCTTTTAGGTAGCGCTCATTTCTGATAACTGACTTCCTGACAGTCATCTTGATTCACACCATCCTGACACAAGACGTCCAAACATTAGCTACTAATAATGATGGATAATAGGTTAGCATAGTGAACTCATAAGCCCTATTGTTGAACTTGGTATCTCTTATACCATATGTAACACACTAAATCTCAAACAAGGCTTAAAAAAAATATTTACCAAGAGATAAAAATACATTAAGTGACAAAGATTGAATTTCTTTTTTTTAATTGAAATATTCTCAAGGAACCAAAATACATCACATAAACATAATTTCCTTTTTGAATATACAACATGTAATAGTTTACAAAATTGACATTTCCTCTTTCAATTACAATAATCTGCATTTGATAAAATTTACATAGTTTGTGAAATATAAGTCACATATCAAATATGTATGTTGCATCTGGAATTATGATATCCATATCACAAGTCTCGATGAGTCTTCTACTGGAGAGAGAAAATCTTCCAAGGCTTTACCTCCAACCACAGACTGGTAGTCCCCCACACACCTTCCAACTAGAAGTGGCCCTACCCTTCATGAAGAGTATAGAAATAAGGTTACCAACTAGTATTTGCCATATGAGTACTAGTGTTGTATCCTACATAATGCTATCGATCACACAACTCTAGACAATCCTCTAGCTAAGTATGATCATACTGACAGGTTATGAAATCTAGACATGGTGAACTAACTAATGTATGCAAACATGTATGCATTACTTTGGCCAAAGTTTTTATATAAATAGACATTTAAATAATGTAGTCGTAATGTCCACCCACCTCCAACTTGACTTGGATACTATCACATCTTACAGTTTGACTTAGTCAACTTGGTTTAACAATAGAGTCTTGTCTAACTCAAATCTACTCTTCTTGACTTAGGTTAGTTCTCATTACCTTGTCTTTCATACTATAGGCTTTATGGATTGACTATCCATTCAAAATGTACCTCTTTGCATACTTGCAAAATCTGAGGTCTATGACTTATCGACATTTATATCTCAAGTTGATTTGTAATAAAACAATTTGGTTTCTTTAAACCAAGGAAAAATACCATTAACAAAAAAACAAACTTCTCTTAGACAAATTCTAATACAAACCTTTAAACATAGGGTTCTCAACCCTTCGTTGTTGACCCATTTAAAAATCACTAATCAAGGTTATAACCAAAATGGTGTTATCAATTATTCTTAACCCTTCTGGGTCAAAACTAGGGTTTTATCTTCCCTATTCCAACACAATGAAAAACTTGTTTGAAAAGTAATAAAATCATAAGAAAGAGAACAACCTCTAGTCTTCTTCTAACTACGTGGTCATTTAAATCTCTCAAACCATGACTAGTTTAGTATACGAGTATATCCTCAGTTATATCTAAACCAAAGGTTCCCATCATGTCTAAACTTTGACTAAATTTAGTTTGATTCCAAAAAAGGTGATAGACTATTTTAGTCTTCTATCTACTTAAATTCAATGTCCAAGATTGCTCTCTTTCTTTTATATTCAATGTTGTCATTGAACATTGTTATCTATTTCGTTTCGAGCAATACTTGAAACTATAATATAAATCCACAAGATTGACAATGTTTTCCATGCCAAGTTTACGTAAAAATAATGTGATTTCTATATCACAAAACTAATATATTCTCTTGGTTCTATAAGAGAATAAGAATATTGTTTCCATAGTATCCTATGACTTACAAATCTACATTGTCTTGTATGTACTATTTTATATTGAAACCTACGACATGCAAGAACATATAGACATATATTTAATCTATTTACACAGTGTCATACTAAATATATTTTGTATGACCATATATATAGTTTACACAGAAACTTCTCAACTTATACATTCATAATCTCTCTTTCTTCGACTATGAAGAACATAGGAATAACTTAAATTATATTAGCCATATTGCATAGTAATATACTTATCATGTTGGCTTTCTATCTTAAAAGTATTGGCCATAATACATACTATGATGTCAACCTCATAATGAATAGAGCATCGAATCAGAAATTTCTCAAAGATAAGAATATAAACATGCATTTATTATAATAATAAAAGACTTTATATATCAGAAAGAATCTAAATGGATATCGAAAGAAGATCTGGTCGACAATCTTTGTTCACCCTTGCTAGTCACTGTATCTTCCTTTCCTCCGTGGTAACCTTGTTGTTCTTTGTTATGATGGCTATGCTATCTTCTCCTACGTTAACAAAGCTCTACTCTATATAAAATATATTCTTCCTACGATACAATGTTGTCTCATCTATCGAAGAACCCCTTTTTACATGATAACAATGTTGTGTTTTTCCTATCAACTCAACAAGATAGTTCCTCCAAAACTCCCACAATACAATGTTATTTTTTCTAAATGATCCAAAGCTCTCTTACCACTATTGACTTAAGCCTTTTGTCATTTAAGACTCCACTCCAAGTTGTTATGAAAACTCTCCACTAAGTCGCGGTATCTCCACTTATCATGCCTCCAAATGCTCTTAGCTCGAGCATGCAAATAGAGGGGAACGTGGTTATTAAATACCACTCCTCATGTATACAATGACTCTCTTAAAGCATCCTATGCTATAGGATTGGTTAAGAAAGAATGCTTCTTTATTAAAGATGGTTGTTATCTTTTAAAAACCATGAATAACCTGCATTCTCAACTTGAGAATATTAACATAATAATATTCTAAAAGAACATAGCTATTAATATCAATAGGGTCTATAATAATGTATTTACGTATACCTATGCACAATACGTGATTAGGTCTAGAAAATCTCCCATTCATGTATAAAATAAAATCAAGTCAATTTCAATTAGACGAAATACAAAATTTGACATTAAAACTATTAACAAGAAACATAATATTAATTTCTTCCAACTATGTCATTGCAGATGGAAACGTAATCTCATTTACGACACAAAGAATGATGTTTTTGACAGAAAGTCATCATAGTCGCATAACGACTAACATTCAACCTCGATGACATCAATTTTCACAAAAATGACTAGTTGCCATTAAAAAGATATTAAAAGGATTATAAATGACATCGACAACTTTTTGAGTTGAGAAAATAAGCTTAAACCAACTTGATTAAGCACAACTTATCTTAATTGACAAGGATTCACTAACTGAAGGTACGCTATACTTGGATGGCAAATGAACTGTTGAAAACCAAATGTCTATTCTCCTATGCTCAGAAGATACTCTCTCTCTCTCTTTCTCATAGAGTGGTCAAAACCTATTTTCCTGAATACAACTTGCAATCACCAAATCGTGAATTAGTGCATCATTATTCTATTCACAAATCTTATGAATAACAAATCAAAATCTCATAACTTCAATTTTTGAATCATTCAATCACATGTATTATACTTAGTCACATGAACTGGTATTTAAGAAATCAATGATTTACTCTAATATTATATCATAACATCTAAATATTTGTTCATAAAATTCACTTCTATTCACATAAAAGTAAATAGTAAAATCAAAGCCAAAATTTGGGATGTAACAACACTACTTTGCCCCAGAGTTATTTTGCAATGGATTTATTATGGTTAATATTTAGATTTAACATAGTTTAGAATATGTGAATATATCAAATAAATATAAATGGAAAATGAAAATTACAACATGTAATATTTTAATAAGAACTCTAAAGTAAATAATTAACATAGCCAATCGATTAACACAATCCATAGTTAGATTAACATCAAAACCCATATAGACCATGATTCTTATATCTTTTATTAGCATTAAGTTTAGTTCTTAATTAATTTCCAGCATAGAAAGGAATAAATACATATCTTTTGGTGTTTTGGAAAGTTCTTCCAATATCATTCCAGAAATGGATTACAGATTCAACCCCCTTTCAGCAGGTGAGCACTTCCAGGAGGAATCCAGTTCTTATTCAGAACCAACCATGTGTTTCCCAAGCATTCAATTTTTTTTCAAAACACACACACACAAGTGCTCCAGAGCCATGTTCAACAAAACTTGTTCAACACAAGTGCACACACAAGCCCTAGCCAGGACAATCCCAGGTGTACTTTGTACCTCAAGTTCGACACACTCTGTGTGCCCCTTCTCCAATGCTCACTACCTATCAAATCTATAATCCTTCTCCTTCATGATTCTTGCACTTCCTTTTCTTGGGGTTACATTTTAATCTTGTATATTAAGCTCATAGGAATTCTGATTAAATGTCCATATGCCTAGGATGTGTAAGATGATTAGATTTTTACTCACAATAATGAGCTCAAGAATTTTATTCCCAAATGTAATGCTACTTTGCCCCAAAGTTATTTTGCAGCGGATTTATTATGGTTAATATTTAGAGTTAAAATAGTTTAGAATATGTGAAGATATCAAATAAATAAATGGAAAATGAAAATTACAACATGTAATATTTTAATATGAACCCTAAAGTAAATAATTAACATAGCCAATTGATTAACAAAATCCATAGTTAGATTAACATCAAAACCCACATAGACCATGATTCTTATATCTTTTATTAGCATTAAGTTTAGTGCTTAATTAATTTTCAGCATAGAAAGGAATAAATACATATCATTTGGTGTTCTAGAAAGTTCTTCCAATCTCACTCCAGAAATGGATTACAAATTCAACCCCCTTTCAACAAGTGACAACTTCCAGGAGAAATCCAATTCTTATTCAGAACCAACCATGTGTTTCCCAAGCATTCAACTCTTTTTCAAAAAACACACACACACACACACAAGTGCTCCAGAGCCATGTTCAAAAAAACATGCTCAACACAAGTGCACACACAATCACTAACAAGGACAATCCTCAGTGTACTTTGTACCCTGAGTTGAAAACACTCTGTGTGCCCCTTCTCCAATGCTCACTACCTGTCAAATCTATAATCCTTCTCCTTCGTGATTCCTACATTTCCTTATCTTCTTTCTCTCCTCCTCTCACCACCTTATTCTTCCTTTGAGTGATGCTTCATGCCTATTCCAAGTCTCACACAAATTCCTTATATAACCTTTTAAGGGGCGGTTTCTAAACCATCACACCCTTTCACAAAGGTTGTTATTAATAATGGTTTAATAAACATAATAACTCCTCCCTTTTAAAAGGGTTTTCATAATTATTCTTTATTTATCTTTGTTTTAACCAAAAAGATCATAATATCATTTATTTTACATCTCCCTTTTAATTATAAACGGTAAATAAACTTTATCCTCTTATAATTTTAGAGGGTTATTCATAAATAGATTTATTTTTCCATTTTGGGTAAAAAGTCACATAACAGTCTATCTTTCTCTTAGAATTTTATTTTATGAAGCTTTGTTTGTGATTTTAACAAACATCAAACTCATCACTCCATGATTTGAAAAACACATTTAGCAAACTTGGTAACTCACTAAAATATCTTCTTCTTTATTTCTTCCAAAACATTATTGGTATTTTAGTGAGTTTGTGAACTCGGGAACTTGCCAAAATGTTTCTTCACTTTATGTTTCTTTCTATCTTCATCAGGTTTTTGTTGGAATTTTGGTGAGTTTGTGAACTCACAAAATTACTGAAGCTTTTTACTTTTGACTTCTTCCTTCTTTTTTCAAAAATTTGGTGTTTCAATGAGTTCATGAACTGATAAACTTGTTGAAAACTTTTATTTTATAACTTTTGAAGCCTTTTTAAAATTTGTGAAAATATGTCATTGATGAACCTAGAGGTTTGTGAACCTTAGAATTCACTGACAAATTTACTTGGAGAACAAAAATAAGTTAAAGAGATTCTCTGTTTTTAATTCAATTCCATCCTCTTCTTCCTCCCCCTCTGGGTTTGCCTATTGAAGATCAGGTTGTGGGGGATCTGAATTATGTTGTGTAGGATTTGAATGCTGTAGTGAATTTGGGTTAGTCAGTAGTTTTTTTGGGATTTTGCCTCCTCCGTCTGATGATCAAAATGTAATATTTTGTTAAAATTATTCATGTAAAATCATGCTCCATTTTTTGTAAAATGTTTGGAGCTTTTTTGTTTTTATGAGCTATAACTAGAGGTTTTCTTCCCTGGTTCTTTCCTGCCAGTATGCTCTTCGAACCAGGGTTTGTAATTTCTTTAATTTTAATATAATTATAGTGGTCCACCACTTTTGTTTAAAAAAAAAAAAAGTTAAAGAGATTCTCTGTTGGGGATTTGAGAAGTTTACTAACCTTTGAAAATACTAGCAAAGCTTAAGGAAGAGTGTCTTGACTTAGTCATTTTCCATCTTTATTTTAGTTCACCTTCCTTTCCATTTTGCAAAAATTTCCTCTCCTACTAGACATTTCCATCTCCAATCCTTCCTAGCTTCTTTGCATTCTTCTTGACCCTTTTTGTAAAAACTCTTTGAACTTCTAGACTTGCTACACTTGGTCCCTTTAACTCCCACATCTTTTTTTTATGTCAATTTCCTACAAATTTCCCTTGATCTAATATATAACCTTGCTTGTTTGTGCTTCTTTTCCATGAACTTCTAGATATGTTCATAAGATGTTCTAACCTCCAATTTCATATGAAATTTTTGCATCTTTGCACTTCTATTTTCTTTGTTAGAAGAATTATTTTGGACTTCATGCACAAAAAATTTTCATTTCATAACTCTTTTTCCACATCAGATTTATGCAACTTTGTATTAGCCTAACTTTCCACTTCCTTCTTACATGTGGGATTTGTATTGACTTCCATATGTGTTCATATCCAGTCTTGACATCTTGTTCCATACAAAAATTATACAAATTTGAAAATCTCTCTAACATAAAATGAAAAAGAATTGAAAGAAATAAAACTTGAAATTTTAAGAACTCCCTTGCATGTTAGGCTTTGATCAAGTCCAATCTAAGCTAGGTAAAAAGGTGACATGAATTTTTAAAATTTTGGCAATAATTTTACAAGGAAACAATTGTCTCTAACTAGGGACAAGGACTATAAAGGGTGAAGTAGTAACCATAATCTTAAGAAAGGAGACTACTCCCTTACCCATTAGAAAAATAGAGTCAAGGACAAGAAAGTAAGGGACTTGCACCACCCAAAAATAGGACAAACAATGAAAATGAATAGAAATTAAAAATAAAAAGATAAAAAAAACTCCTAATTAACTTAAATGTACATGGTAGGAGGGCCCTACCTTAATCTACTTCATGAGGATCATGTGAACCCATTAACAAGCTAAGAGAAATAGGCTTATGTGCAGAACAATGGATGGTATTACTAGAATGTCTATTAACTCAATTGATACATCATAATCACAATGAAAGATTTAAAATTTATAAAATGTAAGAACCCCTTGAGTAATGCATCATACTTGAACAACCATTTCTCAACATAGAATTTTGGAGCCTTTTGAATCATACCAACATTGCCATGTATACCATCAGTCATATTGTTGTCCCATATCTAGATACATTTCTAAATAATTCATGAATTGGGTAGGCTTCATACATACCATGAGGTGAAGGAATTTTTGCTAATATTGGTTGTGAATCTAATTTATAGATAGTAACTTCAACAAGATAATCTCTAATAAATAAAGTTTTATCTCTTTGTGCTACTATGAGTTTAGAAAATTCTAGATTTGATGATGGTGGAAAAGAATAAGAAAACAAAAAATCATACCATTAAAGTCATCCATAAACTGTCTTTTTTTGTGGTTGGTAAAGAAGTCAAAGAAACTGTTCTATCACAAAGAAATACAATGTTTGGGATGTCAAGGAAACAACTCAGAGTGGAGATTTCATGGGACTATACATTCTCTTCAACTTCATTAGACTAATAAATGTCAACCCTTTGCTCTTTCAAACCTTCAAGTTTGCTTTTTGGAGTCTCATTTATCCATGGAATATCTACACTTCCTATTGTATCATCTCTATAAATTATGTTTCTACCATTCTTAATGATATCATTATTGTGCATCGAGTGGTCTTCAATGTTGTGATCCACTTTGTGTAAACTTTGAGGTGACAAATTTTTTTCTAGATCAAGATATAAAACTACCTCATGTGTATTTTCTTCAAAGGGCATAGGATAATTTTCCAACAAAAAAAAAATCATCTTTCTTTGACACAACTAACTTTGAAAATTTAGAAAAAGATGTGTTGGTTCCCAAAATGACTATGATACAAAACTCTAAAACATTCCTAAATCACCTAGGCTAGGGATTGCCATCAAAGTGACAGAAAGAGGTTTATCAACAAGTTAAGGGCAATTTTGGCCAACTAACAGGAGTGGGTAGACTCCTCTGCTCTATGAGCTCAACTTAAACTCTGGAGGGATATTCCAAGGGGTATACCTAAACAGGTATTAATTTCAAACCATATGAGCAACTAAAAATAGATGAACAACCAAACCCAAATCACTTTTTCAGCCCCAAATTTGTCACTAAACTGAGAACAACTGTTTGTTTTTTATTATATAAGGTGGCTAACCAAGGGGCCGAACCCTTACAAAAAACCAGAGAAGCCCGAAGGCAGAAAGCAACAATAGGGCCTCAAACCAGGATCAACATATACAACCAATACAGAAGCCAACAAAACCAGCAAAACTAGCCGCTAGACTAAAGCCAAAAAATAGAGTAACAGAGTATCAGTAGTAAACAAAGACTAAGGAGACAACATCTCTTCTTTCTAGACCATAGAGTTAATTATATCACCCACTTTTTTAGCTAGATCATCACTATCAGTATTGACAGTAACCCCCAAATTCTTTAGCACAGAGAGGTTGAGGAGAATAGAGGTTCTGAGCACAATGGAGAAATACCATTCCAACTTCACAATGCAAACTCACAGACCTGCAAAATCAGCCCCCAGACCATCATCAGTCTCCATAGCATCCTCAGCTTCTTCCACAAACATGTCACCCGCTTTGTCAGCATTTCCAACAGAGTCAGCAATATCCTCCCCTGTATCATGCATCTCCTGCTTGTCTTCATCACTACCCAAAATGTCCTGAATCTCCACATCCCTGTCGTCCTCCCCCCGGGTGGATTCATCCAAACCGCTCTCAGAATAGTCAATGAGCTTAGCTGAGGGAGCCGGCTTGCCAGCAATACGCCTTGACCGCCAAACTCCAGAGGAAAACCCCTCCCAACAAGCCTTCACAGAGGAATCTCTTCGCTATCCCACTGAGGTCCTACCAAGAGTTTTAGGGGTCCCAACCACTATCTTCCCAGTGCTCATTCCACCAATAACCTTCTGCTTTTTACCCTTCTTAGAGGCAGTCAGGCCCGGGGAATCAACAGGAATTTCCACAGGAGTGCAAAAGGGATCTTCATTAGTTTTGATAGGAATAGCGGAGGGCCCGGGTTCAACAACAATAGGAATATCCTTAGGGTTAGAGGAGGGCTCACCTTCCCCACTAGTAGCTAGAATGGATTTAGCGGGCTTGAGGGCAAGATGATGATTATACAAACAGAGAATAAGGCCCTGGTGAAGAGGGATAGGCTTCATTGCAGGGTTTTTAGCCAGTTTTTTGCCCGAACCCTAAGGACGGAATGCTCCAGGGAAGAAAGCAAATAAAACGGAAAACTAATTTTAGCATTGCGACGGAAATGATTTAACAGGGGGAGATGGTAGTTATAAAACCTGGTGAAGTGCCCCTCCAGGGTGAAATATTTCATGATGATAAAACATATAGTGTCCCATGGCTCCGGCAACTTGGCTCTGTCAAAACCGCCCTGGTAAGGGACCAATTCTTTGCCATCACTGAGGAAGAGCTGCTGACTGGAGAGGTCCACAATTTTAGTTTTGCGTTGTAGCTTCAAGCCCTGGGTAGCCATACTAGTGGCCATAGCAATTACGCGTTCAGAAACTTCAAATCTGATTCCACCCACCGAAACCCAACAGTTCTGCCAAGACCGCGCAAATTGTTCAGAAAGAGCTTCATTGTACCCGTTAAGCCTCTCCAAATAGGGGCTAATCCCCCCCTCCTTGCAGTAATGCCAAGCAACCAAATTGTCCTTAAATTCACAGCATGAAACGGGTTCAGTTCTAATTCTGTCTCCTCCCATAGCGGAATTACAGCGCATGCCACAGAGACCCCCAGACTCCTCAGTCATCTTAACAGGGGAATTACTAGCATTAACAAGGCAAATAATGTAGGTAATAACATCGCACACAATCTCATAATAATAGGCTTTACAAACACCAATCCCATGCTTAACCATAATTACCCGGAACGGGCCATGATGATCCGGCCATCCGCTCACCTTATGAGAAAATAGAGCAGATTTGATAGTAGAGAAAGTACGAGAGGACTCGTACTTCAAAAGACACATCAGCCCCTTCCCAAGGAACTGACAGTATGAGCTATCTTTCAAACACATCAAACTCATCAAGACCCGGCCACGTCTTTAAGAATGAGATTCTTAAGGGTCAAAGGAAGGTGATCAAATTGGTGCCAAACCCTCCAATTTGAATATCGTTGTCTGAGTTCAGCACAAGCGTCTGCAACTCCATTGCCCTCACGGTAAATATGTGAGATATGCACATTAGTAAACCTCTGCAAGAGAAACTGAATATCTCTAATAATGTCTTTCAACTGAATACCAACATTCGACACATTAGTTATGGCATCAATGACCATTTTAGAATCTCCCTGAATATCCAAATTCCTAATACCAAGGGATATGGCCAATTTGAGCCCCCAAAGAAGAGCCATAGCCTCAGCATAGTTATTGCTGTGACAGCCCAGACCTCCAGCATAGACAGCAAACTGTTTGTTACAAGACCCCTATATAGCTAATAAAGGCAATCCTACACAATGAGGATGCATGAAAACTACTATTTCTTCTAAAGATAAATATATTATTTTGTTTTGATGATTGGGTGATCTAAGGCTACTCAGACTGGTGCCTATCCATTGGGCTGCAGATTCTAATATTCAATAGAGGAAATACAACCACAAAGAAATGCACAGTTGCCTATTTGATAAATCAAATGCATAAAATTAGTACCAAATCACTGAGAATGCTTAATAATCTAACACTATACCATGTTCTTCCTGATGTAATATTTAAAAGATCATTTACAAAGACTTGCAAATGAATTAAGAACTTTCACATTCATTCAAATCAATGCTTACATTCATACCACGAAATGTGGCAAGAAAGAACCCTGACTGTGATCAAAGTCTGCTAGAAAGAACATCCACAATAGTGGAGAAAAACAAGACTTTGATACAACGATTTTCAAAGTACTACATACATTTCACAACTATTTCATGTTGAACAAAGAATACAAAATAACCTTTTTCTAATTTGCCTTCTAGAGCTCAGAACCTGCTCATAAAATTGCCCAACTGATCAACCAACATTACATCTAAGACATCTGCATATATAGCATTACAATTTAATGTCAATTCCCAAGTGTTGCACTCTGTTAGAAAGTAACCCACACTACATTAAATTCAGCCCACTGCAATGTCAAGAAGTATGCACATTGGAAACCTACACATACTCTAGCAATTCTAAAAACAATAGAAACAGATTGCTTGCACTCTCTTTGTACATGGAACAATAAAGAGGGAAGGTTCTAATCCTTGCCTTAACATCTGTAGCCTCTGACATATCCAATTTATTTTCCAAAAGTACCTGTGCATTGAAGAATTTCACTGTGTCAACCACCTACATGACACTATCCTATAGAATCATTAAATTTTGGGTACAAATAAACCTACAAAAATCCTACAATCATGGTACACTTTAGGAAATTATCCCTTTTAAAGCCTTTACAACACTTTAAAAGTGTTGTCCAATTCTCCATTTTGGGCCATCAGAATTCTGACTGTACCTATTTGCATGTTGGACATCCTTCCACCTTTATTGACCTTTTTCCTTTTTTAGAAACTTCTTACATTTTCTTCTTATCGGCAACTCTTCTCATTTTCTAACTTTTCTTGCCTCTCCCTTATCTTTCTTTATCACCCTTAGCACTATTTTTCCTTATCAAAAAATTTTCATTTTATCGAACTTCTTCCATTGTCACCTCTTACTTGCTTTATCCTTTCCTACTCTATCGACAAATTTCATCTTTCACAAACTTGGTCCTGTTTTGTCCCTTGTCGACAATTTCCTCATTTTTTGAACTATCCTCTTCCATGACTCTTTTATCAAAAAATTGTATCTATCACGAACTTATCACTTCCTTCTCTTCCTATCTCTTTGGTTGGTGAACTTGGACTTTTGCGAACCATTTTGCCTTGGTTATTTTCTACTTCTTTTTACCTTATCGGCAAATCTGCATATTGGTAAACTTTTGTGACTTACCTTTTTCCCTTATTGGAAAATTTTGCCTTTCCCAAACCATGGACCTTATCTCTTTGTTATCAGAGAAATATGTCGATGGCGAACTTGCCTTTGGTTATCCATCTACCTCAGAAAATTCATTCCCTTTGCCTTTGAAAATTTCTTCACCGTCAGGAAAAAAGGCTCGTCGGTGAATGAACTTGTAATGCCCCTTCATTCTCATCTTGGATGTGCAGATGGTTTGGCTAAGGAGCATGAAGATGAAGGTAAAATAATAGGAATATTTAGGGTATGTTAGATAGTTGATGTTGTACATTATATGATGTTGGTAGATGTTACATTCATGTTGATGACATTCCTTCTTATGCTCATGTATGGTTTCATATGAGAGTTAGTATGTTCTATCGATAATCTTTGTTGCAACACTGATAATTTATATGCTCTGACATTGTTTTACATTCAGGTGATTATGATGTTGATCTTACTCTGATTGTCATATGTTAGAATTAATTTTTATGCGACTGATTCTGTATCATAGGATGTTATGTTGTAATATTTTGTGTGGATTAATCTTATTATGTGTATCATGCGATTAACTGATGATGGTTCTTATTTAGTCATTCAATAACTAATTGCTATGTGTGTTGTGATTACATGTTTGATGTGATGGTGAAAGAGACAGTGTCGCATTACTCATGTGTGAGTATCCTGCTACGCTGTGATTCCCTTTCATGGTGTATTTGACTATATATATATATTTGTTCGATTGTTTGGTTGCTGCAGGATGCAGGTACTAGGTATCGACTCCACTTGAATTGATAGGTCTGAGCATGCCTTAAACCCAATAGAAACTGTTGAATGGAGATAACATGTGGTCCCCTAGTTACCCATCATCCTTGAAAAGGATGAGTATCCAGTTTTGCACCTAGTCAGTGTTGTCTGTATGGGCGTAATAGTCAGTCATTGTCATTGTGATCATGCTTTTGATCGTGCATTATGTTAGGTATTGTTTGGCATTTGGGTTATTGTGTTTGGAATTGTTTGATTAATATTTTGGTTAATTGCTTCATTACAATAAAATTATTAAGTCAAGAGGACACTTTGATAAATAAATATAGATAATTTTATGTAAATTATAGTTGTATGGAAATATGTATTATTATGTTTGAAAAAGATTCTCTTTCTCTATTATTATTGCCTTAAGTAATTATTTTCCATTTTGGCCACTTGGAAGAAGTGGCAGTTATGCACCTAAAGAGGGAATCTTAGAAATAATTGTTTCTTTTGTGTAAGAGACTAATTTTAGAAAAGTAGAAAGAAACTATTTTTGTTTGGCTGTAAATAAAATAAATAGCAAATTCTAAAATAAATAAAATCAGAGAGAAATTATTGTTTGGTTAAAAATAACAAATTGTAAGAAAGTAATAAAGGAGAATCTTCTGGAAGAAATTATGGGGGTGGTTATGCATGCTCAACTTTGTTTTGAAATTAAAAGACATAATTTAGGGGAGGAGCATGCATTTCAAATGGAGAATATGTTTTATATTTTGGGGATCTCTCTCTTAAGAAGTTTTCATTTTTCTTTTGGCACCATAAGCCATAGTTTCCAGAAGAAAAGACTTGGGGGAAAATGGATGCGAGCTGAGAATTTTGTGAATGTGTGATAGAAGTAATATTCTAGGTATGGATTGAGATATGAATCTAATTTATTGTTGCATTAGATTTAGTAAAATATTCTCTGAATTATCTTCTACAGTTTCTGAACCCAATCTATTGCGTTAGCCATAACTTTATTTTTATGAACTGGGTTTCACTAATTTTTTTCTTTATGGTGCATGGTCTGAATATTTAAATAATATCTAAAAAATTAGCCATACCCAGTTTGTCATTTTTGAGATATGAATATTTTGTGACTGTCTACCTCTCACCCATTTCGTTTCTATTTTAGCACTCTGCTGCGTTTTCCATAACTTTATTTTTACAAACTAGGTTTCCCTAATTTTTTAGATATGGTGTATGACCTGAATATCTAAATCATATCCAAAAATCAGCCATACCCAGTTTGTCATTTTTGAGATATGAATATTTTGTGACTGTCTACCTCTCACCCATTTCGTTTCTATTTTAGCAGTCTGTTGCGTTATCCATAACTTTATGTTTACAAACTGGGTTTCTCTAATTTTTTTATATGTGGTGCATGGCCTAAATATCTAAATTATATCCAAAAATCATCCATATTCAGTTTGTCATTTTTGAGATATGAATATTTTGTGATTGTCTACCTCACCCATTCCGTTTCTATTTTAGCAATCTGTTGCATTAGCCACAACGTTATTTTTACAAACTGGGTTACTCTAATTATTTTTTATATGGTGTATGGCCTGGATATCTAAATCATATCCGAAAATCAGCCATACACAGTTTGTCATTTTTGAGATATGAATATTTTGTGATTGTCTACCTCTCACCCATTTCATCTCTGTTTTAGCAGTCTGTTGCGTTAGCCATAACTTTATTTTTATGACTGAATTTCCCTAATTTTTATTATATATGGTGCATGGCCTAGATATCTAAATCATATCTGAAAATCAGCCATACCCAGTTTGTCATTTTTGAGATATGAATATCTTGTAACTGTCTACCTCTCACCCATTTCGTCTCTATTTTAGTAGTCTGTTGCGTTAGCCATAAATTTATTTTTATGAATTGGGTTTCTTTAATTGGTTTATATATGGTGCACAACCTGGATAGCTAAATCATATCCAAAAATTAGCCATACCCAGTTTTTCATTTTTGAGATATGAATATTTTGTGACTGTCTACCTCTCACCCATTTCATCTCTATTAAAACAGTTACTTGCATCACCAATAACTTTATATTTTTGAATTGGGTTTCTCTGAGATTTTTCAACAAATTCATTTTGTACATATCCTACGATCATTGGTTTCCATCATATGACTCTCTATGAGGCATTCAACCAATCAGTCTGCGTGCCCTGTCTATGCTTTCACATTTTGCATTGTTGATAGCTTCTAAAGCCTTCCTCAACAAATTCATTTTGTGCTGATCCTATCATATGCATGTGGTTAAAAGTGTGGTAGATTTGATGAAGATGTTAAATCTATAGGAATATTTTGTTGTTCTGTATTCCTTTCCTCTCAAGCTCACCTTAGAACAAGGTTCTTTCATTGTAGCTTCAGGTTTTGTATCTTGTGATTCTAACTAATGTAAGATATTTATAGAATTATAATATTATAGGCTTTTAGCCTTGCCTATATAGTTATATTTAATAGTATTTACAATTGTCTAGATTATTAATGAAATCTACATCAGTGTAAATAGTGTAAATAATTGTTGTGTTTAATTTGTATGCCTTAGAGTTATTTGCAGTTTGTTCGTAGTCATTTTAATTAAATGAAATTAACATAAGTCTTGGGAACTATTAGTTAAAATATTGTTACTTGTGGACTCTTATATCTTATGATCCTAAAAGTAACTATTACTAGTGGTTGGAATATGATAGTTTTATATTGTTGAGGAAGATTCACTTTATGATTATTAGATGATTGATCATGATTCAATTAATGTTACATTCTTTAAGACCCATAATTAGTGCATTATATCATATGTTGCATTTGTGGTATTGTATTTGAAATATTGATGAAGGATTGTATTTTATGTTGTGCATTTGAGAGTGAATATGATGCGTGACTATTGTGTTTAGTGGTGTCAAGTATTTGTGTCGTTTGGGGAAGATGATTCTAGAGGCCTAGGAGGGTGCGATTGTGTGGGAGTTGGCTATGTGTGCATCACGTGAGTTGAGTAAATTGCTATTCTAGAATGTTTCCTCTTATTCATGTTGGTATGGTACATGTGCAAGATGGATAATGCCTTGCTTAGTGTACCTATTCATGTGGTTATGATGATTATGTAAGATAGATAATGCCTTGCTCAATGTACCTATTCATGTGGTTATGATGATTATGCAAGATAGGTAATGCCTTGCTCAATGTACCTATTCATGTGGTTATGATGATTATGCAAGATGGGTAATGTCTTGCTCTGTGTAATGTGAAATGATGTATATTTTGTGTTGTAAACACATCATGATGAGAAATGTGATAGTTCATGCTTGGTTTATGTTTTGGGCTTGGTGAATCTAGATGCAGTGAAGGGGGAGTGGCTTTCAATGTGGGGTCGGCACCTAAAGTGACTTGTCAGGGTAACCCATTGGAAGTTGTTAATCCAGTGATGACTTAATAATAAGTTTAGAGGGTTGGGTAGTTTTCATACTAATTAAGATAATTAGATGCCTCACCCATGCTTGTAGTGCTCATTCAGGCTAAGGATGGGATGAGAAGGTCGTGGTTGGCAAAATCAACTTCTTTGTCCTCACGAAAGGAATGTTGGTTCCACATGTGTCACCCTATGGGGCTGGCATCTAGTAAGAGACTGTCAGGGTAACCATAGATGGGGGTCGGTGCCTAGTGAGAGACTATCATAGTAACCCATGGATGGGGGCCGACGTCTAGCTAGAGACTGTTAGGGTAACCCATGTTAGGACCATGCGATGACACTCTTCCCTAATGCAGCCTAGCACTCCCTAATGTTTGCTTTTCCCTTTCATTGTGCGATTGCCTCTGGAAGTGTTGTTTGATTTACTTGTGATGTTCTTTTTGACCCGTGTTGTATTGAAGCCTTGTGTAGTTCTTGCACTTGTTAGTCTACTATCTTTCTTGATTGTTTGCTTAGTGGGACCTTATTGTTATCTCCTAGCATGGGGGGTGGACCTTAGGGTTCCACATGGTCAGGTGGTTGTGCTTATATCTCCATTGGTTTCTCTTGTGGTTGTTCGTGTGTGAGAACGATGTACCCTGTGTAATAGATTTCAGATCTTGATCTAGCTGAGGAGACAGATACTTATGATCATATTCTAGTCTTGTATATCAGTTGAATCATGTACTGTTATCTTGATGTATGAACTCCAATGTAATCTAGATAGCGATATTGTAAACAATGTAATGTTGTACTCTCTTGGAAAGGAACTTGTCTATGTACTCGTGATCCTATGTGCAGGATCCTGATGTTACTTATCTGATGATATAATATGGAATTATATGTGTTTATTTATCTGATGCAATTAGACTTAGAATTAACTGTGTTTGTTAGTTAGATCTTGTTTTAGTTCATTAGTAATGCAGCCATGGAACCCTAGAGGATAAAGCTTAATTTAAATGTTATGAATAAATATATGATCGTATTATTTCTTTCGTTAAAAAAAAATATTTGGCCTTTTTGTAAGCTTAGTGTGTTATCCTCTAGGTTCCTTAGCGGGGCATTACAAAACTTATTGTCGGTGAAACCATGAGTTCACGAACCAAAGGGTTTCCCAACCATTCAACTACCCTTATCTTTCTCCCTTAGAATTTCTTCTTTATTTTATCTCTACTATACAGAACCTTCCTCTGTCAGTGATCTCTTTGATTGGCGAACCTACCGGTCGGCGAACCAGCGGGTTTGCAAACTTGACAACTTGCTGATAAAAGAACCAACTCACTTTCTTTACTTAGAAAAATTTTCACTTCTTGTGGCCCCTTCACTTTTCTTCAATCAACGAATCGGCAAAATCATGAACTTGTGAATTTGCTAACAAAGGCCACTTGCTTCAACATTTTTTTTCCTCCTTGTGCTTCACCCTCTTACCTTTACTTTCTCCTTTGTTGGTCAATTGTCTTATTTGAGAACTAGCAAAACTTTGAACCTGCAAACCTAGTTCAAGAATTTCTTGATTTGCTGATAAAGGGTAGAAATAAACAATTTTTTCTTAAGGGAGAAAACACATTGACTTAGGGAAATTTTACTTAGAATTTTTTGATATAAAACCCCTATAAAATATCTCAGATCAGATCTAAATAGGGGGGTTTGATTGCAAAGGCAAAAGTGGGGATTTTAATGGATTTTTGGGGCAAAGTAGTGCAAGTTTGGGAGCTAAAAATTATAGGTACCAATACTGGATTTGGTTGGGGACGTGTGACAAATAATGTCATGGTGAGGATCCAAATCTCTGGGTAGACAAAAAAACACAACACACACAAAAGGGAAAAACACAAATGTATTTACAGCAAAGGCTTATATACATGACAAAATATAGTCATAAATATTAGAGCACAAAAGACTATTAACTGTATTCAAAATTTCAAGAGCAATATTTACTTATGAAAAGTAAAGCTTCGGATGACGTCCATGAATGGGCAACTCTAGATGTTCTCCCTCCATGTTTCTAATGTAAAAGGTATCATATCCAACTCTTTCATCAATTTGATAAGGGCCTAGCCACAATGGCTCAAATTTGCCATGCTTACCCTTGTCCTCTGATTTTGCATTCCATATGAGAACTAGATCACCAATTTGAAAGCTCCTTTTGATTGTTCTCTTATTGAATAGATGCTCAACTATTTGTTGTTGAAATAAACTCTTATCATGTGCCAGCCTTCTGGCTTCATCCAACTCAGTCAACTCATGCATCCTCAACATCAAAGCATCATCCCATCCTCTCCTATTTGTTGTAGTAGCTGATAAACTGGCAACTCTAGTGAATCAACATTTTGGCCTCTAACCCATATACTAATTCAAAAGGGATCTTTCATGTAGCATGTTTGTATGTGACTCAATCCATCCAAACAACATATTTCAGCTTGTCATCCCATCTCTTCTTGTTTATATGTAGATTCCTCTTCAAGATCTTCATGAGGCTCTTATTGTTGGACTCGGCTTGTCCATTGCTCTGGGGATGGTATGGTGATGAGTGAATCAACTTGATTCCATACTTGGAACACATATCCATTATATCCTAAGACCTAAAGCACATAGCATTGTCTACAACAATTCTGGATGGCACTCCAAATATGGTTATCACATTGTTCACAAGGAACTCAATCACTACCTTAGATGTGGCATTATGAGTGGGAATCACCTCTACCCACTTGGTGAGATAGTTAGTGGCCACAAGGATCCACTAAAATCCATTACTGGACTTCTCTTGAATTTCCCCTATAAAATTGATGCCCCATTATTGAAGTGGTGCTTCAACTGCAACGGGTAAAAGGGGTAATGGGGCTGATGCAAGAAGTTGGGTCCACAAAAAGCTCAAGAAGTGGAAGTGTTTTTGTTGTTTTTTAAAATTTGTCACACTTGGACTAAAAATTTGAAGCACTTACAAAATGAATCTTAAAAAAAGTCAATAATATGAAATATTGTATTTTGAATCTAGTTTCCAAATATGTATTTATTCAAATACCCAGATGATAGAAATTAAATTTTGATAGACATGTATAAAAACCACTTTTAAAAAATTATTTTTTTTTACCATATCATGCACATGTACGAACACCACTTTTTGACCTAAATAAAAGTATTTTTCTAATTCCTATTGGGAAAAGATATCTAAAAACATGAAGATTGATGAGGATATTTTTTTGTAATTTTTTTCTGAATATTTTTTTTTCTTGAATTTTTATTGGCCCTAATTGTTGTTTTTAAAAATCAACATGTACGGACAACATAATTGGACCTAACCTAAACATTTTTAAATTTTTTTTTCATTGTGTAGAGAATTGTCTGAAGATTGATGTCATATAATTTTTTTACAAAAAAATTAACAAAAAAAAGTTATTAAAAAATAAAAAAGCCTAATATTTCAAGTTTATGGACCATTTTTCTTAGAAATTAATTAAAAATAAAAAACATCATCCAATCTTAACAAAAATATATATATTTGGAAACTAGACATCATGTTCTATAATGGGTTCTAATTTCATAGATTAATTCAGAAAAAAAGTCCATCTATATTGCCAAAGTTGGACATTTCTCTTAAACCTACCTTAGCTTTTTAGTTGCAGGTCAAAGGCTAAGGGTCGAGTTGCTAAGCCTTTCCTGAGCCTCAATTTTTGAAAAATGCGTACATGTTATAAAAAACATATGCATTCTTAATACTAAACATGTATGTGTTAGATAATGCATACATGTTATCTATTTGCCCATTTGAATACCTTTAAGAAACACATATGCATTATAAAATGTGTACACGTTATCTATTTGCTCATTTGAATACCTTTAAGAAATGCATACCTGTTATAAAATGTGTACGCATTATAACGCGTACTCGTTCCTTAGTGTGTACCCAGAACATAATGCATACTCATTTGGATTTAGGCTTGGGTACCCGTAGCTAAGCGCGTACGTGTTTTTTCAATAACACATACGCATTTCTTGTGAGATTTTTTTTTGCCAAAACTTCCCCTCTTCATGGACCCAACTTCTTGCTTTTACCCAATGCTCCAACAAATTTCATCTTGCCAGAGAAACATTGGCAAGCATCACATTTTCTGACTTGTTTGGCAACATCTTTGAAGAGACTCAGCCACTATAAGCCTGCTTTGATAATCTTGTCTGCTATGGTTTTGGCATGGAAGTGCCCGCCACATATACCTTGGTGATACTCTTCAATGACTGTCTCAGACTGTTGTTGGTCCATACACTTCAACAACAATCCTTCATAATTTCTCCACATTAATACACCTTGAATCAAAACATATTTTTGAGACTGGAGTTTAAGTGTCCTCTATTGTGTCACACTCATACCTGGGGGACAATGCATGTTGACAAGATAAAAGATAATATCTCCATACCATGGATCATTTGTCAACATACATGTATCAATAGATGGAAAAACATCTACTTCATTTACCTCAACGGACTTTGAGTTGGAATCAGCCATCAACTTAACTAAACCCTAGCCTTTAACCAATTTGGTGATCTGCACCTCAATGTCATACTCTTGGATCCTGTTGATCCACCTACATCTTCTTCCAGAAGCCTCCTACTATGTGAAAATATCTTTCACAACAGAATGGGGCACATATGCAATTGTCTTTGAACCCATAAGATATGGTCCAATTTTTTTTACTGCCTTAACCAAAGCGTATGCATGATTTTCCATAATGGAATAATTTAACTCAGCAGATTGCAAATACTCGCTAAAAAATCCTATTGGCTACTCAAATCCATCCTTATTATTTTGCAACAACACAACATCAATAGTATAAAATGAAGAAAAAGATAAAAGTTGGAAGGGCTTGGAATAATCTGGGCTTACTAGCACTGGTGCATTCTTGAGCGCCTCTTTTATGTCAAGAAAAGATTCAGCTGGTTCCTTTTCCCATGTGATGGACTGTCCCTTCTTGAGCATCTTGGAAATTGCTTTGGTTTTCTCAGCGAAGTTAGGAACAAATCTTCTCACAAAGTTAATCTACCCAAAGAAGGATCAAACACCCTTGACTGTTTTAGGCTAAGGGATGAGGTCAATGGCCTTAACTCTTTCCCAGTCAATTCAAACCTTATCCCTAGACACAATATGTCCCAACAACTTCCCTTCCTCTACTCTAAATTAACATTTCTTGGGATTCAAAGAGATCCCATATTCCAAACATATATCAAAAATCATTTGCAAATGCTTGCAATGATCTTTCATGTCCTTTGAATATGCAATAAGATCATCTTGGTATACAACTATGATCTCATCAATGAGGTCTGCAAAGGCCACATCCATTGCCCTTTGAAATGTTGATCCTATATTTTTCAACCCAAATGGCATTCTCAAATAAATATATGTCCCCCAAGGATTAGTGAATGCTATTTTGTACTATTCTGACTCCTTGACCAGCACTTGATTGTATCCTAAGAACCCATCCATCATAGATATCAGCTCTGAACCAACAACCCTCTACAAAAGATGATCCATGCTCAGAAGAGGATAATTATCCTTAAGGGATTTGATGTTTAGATTTTTGAAATCTACACACAATATAATCTCCCCATTATTTTTCCTTACTAGGACAAGATAAGACATCCACTCAGATGTTTAATTGGTTTAAGAATACCTCCCTTTTTTTATTTTTAACAATTATTTCTACATCTTGGGAGCTACAGTGGGGTTTATAGGCCTCTATTTTTGCCTAAATGGTTTTGCATCAGGTTGAAGGGGGATAGTATGCTGAAATAAATACTCCCTATAAGCTTTCAACTCATCATAATACCACGCAAAACATTTTTTGAACTTTCTCAATAAAGGAATCAACATTTTCTTTTCATGAGGCTTCAGTTTCTTACATATGTAAACCATTTTAGGTGCCTCCTTAGTTCCAATGTTAACACCTTAAACATTATCTTCTTCAATAGGTTTACCTTTACTCTTCCAGTGGTTTGCATTATCAAACATTCTTTCTAGCACGACCAATCTCTTAGGAATGATATTTTTCTTCAACTGCACTACATCGCTGCCAAACAACGTTTCCTTGCCATTTTCCATCTCTAGCATAGGCTGCCAATCAATCACTTAGCTGTCAAATTGATCCATGCAATTGAGGAAACTAAAAATCTAATTATTGTCATTGAACATGCCAATTGTATATGTTATTAGGGATTTTTGGCCTTGTAAGCACTTCTATAGCATGCTGGCCATGAGGAAAATCTGATTGAGGATCACACTTTGATGCAGCTATGGCTAGGGAATCTACCTCTTCATTTCTAGTTCTATCAATCCATTTGATGCCAATGGCATCAAACAACTCCATGGTATCTCATGTAGCATTCTTTTATGCTCTAAGTTTGTTGTCCTTGGCAGCAAAAGTATTTCTTATCTATTGCATAATCAATTCTGAGTCACCATATATTCTCAAGCACTAGACTCCATGCTTATGAGCCACATTCAAACCCAACAATAGCACCTCATACTCAGCCACATTGTTGGTGTAATAAAAATCAAGTCTAAAAGACTTGCCAAATTGTTTGCCATCTGGTGATATTAAAACAATTCCAACACTTGAGCTATCTCTTGAAAATACACCATCAAAATACAACATCCATAAATCAGATGCATCACAATTAGAAGTGACAGGATTGGAAGATAAAACATTCAAGCAAGGATTATCTATTGAAATGAACCTGACAACTGAGAGCTGGGGTGAGCCAGTTGTCTCAAAACTTAAACAATTCTGCACCTTAAAACATTAAACACTTGCCCACTGCTTGTTATGATGAAGTCATGAAAGCATAAACTAAAAAACATAAACACAATTGCAAGATCATACACAAGAGACACCAGATTTTTACTTGGAAAACCCTGTTAAGGGAAAAAGCATGGTGGATGTTAGTCCATAAGATATATAAGTTATAACAATACCAAAAATTAGAGGCTCATTGCTAATAGGGCTTACTACCAAGGGGTGGCTCACTCCCAAGGTTTTTGAACTGAGATAATAGCATCTACTCCATGCCAAGGATCAGTTCCATTAAAGCACAAAAAGCACCTTTGCTCTGTTCTGCTACCTTACTTCACTTTATTTTTTCATCTTTGCACTTGGATACTTTTTCATGACTCAATTACAAGTATTTATACACTACATCAACCTTGGAATGATCATCAAGGTCGACATTACAATCATCAACTATTGGAACAATCTCCAAGGTTAGCATTACAAACATTTACAAAATAGGTCTTGACCTAATAAAAAAGTATGCTAAGAAAATGTAGTAAAGATGTATGTAGATCACTCCATGCCTTAGTTGGGACTCAAACACGATCTTCCACACCACGAAATGCTTGTACAATCTTCAATATATCTCCGCAATCACTAGAATTAACCAAGTCAGCTAAGACTGGTTACACACTACATTATCTAGGAGTAAACTTCAAACATGATCTCAATTTCTTAACATGGACCAATGTAAATGCAGGAACACAATTAGGAGGCATCCACAAACACATTATAATCACCAGGAGAAACCACACAAACTCTAACCACTTTATCCATGAGATTCTTCACACCGGAGCACATGAACTTCACTATCTTCAACTGTCATAAAAGAAAGATAGTTTGCGGACCACCAAATCAATGACCATTGTAGTTGTAGGCACTTATCATCATCCTAGACTTCCCTCTAGAACCGTAGAGAAAAATACTTCAATGCGGAGAAATGTGGACAAAAATACTTTCTCCCTGTCACCAGTGAATAATCAGAAAAAGTAGGTTTTACTTTGGTGAATGTAACTCACTCAATTCTTCATATCGAAGGCTCAAACTCAGGATTTAGCATCTTTAGACATGCCCCTAAATAACTTCCAATCCGTAGACCAAGATCTTTACTCTCCAAGAAATGTGGAGCAATCTTCTGGACTGTTCTTCAGTATGCAACTCACTGTCTTCACTATGATTCACTGTTTCCTTTCTAATTCTTCCAGAGGGGCTAATTTTCTCAATATCCTAACATATAAAGCTTCTAACCAAATAAAAAAATAGGATACAGTTGACACCAATGGCAACAAAGATATGTTGACATTAATGACAACATCAATTAGGCACATACTTGTAACATTATCATCACTGCAGTATCCCATAAAATGGTCAATATGAGTGTCAAATAAATTGGCATGATCCTCCTCTATTTTATATATGTCCTCTATATTTTGGTCTTCCACCTTCTTTTCCCTATATAGTTTTACCTCCATGCCCTGGACCGGAATAGTGGCATATGAAATATCCATCTAAATACTTCCACCTATAGATGTGGCCCACTTTATTGATAACAACATACCCCACTTGGCAGGGCAGTCCACAACAATTATATCCATAAGGAAGGACGTGTCTTGGTAAGCAGCTTCAATGTCCTTAACCAAACCAATCACATTAACCTCCCTAGAATCAATGGAAAAGCATTTTCCAAAAGACTTGCACACCTTCAACCCCAAATCATTCATGATTTCAAGTGGCATGAGATTTCCAGATGCCCCTGAATCAAGCATACAATTTTGCAGCAAGCATCTGTTTATAATCAAAGTGGTATAAAATGGGTCTACTCCCATCTTACTGTTAACCATAGATTACCCTAAATAAATGACAACTATTTCATCATGACCTACCCCCTCATCATTAGCACTGGGAACAACAACAGGTTATTTTTGTGAATCTACAATAGTAATAAATGACACTGTCCTATCTCTATGCTCAGCGATTCTAAGGAGTTCCACTATTGGCATAGAAATTTTGATTTGGCTAAGGACTTGAGCCATGTCAATAAGGTTATAATTGGGCAAAGGAGTATCACATGAAATAGTAATATCATTTGCACAAGGAATGTAAGGTACTACTTGATTAGATGAAACATCTTTACCTTTTTCCTTTGTCTTCTCCTTTTCTAGTTCTTTTTTTGTTTGAGGTTGTTCATGTTTCTCACCACCTTTTGAATAATGAACCCCTAGAATAGGTGTAGTAACTAGTTGATTCATTAGTGTTGGATTCTTCTACACATATTTATTTTTTGTTGCTGGAGACTATGTTGGAACCTTCTTTTCGGCTACACTCTTCTTTGGAGCAGTGCTACTTTTCTGCTCCACGTTACCCTTATATTTTTCCCTATCCCCATTCAATCTTTGTTGTTTTGGTTCCTTGGCAGGGGCATTATGCATAGGAACAATCCAATTTCTCAGTTGATAGTGTCCTTGGACCTACAAAATGGTTGCATCAGTCAAGGCTTTCATGTCCTCTTTTGAAGGCTTTGACTATTGGTACTTCTTCTACATAAGGTCCCTTAAGTGCCCAAAATCATGAGCTGGCAATTGATATCCCTTTGGACCTTCATCATAATCATAATGGAAAATATGATCGTCTTCTTTATAGTTGTCGTAATCAGCACCCTAACCCATTTGCTCATAATCTTCTGCATCAAATTGATTTATTTCTTCTTCAAAATACTCAGCTACACCCTATTCATTTGGAAATTATTCTTCTCTACTCAATGAATGAGCCACTGCATAGTTTGTTGGATCGTGGGGGAGGAAGCAAGCTTGGCACCATAAAGACTTGTCTTGAAAATTAACTTGATCCTTTCTCAAAGGATCAGGGGTATCCCTTTCTAACTGTTTAAAGATTACATGCCTATGGGTAGTATGTATGTCATCTTGTTGTGGTATTTTAGACCAATCAGTATTTTAAGGCCTATTATGAAATCTCTTACCTTCATTAAAATGTGTTGCAGCACCCTATTGTGGCAATCCCTTGTCATTTCTAGCAACTTTATAGGACAAATCTTTCATAACCCCCATGAGTTTATCTAATTTGTCATTAGTAGTGAGAGGTTTGTTGAAAGCTAGTTTATCTGGTTGGGATAGTTTAATATCAGACATTTTGATATGCTTCCCTGAAGCTCTCATATTACTTTCTATGTTTATGGCTATAGCATAGGCCTCTCTTAATGTTTGTGGACTCTTGTCCCTCAAACAATAACCAATTTTTTAATCAAAGGCACCACAATATAAAACCAAGTACATAGATTCATTTGGTCTTATATGAGGAGGTGCCTTTCTCATTGTCATGACGAAATGGTTGTTGAAATCAACTATTATTTCATTGATGGCCTTCTTGATGGATGTAAGTTCATGGATAGCAAACTTGGGATCAATCGTGCCCCATACTGCAATCTAAATATCCTCATGAACTCCTCCCAAGAATCAATACTATTATCAGGGAGAGATTTATACCATTCTTTAGCACTCTCTTCCAATGAGTACAAATAACTTCATCACAACATCTTTATCCTTAATTTCATATTCATTGGTAACATTAATGAAATGCCTAAGATGTTCCTCACATGTGACAGCATTATTACCTTGACCCCCTAATCATAGTTGGAATTAGATTAGGAAAATTAGGTATGCCAAAGAAATCAAGTTGGTTATACCTCTCAACTCCCAGCGGCTGCCTCTGTGGAAGAAACCTTTGTGCTTGTCTTTGTTGTACATGCCCAACATTCTGGACATTGCCAAGCTGTTGATTAGCATGGTTCTGCAGTGATGGATGAATGTTGATATTTTGAGCAGGGGCCTAATTTACGGCATGCTGTCCCATTTGATGTTGTTGTTGTTGTCTCTAATTATTTTGTTGATTGTAGTGTTGTGGAGGTGTATGTTGCTGATTTGCATTTGGATTTAGGCCTTGTTGCTGTACATTCTAGTTTTGCTGGGCCTATTGGGAAAGTTGAGCTTGTTGTTGATCAAGAAAGGCTTGCACTTCCCTTTATCTATTCCTGATATGATTAAGCAAGTCCATCTCATATTGGATTCTCCTTTCTCTTTCCTTATCATCAAGTTGTTGCTGCTAATCACCCCCATTAGGGATATTGTCATGTTGACCTTAGAATGATCCAGTGGGAGAATTAGGATGCCTCATGCCCTGATACCTCTCTTCATTCTCATCGGCATTCCCAAATGTCCTCAAATACAGATCATGAGATCTATCTCTACTTCCTTTATCGATAACATTCTCATTTCTTCTAACATCATAATCATTTCTATTATGCCTTCTATTTGTTTTGAGGATGTTATCTACAAAATCCTTAGAAGTATAATTGTATTAGCTCCTGAGGTCAACAAATATGTTGTCTTGGGAATTCCTTGGAGTTACCACATGGGGTCTTCTTACCCTATATCTAATCCTCCTATTTCCTGCATTGCTAGAGGATTCCTCAAGTCTAGGCGGCTCCTAATTTCTTCCTCTATCCATGGTGAAGCTCTTTTCAAACTAAAAATAGTTTCCAAGTTATTAAAATAGAGTCGCCACTTCCCCTGTCGAGAAGAAAAAATTAAACAAACATTGTATTTCAATATTGTAGAAACCAGAAATAAAATCTACGCTCCCCAGAAATAGTGCCAAAATGTTGGTTCCTAAAATGACTGTGACACAAAACTCTAAAACATTCCTAAATCACCTAGGTCGGGGATTGTCATCAAGGTGATAGAAATATTTTTATCAACAAGTTAAGGGCAATTTTTGCCAACTAACAGGAGTGGGTAGACTCTTCTGCTCTTTAAGCTCATTTTAAACTATGGAGGGATATTCCAAGGGGTATACCTGAACATGTATTAATTTCAAACCAGATGAGCAACTAAAAATAAATGAACAACCAAACCCAAATCACTTTTTCAACCCCAAATTTGTCACTAAACTGAGAACAATTGGTTGTTACAAGACCCCTATTTAGCAAATAAAGACAATCCTACACAATGAGGATGCATGAAAACTACTACTGCTTCTAAATATAAATATAATGTTTTTTTTTATGATTGGGTAATCTAAGGCTACTCAAACTGGTGCATATCCATTGGGTTGTAGAGTCTAATATTCAACAGAGGAAATACAACCACAAAGAAATGTACAGTTGCCAATTTGATAAATCAAATACATAAAACTAGTACCAAATCACTGAGAGTGCTTAATAATCCAACACTATACCATGTTCTTCCTTATGTAATATTGAAAATATCATTTACAAAGACTTGGAAATGAATTAAGAACTGTCACGTTCATTCAAATCAATGCTTACATTCATACCACGAAATGTGGCAAGAGAGAACCCTGATTGTGATCAAAGTCTTCTAGAAAGAATGTCCACAACAGTTGAGAAAAACAAGAATTTGATACAAATATTTTCAAAGTACTACATACATTTCACAACTATTTCATGTTGAACAAAGAATACAAAATAACCTTTTCTAATTTGTCTTCTGGAGCTCAAAACCTATTGATAAAATTGTTGGGAATTAAAGTGTCTCAACCTTGCAGTTCCTAGCATTAATTATTATTTATTTATTTACCTATGATGTAATTTATGTTGTACATCTTGTTTTGTCATTTAGTTTGAAGTGGCATGGTGATTTGTCACTCAAATTGGAAGGTGACTATGATGGTCAACTCATCCCATGTGGATGTAGGCATCCCATTTGAGGTGGCACTAATATGCCATGTGTTGGCATCTTATTGTTGCAAATATGTGCCAGATGTGTTGTCATCGATGTCAACATATCTTTCTGTCAAAAATAGTGAAGACAGTGCAGAGGAGTGATTAGTATTTCTAGTAAGGTGAAGATCAGAGTATGTGGATTAAAGGGCTTGTATAGGGTTGTCTATTGTTGCTCCAGCTGAAATTTGAGAGGTCCACATGAAGATTTGGTGATGTTAGGGACCTATGAGTAAAACAAGTTTCTGTAGTTGTTTTGTAATGATAGAGTGGCAAGAAGTTGGTCTGGATTGGTCCGGTATGAGCATATTGTGATCTGTGAATCTAGAGGCATGTCTGGGATATTGGTATGTTCCCTCAACTCGAGTGGTTCGTGGTATGGAGGGCTGAAAGAAATCTTTTTAGTATGACAGTCATGGTAGTGTGTGTTCTAGAGGTTTAGTATGAAGATGCAAGTGATTCTGATGATGCGAAGTGGTGTGGGTGTTCTTGTTGACTTAATTGTGCTTATGGTGGTCTCTAGATCATGTGGCTATTGTGTTGATGGTTTGCATTGACAAAGGAGCTTGTGATTGAAGTTTTCTTCTTGGTTGTTGTTGTTTTTCCCAGTCTTAGCCAACCAGATGTTCCTACTGTGTTGTGGATGATCTAAAGATCATTTTATGAAGCATGGCGTGTTAATAGAGGAAGACTCAATTCTTAGCTATGATTAGCTGACAGTGTAAAGATTTGTGTTAAGTTTGGCCAACCTTGTTGATCATTCCAAGATGGATGAAGTGTATAAATACCTATTGAAGAGTTGTTAAACTTTGTCCTTGTGCAAAATAGATAAAATTCAAATAAAGGATTAGAAGCAGAGCAGAGAAGAAAAGGAGTGAGAGTAGTATAGAGTGTGAAGTTGGTAAAAAAGAATTTAGGGCAAAGTAGAAGTTTTTGAGCATTCACTGAAACTAAACCAAGCATGAAGTAGATGCTATTTCTTAGTTAATTCATTCTGTTCTAAAATATAGTCTGTAGGCAGTGAGCCTCCCTTTTGAGCAGTGAGCTCTGGGCAGTGTGCCCGAAGGTATGTGCCTTCTATTTTTCTAAAGTAATTTTAATAGGATACAAATCTTTGTGGGTTAACTCTCACTGTGGTTTTTCCCTTAACCAGGTTTCCACGTCAAAATCCTAGTTTCAAGTGTGTTGATTATGTTTCTGCTCTTATGTTGTTGATCTATGCTTTATTGTTTACATCACTAATCCGGTAGCAAGTTAATAAAGGAGGTTAAAAGCAAAAAAAGTTTATATTGTGTGACAACTGATTCACCCCCCTCTCAGTTTTCTAGTCTAATTCCAACAATTGGTATCAGAGCAGGATCCTCTTATAAAAGCCTGACCACTTGATGAGATCCAGGATGTCCACCTACAAGAAGGATAGTCTGAGATTTGATGGAACAAATTATTCTATTTGGAAGAATCACATGGAGTGCCATTTACAATGCATCAGAGATGCCCATCGGGCGATAACCAATGTTGAATATAAACCTCTGGAGAAAGGTCCTTCAACTCCAGATCAAGTCAAAGATGTTGAAAATAACCTTCGAGCTAAAGATGCCTTGTTGATCACCCTGACTAATTCAGAAATGAAAAATGTCTTTGGTCTAAAAACTGCTTATGAAATCTGGAAAAAGTTGGAATTTTTGTATGAAGGTGATAAATATGTCAAATGTGCCAAGCTGCAAAGTCTGAGAGGAAAATTTGAAACTGTAGGGATGAGCGAAGATGAAAACATCACAATCTACATGCAAAAGATAAATGAACGTGTGTGTGGTATTAGGTGTGCTAGTGGAACTTTGGAAGAATCAAAGATTGTATCAAAAGTACTCAGATCTTTACTTGATTTATACAAACATAAAGTAGCTTCTATAGAGGAGATACGAACTATCTCAGATGTTACAAGAGATCATCTGGTTGGCAGAATTTTAGCTTATGAATTAAGTGAGTTTGGTAATTCTCTTCCCAAGTCTGAATCTACATTTAAGGCTAGTGTATATGGAAAACAAAAATATGATCCGGGTGAAAGCTCTTCTGCAAGATCAAACAGATTAGTGAAGACAAGGAAGGATCTTGAAGATATTGAACTTGAAACTACTGATCTTGAAGCTCTTCTTGCCAAAAGATTTCTAAGAGGATCCAGTAAGTATGAAGGAAAATTGCCACTCAAATGTTTTGCTTGTAATAAGATTGGTCATTTTGCCTATTTTCAAAACCAAATCCTAACAGATATCAAAGTCAGAACAAATGTTACTATGTCCAAGAGAGGAGTCACAGATGATGAATTTGATCATGGAGGTTCCCCTGAAAATGATTGGGTGTTCATTGCCATCAAAGAAGAAGATCTGGTGTCTACTAAATCTACTAGCTATGCAAATATGGAAAGTGCCTTTGCTACTCAGGTTATGGAGAAAGATGAATGGGTGATTGATAGAAGATGTTCTCATTGTTGGCAAGAGACACTGTGTGGCTTCATTATTGTTGTCATTGATGGCAACAAAGTTTATCCCACACATCCAAAACACATAATATGTCTTTACCAAAAGTCAGATTGAAGAGTGTTTTGGTTCGGTAAGCAAGAATAGAGCATGTAGCAAGGTCTGACAATCAAGTCCAAATCTCTCAGAAGATGTATCTTAGAAAAGTGCAGACTTGGGGAAGTCAAGAGGAGTGCCATGACTACCACATTCCAAAGATTGAGCCTCCGGTGATGAAAGAGTGAAAAGATATGAGCACCTAAGTGTTGGGTTCCTGACAGGCAGAGCAGACTAAGCAAGAACTAATCGGCAAAGCATCAAACCTTAATCCGGATAAGAAATTGATGGTGATCAAGCTTCTTGAGGAATCATTCATGGTTGGTCAACATGATTGACGACTTCTATGTCTATATTTTTGATACGTATCACATGTTAAGCATGGATTTAGCCGACAGACTAGTGTTTAGTAAATATCCTAAGTATTCTGGTTACTGACTAGAAAGATGTTGAGATCCTTGGTGCGGATATATATACCAGATGGATTTCGATATGAAAGGGTGTGTGGTGCAATATAATGTGTGAAGAAAAGTAGAGAGTAGTGTGGAAGCAGATATACAAGTACAGTAAGTAATAGAATAACAACACTAAGCAAAGGAAGAATGAAGTGTAACAGACTAGTATATTAAGCCTAACCAGAACTAAACCTCAACATATGTGGATGTCTCTGATCAGTTCAAACACCTGGTTACTTTCTATATTCTTTGTAGACAGTGAGTCTTTTGTAGGTAGTGAGCCTCTTGTGAGCAGTATGCTCGGACAGTGAGCCCTAATTAGCAAGTGCCATTTTGTACTTCTTATTCTTTTAACAGAGAATACAATCTTGGATTAGTCACCCCGTGGTTTTTCCCTTAACAAGGTTTTCCATGTAAAAATCCTTGTGTTATGTGTGTTGATTTCATTTCTGCTCTCATGTTCATTTATGCTTATATGTTTTGATACTGCACTATTGTTAAAGAAGAAAAGAAAGTTGAGAAATTTAAGATAACTGATTCACCCCCCCCTCTCAGTTATTTGCATTGTTTCCAACAATTGGTATCAGAGCCAAGTTCCTCCAAACAGAGCCTAACAGCTTGAGGAAGATCTGGGAATCTCAATGGATATGTATGGTATGAGGGAAAAACTTCAGTCTGCCCTAGATGATCTTGAACATTCTCACTCTGAAGTTAATAACCTAAGGGAAAGACTCAAACAAGCTGATGACTTCATAAATGAACTAAAAGAAAAACTGAGTATCTCTGTGAAAAAGAGAAAGGAACTTCTTCAACAATTAGCGAGTCAAAGTGAAGCTAATGATACTAATGAAGATTTGAATGAGAAAAACAAGCTATGTGAGAAGCTATCAAAAGAAGTCATTATGGTAAGACATGAAATGGAATCAGGGGTTATGAAATTCACCCAAGAAATTGAAGAGAAAAGAAAAATTGACGATAATCTAAAACAATCTCTCAAGGAGAAATCAGAAGACTGCCACAAAATGGATAGATTAATTAGGCATCTGGAATCTGATCTTGAAGAAGCTAGAGATAATGAAGAACAACTTGAGAATCAGATAGACACTCTTAAAAGGGATCTTCAAATAGCAAATGAATACAAAGAAAAATTCAAGATAAGCTCTGCTCAACTTGAAGTTCTTCTTGAAAGCCAAAAGAGGGTAGATGACAAGCATGGCTTGGGATATGAGAAAGGTGAAAGCTTTGGATCTAGTCAGAAGAACTCTAGATCAAGAAATCCAAGGTACAGGCCTAGAAGACCTCCGGTAAGAAAACCAAATGCTTAAAGATATCCATCCTTCAATAGATACTGCTACAATTGCAATAACTTTGGTCATAAATCAAATTAGTGCAGAAGAAGAATGAATCAGACTAATTCATCCTTCTCTGAACAGTGTTTTAACTGTAAAAGGTATGGTCACAAATCTCATGAATGTAGAAATATGCAAATAAACAATTCATTCAATGGTAGATGCTTTGCATGCAATAGAATGGGACATATGGCTAATCAATGTAGATCAAGAGGATATCATTTAAATATGCAAAGAAATATAGCTTGCTACAATTGCAATAGATCTGGTCATATTGCCAAATTCTGCAAAAGTAAGAATCAGGATAAAAGGGGTTCGGTGTATCATGATCAAAATCAAGACAAAGGAAAAGGAAAAGTGAATGTGGATGAAGTTCAAAGGGAGATGAACAAGATTTAGATGAAGAGAAGTATAGAAAATGTTGGGGATGGAGCCGCACTAGAATCTGGTGCTGATATTTCTTTCCGGAAACTAAATAGATTAGCTCTGACTCAAGGGGAGTCACAAAGGAAAACAATTTCCCCCAGCCAGTCAATTGGTGCCTAAAATTGGCACATGGAGTATTGCGGATTAAAGAGTTCTCAAAGAGATATCTAAAATAATCCTTGGTAAAAATATAAAAGATCTACAAGGAGTTTTGAAGATGTCAGTCATCCAAGATTGATTCGATTTAACAGTCATCCGGTAAAAGTTATGAGGCTGACTATTTTACCTCCCATATTTTGATCTTTATGCTATTCTGTAGATGACACTATCAGACCTTAGTGACTATGTTTCATTATGCAGACTTGATGTTTTATCTCACTGATTTGTTACATGTGATTTGATTCGGTCATATTAGATGATATGTTGTGGTTCGTTATATGGGATCTATATTAGATGTTATTTTGTTAGGAGACTCTAGTTATTATGTGATGTGAGCTATTTGACATGTGATGGAAAATGCAGTTTAATTTATAGTTATGTATTGATGTCTATTGTGATTGCATGAAGTTAATTTCAGTTGCTTCGGTTATGACTCTTCTTGACAGGACTGACACTTGATCGAGATGTGTAGGTTTTACATTCCCTAGCCATGGGAAATCGGAGGTAGGAATCACACCATGTTATTCCCTGTTAAGTCGATCCATTCCCAAGAGGGATAAGGATCACGTGTGTAATTGAATGATGATTTATTGTGCTTGGTTTAATTTTAATTATTTTTAACCTTAGTACCCTTTTCTTTTCTTATCCTGATTAATATTAAGTGTCGTAAAATTTTATTTTGGATTTATGCCACTTGGTATTTTTATTATTCTTTTTGGGCCATTTAAATGTGGATTCTTAACCCCTTTCATGAACCCTAGGGTCCCAAAAGTTACCCTAGGTGGTCAACCATGAGTCTAGGGTCAACTTGGACCACCTAACCCTAGTTTTGACTCACCTTAGGTCACCCTAAACCATGGTTGAGTCAAAGTGACTAATTTGGAAAGAGGGAAGATGAGGGATGGGCCTTGCCTTGGGAAGAACCCATCTCCCATCCCTATGTTTTGGGAAGCATTCCCAAGGAAGACTAGGGAGGTCTCCAAGAGTCCTCCCAAACTTCCAAGCGAGTGGGAGCACCACTCAAGGCCATTGTCTTCTTGAGGTGTGAGTGGGAATCCAACTCACCACTTGTCCCCCTCCCACTTGTGTGGAAGCACAAGTGGATGAGGTGGAGATGGAGGTGGAGTGAGAGGAGGACATTTGTCATCCTCTTACCTTCTCACTCTTACAAGTGGTTTTGGAGGAGGGAGGAGATGGTGACAAATGTCACCTTCTCATTCCCTCAAGGCCAAGTGGATGGCCTATAATAGCTCCTCTTGTAGAGGAGTGGGGGTTCTTCTCTTCTAGTCTTTTTTCTTACAATTTGGAGACTTCTTGCAAATTTTTATTTCCTTTTTACTGGGGAGGAGTTAGAGAAGGTTGGAGTAATTCTGGAAGTTGGAAGGCTTGGGAAGGCTAGGAGCACTTCACCAAATTCTACTTCCATTGTCAAAGCCTTGAAGGTAGGCCTCTTAACTTGCTTTTTCTCTTTGCTTGTATGATGTTCCATGTTTGGATTTTGGTTGTAAGTTTGTTTGCATTGTGATGTTGTGCACTTGATGTTGGGTTGGGTGTTATGGTGAGAGCACCTCCAATGGAGGTAATGCTCAACTTGTATGGGTAGGGGAGAGGAACAATCCTTGGGGGCTCTCCCACAGTATGTGTTTATCAGTTTATGCCTTGAGGGCTTATCATCATTTGAGGAGGAGATATCTGAAAGGCAAGAGTGCCATGCAATTTGTTGTGATTCTTGTGGATTGTGGTGTTTTGGGGGATTTTGGCTTGAGGCCATGTGTTGAGATTTTCTTTATCATTTGGGAGCCCCTTTAAGTTGAGAGGTCTATTCCCTACCCTCACCAAACTCATTTACATGAGTTGAGTATTGTGTTAAGCCTTTGGGTTGTTTTGAGTGAATGTGTTTGATTTCTGTTGTGGATTGATACACCTATGTGGAATCCCCTACCTCCCTAGCTTGGGGGTGACCCACTTGTGGGTCTATGGTAGGGAGGAGAGCTTTTCCTTTCCTAGTGGCTGGTTTGTTGCCTTGTGTTGTGTTCTTTGCAGGTTGCGAGAAGAGAAGTGAAGTTGTTATGGAATCCCTATTTTGTGTAGCATTTGTAGCATGTTAGTGGCTGGTTTAGCCATGACCTTAGTGGCCTTGTGGTTTGGTATCTTCTTGTAATATTGCTATGATACTTGCCATGGTGTTGGCTGTGCTAGTTTGTGAAATGTAAACATTTTGCTAATTCATGAATATTGTATGAGATACATGTGTTGATTTGGTTTTGTAAATGTAGTATAATGAAGAGTAAACATTTTGTTACTTCATTTAATACTACCTAACTCTTGTTGTGAAGTTAAGAGTTGAGCAATGCATGAAAAAGGTTACCTACATTTCCTGCCTTTATTCTTACAAAATAAAAACAAGAGAAAAATAGGAATGCTGTTATATGTAAATTACTACATATATAAAGGAGAAATTGTGGGAGTTGTATTTGTTTACTATCTTGAAGGTTAGAACATTAGTTGTTGTTAGAAAGGTTGAGTAAGAATGTTCATTCTATTATATAGGATTATTTCAAACAAAAAAAAATATGTATATCACTGTTGTTCTATGATTTAAAAAAAAAAAAAAAAACAAAGGGGTAAATACTAGGACTTCATTATTATGCAGAAGTGAAGTGTTAGTGTCAAAAAAAATATATACATGTATAGAAATTCTGGATATTACTATTCTGTTTAGAAATAAATAAAAAGGGTCATGTAATGAGTCCTTGCATCCATTTACAAAAAAATTACACTGGTTGTTTTATTACAATGTACATCTAGCTGCTTGTTTGGAAAATTGTAGAAGGAAAATAACCTTTGAAGGAAGTTTATACTTTATACAATGTAGTATGGAGTTTCCTTCTATTTTTTTTTGGTATATTCTATTTATACAAACCGAGTATCTTATTGAAAAAATATATATATATATATATATATATGAATATATATGTATATATTTATTAAAAAAATATATAGATTAACATTTGTTTATACTGGTGAAACCCTAACCACAGGTTTTTTTTATTGTTAAAAATGTTTATTTAAAAAAAAATAGTGATAAAAAAAAAAGAATGTGGAAGGGGTATGGGGGACAGCGGCCATGACAGCCGCCGCCACCCATACCTCTCGCAGAATTATTGCAGGGGGTGTGGGTGGGGGCTCGGCCCCCTCCCCACACCCCTTAACCGTTGCTTTCACTAGCCTCCACAGGCCCTAAAACCGTAGCACCACCAAACCCTTCACTGCCCAGATACCGTCGATGCTCCGCCCTCTCCACCACTTCCTCTGCCGCCAGCATCTCCTCCTTCGGCACCCCACAGCGGCTTTACCACCAGAGTTCTCCCCTCGGTTGTTCCTCTAGCTCTGCCCCCGCACCACCAGACCCACCACTGCCTCCGCTAGTGTACCACCTCTGTCGCCGCGCTCCCCGCGGGTTCCTCTGCGCCCTTCTCCTTGTCATCCACCCTCTACGCTGAGCTACCATAGTCACCACTGCCGCTCTCTGCGGCCTTCATGCCCCATCCCACTACGAACACCTCCTCTCACGATCTCCGCGGCCCTCCTCCATTACTGCCGCCGCCACGCCTATACCCTGCAGGCCCAAAACACATTAAATGAGATTAGGGTTGCCCTATGGGAATATAAGGTGAATGAATGAGTATGGCATTAGCCTTTGTTCTATTAAAAAAAAAGAGAAATTATAAACAAAGTATAAGTTTAAATCAATAATTGCTATATATATACGAGTATTATGTATATATATATATATATATGACAATTGTATTTATTCTAATTATATATATATATATATATCTAGTTTTGCTAATGTAATAAAAATAGAAATTATATATATATATATATATATATATATATAGATATACAGGTTTATATACATATATAAATTCTATCAAAAAATTTGTGAAAGAAGAGTCACTATTCTAGGGCATGTATTCTAACAATAAATCTTGCATCTATCAGGATCAGTGCAATCTAATGGGAAGATAAGTTACGTGATTAGATAGTTCATATAAAAGAAAATAATAATAATAATAATAATAATGATGATGATGATATATGAACATGTTTATATTTTGTTGAGGAATTATAAAGAAACGAAATACATGTATATTTAATTCAAAAAAAGAAAAGAGGAGGAAATAATATAAAGATAAATACTTCTAATTAAGGAGTTAGTGCATGGCAAGTAGATTGAGCGAAAACCTAGTAAACACCTTTTTAGCAATGATAGTAATTCTTGTGTAAGTGACCTGGTTTACCAGGGTATTAGGGAGATTAACCAAGTAGAAAAACCATGCAACCAAGTTTAGCGAAAAGTATAATAACGTCCATCCACGTCGATAACGCGTTAGGCTACCAAAATTTAGCCTGATTCTAGGGTTTATTTTTATAGCATTTTTACAACTTCCATTTAAACACTCCACTTTATCATGCATCCATCATGACATTATTTCTTATTTATTATTTCAATTCTTTTTGAATTCTGAGTTAGGGTTGTTTTCGAACCTGCCGAAAGTCACCTTCTCACCTAGGAAGCTAGGGTTCCGATTTAAACAATCTAACCCTAGAAGTGACACACTTCATGTTGTATACCCCTAGACAGCCTACACCTCATCGAATTTGTTGACATGTTTTACGCCTCAAGCGTATTGCCACCGAGCACGCAAGCGCGTGCGAGGTGGTTTTTAGGGTTAGGGGGAAAGTTTTTCATGGTTCTTGTCATGACCACATGGCAATGTGGGCACGACACGCGTGTTTGTGTGTTGTGACCGCATGGGAGTTGCGAGATGACAAAAGTAGGATTTTCACAGTTAGATCCGGTATGATTCAAAATTGAAATATCTTGATCTACGGATAAATAGAATGATTGGAGAAAGGGAGATAGATTGTCAATTATCACCAAGAATAATTCTAAGTGCATCTCAGTGATTCGGAAGGATTTCTCTCAGAACAAGGTCAGAACAAGGGAACCGGAATGACTTAAAGTGTGCATTTATTGCAATATAAATTTAGGGTTTGCATAGAAATATAAGGGTTCTTTTTGTTCATCATTTGCACATTTTCATTCAAGAAGAAGAAAGAAAGAGTTCTGCAACAAGATTGCTTCAACCCTCTCAAGAATCAACTGCAGAATTCGATTCAATCGGTGATCTTTTCAGCTCTTATTGTGAACCCTAGAAGCGTAAAAAGGTATTTTCACTCTTGAATATCTCACTCTGAATCTTTTGGAAGATGGCTACTCCAAATATTGTTAAGATCACTGATATGCCGTGCCCTAAGTTCAAGAAACATCCTTACAAATCCCTAGAAGTTGATCCCCTAGGTGCATTCTCTAGCATTCTGCATGGGGTTCTGCACGTTGAAGATGTTAGGGTATACATTCATGCCAACATTGAGGAATTTAGGGAATCCAAGATGATGGATATCTATCACAAGCAATTAATAGATGAAACATTTGAACTTAAACCCCAATACAAGGCCATCCGGGATAAGCATTTTGGACATTGCATCCACTTCCCCTGTTTTGCAGTGAAACGAAGCTAGGTGTGTGGAAACGCTTCCTACACTAATCTATTGAGGAGAGGGCTATGTAAATTCAACTTTATCCTAACTATTATAGCAATGTTAAACCATTAACATGAGATATAGCAGCAAAACACAAGAACTAGAAAGTAGACAGAAGAAGAGAGACAAATATTTACGGTGGGGAAAACCCTTATCGGGTGAAAAACCCCACACTCAGAAACCTGCACAATGTATTAACAAATCTGAAAGAATGTTTACAATACACTTGCAATGCAAGATTCAATGGTCTTCGACACTCATGTTTGGAGTCAATCTAGTAGCTTAACAGTACCTATGAACCTGTGATACAAACTCCATCTCCAAGCACTTGTTTAAATAGAACATACAAGGCAATTTTAGACCTTTCTTGGAATGGGCATCCAATATGGCATCTTTGACCAAAACCCATGCCTAGAGACACTTGGTCAACATTGTAGAATGTGTCTAACACTTGTCCATAGCTCCCATCCCAAAGAGGTCACCTATTTCTAAAATGGGCTATGACAGATGCTCTTACGACACTTACGACCGTCATAGAATCTATCATAGTGGTTACAACTTACAGCTGTAAGAGAATCTGTCATACACATGCTATAAATAGCATATTCTCTTACAACACATCATATTCCACCTTGGGGTGCCCAAATATTCCTCATTCAAAGATGCTTCATGACACATGTCATTACCTGTCTTACAACCTTCTATTCTTGACTCTTACATGTCATAGATTCGTCATAGGAATCCTTCATAACTGTTTCGGTCAAACATTCCTTACACAACATAGAAGATGCCGACACATGTGGCAGAATATTCCTACCACTAAGTGGGATGCCTATCTCCTCATATGAGGACAAAATAACAAGTTTTCATAATCCATGTAGGATTGACACATCACCATGCCACATCCCACAATATGACAAAGTGGAATTTCCAATTATTTACAACATAGGCAATTGAATAATAAATACAAACATTACTAATGCAGAGAATTACCAAGGTTGAGAGACCTTAATTCCCAACATTCTCCCACTTGTCGAACACCTTGTAAGAGCCAATAGAAAAATAAGATTTAACTACTATAGGCCGAGAGGCCCATAGACTCTGAACACCATCTAAACTTCTCTGTGCCCACTAGTTTCGTCAATGCATCTACAACATTTTTCAAACTATCTACCTTCTCTAAATTTACCTTTCCATCCTCAACCATGTCCCTCACGAAGTGAAACTGAACATCAATGTGCTTGGTTCTAGCATGGAAAGTTGGATTCTTTGCAAGGCAAATTACACTCTGACTGTCACAACTGATCGTGATCTGACCTGCATCAACACCAATATTAGAACACAATCACTTAAGCCAAATGGCTTCTTTACAAGCATGAGTTGCTTCCATATACTCAGCTTCTATCATGGACAAAGCAATAATAGGTTATCGCTTACTCATCCAACTAATAGCACCACCAAACAGTGTAAAAACATAAGCACCGGTGGATCTCCTGCTATCAATGTCACCTGCCCAATCTGAATCCACAAATCCACGAATGTCAACAGAATGCGGAGGTCCTAAAACATTACCATGATAGAAAATGGAATACTCAGAAGTACCCCTCAAATATCTAAACACTCGCTTAACTGCATCCCAATGAACCCGTCCAGGATTAGCCATAAATTGACTAAGGATTCCCACTGCTTAGGCAATGTCTAGTCTTGTGTAGACCATAGCATACATCAAACTGCCAAAAGCACTAGCATAAGGTACTCTGCTCATGTCCTCCACCTCACTCAAAGATTTTGGACAATCCTCAACAGACAATTTTGTCCCCAAAGAAACGGGAACACACAATGGTCTACAATCTGCCATGCTAAATCTATCTAACACGGACTTCACATACTTTAGCTTAACCAAAATTTTCTGGTGGTTCTGTCTCTTCTAATTTCCATTCCTAGAATGTACCTGGCTGCCCCTAAATCTTTCATTTCAAACTGAGCTGACAACTAAGATTCAAAATTAGAAATCATATTCTTACCCTTCCCAATGAGCAACATATCATCAACATATAGTGTAACAATGAGAATACGATCACCATTAAACTTATAATAAACACAGTGATCCAATTTCGATCTCACAAATCCAATTGACAACACAAAGGCATCAAACTTCAAGTACCATCTCCTAGGAGATTGCTTCAAACCATACAAAGACTTCTTAAGTTTGCAAACCAAATTTTCTTTACCTTTTACCATGTAATGCTCTGGCTGTGACATGTAGATCTCTTCTTCCAAGTCACCATGAAGAAAAGATGTCTTCACATCCATCTGTTCTACCTCCAAGTCATAAGCTACTGCGAGTGACAACAAGAATTGAATGGATGTTAGCTTTGCAACGGGAGAGAAGATCTCACCATAATCTATACCCTCCACTTGTGAATACAACTTCGCAACCAATCTAGCCTTATACTTCTCAATACTGCCATCTGCACCAATCTTCTTCTTGAACACCCATTTGCATCCAATGGGTTTCCATCCAGGAGGCAAAGGCACCAAGTCCCAAGTTTAATTCTTTTCCAAAGAAGCCATTTCTTCCTCCATGGCCTCCTTCCAGGAACCTTCATCCTTCATATACAAAGCCTCTGATACAGTTCTAGGTTCATCATTGTTAGTGAGCAAAGCATAAGCACAACTAGAATCAAGCAATGTAAAACCAAACCTTTCAGGTTGCTTCCTTATCTATGTAGACCTCCTCAAGAGCTGAGGTTGAGGTTCAGCTTCTTCTTCTGAGCTTTCAGAGCTGCTAGAGCTCTCCTCATCATCAGGTCCAACATTGTCTTTATGTTTAGTCTTCTCAGGGGTGAGAGGAAACTGAACAACGTCCTCTTTCTTTTCTTTTTCTTCTAGCTGTAAAACAGTGGAAGAAGGTGTAAGCTCTCTGAAGATGACACTTTTTCTATACAACACTTTTTCAGCCATGAGGTCCCAAAGCTTGTATCCTTTCACACCAACACCATAGCCGATGAAGATACACTTAACAGCTTTGTTCTCCAACTTTGGCTGCTTCTCCCTAGGCACATGTGCATATGCCTCACAACCAAAAACACGAAGATGCCTTACTGAAGGCTTTCTACCAGACCACACCTCCATGGGTGTCTTTCCAACAAGAGCTGATGTAGGAGATCTATTTACCAGATAGCAAGCAATGGCAACAGCTTCAGCCCAAAACTTTTGTTCTAGACTAGATCCACTAAGCATACTCTTAGCCTTCTCCATCAGTGTCTTCATCCTCTCTGCAACTCCATTTTGTTGTAGTGTGTATGGAGTTGTCTTATGTCTTTCAATCCCAAGTTCCTTCCAATACTTATCGAATTCTATAGAATAGAACTCACCACCGTTGTCAGTTCTCAAACATTTAATCTTTTTACCAGTCTAATTTTGAACAAAAGCTTTAAACTCCTTAAACTTACTATAGACTTCAGATTTGCTTCTGAGAAAATAAATCCATGTCCTTCTACTGTAATCATCTATAAAAGATACAAAGTATATAGATTTTGATAACAAAGGAACATTAATAGGACCAAACACATCAGAATGAATAAGGTCCAACACACTAGAAGACTTATGAGAACTTGAGTAAAACTGAACACGGTTTTGTTTTCCATAAATGCAATGTTCGCAAAAGTTAAACTCAAGATTACAATCATCTAACCCCTCAACGAGGTTCTTATTTTTTAGGGCACGCAGACCCTTCTCACCAATGTGGCCAAATCTCTTATGCCATAACATTGTCTTTTCTGCAAGAAGTTTAACTTCCAATGCATGATTACAACCATCAAGACTAGAAACAACAGATTTCTTCACTGCTTGTTTAGATGATGGGGATGAAGTGATTGCTGCCCTCTTCCTTGAGTCAGAAGAACTATTGCATTGTGCAATGCATGCTTCTAGCTAAAACAGAGTACCTCTCCGAGTACCCTTAGCAAGCACCATAGATCCTCTAGTCATCTTGTATCCTTCTTTCAAAAAGACAACCTGCACACCTGCATCATTCAAACTACTTACAGAAAGTGTTAGTGTAGGTTTTTTATTCCTTATTATAAGGTTTTTCCTACACATTTATTTAAGCTTGTTTAGGTTAATAAAGCATGTCTTATTATGTGAGTGGTTGTGAGGTGTCACCTTCCTACATGTGAGCATCCATTAGCTATCTTGGGAAGATACTTTACTATCTTTAGTCCGATAGATGGTTGCTCCTCATTGGTCGGTGTTGCCACCTCCTCCCTCTCTCTTGTCTATATAAGCATGCTACCTAGCTTGTATTTTTATTCAATATTAGAGATAGTTATCTGATGCTATTTTGCCATTCGAGCATTTCACATCAATCTCATGGTATCACTATTATTGTTTTTTACATTTACAGTTTATGTTTCTAACTCTTTCAATTGATTCTGGGTTATAATCTGTTTTACGGATTTTAACATGGTATCAAAGCAAGTTTTGTAAGGTTGGATTCTTTGTAGAGATCTTGTAAAATCTTGTATGCTCTTCTCTTGTATTTTTTGAATGATCTGGAGAATCAGAAAGGATTTATGAAGATCCGGTAAATCTTGATTTGCTCAAATCTATCAATCGGCTTGCATATTTGGTGTTTTAATCAGTATTACAGGTTGTAGCATGCCTTTGCTTGACTTAGGTAGCTGATTCTACCTTTGCATGCCATTTTTTGGTTGATGGGGTCATTTTTGTAGCTAAAGGCGTTTGTTTTACACTAGATCTACATCTTATCTACATCAGAAAGAAAAACGCCTTCTGGGTTTTGTTCACAGCACAGAAAAACTATCTGGGTATCTTTTAGTTTTTGCATGCTAACTATATATTTTGTAAAAATAAACTTGAAAAGATACAACAAACCCCCTCTCCGTTAGCAATTGCAGATTTGAATGCAGTTTTCAAATGCTCCGTTCTTGCTCATATGGACTCTGTTTCTCACGAATGTTTTTTTGATCTTGGCTATTTTTTCGTGCTCTATGCACTAGTGTAGTCATTTTTTGATTTTAGTGTGGAGATTTTTTAGAAATTATAGATTCCCAGTCGGGACACTGTGCAGTCCTCATTTTGCGAACTCTGAAGAGGCATAACTTTTGCATAAAACCTCAGATCGAGGTGATTCATTTTTTAAAAGTTGATGTTTTTTCGTGTAGTTTGCAGTGGTGCTATTTATTTTACTAGGTATTGGCCCTAAGTATTAGTTTTAGCATATGCTCTTTTTGAGGATCTGTAATAGCATTGAGATTAAGTCCACTCAGTATTTCTTGCTGGTGGAAATTGTAAATGCACTAAATATAAAGTGCCAAATCAAATTTTCTTGGGGGGGTTCTTTGATTGAGTGGAAAAGGGGGGGTGTCTTCTGTATTCTTGCATCTTTTCTTTCCTCACAACAACAACAATCTAATTCTGCATTAAGATGGATCAATTAATAGTGCATGTTCTAACACCCTACAACTACTATGAGTGGAAGTCCAAGATGACTATCCAACTTAAGAAGTTAGGACTATATAGAGTAACAATGGGTCTAGAAACTGAACCAACCTTAATTGCAGAAAGGCCTAAATTTCATAACAGGTTAGATGAAGCTTTTGGAACTCTATGCATGTCTATATCTCCTGACCTTCTTTTTCATGTTAAATCTACTACAACACCAAATGATGTATGGACTACTTTAGAAAATCTCTTTGGTAAACAAGATGAATTAAGGGGACATCAATTGGAGAATGAGCTAATAGGGTTAAATCCATGTAATTTTGATGCAATACAAGACTTCTTCATAAAGCTAAAGGCCATTAGATTACAGTTGAAGCAATGTGGGATTGAAAATAAAGATCCACAATTGACCTTAAGTATTCTTTCTAAGCTTGGTCCTAACTACTCAGTGTTTGTTTCTACATTTTATGCCACCAAAAGTGCTCTTGGGACTACCTACAAAATGCCTTCTTTAGATGAATTTGCTGTTGAACTCACTAAAGAATAGGATAAATTAGTTCACATGGGCACTATTAAGCCTTCTAAGTGTCATGCCTTGGCTGCAAATCAGGGCACTAAAGATCAGAAAGGCAATGGAAAGAAAAATAAGAAACAAAAGGATCAAGGAGAGAAGAAACAAGGTCCAAAACAAGCTGCAAACAATGCAGCTCCTGAGTCTTCCTCTAAAGACAACATGTCTAAAAAGGAGAAGACAAAGTTTGCCTTTTGTAAGAAACCTGGTCACAATGAGCATAAGTGTTTGAAAAAGCAAATAGCTCATCTCACTTATCTTTTTGAGAAGAATAATATCAAAGTGCCAAATTCAGCTAAAGAAGATTCTTCACAATCTTCAAAGGACACGAAAAATAGTAAGGGGAAGGGCAAGGCCCTTGTTGCAGTTGCTACACTACCAGATAGTTGGGTAATTGACTCAGGTGCTTCTCACCACATGGCCAATACAAAGGAAAATTTCTCATCCTTGGAGTCATGTTCTATGCTTGATATTCTTATGGGTAATGATACACAAGAGGAAGTTCTTGGGAGAGGGTCTATTGACGTTGGTGATGGGACATTCCATGATGTTCTTTGTGTGCCTTCTTTGTCAACTAATCTCCTATCTGTCTACCTGATCACCCATACAGGTTCCGGCAAGAGAGTTGAATTTACACCTGACTCAGTGGTTATCAGTGATCTGCACAGTGGGTCTACAGTTGCTGTAGAAAAAGTTGATAATCATTCTTGGCTCTATCACTTTTCTCATTTTGTTCTTGATTTTCCTTCACTTGCATTGCTCACTCACTTAGATGAGGTGAGCCATTTGTGGCATCAACAGTTTGGCCACTTGAACTATCGCTACTTGCAGCAGCTCAGTCAGCATGACATGGTTATAGGGTTGCCTTCTATTTGATTCTCTGATGGAGTTTGTCAAGGTTGCATTCTTGGCAAGCATCCTGAAGAAAAAGTTGACAAAGGCAAAGCATGGAGAGCCACATAGCTCTTGGAGTTAGTACACAGTGATTTGGCTGGTCCATTTCAACATCCTTCATTTAGCAGAGCTAGGTATGTATTGACCTTCATTGATGATCTTTCCCGATACACCTTTGTATACTTTCTCAAACAAAAGTCTGAAGTCTTTGAGTCTTTTAAGGACTTTAAAGCTTTTGTAGAGAAACAATCTGGGAAGGTTGTCAAGATTCTGTGCACCGATAATGGCGGGGAATATGTCAACCAAAGGTTTGAGCAGTTTTGTGCCTTAGAGGGCATTGATCTTCAGCACACAGTTCCCTACAGTCCACAGCAAAACGGAGTTGCAGAACGAAAGAATCGGTCATTGAAGGAAATGGCCAATTGCATGATTCACTCCAAATCATTGGCACCTCAGTATTGGGCAGAGGCCATCAACTGTGCATGTTATATCCAGAACCGGGTTCCTCACTGAGCTGTGAAGGGGGTAACTCCTTTTCAAGCTTGGACCAGTTGGAAACCCACAATCAAGCACTTCCGAGTATTTGGGTCTCCTGCATGGGCTCACATTCCAACAGAGAAACACAAGGCTATGGATCCACAGAGTAGGCCTTGCATATTTGTTGGCTATCCAGATGGTGTCAAAGGCTATAGGCTACACCACCCTACCACACATGAGCTCTTTATTGAGAGGAGTGTTCAGTTTGAGGAGGATACTTCTTCTACCACTTCTCCATCTTTCAGTCCCATGGAGACACTGCGACTTCATGATGATAGTTCTTTTGAGGACCTTAATCCTCCTAAGGAGTCTTCTTCCTCCACTTCAGATGTCGATGATGAGGGTTCATCTTCCTCCTCTCTTAGTCATCATTCAAAGGATGTTGATTCTCCTCCAGATTCTCTTGCCACTGGGCCTCTTTGGGCTCGTCAAACTTTGGAGTCAACAAGTGATTGGGTTGGTGATCCTTCAGATGCGAGAAGAACAAGGTCACAGTTCGAGCAGGCTCTTCATCTCTTCTTTGCTTTAGCTTCTAATCCACAGTCCTTCAGGGAAGCTTCTGGTGTCCCCGAGTGGGATGCTGCTATGCAGGAAGAGTTCAGTTCCTTGGAAAGGAACCATACATGGGATTTACTCCCACTTCCTAAGGGAAGAAAACTTGTTCGATGCAAGTGGGTCTATCGAACAAAATTTGCTGCGGATGGGTCGGTCGATAAACATAAGGCTCGCTTGGTCGCAAAAGGATTCTCCCAAGTTCCTGGGATTGACTACTCTGAGACTTTTGCGCTAGTTGCCAAGATGAATTCAATTTGACTTGTCCTTGCCATTGCTGTAGCCCATCGCTAGGAAGTTCATCAGATGGATGTGAAGAGTGCTTTTCTTCATGGTGACCTTCAGGAGGAGATATATATGGAGCAGCCACAGGGGTTCATCCAGGATCCTTCGCTTGTTTGCCAACTTCGAAAGTCTCTCTATGGCCTTAAACAAGCCCCTCGAGCCTGGTATGCCAAGATGGACTCCTTTCTTCTATTAGTTGGGTTCACTCGGTGCCATTCCGATCCGAACATCTACATTTTACAGCAGGATGATACTCTCACTTTCCTTGTTCTCTATGTTGATGACTTGCTGATTACAGGGAGTTCCTCATCCACAATCAAGGTAGTGAAAATTGCCCTTCATGATCATTTTCTGATGTCTGACTTGGGTCTTCTTCACTATTTCTTGGGCATTGAGATTACACAGTCTTCGGCTAGTATCTTTCTTTCTCAGCCCAAGTATGCTCTTGATATGCTCTCCATATTTCGCATGGCTAACTGTAAGCCTGCACCGACTCCCTTTCTGTCAAGAGTCAAACTTGAGGCTTCTTGTTCTTCACCTTTGGTAGATGCTACCTTGTATCACCAATTCGTTGGGAGTCTCATATACTTGACTCACACGAGGCCTGATATTTCATATGTCATGGGCCTAGTCTCCAGGTTCATGCAGGAGCCCCATGAGCGGCATTGGAAAGCAGCTAAGAGGATTCTTCACTATGTATAGGGCACTCACAGTTATGGGATTCATTATGCAGCAAGCGTGGATATTGACTTGGTGGGATGCACAGATTCAGATTGGGCAGGCGATTCTCAGGATCACAAGTCTACTTCAGGGTATTGCTTCTCTCTTGGTTCTGGTCTGATTTATTGGTCGAGCAAGAAGTAGTCTGCTATTGCTCTTTCATCTATAGAGGCTGAGTATTAAGGAGTAGTTAATGCTACTACTGAAGCCATTTGGCTTCAACACATTCTCACTGACTTTGGTATTTCCTTCAGGAAGCCTACGGTCATCTTTTGTGACAACCAGAGTGCTATTCAGATCTCTCGCAATCCGGTCCATCATCAGCGAACCAAACACATTGAGATTCACATGCACTACATTCGAGAGCTGATTCATGAGCAGGTTCTTGATCTTTAGTATTGTCTGACATCTTCACCAAACCCTTCATTGAGAGCAAGTTCATTCATTTGTGAGCTTTGCTTGGGGTGCGGCAGGTGTCCTCCTTTTAGGGGGCTTCTTAGCTCCTTCTTTCTCTCTTTATTCAGGGGGGTGTACTCTCTTTTGTGGGGGGGCTACTTCTCTTTTGGGAGGGAATTCATTGTACATGGGTACCTCATCAGGCTTGATTTGCCGCGACCCATCTCTTTACCCACCTAAGCTACGCTTAAGGGGGGGTGTTAGTGTAGGTTTTTTATTCCTTATTATAAGGTTTTTCCTACACATTTATTTAAGCTTGCTTAGGTTAATAAAGCATGTCTTATTATGTGAGTGGTTGCGAGGTGTCACCTTCCTACATGTGAGCATCCATTAGCTATCTTGGGAAGATACTTTGCTATCTTTAGTTCGATAGATGGTTTCTCCTCATTGGTCAGTGTTGCCACCTCCTCCCTCTCTCTTGTCTATATAAGCATGCTACCTAGCTTGTATTTTCATTCAATATTGGAGATAGTTATCTGATGCTATTTTGCCATTCGAGCATTTCACATCAATCTCATGGTATCACTGTTATTATTTTTTGCATTTACAATTTATGTTTCTAACTCTTTCAATTGATTCTGGGTTATAATCTGTTTTATAGATTTTAACAGAAAGTAGGTTCCGTGTTAAGCCTGGGATGTGCATAACCCTAGAGATCCCCTTCACTCGACCATCAAGGAATTTGATAGAGACTCTTCCATGACCAACGATCTTCAGATGAGAGTCGTCACCCAGATACACCTTTCCACTATCGAACTCCTCATACTTAGTGAACCAGTCTCAATGCAAGGTCATGTGGAATGATGCACCATAGTCGATTAGCCACACATCATCAGATGCATGAGTTGCCAGGGTTGCGATGAAACCATCATCGTCATCTTGTGATTTGTTAGAATCTGAATAAGGAGCTTTCTTCTTTTTCTTCTTCTCCTCTTTGCATTCCTTTCAGAAATGCCCAGTCTTGCCACAGTTCCAACAAAGAGCCTTGGACTTTCCAGGAGGTTTGGATCTCCCATGGGATTTGGATCTACCCTTCTCAGCTTTCTTGTCCTTCTTCTTCCCTTTCTCCTTGGGTCTTCCATGAATTGCAAGGGCTTCTTTGGTTGCTTCAGAAGACTTTCTCCACATCTCTTCAGATAACAGCAAAGAAACCACCTCTTTCATTTTGAATGTGGACGTGGTGCTTCTGATTGCCATGACAAGATGATCCCATGAGTCTGGTAGAGAACAAAGCAGGGTCATACACCGATCCTCCTCCTCCATCTTTACACCAATAGATGTTAATTTTGCAACTAGCATGTTAAAGGTATTCATATGCTCAGCCACAAATCCTCCATCCTCCATTCAAAGAGAATACAACTTCTTTCTCAGGAAAAGTTTATTGACAAGGGATTTGGCTTGATACACATCCCCCAACTTCTTCCAAAGGAGTTTTGCAGTAGCCTCCTCATGGACATTTAACAACACAGAATCGGTAAGACTAAGTCTTATGAGACCCTTAGCCTTCCGATCCTTGAGATCCCACTCATCTTGAGTCATTATAGCTGGTTTAGTTCTATTCACACTTTCCCAAAGGTCTCGGTCAACTAACATGTCTTCCATTTTGAGCTTCCACAGCTCAAAATTACTTCCATTGAACTTCTCTACTTTAAACCTTCCTGATGCACCTTCCATCTCCTTTCTACAATAAGATATAGAATGCTCTGCACAGACTCCCACTCAACCTAAGATTAGCTCAAAAAACCCCTACCCAACAACTAGGACCAAAGGTGATCAAGCTCTGATACCAACTAAAAGGAAGCTAGGTGTGTGGAAACACTTCCTACACTAATCTATTGAGGAGAGGGCTATGTAAATTTAACTTTATTCTAACTATTACAGAAATGTTAAACCATTAAGATGAGATATAGCAGTAAAACACAAGAACCAGAAAGTAGCAGAAGAAGAGAGACAAAGATTTACAGTGGGGAAAACCCTTATTGGGTGAAAAACCCCACACTCAGAAACTTGCACAATGTATTAACAAATCTGAAAGAATGTTTACAATACACTTGCAATGCAAGCTTCAATGGTCTTCGACACTCATGTCTGGAGTCAATCCGGTAGCATAACAGTACCTGTGAACCTATGATACAAACTCTATCTCCAAGCACCTGTTTAAATAGAACATACAAGGCAATTTTGGACCTTTCTTGGAATGGGCGTCCAATATGGCATCTTGGACCAAAACCCATGCCTAGGGACACTTAGTCAACATTGTAGAATGTGTCTGACACTTGTCCACAGCTCCCATCCCAAAGAGGTCACCTATTTCCAAAATGGACTATGAGAAATGCTCTTAGGACACTTACGACCGTCATAGAATCTGTCATAGCGGTTACAACTTACAGCTATAAGAGAATCTATCATACACATGCTATAAATAGCATATTCTCTTACAACACATCATATTCCACCTTGGGGTGCCCAAATATGCCTCATTCAAAGATGCTTCATGACACATGTCATTACCTGTCTTATAACCTTCTATTCTCGACTCTTACATGTCATAGATTCGTCATAGGAATCCATCATAACTGTTTCGGTCAAACATTCCTTACACAACATAGAAGATGCTGACACATGGCAGAATATTCCTACCACTAAGTGGGATGCCTATCTCCTTATGTGAGGACAAAATAACAAGTTGTCATAATCCATGTAGGATTGACACATCACCGTGCCACATCCCACAATATGACAAAGTGGAATTTCCAATTATTTACAACATAGGCAATTGAATAATAAATACAAACATTACTAATGCAGAGAATTACCAAGGTTGAGACACCTTAATTCCCAACATGCAGAAGATGAATGGGTCTAGTATGTTCTCAGTAGAATACATGATAACTTCATGTGGTTGTTGAAGCCCTTCAAAATAACAAAGGATGCAATTAGAGTAGTAACTGGCTTGCACTCATCCAGTGGGTTGCTTGCTCTCAAATCGGTCAAGAACCAAACTGTAAGTCAGGCTACCAGATCAAAATTTGACAAAAGAGCAATGACAATTGAGAATATCATAGATCTAGATATCAAATTTGCTTCTATGATAATTGGTTATAAAATATATCACTCCAGCAGGGAGAATTCTATGTCCAGAACAATAATTTACACTGCTTATCAGATGCTAAGAGAAAATGCTGATTATGATCTTTGTGAGCTTCTCCTGAACCAACTGTTAGAAAATTTGTAGAAAATAAAGAAGGATAAGAAGAATTCATTTAAGTACGGTGGCTTGATACTATGTCTCTTCTTTTACTATATGAATGAGCTACCTAAATCCAGTGGTTGGGTATGGTAAAATGACAGACCGGTTGCCATACAAATCAGAGATTACATGTATGGGCTTGGTGATGCCAAGGCTCAAAGTACATCTCTCTGGGGTTACTTCAAAAAATTCCAAAGTATGATGCAGGCCAGAGAAAGAATTCCACAAACAATAGTTGAAAAATACAAAGATACAGTGTGTTTCATGGTAGACACTGATCAATGCCTAATGGAGGTAGTGGATCCTAGGACAATATGGATTATGCCAATGGGCTATGAGGTAGATGAGAAAATCTTGGAGTTGCAAATCCAACACCTCTTGAGTCAACCTAAGGACCCTGAGGCAGAAAGGTTTGGAACCTTTCAAGAATTGAGTGTGAAAATTCATGTTGAACAAAGACAACCAGAGATGAAGAGAAAAGTGAGAAGGGAAGTAGAGGAAGTTACCAAAAGATATGGCATCTCAAAAGAGGTAGTTGATGCAAATAGAGAAAAATTAGAAAGAGTTGAGAAGGAAAGACAAGAAGCAGAAAAGGAAAGTAATTTGGTACAAGCCCCCTCCCAGACCAGATCCTCCAAGAGCTCTGCACCTGCCACCTCTAAGAGCCCAAAAGCCTCAAAACCAGAAGCCAAGACATCTGGAAAAGGAGAGAAGAGAACAAAGACAAAGGCTACAAGGTCATACATAAGCCAAAAGGATGATGAAGAGACAGAATCTGATGAAGAAGTTAAGAAAATGAGGAAGAAGAAGAAAACTTCAGGTGAATCCTCTGCCGGTGCAAACAAAGAAGAAGAGGCAGAAGAATTTGTTGAAAAGCCTACTCTCTCTATTGATGATATTATCAAGGTAGTCACAGTGGATGGGAATCTACAACCAATGACAGAATTCTATAATAAGTATAGTGCCACAAACAAAAGGATCCTGGAAGAAGCTATAGTTAAGTACTTAAACATATATAATAAAGCATTCATTGAAATCATCTCTCTAATTCCCAAGAGTTTAGAGAAAGTACTTGAACTCAGAAAAGATAATGCCAAGGAAAAGGATTTGGAGATTCGGGAACAGATAGCTATTCAACTCTATCCTTCCATCACTCCAAAACAAATAAACATGATCTTCAAGGATTGCAAGGATGAGTTCCAGAGCAAAACCAAAATGAACAAGCTTATGCTCAGAGAGATTGATCAGGTGGCAAAAGAGATTGAAGATATCTTTCAAAATGCATATAAAAGATTCAATCTTCCTATTATAGAGGACATAAGTGATGAACCTTCTACCATGGATGTCGAAGGATTAAGTGCATCAAAGGAAGATTCTAGTGAGAAAATTGCAAAAGAGTCAAAGGAGATAGGTGAGGAGAAGACTAACGACCTGGATTCCTCTGTTCCAGAAGACAAAGTCCATGAAGAAGTAAACATCTCTCTTTCAAATCCCCCAGCAGACTCTAGAACTGAAGGAGAAGCAAGAAAAGAGGAGAAAGCAAGTCAAGAAGAGGAGAAAAAGGGAAGACAAGAAGAACAAATAGAGAAGATCTTTGATGACAGCTTTGAGGCTGCAAAAGGAAAGAAGTCTCTGACAAGAGACACTACAGAAGCAGTGAAGAATTTCTTGACCAAGGAATTAATGGAGATAGATGAACCAGAACTATTTCATGGACCACTCAATTTTGACTCCCTCTCTCCAGTCCAGACAATGAAGGTAACATCTTTTGCTCAAGCTAAAGAAAAAGAAAAGCTTCTGAAGTCTCACATGGAAGACTATGAGGTAATAGAGATTGCATCTGGTGTGCTAGAGAAAATCATGCCATCCTTCCAAAAGGATCTTTCGGCCTCCTCATCTGGTAATTTGAAATCTCTTGTTAATTTTGTTAGCACACATTTTGATTCTTTGGAGAAATCAGAAGAAGAGAAAGTCCGGAAAGAGTTTTTGGGTAAGAGATTATCTGAAGTACAGGGGCTCATAGCAAATGATAGGAGAAATCTAAATATTGGAATAAAGATCCTAGAAAATGCTCTTAAAGATGGCAAAGAATTATACAAAATTTGTTTATCTTGGTCTACAATGACAACAAACATTACAAAGGTGGAAGAACAAGAGGGTAAACTATCAAGTTTATCCCAGAGTTTTGATCCTCTCACCTCATCCATAATGAATCAAGAGTGCCAGGCTATTGCCACTATAAATGAGATAAAAAGGCTTGAGAAGGAGAAGAAGAATAGAATAAGCAAAATGAGTGAACTAAGTGGGATAATTATCCCTAAGTTAGAGGCAATGCATGAAGCCCTAACTGATGCTCATACTACAGCCCGAACCAGTGATCCGGCAGACTTAAAGAGGGCAAAAGATTTTGCATTTTTGTTAAGTGGTCAATTTTGGACAGGATGAAGTAGAGTTGGGCAACAGAATTTGTCCAGTTGAAAACCACTTTTTCGGATATACTTAAGTATATGTAAGTATAACTTGTATATATACTTATGCGGCTATGTATAGGTTAGTTTTTGAAAATTTTGGTGTTGTGGATTCCACCCTTTACTATTGATGTCAAAGGGGGAGTGAGGAGCAGTGAAAAATGTGGAATCTAGCTAAGGGGGAGCTTCGGTAAAAGTGTACATAAGATAGAGCATCAGCCAAGGGGGAGTGTGCTATGACACTTAGTCATTTTTCACTAAGTGTTGCCATCAATGCCAAAGGGGGAGATTGTTAGCAAGAGACACTGTGTGGCTTCATTATTGTTGTCATTGATGGCAACAAAGTTTATCCCACACATCTGTAGCAAATAATATGTCTTTACCGGAAGTCAGATTGAAGAGTGTTTTGGTCTAGTAAGCAAGAACATAGCATGCAACAAGGTCTGACAATCAGGTTTGGATCTCTTAGAGGACGTATCTCAAAAAAGTGTGGACTTGGAGAAGTCAAGAGGAGTACCATGACTGTCACATTCCAGAGATTGAGCCTTTGGTGATGAAATAGTGAAAAGATATGAGCACCTAAGTGTTGGGTTCCTGACAAGCAGAGCAGACTGAGTAAGAACTAAATGACAGAGCATCAGACCTTAATCTAGATAATAAATTGATGGTGATCAAGCTTCTTGAGGAATCATTCATGGTTGGTCAACATGATTGATGACTTCTATGTCTATATTTTTGATACGCATCACATGTTGAGCATGGATTCAGCCGACAGACCAGTATTTAGTAAATATCCTGAGTATTTTGGTTGCCGACTAGAAAGATGTTGAGATCCTTGGTGCAAATATATATACCAGATGGATTTTAGTATGAAAGGGTGTGTGCTGTGATATAATGTGCGAAGAAAAGTAGAGAGTAGTGCGGAAGCAGATAAACAAGTACAGTATGTGACAGAACAACACTAAGCAAAGGAAGAATGAAGTGCAACAGACCAGTATATTGAGCCTAACCAGAACTGAACCTCAGCATATGTGGATGTCTCTGATCAGTTCAAACACCTAGTTACTTTCTATATTCTTTGTAGATAGTGAGTCTCTTGTAGGCAGTGAGCCTCTTGTGAGCAGTGTGCTCGGGTAGTGAGCCCTAATTGGCAAGTGCCATTTTGTACTTCTTATTCTTTTAATAGAGAATACAATCTTGGGTTAGTCACCCTGTGGTTTTTCCCTTAACAGGGTTTTCCATGTAAAAATCTTTGTGTTATGTGTGTTGATTTCATTTCTGCTCTCATGTTCATTTATGCTTATATGTTTTGATACTGCACTATTGTTAAAGAAGAAAAGAAAGTTGAGAAATTTAAGATAACTGATTCACCCCCCCTCTCAATTATCTACATTGTTTCCAACACTCATCATATGATTGGAGACAAGAGTAAGTTTGTGAATTTTGAAAATTATGAAGGTGGGCTTGTGAAATTTGGAGATAACTCAGCTGGTAGTATCCGTGGCAGAGGATCCATCTCTTTTGATGGTAAGAATAGCACCAATGATGTTTTGTATGTGGAAGGACTAAAACATAATCTTCTTAGTGTTGGACAGTTGATTGATAAAGGTTATGATCTTTGATTCAAAGACAAAAAGTGTAGAATCTTAGAGAGTTCCAGAACTGAAATTACATCCGGTACTCAAACTAGAGGTAACATTTTTCATTTGAGTAGCTTTGGCAAAAGTTGTTTGATTGCTCAGATAGATCAAAGTTGGTTATGGCATAGGAGGATGTGTCATGTAAATTTTGATAATATTTTCAAAATAAGTACCACTCAGGTTGTGAGAGATCTTCCAAAACTTGTGAAGCCTAATAGCAATTGGGGAAACAGAGAAAAATATCATTCAAAAGTAAGGAACAAGTTTCAAATGGATGATTAGAACTAGTACATACTGATCTCTGTGGTCCTACTAGAATTAGGAATGTGCAAGGAGATAGATATTTCATGTTCTTGATAGATGACTACTCCAGGATGATGTGGGTAACCTTCCTAAAAGAAAAATCAAAAGCTCTTGAAAAATTTAAAGTGTTCAAAGTGATGGTGGAAAATGAAGTTGGTGAAAAATTGAAATGTCTGAGATCTGATAGAGGTGGAGAATTTACTTCCAATGAGTTTGATGCTTTCTATGAAAAGCATGGCATAAAAAGATAGGTATCTTCTCCTAGGACTCCCCAACAAAATGGAGTTGTGGAAAGAAAGAACCAGACCATTCAAGAAGCTACCAGGACCATGATGATGGAAATAAATGTTCCTCAAGTTTATTGGAGAGAAACTATAAGTACTTCTGTCTACACTTTTTACCAGGTGCAGATCAAAGGCAATTTTGGTAAGACCCCTTATGAACTATGGTTTGGTCATCCTCCTACTATAAGATATTTCAGAGTTTTTGGTAGTAAATGCTATATCAAAAGAGATGAGGATTTAGGCAAATTTGATACAAGAAGTGATGAGGGAATATTTTTGGGATACTCTACTCAAAGTAAGGCTTACCGGTGCTTTAACAAGAGGTTGAAAAAGATTGTTGAAAGTGCTAATGTTAGAGTTGATGAGAGCAAGGAAGGACATTCCAGGATCTGCAGATATGATTTAGATGATCAAAATGAAAGTTAAAGTCAAGGAAGGTTAGTTCAAACTCTGACTCAGATGCAGATTGATCTGGAAACTCCAGAGACTCAAGGAATTAGTACAGATGTTGAGGAACAAGCTCAAGAAACAGAAGCCCAAGCAATTCCCAAAACCCCTAGGTATGTAAGAATGAATCATCCTAAAGATCTAATTATAGGGGATAGAAATAAAGGTGTTTGAATTAGGAAAAGATTTGCTAAAGATCAAGAAGAGATTAATTTGATTTCAAGGTTTGAACTTAAATCAGCTGGTGAAGCCTGCACTGATGAAAATTGGGTAAAAGCAATGGAAGAAGAATTAATGCAAATTGAAAAGAACCACACTTGGGATCTTGTTCCTAGACCATAGGACAAAAATGTAATTGGAACCAAATGGGTCTTTTGGAATAAACTAAATGAAGATGGTGAAGTTGTAAGAAACAAAGCAAGGTTGGTATGCAAAGGCTATTCTCAAGTAGAAGGAATTGATTTTGAAGAAACTTTTGCTCTGGTGGAAAGAATAGAGGCATTCAGATTGTTTCTTGCATTTTCTACTTTCAAATATTTTAAAGTGTATCAGATGGATGTCAAATCAGCAATCCTGAATGGAGATTTGGAGGAAGAAGTCTACATTAAGCAACCAGAAGGATTTCAATTGTCTAATCAGGGTGACATGGTTTGTAGACTGAGAAAAGCCTTATATGGACTCAAGCAAGCTCCAAGAGCTTAGTATGCAAGATTGGACAAATATTTGCTTAAGATAGGTTTTAGCAAAGGTACTACTAATAGTAATCTTTACTTCAAGATAAATCATGAGGACATCCTGATTGTTGAGGTCTTTGTTGATGATATCATTTTTGGGCACATACATTTGCTGACCAAATGAAAAGTGAATTTGAAATGTCAATGTTTGGAGAGATGAATTTATTCCTAGGTCTGTAAATTGTTCAGTCAAACAAAGGTATCTTTATATCTCAGTCCAAGTATGTGAAAGAATTGCTGAAGAAGTTTGGAATGGAAGATTCAAAGACAGTAGGTACACCTATGGTAACTGGATGCAAGTTAAGTAAAGATGAGGATTCACCCAAGGCAAATCAGAAAAGGTATAGATCAATAATTGGAGGATTGCTCTATCTGACCCAGACCAGACCTGACATCATGAACGTCATTGGACTTGTTGCTAGATTTCAATCTGATCCAAAAGAATCCCACATTGTGGTAGTCAAAAGAATTTTCAGATATCTCAAGGGGATAATTGATTATGGATTGTGGTATCCAAAAGACAATGACTTTACTCTTCATGCATATACAGATGCTGATTGGGCAGGAGATGTGGATGACAGAAAAGGCACTAGTGGTGGTGCCTTTTTCTTGGGAAGAAGATTGGTCTCTTGGATGAGCACAAAGCAAGAGGTAATATCTCTGTCTACTGCAGAAGTAGAATATATAGCAGCAACAAATAATTGTACTTAGGTTCTGTGGATGAAGCAAATGTTGAAGGACATTAGAGTTGTGTTTGAGGAGCCAATCACAATCTTTTGTGATAATTCTAGTATAATAAGTATCTCCAAGAACCCAGTGTTGCATTCAAAACAAAGCATATATCTATCAAGTTTCACTTCTTGAGAGAGAAGGTAAATGAGAATGAAGTCAAGTTGGAGTTTGTATCATCCAAAGATCAGATTGCAGATATCTTCACTAAGCCTCTTCCCAAGGATACCTTTGAATGTCTCAGAGAGAAGTTAGAGGTTATTACCCCTCCAAATCAGAACTAAGATGCACTAAGGTGGATCAGTCTGATGAAATTCTATCATATCTTGAGAACCAGATTGATGTTGAGAAAATACTACTCTAAGGAGTAGTCAGTATGCAAACGCTGGAGATCAGTCTGAAATAAAAAGGGGAAGAGATGATTGCAAATATGCGCCCTTTTCCATTGATGTGAAAGGGGGAGAGAAGTCATGAAAAACTTGGAAGTAAGCAGTTGCTGGTGAAAGGGGGAGTAGTGAAGAAAGTGTTGCAGGTGTGATAGGAGAAAGGGGGAGAAGTTCTTGTCTTGATGGTTGAATTAGTATTTCACATCATATGTTGCCATCAATGACAAAGGGGGAGATTGTTACAAATATGTGTCTGATGTGTTGTCATTGATATCAACATATCTTTCTGTCATAAATAGTGAAGATATTGCAGAGGACTGATTAGTCTTTCTAGTAATGTGAAGATTAGAGTATGTGGATTAAAGGGCTTGTATAGGGTTGTCTATTGTTGCTCCAGCTAAGATTTGAGAGGTCCGCATGAAGATTTGGTGAAATTATGGCCCTGTGAGTAAAACAGGTTTATGTAGTTGTTTTGTAATGACAGAGTGGCAAGAAGTTGGTTTGGATTGGTCCAGTATGCACATATTGTGATCTGCTAATCTAGAGGCATGCCTGGGATGTTGGTGTGTTCCCTCAACTTGAGTGGTTCATGGTTTGGAGGTCCGAAAGCAATCTTTTTAGTATGACAATCATGGCAGTGTGTGTTCTTGAGGTTCAATATGAAGATGCAAGTGATTCTGATGATGTGAAGTGGTGTGGGTGTTTCTTGTTGACTTAATTGTGCTTGTGGTGGTCTCTAGATCATGTGGCTATTATGTTGATGGTTCGTATTGACAAAGGAGCTTGTGATTGAAGTTTTCCTCTTGGTTGTTATTTTTCCCAGTCTTGGATGACCAAATGTTCCTAGCATGTTGTGGATGATCTAAAGATCATTTTATGAAGCATGGCATGTTAATAGAGGAAGACTCAAGTCTTAGCTATGATTTGCCGAGAGTGTAAAGATCCGCATTAAGTTTGGCCGACCTTGTTGGTCATTCCAAGATGGATGAAGTGTATAAATACTTGTTGAAGAGTTGTTAAACTTTGTCCTTGTGCAAAATAGATAAAATTCAAATAAAGGATCAGAAGCAGAGCAAAGAAGAAAAGGAGTGAGAGCAATATAGAGTGTGAAGTTGGTAAGAAGAATTCAGGGCAAAGTAGAAGTTTTTGAGTATTCACTAAAACTGAACCAGGCATGAAGTAGATGTTATTTCTCAATTAATTCATTCTGTTCTAAAATATATTCTGTAGGCAGTGAGCCTCCCTTTTGAGCAGTGAGCTCTGGGCAGTGCACCTGAAGGCATGTGCCTTCTATTTTTCTAAAGTAATTTTAACAAGGTACACATCTTTGTGGGTTAACCCCCACCATGGTTTTTTCCTTAACTGAGTTTCCATGTCAAAATCCTAGTGTCAAGTGTGTTGATTATGTTTCTGCTCTTATGTTGTTGATGTATGCTTTATTGTTTACATCACTAATTTGGTAGCAAGTTAATAAAGGAAGTTAAAAGTAGAAAAAGTTTATATTGTGTGACAACTGATTCACCCCTCCTCTCAGTTATCTGGTCTAATTCCAACACTTGTGGTATGACAGATGTGCTATTGTGTATGACAGAATCTATGACGTGTAAGAGCCAAGTATAGAGATTCTCGGGACAAGTGAAGACAAGTGTCGTAAAGTATCTTTACATGTGGAGAAGGCATCTTTGGGTACCCAAGTTGGACTATGACATGTTGTAAGAGGAATATGCTATATTTAGTCTTGTATGACAGATTCTCTTACAAAATTTAAGGTTGTTATGTTGGGCAGATTTTCTGATAGCTGTAAGATGCGTAAGAGCATCTGTCATAACTATTTTTAGCTTGGAGCACTCCATTCTTGGGAAGTCAAATCTGCCATGTATGATAGATGTAAGAGAGGTAATTGTAGCTTAGACAAGTGTTCTTTGATGCAGGAAAATGGCCATGTGGCTAAGATGGATGCCCATCTCTAGAAGCTTCCTGTTTATGCCTTGTAACTCTATATAATGCATTGTTTTGGAGTAGTAGACATATAGTATTTGTACAGGTACTATTATGCTACCGTAATTACTCTAGAAATGACATTTACAGACCCCTGGAAGAACTTGTATTGCAAGTGTATTGTAATCCTTTCATAGATTTGATAATACATTGTGCAGGTTTTGGAGTGTGGGGTTTTTTACCTAAAAAGGTTTTCCCCACGATATATCTTGTGTCACTTTCTTTATGTGTTTCATTGCTGCTGTAATCTTTATGTTATGTGTTTAACATTGCTGCAATTGTAAGGATTAAAAAGAATTTGCATAATATTCCCCTCATTAGGTTGGTGTAGGAAGTGTGTTTCGTGTACCTTGGTTCCTTTCAGTTGGTATCAGAGCTTTATCACCTATGATCCTAGTTGTTGGGTAGGGGTTTTTTGAGCTAATCTTCAATTGAGTGGGAGCCTATGCAAAGTATTTCTTAATCTTGTTGCAGCAAGAAGATGGCAGGAACATTTGAAATAATAGAGTTGGAAAATTTTAATGATAGCAATTTCAAGTTGTGGAAACTCAAAATGGAAGACATACTTGTTGACAGAGATCTATGGGAAGCAATTTTTGGCACAAAACCAACAACAATGCCTCAAGATGAATGGGATCTCAAAGATCGAAAAGCTAAGGGTCTTGTGAGACTCTATTTAGCTGATTCCGTCCTGTTGAATGTTCATGATAAGAAGACCGTGAAAGAGCTATGGAAGAAATTTGGTGATGTTTATCAGGCTAAATCCCTGGTAAACAAGTTATTCCTGAGGAAGAAGCTATATTCTCTAAGGATGGATGATGGAGGATTAGTTGCAGATCACCTAAATGCTTTTAACATGCTAGTTGCACAGTTGACATCTGTTGGTGTAAAGATAGAGGAGGAGGATCGTTGCATGACCTTGCTTTGTTCTTTGCCATACTCATGGGACCACCTTGTCATGGCCATTGGGAGTACTAAAACCACTTTCAAGATGGATGAAGTGGTGTCTTCACTATTATCTAAAGAGATGCGGAGAAAGTCTTATGAATCAACAAAGGAGGCTCTTGCAGTTTGTGGTAGACCCAAAGAGAAAGGGAAAAAGAAAGAAAAGAAAGCTAAAAAGGGTAAATCCAAATCCCGTGGGAGATCCAAATCTCCTAGAAAGTCCAAGGAAGTTTGTTGGAGCTATGGAAAAACTAGGCACTTCTGAAAGGAGTGCAAGGAGGAGAAGAAGAAAAAGAAGAACGTCTCCGATTCTGATTTTGACAAGTCACAAGATGATGGTGATTCTTTTGTTGTAGCCTTGGCCACCCATGCATCAGAAGATGTGTGGTTGATTGACTCCTGTGCTTCGTTCCACATGACCTCACATCGAGGTTTGTTTACAAAGTATGAAGAATACGATGGTGGGAAGGTGTACTTGGGTGATGACTCTCACTTGAAGATAGTTGGTTGTGTATGAGTCTTGATCTGATTCCCTAATGGATGAGTGAAGTGGATCAATGGGGTTATGCATATCCCTATTTTAGCATGAAACCTACTCTCTGTAAGTAAATTGAATTATGCAAGTGTGCAGGTTGTCTTCTCAGGTGGAGGATGCAAGATGACAAGAGGAGCTATGGTGCCATCTAAGGGTACTCAGAGAGGTACTTTGTTTCAGCTGGATGCATGCACTCCTTAGTGTAATAATTCTTCTATTTCGAAGAAAAGACCTTTAGATTCTTCATCCTCACCATTGGAACCCAGAGCGAAAAGTGTGTTGCTTCTACTTCTGATGGTAGTGCTTTCTGGGTAACTAAGGGTGCTCATGCTTTGGAAATGAAACTTCCTACTAAAAAGACAATGTTGTGGCATAAGAGACTTGGTCACATTGGTGAGAAGGGTCTTAGAGCCCTAAAAAATAAAAACCTCATCAAGGGGTTAAATGATTGTAATCTTGAGTTTGACTTTTGTGAACATTGTGTATATGGAAAATAAAACCATGTTTAGTTTTACTCGAGTTCTCATAAGTCTTTTGGTGTTGGATCTTATTCATTCTGATGTGTTTGGTTCTATGAATGTTCTTTCCATTTCCAAATCATTATATTTTATATCATTCATTGATGATTATAGTTAGAGGACATGGATTTATTTTCTCAGAAGTAAATCTGAAGTCTTTAGTCAGTTCAAAGAGTTTAAAGCTTTTGTATAGAATCAGACTAGTAAGAAGATTAAGTGTTTGAGAACTGATAATGGTGGTGAGTTTTGTTCTATAGAGTTCGACAAGTTCTGTAAAGAACATGGGATTGAAAGACATAAAACAACTCCATACACCCCGCAGAAAAATGGAGTTGCAGAGAGGATGAACAAAACGTTGATGGAGAGGGCTAGGAGTATGCTTAGTGGTGCTAGCCTCAAACAAAAGTTTTGGGCTGAAGCTGTAGCCACTGCTTGCTAGCTGGTTAACAAGTCTCCTACTTCAGTGCTTGTTGATAAGACACCCATTGAGGTGTATTCTGGTAAGAAGCCTTCATTGAGACATCTTTGTGTTTTTGGTTGTGAGGCATATACACATGTGCCTAAGGAGAAGAGGTCAAAATTGAAGAACAAGGTAGTTAAGTGTATCTTCATTGGCTATGGTGTCAATATGAAAGGGTACAAGCTTTGGGATCCTATGGCCGAGAAAGTGTTGTATAAAAGAAGTATTATTTTTAGAGAGGTATCTCCTTCTCCTGTTGTTTTACAGCCAGAAGAAAAAGAAAAGAAAGAGGATGTAGTTCAGTTTCCTACTACCCCTGAGAAGACTAAACTAAAAGACCCTGTTAGACCTATTGATGAGAAGAGATCTAGCAACTCTGAAAGTTTAGAAGAAGAAGTAGAACCTCCACCTCAACCTTTGAGGAGGTCCACACAAATCAAGAAGCAACCTGACAGGTTTGGTTATTCATTGCTTGATTCTAGTTGTGTTTTTGCCTTGATTTCTAACACTGATGAGCCTATAACTATGAAAGAGGCTATGGGTATGAAAGATGCAGGTTCCTAGAAGGAGGCCATGGAAGATGAGATGGCTTCTTTAGAAAAGAATAAAACTTGGGACTTGGTGCCTTTGCCTGATGGACAAAAACTTGTTGGATGCAAATGGGTGTTCAAGAAGAAATTTGGTGCAAATGGCAGTGTTGAGAAGTATGAGGCCAGATTGGTTGCGAAGGGGTATTCACAAATGGAGGGAATTGATTATGGTGAGATTTTCTCTCCAGTTGCAAAGTTGACATCTATTCGGTTCTTGTTATCTCTCACAACATCTTATGATTTAGAAGTGGAACAAATGGATGTGAAGACAACTTTCCTTCATGGTGACTTGGAGGAAGAAATTTACATGTCATAGCATAGAGCACTGCATAATGAAAGGTAAAGAAAATTTGGTTTGCAAGTTAAAGAAGTCTTTGTATGGATTGAAACAATCTCCTAGGATGTGGTACTTGAATTTTAATGCCTTTGTGTTGTCTATTAGATTTTTGAGATCGAAATCAGATCATTGTGTGTATTATAAGTTTGACAATGATCGTATTCTCATTATTGCACTATATGTTGATGATATGTTGCTGATTGGGAATGGTAAGAATATGATTTCTGATTTAAAGTCTCAGTTGTCAGCACAATTTGAATGAAAAACTTAGGAGTAGCTAGGTACATTCTGGGGATGGAGATTAGAAGAGACAGAGCAAACAGAAAACTTTGGCTAGGCTAGAGTAAGTATGTTAACACTGTGTTGGAGAGATTCAGTATGGTGGAATGCAGACCGTTGATTATTCCTATTACGATGGGGACAAAGTTATCTGTTGATTTAGAGTTTAATTAGGGTTAAGGTTAGTATTAAGTTTAGGGTTAGGGTTTCAATTGTAGTCAGGCTTAGGGTTAGAGTTAGGGTTAAAAGTAGAGCTATATTTAGGGTTAGAATAAGGGTTAGGGTTAGGTTTAAAATTAGGATTAGGGTTAAGTTTAGAATAAGAGTTAGGATTACAATTAGCAATCTAGTTAAGGTTAGGGTTACAATTAGGGTTAGTGTTATGGTGGGAATTAGTGTTAATGTTAAGATGTCAGGTTAGGGTTATAATTAGGGCTAGGTTGGAATTGAGATTAGGGTTAGAGTTAGAATTAGGGTTACTAAATTAGGGTAAACATTAGAGTTACAATTAGGGTTAGGGTTAGGGCTACAGTTAGGGTTACAATTCAGGTTAGGGTTAAGGTTAAAATCATAGTTAGAATTAGGATTAAGGTAAGGGTTAGAATTAGGGTTATTTTTAGATTTAAAATTAGGGTTATAGTTAGGGTAGAGTTAGGGTTATGATTAGAATTAGGTTTAGGGTTAGGGTTAGAGTTAGGATTAGGGTTCCTATTAGTATTAGGGTTAGAGTTAAGGTGAGTTACTATTAGAATTAGGGTAAGCATTAGATTTATAGTTAGGGTTGGGGTTAGGGCTAGAGATAGGGTTAGAATTATGGATACGACTATAATTAGGGTTAATGTTAGAATTAGCGATAGGGTTAGGGTTACAATTAGGGTTAAGTATAGTATTAAGGTTAGGGTTAGGGTTTTAATTAGGATCAGTATTAGGGTTAGAATTAAGGTTAGGTTTAGAATTACAATTATAGTCAGGTTTAGGGTTAAAGTTAGGGTTATGGTTTGAATTATAGTCAAGCTTAGGGTTAGAGTTAGGGTTAAATTTAGAGCTATGATTAGGGTTAGAATAAGGGTTAGTGTTAGATTTAAAATTAGGATTAAAGTTAGGTTTAGAATTAGAGTTAGGATCACAATTAGAAATGTAATTAAGGCTAGGGTTAAAATTAGGGTTAGGGTTACGATTAGAATTAGGGTAAATGTTAGAATTAGGTTAGGGTTATAATTAGGGTTATGGTTGGAATTGATGTTAGGGTTAGAGTTAGAATTAGGGTTACTAAATTAGGGTAAGCATTACAATTACAGTTAGAGTTAGGGTTAGGGCTAGAGTCAGGGTTACAATTTGGGTTAGGGTTCAGGTTAAAATCATAGTTAGAATGAGGATTAAGGTAAGGGTTAAAATTAGAGTTATTGTTTGATTTAAAATTAGGGTTATAGTGTGAGGCTGACTATTTTACCTCCTATATTTTGATCATTGTGCTATTCAATAGTGACTATGTTTCATATTGCAGACTTGATGTGTTATCTCACTAATTTGATATATGTGATTTGATTCGGTCATATTGATGATATACTGTGGTTCGATATATGGATTCATATTAGATGTTATTTTGTTATGAGATTCTAGTTGATTATGTGATTTGAATTAATTGACATGTGATGGAAATGCAGTTAATTTGGATTTATGTATTGATGGATAGTGTTGTATTGTTTGCGTGAATTTAATTTCCAGTTGCTTCGGCTATCATTTTCATGACAGAACTGACACTTGATCAAGATGTGCAGGTTATACTTTCCTTAGCCACGGGAAATCAAAGGTAGGATTCACACCATGTTATTCCCGGTTAAGCCGATCCATTCCCAAGAGGGATAAGGATCACGTGTGAAATTGCATGATGATTTATTGTGCTTGGTTTAAATTTCAATTATTTTTATTTAAGCCTTAGTACTCCCTCTTTTTCTTATTTTGATTAATATTATGTGTTGTAAAATTTTCATTGATTTATGTCAATTGGTATTTTTTTTATTATTTTATTTGGCCCATTTATATGTGGATTTTTGACCCCTTTCATGACCCCTAGGGTCCCAAAAGTTACCCTAGGTGGTCAACCATGAGTCTAGGGTCAACTTGGACCACCTAACCCTAGTTTTGACTCACCTTAGGTCACCCTAACCCATGGTTGAGTCAAAGTGACGAAAATGGGGAAAAGGGGAGATGGGGATGGGCCTTGCCTTGGGAAGAGCACCTCTCCCATCCCTAGTTTTGGGAAACATTCCCAAGGAAGACTTGGGAGGTCTCCAAGAGTCCTCCCAAGCTCCTAAGTGAGTGGGAGCACCACTCAAGGCCATTGTCTTGTGGAAGGGTGAGTGGGAATCCAACTCACCATTTGTTCCCCCTCCCACTTGTGTGGAGGCACAAGTGGATAAGGTGGAGATGGAGGTGAAGGGAGAGGAGGACACTTGTCATCCTCTTACCTTCTCTCTTTTCCAAGTGGCTTTGGTGGAGGGAAGAGATGGTGACAAATGTCACCACCTCATTCTCTCAAGGCAAAATAGGGGGCCTATAATAGCTCCTCATGTGGAGGAGTGGGGGTTCCACCATTCCATTCTTTTTTGCTTGCATTTTAGAGACCTCTTGTAAAATTGGGATTTCCTAACTAGTTTGGAGGAATTAGAGAAGGTTAGGGAGAAAAAATTTTCGTGGCCTGTGTCGTGACCACATGGCAAATGTGGTCATGACATGGGCATTTTGTGTGTCGTGTCTACACGGGAGATGTGGGCATTACATATAGTTAGCATAAAGTTAGGGTTAGCATTAGGATTAGGGTTCCTATTAGTATTAGAATTAGAATTAAGGTGGGTTACTATTAGAATTAGGGTAAGAATTAGAGTTAGGGTAAGCATTAGAGCTAGAGTTAGGGGTAGGGTTATAGTTAGAGTTAGGGTTAGAATTAGGGATACAACTAAAATTAGGGTTAATGCTAGAATTAGAGTTATGATTAGGGTTACAATTAGGGTTAAGTATAGTATTAAGATTAAGGTTAAGTATAGTATTAAGCTTAGGGTTAGGGTCTCAATTAGGATCAGTCTTAGGGTTAGAATTGAGGTTAGATTTAGAATTAGAATTAGGGTTAGAATTCAGGTTAGGGTTAGGGTTAAAATCATATTTAGAATTAGAATTAAGGTAAGGGTTAGAATAAGGGTTATTGTTAGATTTAAAATTAGGGTTATAGTTAGGGTAGAATCAATGTTATGATTAGAATTAGGGTTAGCGTTAGGGTTAGGGTTAGAGTTAGGATTAGGGTTCCTATTAGATTTAGGGTTAGAATTAATGTGGGCTACTCATAGAATTAGGGTAAAAATTAGAATTACAGTTAGGGTAAGGGTTCAAATTGGAATTAGAGTTAGAGTGAACAATTATGGTTAAGGTTAGTATTATGGTTAGGGTTAGGGCTAAGGTTAAAATTATAGCTATGTTTAGGGTTAGAATAAGGGTTAGGGTTAGGGTTAGGTTTAAAATTAGGATTAGAGTTAGGTTTAAAATTAGAGTTAGGAGAACAATTAGTAATGCGGTTAAGGTTAGGGTTTTAATTAGGGTTAGTGTTAGGGTTAGAATTATGGTTAATGTTAGAATGAGGTTAGGGTTAATATTACAGTTAGGGAAAAATTAGGGTTACAATTATGGTTATAATTTATGTGCCTAACCCTACATCTAATCCTATTTATAAGCGTAATCCTAACCCAATCCCTAAACTAAACCATAATTCTAAATCTAACTTTCATTTGAACCTTCAAAATTAATATAGTTCATTATAATTATAATTATTATATATAATATAATATATAAATTATACTTATTATTTAATATATCTAACATTTATTATGTAATATAATTATAATAATTCTTAAGATATATAATATAGTTAGAATTAAGCTTGCGCTTCGAATGCCACTAGTATATTTTTATTAAATATAATATATCTAAAGTACGCCGAGAGATATCCTTCTCGAGGTGCCTATTTTTTAATCACTAATCCTAACATTAGGAACCTCAAGAAGGATATCTCTCGGCGTACTTTAGATATATTCTATTTAATATAAATATGCTAGTAATTATTATTATTTAAAATGTTAATATTACAGTTATATCTTACAGATATGTTTTATAGATTATTCAGATGGATTCTGTGGTAGTTCTAAATTTATCCAATAGTCAATAATTTCTTTAGAGGAATTAAGATGCTATTGTTGTGCCAAGACCATTGGTAGGGTCAATGTGTAACTGTTTTTAGCCGAATGCACTTTTTGAGGTTTTCTTATTCTTGGAGCACTATTTTTAGATATTTGATTTGAGAATGTGATATTTTGAATCACTTTCAAGTGGATTTATTTTGGTTGTAGTTATCTTATTAGAAATCTATCTCTCATTTATATTGTATTTATTGTATAAATTTGTACTTTTGGCTTACTTTGTGTGCAAGAAAATTATTCCTAGCTTAGAAGTTCTAGTTAACTTTTTTAAAATCATTTTCATGTCATTTTTTTAAACTCCTAAATGTAAGTGTCATTTGCACTTAGTCTTCTAATAGTGATTTAATGCTTACTTGCTATTGGAATTGCTCTTCAAGAGTCTTTGTGATTTTCATGTTTATATATTTTATGAGTTGAATATAATTTGACAATTATAGCAGCTAATAATTTTTATTTTAATATAATTTCAAAATGTTATTAGGAATGTAAAAACAAAGTTAATGTATTTAGTTTTAATCTAGAAATAGAAAACAGAAAAACTAACGTAGATAGTGTAGTCAGAAAGGGACCTGTGGCTTCAGAATTTCTCTGCAGGTAGCCATTGATTTGAAAAGTGGAAAATTTTAGGAAAAGAAAAAAAGAGGATTAGAGAACACAGCACCACCTAAACACAGCATAGACTAAAGCACAGGGAGATAAGAGGAAAAATAGAGGAGAAGAAAAAAAGGAAGGAATAACACAACAAGAAGGAGGCATCATGCAGTAACACAGAACAGAGCAGAGGCACGTAGATCATTACAACAGGTGCAAACTTCTTATTTTAATTGCATTGGCTTAAAAGTTTCTAAAACCTTTTCAATAAGTTCATTTTGTGCATGCCCTACGATCATTGCATTATATGAGATGACATCTCTTTGAGGCGTTATGTTAAGCAGTTCATGTGCATTGCCTATGCGTCCCTATTTTGCATACGTATCTACCAAGGCACTTGCAACTACAACATCTGACAAAAATCCTCTTTCAATTCAGCTTTTATGGATGTCCATACCTTTTTCCAAAGCTCCTATTTGAGTGCAGGAAAAGATGATGCCGGTTAGATTTGCCAGAAAGTTTTTTTTAAAGCCTTTTCAGCAAACCCATTTTGAATATATCCCGCACTCATGGTATTCCATGAAACCACATTTCTTTGAGGTATTTTGTTAAAGGGATCACACACCCTATCTATGCTTCCACATTTTACATACGTGTCTACAGGACACTTGTAGCTACAACATCTGACAAAAATCCACTTTCAATTATGCTTTGAAGGATGTTCTTACCCTATTTGAATGCCCAAATTTTGGCACAGGTAGAGGGGATGCTGGCAGAGGATGTGGAAAATGGTTTGACGCTTGCCAATTTCTTTTGCATGTAATTTTATAACGCCTTTTTCAACAAACCAATAGTGCATATCCTATGATCATTTCATTCCATGAGATGTCTCTGTGAGACTTTCTGTCAGCAGTTCATCTGCTATGTTTGTGATTCCACATTTTTCATAATTGTTTACTAGAGCATTTTGAAATATAATATCTGATATAAAGCCTCCTTTATTTATGCTTTTAAAGATATCTGTAGTATGTTCCAAACTTCCATTTTCACACCCTCTCTTTGTTTTTTGTTGTTTTCATGTTAATTTTTATTAACCTCTCGTGATTTGTGTATGGGTTGTGACAAAAATAAAACAAAAATCTGCATTTTTAGAAGAATTAGTACACCAAATAACATATACTATTTACCCTAGCTGAGTAGACAATAAAATCAAGATAAGGGAGAAAGATTCTAATTAAAAGTAATATTGCTAGATTCACTGAATGTAGTTAGAGGATAGTAAACAATAGTCTCACATTTATAAGATTAGAAAGTATTTGAATCTATAATCTTCTATTATCTTAGATAATGCTTCACGTGTTATTGGTTTTTAGAAAAAGATATTATGTTAGGCAAAACCCACTATTTGGCTTGAACGAAATTGAAAAAAAGAAATTACCCATGGGCGAGTACAAAAGTGAATATTGGGTTTAGATAGGATATTTTGAGAATGACAAAATTTATAACAATTTTTTTTAGTGTTGCAACTTGAGTTAACATCTATTGTTAGTATGTGAGAAAATTTGATGTTCTTGAATAAAACTATTCGGCAATATAGTTATGACATGTCAAATATGGGCACATAATATTTTTTTCAAAAGAATGTTGATCGAAGTATGGCATAAGAATAGTGAATGTTTTCTTAATCTCTCTCTCTTATAGGATTGAATTTGAATAAATTAGGTTGACGAGAAAATTGTCCTAAGCCATTTTTGGAAAAATTTCATCTTTTTAAGTAGCAACATAACTGGCTAGGTTAGGAAGTTGATTTCTTATGACTCAGCAATGGAATTAAGAAATTATTTGTATCATGAAGTTTTGATCTTCATTTTATTACAAAATATACCAAAAAGAAAGAATTATGTGCTTTTGTATGTATTATTACTTAAATCTTTGTCACAATCATGTATTTTAGTCTTAGTTGAATCAACTATTTAAATTAGTGATTAAAGAGCTTTAGGATTCAACTGTGTATGTTTTTGTCTCAACGTTTCGGATCATGCTCAATGATCCATCATCAGGAAGAGGGTAGTAAACATATCAAATAGCAGACTTGATCTTGTTTAAAAAGAAGCCAAAGGGAGAAGAGAGAATGGAAACCGAAGGACAGGAGGAAGGAGAGAGAAAAAAAAATAATATTAAGAATAAAGAAAAAAGTGAGTAAAAAGAAAAAGGAAAAAACAAAAAAGACAGTGAAGCAACCATGTAAACATGCCAATTAACAAAGAAAAGTTAATAAAAATAAAACTAATGATATTATATAATATCATTAGTTTTATTAACTTTTCTTTGTTAATTGGCATGTTTACATGGTTGCTTCACTGTCTTTTTTGTTTTTTCCTTTTTCTTTTCACTCACTTTTTGCTTTATTCTTAATTTTATATATTTTTTTCTCTCCTTCCTCCTGTCCTTCAATTTCCATTCTCTCCTCTCCCTTTGGCTTCTTTTTAAACAAGAACAAGTCTGCTATCTAATATGTTTACTATCCTCTTCCTGATGATGGATCATTGAGCATGATTTGAAATGTTGAGACAAACATACACAGTTGAATCTAGAAGCTCTTTACTCATTATCATGGACTGTGGAAAACTCATGCCTACTATTTGATTTAGTGTTTAACAAGTATATTCTAGATGATGCAACTTACCTTTGCAAATCATACTTCCAAGGAATTTATTCTCGCATCTTACAGATTCATAAGATTAGTGCCTAGAAAGTTTTTGGAACTGACTATGATCTATAAGTTATTTTTAGTAACAAGACTCAATACAAACTTGCCTACAAGAACCTAGACCTATCTACTATGATATATTAAGAACACTAGTACTGTTAAGCCCAACTAACACATACATGAACACCAATTTATAGACAAGTGGTCTTGGAATAACCAAGACTAATTACAAATTGCTTTAATCCATGGATAGGGATATTAACTCAAGGAAGCATGGTGAAAATGGAAAATTGTATGTCTTGTCAAAATACAAACTGTCACATAAATAGATTTTTGTTGCCGATAAGTACCGTCGTATGTTCTCACCTCGCCTTCACGGACCTTGGTGATTAGAAAATGGGGCTTGTTGACAACATGAGTCTAATTTGGAGATGACTCATAAAATGTAAGATTAGGCAACTAGTCCAAACAAGAAACCCTATATTGTCATATGCTCTCACGTCGCCTTCACGGATCTTGGTGATCAGAAAGCACTAGGGAATATAGAAGGGACTTAATCACTAAACTACCCAATTTGACTTGAGTAAGTAAACTTTTTTGGAAACCTCATAGGGATTCCTCAACACTAGGGTTGGATGAAAAATACCCCTTTTAGGTGTGTGATAGTAGATTTAATTCTATGCCTATTTCACCTGAGTGGGTGGCAGCTGACGAAGAACTATTTGAGGCACGAAATAACCCTAGAAAGAGTTGCATAGCCTCTCGTAGTTGCATCAAACATAGTGCACTACAGAACTGCATATTCACAAATCCTAGTGTCAGTCGTATGGACGGAGGGTACCTTGATCTTGTGGATACAGGGTATATAGGCAGTCTGGATGGTTAAGGATGCCCCCAGTACTCAGGTCCCCCAGATATAGGGTATTCTTTTGTAATCAACTAATCCCAAATCTTAACTTAACAAGATTAAACTAGATAAACTAAAGAAGTCTCTAGTACTCAGAAGAATCCTTGGGAGGATTGACCTTGTAGCTGGTTGATTGCCAAAACCTGAGGGAGGGTACCAGGTCCTCAAAATACTTTCATTGAGTGAACTTACGAAAATTCCTCAGTGCAATAAATGGGCCTATTGTGTAATTTACTGTAAGTGACTCAGGATCCGAATTGATCTCAATGAGTCTAAGTCTCTAGCCAGAGCATATTAATGATTCTTGTCCTTATTAGCCCATATGATTGTTGTGATTACCTATCTCGTATTGGATAGAGTTTTGGTCTGTTTGATCAGTTTAGGCCTGTTTGGCCATCATTTAATCTACCCCATATTAGGTAGTGATATGGTCTGTAAGACCCAGTTCTGTATGAACCCGTTTGCCCAAAGGACAGAAGAGCCCATTTGGCTTTCTCTTAGTATGTCCCATTTAGACACCTTAGCTTGAATTGGCTACTTGAAACTCCCTGGTTACTCAGACTAAACTAAAAGATCATAAAATAATTGCTAAGAATTAGACATCTTGATTAGAAAAATGAATGAGAATCCTTGTCTAGAACCAAACCTTAGATCACTTAAGAAAGATAAACAAAAAAAAATTCCCTAAGGTCCTTGAACCGGGTCCTTACAGGTAGTGAATGTGGAGACATGTATTTGAGGATCACCTTTATCATTATAATTTCAAAGTGAGGGACCTCAAATCTATCAAGAAGGGGGTAGAGAGGATCTCAAGAGAAACTAGACTATGTTGTTAATATGACATGGTCATGAGTTGAGAAATGATAGAGAGGGGGAAAGTTACTACTAGAGATTGCCCATGTTCTGCATGAGTTGGTTAATTATCAATCATATGCAATGAAGTAGTGGAGATAGATATGATAGAAAAATGTTAGAAAAGTAAGGGTTACAAAGCACCAAGGAGGCCATCTAGAAAAATCAAATGTAGGGGTTGGGATGGGAAAAAAACCCATATGAGAGAATAGGGTTATGTTGTATGCCAGAAGAAGAGGAATGTGAATTGCCCGGTTGAGTGGTTGAAGTACCAAAATTGGAAGAATTTGTGATGTATGTGTTTGGTGTGGGAAGAGGAATAAGAATTTGATTCTAAGTAAGATATGATTTATATAATTATTCGACGGTGATTGTAAAGATAGTATTAGCATTGTTAACAACTAGGGTCACTACACGTATAAAGTTGAAACCCTTAAGATGACATAACAACATGCATATGGCATCTAAGATAAGAACTATATTATAAAATACATCGTCATCATCATTAAGGTGAGATTAAAATTCATCCAAGTGTCTATTGAGATATTGAACCTAGTTCTTAGCTCCCATATGTAGGGCAACTTCATGGTCAAACCCTCCCTTGATATCATGGAACTTTACATGATGAGAAGTAGGGAGTAGAAGGGTCCTAGTTGGATGATTGAAGACATAGTTAGAGTAACCCAAGGAAGAAGAGAAAAATTTGTCAAAGGTTGTGATGAAGACATTTTATAAATGCAATAGCTCCTTCTAGAAACTTGGTCAAAGAAAGAGTATTATGTAGTGAAACTCATTAAAAAAAGAGTAAAATGATTGTAGAAAACATACACAAGATCAAAATTGAGAATTGTTGAATGAGAAGTGAAAGCTTTGCCTAGAAGGCCAGGTTCACCAAAATGTAATAAGATAAAAGTGGTTTGATTTGTTTATGTTAAATTAGGGTTACCACTAATCCACACTACAAGATAATACTAGAAGATCTAGATTTTTTTGTGTTTTCTCTCTAGTTTATTGTTTTCACTAACAAAGAATAGAAAATAACTATCCTTATCTATAAATTTTACCTCCTAATAAACTATGTTTGAACAAGAGGGAAAGAGAGTTGGATAATGAAAATAGTATATAAAAACTGAAGAATAAAATTAAAAAACATAGTTCAAATTGTAAAAGAGAAAGTGAGATCAAACTTAGAAAATGACTTATGTAACTCAATACCTATGATTCTAGCATGTCACACTATCATCCCTTCAACATGTTGGCATATATTTATATATTTCAAAGGTTCTTACACATAAGGATGCAACATTATAGGGCAATAGACACTAGGTTCTTCCATAAATAAACATAATGTAATATAATACCTTAAACAATAATTTTGATTCCATTTAAGGAATGAAATGGAATAATAAAGTAAAGGAAGAAATATAGAAAATCATTTGTACGTGAATTCCTCCAAGAAAATTGTAGCAAAGACAAAGAGGGAAGTTTGGGGCTAGTTGATAGCTTGACAATAATGGTCAACCTTTATGTTGATCTTTTAGCCTTAGTGGGTAGCCAATGATATAGAGGAAGTTTAAATATGTATGTGATTATCCTATGTTCATCTAGGACTAAGAACAAAAAAGAAAATAAAAACTATAAGTATTAAATCCTAGGTCTACAAGGATCAATTCCTTAGTGTGGTTGAGGATGCAAATGGAGTTGGAAAAGAGAGATTACAATAACAATATAGATATGGAAACAAGAAAAGAGCATTAAATAATATCACTTGCAAACAAGGAAATGGAGATGATAGTTGCTAAAATCACAAGTCCTTAACCATGAAGAATCAAAGAAGATGAATGTTGGAAGTGAATAGTTACTACTCAAAAAGATTAAGAATACTAGAATGCTTCACAAGATTACTAGAATGAAAGAGATAGCTTTATAGAGAGTGTAGATCACTTATTTGATTCAAAAGATTAAGTTGAGAGGGAATTTCAAGGGTCGTGGAATGCTAGATGACCACTGAGATTCATCCAGTGGATCTCTAGCTAGTTACATTTGCATGTTCTTGCATAACAAGGTGACAAAACTAAAGAAAAAGGTCATTATGTGACTATAAAGCTAGTGGATACTAGCATGCCACATGGACATCTCCAGGTCATGCTATTCTCCAAGTAAGTAGGGCTAGAAAGAGGTCAAATCATAGAAGAAAATTAGGTTTACAAAAATAATATTCATGAAGGTAGAAAAGGCATTTACATATATAAACATAAAGCTCATGTTGGCATTGAGAATTTGATAAATGCTAAGATTGCCAAACGAGCATAAAAACATGCTAGAGAATGTAGATGCTAAAGTAAGGTCAATTTATAGTACCAAAATTATATGGTATGCAATTTTCAAGATTACATCAACATACCTTCAAGTGAAAGTCAATTTGTAGTACCAAAGTTTTATGGCATGTTATTTTTAATCTTACATCAATGTGCCTTCAAGTGAAGGTCTTTTATTCAAATGAAAACCTTATTTCAAAGGTGTTCAATAATCTTGGCCTCCTAGAACTCATATTTGTGAAATGGCCCACAAGTGGGACAAGACTTTATGACCAGGGATAGAGAAATAGTTATTGAAAGTATGAGATGAAATTGTGAAGTGTAAACAAACAAGATGCATCAAAACATTACAAAGCTTTATCATTCAAGTATAACTTAACCTCACTAATAAGTGAGATGTCAAATTATTTAAATGCTCATAATTAACAAGTAGAATAATTTCACATATAAATAACCATTCATAAAACCATCATGATCATGTAATAACTCCTCACTAAGGCTTGTAATATCATGATGTAATGTGGGAAAAGGTAATGAACCATGAATAATGTCAACATGTGAGAGGCTAATGAAATATCAATAGGTATTCCATCATTATGATAGGTATCACTATGTGAAAGGCTATCCATAGTGTTCACATGAGGTGTAGAAGAATGACCATCATGAAACATGTTATCATTTACAAAATAAGATATCAAATCAAAGGAAAATGGATCTATATAATCCTCATGACATGTAGAAGGGATATCATCATAAGGTACAATAATGTCATATTTAAGTAAAGGAGAAGTACCCTCACCATATAGTTTATCATGGATAATAATGGAGGGTATAGGCATGTCATTAGTATCCTACATAATAGATGTATCATGAATTAAATCATATGAAGTGATTTTCTCAAGGGTAAAGTACAATTAGAATCAAGCATACTACTTTAACTTTGTTGACACCCAATTCTTATTGGTAGTGTTTGGTCTTTGTAGTGCTTTGTTATTGATAATTGGTTTGAGAAATTATTGAAAGGAAGCTAGGTGTGCAGAAACACTTCCTACACTAATCTATTGAGGAGAGAGCTATGCAAATTCAAATTTATCCTAACTATTACAGCAATGTTAAACCATTAACATGAGATATTGCAGCAAAACACAAGAACCAGAATGTAGACAGAAGAAGAGAGATAGAGATTTGCGGTGGGGAAAACCCTTATCGAGTGAAAAACCCCACACTCAGAAACCTACACAATGTATTAACAAATCTAAAAGAATGTTTACAACACACTTGCAATGCAAGCTTCAATGGTCTTCAATACTCGTGTCTAGAGTCAATCTGGCAGCATAACAGTACCTGTAAACCTGTGATACAAACTCCATCTCCAAGCACCTGTTTAAATAGAACATACAAGGCAATTTTGGACCTTTCTTGGAATGGGCGTCCAATATGGCATCTTGGACCAAAACCCATGCCTAGGGATACTTGGTCAACATTGTAGAATGTATCTGACACTTGTCCACAGCTCCCATCCCAAAGGGGTCACCTATTTCCAAAATGGGCTATGACAGATGCTCTTACAACACTTACGACCGTCATAGAATCTGCCATAGCGGTTACAACTTATAGTTGTAAGAGAATCTGTCATACACATGCTATAAATAGCATATTCTCTTACAACACATCATATTCCACCTTGGGATGCCCAAATATGCCTCATTCAAAGATGCTTCATGACACATGTCATTACTTGTCTTACAACCTTCTATTCTTGACTCTTACATGTCATAGATTCATCATAGGAATCCGTCATAATCGTTTCGGTCAAACATTCCTTACACAACATAGAAGATGCTGACACATGACAGAATATTCCTACCACTAAGTGGGATGCCTATGTCATCATGTGAGGACAAAATAACAAGTTGTCATAATCCATGTAGGATTGACACATCATCGTGCCACATCCCACAATATGACAAAGTGGAATTTCTAATTATTTACAACATAGGCAATTGAATAATAAACACAAACATTACAAATGCAGAGAATTACCATGGTTGAGACACCTTAATTCCCAACATTCTCCCACTTGTCGAACACCTTGTAAGAGCCAATAGAAAAATAAGATTTAACTACTATAGGCCGAGAGGCCCATAGACTCCGAACACCATCTGAACTTCTCTATGCCCACTGGCTTCATCAATGTATCTGCAACATTCTTCAAAGTATCTACCTTCTCCAAATTTACCTTTCCATCCTCAACCATGTCCCTCATGAAGTGAAACTGAACATCAATGTGCTTGGTTCTAGCATGGAAAGTTGGATTCTTTGCAAGGCAAATTGCACTCTGATTGTCACAACTGATCGTGATCTGACCCGCATCAACACCAATATTAGAACACAATCTCTTAAGCCAAATGCCTTCCTTACAAGCATGAGTTGCTGCCATATACTTAGCGTCTATCGTGGACAAAGCAACAATAGGTTGTCGCTTACTCATCTAGCTAATAGCACCACCAAACAGTGTAAAAACATAAGCACTGGTGGATCTCCTGCTGTCAATGTCACCTGCCCAATCTAAATCCACAAATCCATGAATATCAACAGAATGTGGAGGTCCTAAAACATTACCATGATAGAAAATGGAATACTCAGAAGTACCCCTCAAATATCTGAACACTCGCTTAACTGCATCCCAATGAACTCGTCCAGGATTAGCCATAAATCGACTAAGCACTCCCACTACTTGGGCAATGTCTGGTCTTGTGCAAACCATAGCATACATCAAACTACCAACAACACTAGCATAAGGTACTCTGCTCATGTCCTCCACCTCACTAGGAGATTTTGGACAATCCTCAACAGACAACTTTGTCCCCAAAGAAACGGGAACACACAATGGTCTACAATCTCCCATGCTGAATCTGTCCAACACGGTCTTAACATACTTACTCTGACTTAACCAAACTTTTTTGTTGGTTTTGTCTCTTCTAATTTCCATTCCTAGAATGTACCTAGCTGCCCCTAAATCTTTCATTTCAAACTAAGCTGACAAATGAGATTTAAAATCATAAATCATATTCTTACCCTTCCCAATGAGCAACATATCATCAACATACAGTGCAACAATGAGAATACGATCACCATCAAACTTATAATAGACACAGTGATCCAATTTTGATCTCACAAATCTAAGTGACAACACAAAGGCATCAAACTTCAAGTACCATCTCCTAGGGGATTGCTTCAAACCATACAAAGACTTCTTAAGTTTGCAAACCAAATTTTCTTTACCTTTTACCATGTAATGCTCTGGATGTGACATGTAGATTTCCTCCTCCAAGTCATCGTGAAGGAAACCTATCTTCACATCCATCTGTTCTACCTCCAAGTCATAAGCTGCTGCGAGAGACAAGAGGAATCGAATGGATGTCAACTTTGCAACGGGAGAGAAGATCTCACCATAATCTATACCCTCCACTTGTGAATACCCTTTCGCAACCAATCTGGCCTTATACTTCTCAATACTGCCATCTGCACCAATCTTCTTCTTGAACACCCATTTGCATCCAACGAGTTTCCATCCAGGAAGCAAAGGCACCAAGTCCCAAGTTTGATTCTTTTCCAAAGAAGCCATTTCTTCCTCCATGGCCTCCTTCCAGGAACCTGCATCCTTCATATCCAAAGCCTCTGATACAGTTCTAGATTCATCACTGTTAGTGAGCAAAGCATAAGCACAACTAGAATCAAGCAATGTAAAACCAAACCTTGCAGGTTGCTTCCTTATCCGTGTAGACCTCCTCAAGAGCTAAGGTTGAGGTTTAGCTTCTTATTCTAAGCTTTCAGAGTTGCTAGAGCTCTCCTCATCATCAGGTCCAACATTATCTTTCTATTCAGTCTTCTCAGGGGTGAGAGGAAACTGAACAACATCCTCTTTCTTTTCTTTTTCTTCTTGCTACAAAACAGTGGAAGAAGGTGTAAGCTCTCTAAAGATGACACTTCTGCTATACAAGACTTTTTCAGCCAAAGGATCCCAAAGCTTGTATCCTTTCACACCAACACCATAGCCGATGAAGATACACTTAACAACTTTGTTCTCCAACTTTGACCGCTTCTCCCTAGGCACATATGCATATGCCTCACAACCAAAAACATGAAGATGCCTTACTGAAGGCTTTCTACCAGATCACACCTCCATGGGTGTCTTTCCAACAAAAGCTAATGTAGGAGATCTGTTTACTAGATAGCAAGCAGTGGCAATAGCTTCAGCCCAAAATTTTTGTTCTAGACCAGCTCCACTAAGCATACTCCTGGCCTTCTCCATCAGTGTCCTGTTCATTCTCTCTGCAACTCCATTTTTCTGTGGTGTGTATGGAGTTGTCTTATGTCTTTCAATCCCAAGTTCCTTGCAATACTTATCAAATTCTGTAGAATAGAACTCACCACCATTGCCAGTTCTCAAACATTTAATCTTTTTACCAATCTAATTTTTAGCAAAGGCTTTAAACTCCTTAAACTTGCTATAGACTTCAGATTTGCTTCTGAGAAAATAAATCCATGTCCTTCTACTGTAATCATCTATAAAAGATACAAAGTATACAGATTTTGATAACGAAGGAACATTAACAGGACCAAACACATCAGAATGAATGAGGTCCAACACACCAAAAGACTTATGAGAACTTGAGTAAAACTGAACACGATTTTGTTTTCCATAAATGCAATGTTGACAAAAGTCAAACTCAAGATTACAATCATCTAACCCCTCAACGAGGTTCTTATTTTTCAGGGTACGCAGACCCTTCTCACCAATGTGGCCAAATCTATTATGCCATAACATTGTCGTTTATGCAGGAAGTTTAACTTCCAATGCACGATTACAACCATCAAGACTAGAAACAACAGATTTCTTCACTGCTCGTCCAGATGGTGGGGATGAAGTGACTGCTGCCCTCTTCCTTGTGTCAGAAGAACTATTGCATTGTGAAATACATGCCTCCAGCTGAAACAGAGTACCTCTCCGAGTACCCTTATCAAGCACCATAGATCCTCTAGTCATCTTGCATCCTTCTTTCGAAAAGACAACCTGCACACCTGCATCATTCAAACTACTTACAGAAAGTAGGTTCCGTGCTAAGCCTGGGATGTGCATAACCCCAGAGATCCCCTTCACTCGACCATCAGGGAATCGAATAGAGACTCTTCCATGACTAATGATTTTCAGATGAGAGTCGTCAACCAGATACACCTTTCCACCATTGAACTCCTCATACTTAGTGAACCAGTTTCGATGCAAGGTCATGTGGAATGATGCACCAGAGTCAATTAGCCACACATCATCAGATGCATGGGTTGCCAGGGCTGCGATGAAGGCATCACCGCCATCTTGTGATTTGTCAGAATCTGAATTAGGAGCTTTCTTCTTTTTCTTCTCCTCTTTGCATTCCTTTTGGAAATGCCCAATCTTTCCATAGTTCCAACAAAGAGCCTTGGACTTTCCAGGAGATTTGGATCTACCCTTCTCAGCTTTCTTGTCCTTCTTCTTCCCTTTCTCCTTAGGTCGTCCACTAACTGCAAGGGCTTCTTTAGCTGCCTCATAATACTTTCTTCACATCTCTTCAGATAATAGTGAAGAAATGACCTTTTCCATTTTGAATGTGGATGTGGTGCTTCTGATTGCCATGACAAGGTGATCCCATGAGTCCGGTAGAGAACAAAGTAGGGTCATACACCAATCCTCCTCCTCCATCTTTACACCAATAGATGTCAATTGTGCAACCAACATGTTAAAGGCATTCATATGCTCAGCCATGGATCCTCCATCCTCCATTCGAAGAGAATACAACTTCTTTCTCAGGAAAAGTTTATTGACTAGGGATTTGGCTTGATACACATCCCCCAACTTCTTCCAAAGGAGTTTTGCAGTAGCCTCCTCATGGACATTTAACAACATAGAATCAGCAAGACTAAGTCTTATGAGACCCTTAGCCTTTCGATCCTTGAGATCCCACTCATCTTGAGTCATTGTCGCTGGTTTAGTTCCATTCACACTTTCCCAAAGGTCTCGGTCAACTAACATGTCTTCCATCTTGAACTTCCACAGCTCGAAATTGCTGCCGTTAAACTTCTCTACTTTAAAACTTCCTGATGTGGTTGCCATCTCCTTGCTGCAATAAGATACAAAATGCTCTACACAGGCTCCCACTCAACCTAAGATTAGCTCAAAAAACCCCTACCCAACAACTAGGACCAAAGGTGATCAAGCTCTGATACCAACTGAAAGGAAGCTAGGTGTGAGGAAAAGCTTCCTACACTAATCTATTGAGGAGAGGGCTATGCAAATTCAAATTTATCCTAACTATTATAGCAATGTTAAACCATTAAAATGAGATATTGTAGCAAAACACAAGAACCAGAATGTAGATAGAAGAAGAGAGACAGAGATTTACGGTGGGGAAAACCCTTATCAGGTGAAAAACCCCACACTCAGAAACCTGCACAATGTATTAACAAATCTGAAAGAATGTTTACAATACACTTGCAATGCAAGCTTCAATGGTCTTCAACACTCATGTCTGGAGTCAATCCGGCAACATAACAGTACCTGTAAACCTGTGATACAAACTCCATCTCCAAGCACCTGTTTAAATAGAACATACAAGGCAATTTTGGACCTTTCTTGGAATGGGTGTCCAATATGGCATCTTGGACCAAAACCCATGCCTAGCGACACTTTGTCAACATTGTAGAATGTATTTGACACTTGTTCATAGCTCCCATCCCAAAGAGGTCACCTATTTCCAAAATGGGCTATGACAGATGCTCTTACAACACTTACGACCATCATAGAATTTGTCATAGCGGTTACAACTTACAGCTGTAAGAGAATCTGTCATACACATGCTATAAATAGCATATTCTCTTACAACACATCATATTCCACCTTGGGGCACCCAAATATGCCTCATTCAAAGATGCTTCATGACACATGTCACTACCTGTTTTACAACCTTCTATTCTCGACTCTTACATGTCATAGATTCGTCATAGGAATCCATCATAACCGTTTCGGTCAAACATTCCTTACACAACATAGAAGATGCCGACACATGGCAGAATATTCCTACCACTAAGTGGGACACCTATCTCCTCATGTGAGGACAAAATAACAAGTCATAATCCATGTAGGATTGACACATCACCGTGCCACATCCCACAATATGACAGAGGAATTTCTAATTATTTACAACATAGGCAATTGAATAATAAATACAAACATTACAAATGCAGAGAATTACCAAGGTTGAGACACCTTAATTCCCAACTATTATGTGTAGGGCCCTATTTCATTTCCTTGATTGAGCTTCTATTCTTTCCCATTGGGGAATTTTTAGTGGTGATTTGTCACTAATTGGTAAATTTTTATTTTTGGGGTCTCAAAAATGGTGAATAGAATGCTTTTGGTGACATATTTTTTCACCTAGATATGATTATGTTTTCATTTGCATAACATTAGATCACCCAAGAATAGATTTTTTAATATCTTAGAATAGAAATAGATCATTGTGTTGTTTAATCTAGTTTGGTCCTTATTGCTAGGATGTAATAGAGGAAACTTTTAATCTAGATCCAATCACTAATCATTTGAATTTTTAGTTTTTAAAATTATGGTTTAGTTGCCCACCTTTTGACACTAATTAAGGGAAAATGGTTGTACATTTTCCAATGAAATTATAGGTAATTAAGGGTAAAGGGTAGTGTGATCACCAATGAAATTATAGGAAATTAAGGGAAAAGGGTGGCATGATCACCGATGAAATTATATTTAATTTAGGGCACATATATAATCACCATACAATTATAAGAATTTTACGGAAAATATTTATTATCACCATGAAATTATAGCCATATTAGGAAAATGTCTATTATTTCCATCCAATTATAAACACTTTAAAGAAATTGTATGTCATCACCATATAATTATAGGTAATTTAGGATTAATGTGTTGAATCACACATATAAAAGTTACCACATTTTTGTGGGCTATATGTCCAAAATCTCAATGTGACTATAGATTCCTATTTAGGAAAAAAATTCTCCATTCATTGCTTACACATTTACTTTAGCTATTTCCTACATTGCAAATTTGTGACTTTTGGTCTTCTCGATTGGCATTTGATCGATCTAGTGTCAACTATGAGATAGGAGGGTGCTTTGTTAAAAGTTTGGGATTAGAAAAAGGTTGCAACTCTACTTCAATCTCCCATTCCTAGTGAGTTACAAAGCTATAATTATCATTTTGTATTTATACATTATTTTATTAGTCTCTGTAGCTATATATCTCAAGTAGATATACATATTTCTCATGTTTTGATATTGACATAAATGTTATCATTGCATAGACCCATGTAATGTTTTCTCATTGTTCTATATTTATTTTTCACATAGACTATATCAATGGTTGTCCAAGCTATTAGTTGAGTAAAGTCCCTATTATATTTACCTCCAAATGAATTCATCCAAGAGACTACCACAAGCATTCGGGAGACTATTATGGGATTTTGTTTTATTTTACTATTGAGTCAATGAAATTTAAATTTTAAAGTATAGAATCTACATTAATGCTTATTTTTATCTCCATGTAAATGGTTTTGCCTTGATTTCACTATGATTCAACTAGTAATCAGATTTGTTGAATGAGTCCTTTGTGGGTGCCAACATAGATGGTCTACCCTCACCTTTCTAGAGCCCCAAAAAAGGTTTTATTGATACTTTAACCATTAAAAAACTACTTCATTGTTGTGATTCATCATTGACTTGCAACCAAAAGTTATCATGACATTTAAGTTATTTATTTGTCACTTTGAGACAATTAGAAACCAATTATGTGGATGGTGTCCTTCTTTGTAGTTAATGACTCTATTAGGCAACAACCTTAAGCCTACATCTCATAAAGATTTATATGTAATTAACTCATTATCATGGTATGTTGGTATTCACATGACTATTACTGTGCCATTTAATTTTCTTTTATCACTTTGAGACAACTAGAAACCAAATTTAACCTACCACAAAGCTTTATATGTAATTAAATCATTATCATGGTATGTGGATATTTGCATGACTATTGTTCATTTTTTATAAACTAACTATTGTTTGAATAAAAATATTAATATGACTAAGCTATATATTATAAAATGATAATAAAACAATAACATGTATATTATTAATGGTACTACAAGTTACCCTTAAGACCATATATGTTCATGTATTTTTACTAGATGTTATTACAAATCATCTATAAGTTGCTACAAGTATAACAAAGAAAATATTATTATGTATCATCTACTCTTTCCTTCCCACAACCTACAAAAGGGTTGTATTAATACTTTAACCTTTGAAAAATGCTTCATTGTTATAACTCATCATTGACTTGCAATTAGTAGTTACCATGTCATTCAAGTTGTTCTTTTCCACTTTGAAACAACTAGCAACCAATAATATGGATTGGTTCTTTCTTTGCAATTAACAACTCTACTAGTCACCAACCTTAAGCCCATAGTCTGCAAAGCCTTAGGATTCTTCTTTCTAGTCCTAGTTATTTATGTACAGTGCATTTCTCCCTAGAAATAGATGAGGCATTGTTCAAAAAGTAAACTTGAAATGTATCCATTGATCTTATTTAAATTTTAAAAATGTTTTAGAATTGTTGTCACATCATCTTGCATTCAATGTAATTCTTCTATACACCATTAATAAGCCCTTGTGAATTTCAAGGTACTTAAACAAAAAACTTGCATTCTTGTGAATTGCATAGCCTTTCACCACTTAAACATGCCCTAGTTTCTTTTCCACCATTATCAATCCAAGAATGATGATTTACAAAATAACCAACATAATTTCATAGGTATGTAATTTGTTTCCTTTTATGAACTATTAAGTATCAATTTCCATATTGTAATTTGTAGTCAACTGGGTTTTTCAATTTTTACAATTCATAAGAGTAAGGGCATATTTGAACTGAGTTTTAATTTTTCCCTAAGCTTCATTTTGTGTAAAAATTGCATCCTATTTCTACTAAAGACCTAGGAAAACCATAAACTTTCAAGACAACCATAAGACCATAAAGATGACACAAAATGAGGTCCCTAGAAAGATATTACAAAGCTCATTCCTTGGGCCATAAAGAAACCAAAGAAGTCAATTGGGAAGGGGATAATTGATGATCAATTTGAAGATGCCAAGGAGGAAATAAAAATCCTAAAACCCTAAGAGTTGACAAATTAGAGTACATAGTAATATAGCTAAAAAGATTCCATTCCAAACTAGTAGGAAATGATTGGAATATGAACCTAGCTAACCTAGTTGTCTCAAATTATCATCACATCATAGAAATTATGAAATGAACTGCTAAAAGGTATGATGAGAAGACCAAGATGTTAAATATGATAAAGAGAATTTGTTATCTTTAATATGAATAGAAAACTTTTCTAGAGGGTGTTTAGTTTAAACCCACAAGACAAATCCCTAGTAAACTTGAGGGTATTGGTTGGTGAATATAAAGGACTAATATAGCTTCAAAGAAAAATGGCTTCTTCTTTAATGATTCAAGGAAGTGGCTTACCAATTTAAGTTAGTCCTTGAGGAGATAGAGCCCCTGGACATGGATAAATTTAAGGGTATTTTTAGGACACATATCTAGGTATGTGTTAAGTCCTAGGGATGGATGTAGAGCCCAAAATGTCAAGGGGGCATTAGTATTTGTAAATAATATTAAAATCCCTTTTGTAAACATATTATTTGGTTATGGAGAATACTTGTGGCCTATTAATTTTTTCAATACATTACAAACTTCAGGAAGTGAGGAACAAAAAAGGTCTTTAGGAGATATTCAATGTTGTGCTACATATATTTGTATATGCAACATGTTTATTGGGATGATGGACTAGGAATCAAATATACTTCCCCAAGGCTTTCTAAAAATAAACCAAATTAGTACAAATATGGTCTACTCACATGGATAGACATTATAAAAATTATCAATATATTATATTTGAGGTATGTTTTGGTAATATTCTCCTATATAAATTGGCGTAAAACAAGCCAAGATTATCACCAAAGGTTAAGGAATTTATCAACCTCCTAGCCATAAATCTAAACAAAATTATCAAACACAATTGGGAAGATTGGTTTCTTCATGATGATTTCACATTATTAAGGATGTATGGAGCTACAATGGTCCCATATAGATTGCCTCCCATAGTACTTGATAAAGTTATGCTCTTAGAGGCTATAAGGAAATACACTGAGTAGATAAGAATCACTTCAAAGACTACAAGAAGTGCATCCTCCTAGGGAAATTTTAAATTCATGATTTCACCCTATGAAAAATGAAGGAATTTGATAAGATAGTTAAATATTTTATATTCTTCTAGGAATCACCATTAATGTGCATAGGGATTTTATCCCTAAAAACTTCATCCACAACTTGATGAGATGGCAGAAGACGTATGGCTATTGTCATGAATATGATGAAGTAGAAGACTCGAGAAGGAATTATGAAAATGATGTTGAGAAATAAATCAAAAGAGATAGGTGGATAAATATAGTTAAAATTGAGATCAAAGAAGGGAAAAAGACCCATCCTATACAAGAGTCTTCTCTCATGTTACTTATAAATTTGAAAGAATGAAAATTTTAAGGGAGAGTATTGAAACAATTATTAGGGTGCCCTAAAGAATGTTTCCTATACAAAAGGAATATCCACTATAGGTTTTGGAATACAAACCTTTAGATAGGCTTGATTTATCTGTAATATCCACTAATTATCCCTTAATATAGATGGATGAGACAAGGACTAAGAGGGAATCACCATTAGCAACAACTTCATTTCCATTACAAGCATCCATAAGGAAACCCTCTAGGGAAGCATCTCCCTCTACATTAGTAGGTCAAGCACAAGTGTGTGTTATGCAAGATATTCAATCCCTAGAAATTATGTTGGTTGAATATGTAGAGATTGAGAAGATGGGGTATTTTTTCCCTCTAGATGACCCCATTTGTGTTGTTGTTAAGATTATGTTAAGATTTCAATGGTAGACCAAAGCAATACACATTACCAATTATATACAGATTCAAATACACACAGAAATAATAATGAAGAATAACACAAATGAACACAAAGATTTAATGTGGTTCACCCAATGTGGCCTACATCCATAAACATAGCCATCCAGTAGTATATTATCTAGTAAATCAAAATTGATTACAACCTGTAACCTTTTCAGCTCAATGCCTCTACTATGCTACATGAAATTCATTCGTAATCTCATTTCTAACTTATAGCTTTTCATCTTCTCCAGTTGCTTATTTATCAAGCCTCTTTGACAGTTATACAAAGTGGGTTTTTCCATGTCAGCTAATAAGAAACTAACTACTAGCACCTTTATTAACTAATAGGCATTTTTTGCTTCAGGGGTGCTATCCCTAGCAATCCCTACTAAGGGCATTACCCCAGACCCCCCGTGGGCTTCGTCCCTAGGTGCCTTCCAGGTGGATGAACCCCCTAAACCCTGTAAGAGGAGCTCTACCCCTGCACTCCCCCGTTAATTATTTTTGGGGGAAATCGTGACTGACAAAGTCACCAAAATTTACCTTTCTACGTGAAACTGTAGCCCCTACAGCATGATCAATCACCACATACTAACAGTCTCCCACTTGGGGACTGATCATGATCAACACCAAACAATCTCCCACTTGGAGACTAAGCCTAGAGCATCATTGCTGCACTTGTAGCTCCCACTAGATTACATACTTGGACTAGCTGGCTCCTCTATTCACCATTATCAGTCAAGAAGGCCCCAACAAAAACTGATGAGGAAATCAGCTTCTCTCATGTGAAAGCCTTTGTGAACATGTCTGCAGGATTTTCACTTGTGTGAATCTTCTCAAACCTCAATTGCCCATCCTCCTAAACTGACCAAATGAAGTGGTATCTAAGCTTAATGTGCTTTGTCTTTAAATGAAGTGTGAAATTCTTTGCAAGATGAATGGCACTCTAGCTATTAGTGTACAATGGGATGGGATGTCTTTCTACTACTCACCCAATTCCTCCAGAAAATGTTCCAACCAAATCATCTCCTTGCTATCTTTGGTAGCAACTACATACTCATCTTCAATGATTGAAAGTGCAAAAACCTTTTACAGTCTTGAAATCCAACTGACTATTGTACCTCCTACTATAAAAACATACCATGTAGTACTCCTCTTGTTGTCTATATCAGGGTAAGTGCAAAAAGTTGGGGGGCCAAAAAGTGGCCAACCTTTTTTCAAAAAAAATTAAGCCATAACATGCTCGCATTATGGTTTGGTGATGACGAGCTAAGGCTTGGGAAAACCAAGTCATAACATGCTCATGTTATGTTTAACTATATATAAAAAAGAGCATTTCTACTTATTCATTCACTTTATTCTCTCTACACCCATGGCCCACAAACCCTAAGGAGCATGCTTGCATTTTTGAAGAGCAAATTCGACACCAAAATCTCGCTGATTCATCGCCAAAATGTCACCACGATGTCGAGCAAGCCAAAGGAGTGAGTTTATATTTTTTTTCTAAATAGGTAGGTTTAAGTTGATTTTTGATGTAAATTTCTTTAATTGACAGGAAATGTTAATGCACCTCCTCCTCCTCCTCCTCCTGAAAATCCACAAAATCTTGAATCACCTGAACATGAAATAACTGTAGAAGAACAACCCAAACAACAAACTCCTCTATCCATTCCTCAACATGCCCCTGGATCACAAGAAAATCTACTGGGGTAAATTGAAAACAATAAAAAAATAATTGAAGAAATAATTGCAAGGTTGAAAGATCCTTCAACTTCAACCTTGCATAGATCCATGCTTGCTCAATCTCTTGAATCTATGTTATCAAATGTAGATTCAATTAGCAAGCAAATATCTAGTTGGTCAAAAAAGAGGAGATAATTTAGAGAGTATTATGAAGACAAGCTATCATATGAAGAAGTAAAAAAGTTACAAATTACCAAATTGGACTTGTGTTCCATTTTCACAAACCCACGAACAAATCAACCTCCACCTATTACATGCAAGAGGTTCCCTATCCATTAGTGCAACAACCAAGCGATAAGGGACAATTTTGGGCAGAGGTGGTGGATGGTTTTTGACCATCCTCCATGCAACAATAATGAGGTCCTGCAATACTTTTTGAGGAAACTCTATTGCAAGTTTGTCCTCAATAAAGTGCCAAACTATTTTGATATGTGGGAGTTTCAAGGTAGAGGTGAGGGGTCAGCACAAGATAGACCAGGGGCACGCGTTGACCCATAGTAGCTAGTGAGATGAGTAATCAGCAGACCAACCCATGAGCATGTGTCTATCGCTTCCATTGTGAAGGAGAGTGTTGAGGTCGAGACACTTTAGTCCATTAGTGCCTTGACCTAGAGCATCATAAAGAATGCTCCTCTAGCACAATGTGGGTTGGGGGATAGTGTGAGGAGTAGGGTTCCACCCCATACTTGTCAGACTTGCAGGTTAGCCTATGGTTATGACTCCATGAATAGTCAGGATGCAGGTGCTCAGGCTACATCTATAGCTGAGCATATGGTGATGATAGATACCCTCCTAAGTGAGACTTTCAGCCTTGATACTTAGGTAAATGTTAGCAAGTTCATTGAATTTAATTTATTAAATTTCATTTTTGAAATGCAAGATTAACTAATTTAGTTTGATGATTTTGAAGAAATTTCAAGGTCATAACATTGATGCAATTCTCAGCAGTACTCCACCTTCATTTTACACTATGACATCTATTGCCGAGGTATGTAACTAGTAAACAATTATAAATATTACATGTGAATAGCATTGTAATATGAATGGTATTCTAATATTTGATTTTGGATGTTGAATAGGTTAATCTTAGAGATTTCACGGCAACACCTGCCAGTGGTGGTGTAGTTCAAAGCTTCACTAAGGTAATAAAATAAATAGTTTAACTGATGAATTGTACTTACTAGATTTTTGTATTTTATATTCATATCATTGATTACATTGCATTACACATCTTTCAAACTCAAATCATTATTAGACATTGCATAACTAATAGCTAGATGTTGATAGATGAAAAATTTTCAATTACAATATAGTTAAATTTGAAAAAATGCCTCAAAGACATGTGCTCTCATGGAATGCCATGAGAAGAAGATGCATAGACAAGGACATCACCATGAGACCATTTTTCTTTGAGGAATCTTTTCAAATAGCTCACTAACTTGTCTATGCTACCACATTTTCCATACATGTCTACCAAAGCTTGTTGATCCCCTCCACACTATTCTTCGACAAATTCTCTCTAATAATATCATCCAATTACCACCAATTAGACCCCAGGACATAACACCAGAGAGGGGCATCAGCCTATGACATCTTATATAGCATATGATTGACTTGAACATCATATAGGTTTTAGATATTAATTATGGGGGCAACAAGTCACCCCTAACCAAAATCTTCAAATCTACACTAACCCTTTCCCCTACAAACTTATGTCAATCCTATTGGCTCACTTTCTTCAATCCCTACATATATAAGAAAGAGCTATAGTATATCACCAAGAGAGCAAAATCTTCACTGTGATTATGTGTATTATGTGTCTAGTTGTATTATAGTGATGCATTGGTGATAATGAATATCATAGTGTGCTTTATTGTGCGTACTTCCATGTTTAGGTGAACATGTGTGTATGTTAGGAACCATGACTTGCATCACTATTCTAGTTTCATAATTGAATAATGTTGTTTTATTTTCAGATGATGTAGGTTGTGGATACACCTCCCGAAGTTCATAGGGCAATGGAGCATGGTGTGTCCACTACAATTCATATCTCCATGCCATTGATGGGGGTATGAGGCAGATTAGTAAATTTCAATTTACATTCATTTTTATAGTTGTTTATTTTTTAAAAATCAAATGATTATTGATTTGAACTTTAATTTCTATCTGGATGGTTTCTATAGGGCATGACATCACCACAGCCTAATCTTGCTACTAAGGAAAATGAGGAGACAGATTATATGGTAACGATAAGTGATTATTTTGTTAAATGTTTTATTTTTTATAACATATAATTTCTATATAGTAATGTCTATACTTTTTATTGTAACAGCTACAAGTCCACGAAGAACTAAATAGGAGGAGCATCCCTCGAGTTCGTAGTAGACCACCCTCATACATGTCTCCATCCTCCCAAAGATCAAAGGTTGCTCGTGATCTATTCCCTTCACTAAACAGAGGGGAATGAATGCTTATTGTGGTCCTTTATTGTATGCCTACATGGCATTTGTGGATATATATTTTGTATTGCATATAGGAGACATTGTATGCCTATATGGCTATTTTGTATATATGTTATACTTATATTGACAGATATTGATGTATGCCTATATGGATATTTGGTTAATACAAATCTTTTTTATTGATGGCATCCATATTTGCATTATAAATCCACATTTCAATAGATATTTGTAGATGGTTACTTCAAATATTTAAAGTCCAATTGTATTACATAGGATGTTTGTCGATCTAATAAGCTATCTATTGTTATTCAAGTATCACCTAAACCTCATTCTAGAACTAAAAGATAAAAGTTGTATTTAAAATAAAAATGAATCATCATGTTGAATAGAAAATATTCATATTCTTTATGAGTTGCTCAATTGAAAATATTTCTTAATTTCTTGTTATTATACCATATTGGTATGCAAAGAGTATGTTTGTTGTTTTGAATAAGATAGTCAAAATCATATGCTTATGAGCACCTGATGACCATTGTGGTTATTAAATGTAATTCCTCTTGCATATAAGGTGAGGTTATGAGAGTACATTGACTCTTACCTAATTTTAGTATGCAACATAACATTGGGGCTTAGGCTTCCATAAGTCATCAACAATCAAGGTTCAAGGTTGTCATTGAAGTCAAAGGGTCAAGGTTGTTTGTTATTGATGTCAAGGTTGATGTCATGATGTTGATAAGGTGATATAGTGATTCAAGGTAGGTGATGGTCATGAGGTGCATGATGTTGTGAATATGGTTTTCATGATAAGGTCTCTTAGTTCATGTTGATGCTACAAAAGACAAACATGACTCATATGATGCAAGGTTCATGTTCATGGTGGATGTGGTTCTGTTCATGCAATAAAAAATTAGAGAAGACACAAGCTTTCATAATCATAATTCAATGTCATCATCAAGGAGAGTTATATTTATCAAGGGGAGTCATGAGTTTGATTTGAATGTGAAGTTGTTCATGTCTTAGAACCGTAAGCCTATGATAAGTGTCATACTCTAATGTCTTTCTTCTAATGTCCCTGAGGTCTCTGAAATGTCCTAGATATCTCTTGATGAAACTTAGAATTTTTAAGCCTTTCTTATTGATAGTTAGGGTTTGCATATTGGGCATTAAACCCTAAAAAGAATCTAGTTTTCTTAAGACTTTAAAACCCTCAATTTCCTGTTGTGTGTAAAGTGCAATTTTGTTTTAATTTAATATTGACTTATAATCATAGGTTACTATCACTTAAGTTAACCTACTAAAGGGTCTTTAAGTCATTAGTTCACTGGCCCTTCAACCTAACTCAATTGGCCTCTCTAGTAAACTCTTATAAGCTCGAGCGCTAAATCATAATCGAAGGTCATATTTAATTGATATGAGGGTGGGCAAAAGGATTGGAAGGTTAGTATTTAAAAGGAATTTGGAATACAAATGGTCATCTCTATGTGGTTGAATTTGATGGGCATTCCTTTATAAAAGGCTAAATACATCTTTATGCAGGATATCATGGTATTTGTAGTGTTTGAAGATTGAAGACTAGTTAGTGTTTGTAGCTCAGACTGTTTTGGCATGTTTGGGTGTGAAATAGGACCATGCCTAGCCTAAACGTACCCATCCAAACACGTTGGAACTGTCAGTTTGGCCACACAAGGAGAAGAACAAAACTTATACCCCTTTGCAACTTTACACTGCCTCTTTCTGACGATTTTTGGGATAGCAGAAAACCTTTCACTATAGGCAAAGGCCTCAGAGATATAAAAACTGAGAGAGGTTATTATAGAGGGACCCTACCTGATCAGGTTGCCTCAGATGAAATGTCTCTAAGTGACACAGTTTCTGAGTAACAGCTCGTTAAAGATTGTTGCCTTTTTGCACTTTAGACTCTTCAGGGATATCGCTAGTACAATTTAGCTCAGACTATTTCAACATGTTTGGGTGAAAAATAGGACCATACCTAGCCTAAATGTACCCATCCAGACACGTTGGAATAGTCATTTTGGTGGCATCAGGAGCAGGATGAAAGTTACACCCCTTTGCAACTTTACACTACCTCATTCTGATGATTTTTGGGGCAGTAGAAAACCTTTCACCATGGGAAAATACCTAAGAGATATAAAAAATTGAGAGAGGTTATTGTAGAGGATCCCTACATGATGACGTTGCCTTAGACAAAATATTTCTAAGTGACACGGTTTCTGAGTAACAGCTCATCAAAGATTGCTATCTTTTTGCACTTTAGACTCTTTAGGGATATTGCTGGTACAATGTAGCTCAGACCGTTTCGGCATATTTTAGTGTAAAACAGGACCATGCCTAGCCTAAATGTAACTATATAGATGTGTTGGAACTATTGGTTTGGCCACACAAGGAGAAGAAAAAAAGTTACACCCCTTTGCAACTTTACACTGCCTCCTTCTGACAATTTTTGGGGTAGCAGAAAACCTTTCACCATGGCCAAACACCTCAGAGATATAAAAAATAGAGAGGTTATTGTAGAGGAACCCTACATGATTATGTTGCCTCAGACATAATGTCTCTAAGTTACACAATTTTTGAGTAACAGCTCGTCAAAGATTGATGCCTTTTTACACTTTGGACTCTTTAGGGATATCACTGGTACAATGTAGCTCAGACTGTTTCAACATGTTTGGGTGAAAAAAAAACCATGTCTAGTCTAAATGTACCCATCTAGATGCGTTGGAACAGACAGTTTGGTTGCATCAGGAGTAGGATGAAAGTTACACCCCTTTGCAACTTTATACTACCTCCTTCTGACAATTTTTGGGGCAGCAGAAAACCTTTCACCGCGGGAAAACACCTCAGAGATATAAAAAATTGAGAGAGGTTATTGTAGAGGAACCCTATGTGATCGCATTGTCTCAAACAGAATGTTTCTAAGTGACACATTTTTTGAGTAACAGCTCATCAAAGTTTGCTTCCTTTTGCACTTTGGACTCTTTAGGGATATCATCGGTACAATGTAGCTCAGACTATTTCAGCATGTTTGAGTGAAAAACATGACCATGCCTAGCCTAAATGTACCCATCTGAAAATGTTGGAACTGTCGGTTTGGCTGCACGAGGAGAAGAACAAAAGTTACACCCCTTTGCAATTTTACACTGCATCCTTCTAATGATTTTTGGGGCAGCAGAAAACCTTTCACCATGGGCGAATGCATCAGAGATAAAAAAAATTTGAGAGGTTATTATAGAGGAACCCTACATGATCACATTGCCTTAGACAAAATGTTTCTAAGTGATATGGTTTTTGAGTAACATCTCGTCAAAGATTGCTGCCTTTTTGCACTTTGGACTCTTCAGGGATATCGCCAGTACAATGTAGCTCATACTGTTTCGGCATGTTTGGGTGAAAAATAGGACCATGCCTAGCCTAAATGTATGGAACAGTCAATTTGGTTGCATCAGGAGCAGGACGAAAGTTACACCCCTTTGCAACTTTACACTACCTCCTTCTTACGATTTTTGGGGCAGCAGAAAACCTTTCACCACGGGAAAACGCCTTAGAGATATAAAAAATGAGAGAGATTATTGTAGAGGGACCCTACATGATCACTTTGCCTTAAATCTAATGTCTCTAAATGATATAGTTTCTAAGTAATACCTCGTCAAAGATTGCTACCTTTTTGCACTTTATACTCTTCAGGGATATCATCGGTATAATGTAGCTCGGACTGTTTCGGCATGTTTGGGTGAAAAATAGGACCATCCCTAGCCTAAATGTACCCATCTAGATGTGTTGGAACTGTCAGTTTGGCCGCACAAGGAGAACAAAAGTTACACCCCTTTGCAACTTTACACTGTCTCCTAACGATTTTTGGGGCAGCAGAAAACCTTTCACCACGGGAAAATGCCTCAGAGATATAAAAAATTGAGAGAGGTTATTGTAGAGGAACCCTACATGATCACGTTGCTTCAGATGGAATGTTTCTAAGTGATACAGTTTCTGAGTAACAACTCATCAAAATTGTTACCTTTTTGCACTTTGGACTCTTTAGGGATATCACTGATACAATGTAGCTCAGACTGTTTCAGCATGTTTGGGTGCAAAATAGGACCATTCCTAGCCCAAATGTACCTATCTGAATGTGTTGGAACTATTAGTTTGGTCACATCAGAAGCAGGACACCAAAAATGCAAAAATGTAAAAGTTACGTTGTGCAACTTGAAAACATTGACACTTTTTTGCAACAAGACTCAAAGACTCAAACTAACCCAAAATGACTCAAACTGGCTCAAAAACATATAAAATGGTCTTAGAAGACCTTATTACATATAATTGACTCAATCAAAACAAAATTTCACTTTTTGACCCCTCTTGGAGGCATGACAACCTAGGTGCCCCTACACCATGAGGACACTGAAGTCGATAAAGTTTTCCTATTAAGAAAAAGAGCTTCCCTTAGCTTCAAGAAATATAAATATTCTATACTGACAAGGCCAACCACATGAAGGTGGAAGCTCATGTGGCCTCACCTAAGACTAAGACACATGTATTCTAGTAGACGTAGGACACCTATGACACCTATTGTATAGTATGTATCTAGATTTTATAGACATAGTAGACCTAAGACACCTAGTCTTTATACCTTACCGTAGTCTAGACCTATGTCACCTAGACACCTAGATTATGGTTCTACCTAAGACACCTTTTATGGTAGACCTAGTTGACATATAGTACCTACCTAAGACACCTAGATTAAATTATAGAAGACACCTACCTAGAAGACACCTAGATCATTCTAGATTATATCTTATTCTAGTCTTTAGACATGTCGTTGATATATAGTATCTACCTAGGACACCTAGATTAGATTAAATACCTTTTTTCTAGTCTCTATCTACCTAGTTGACATATCGTATATACCTAAGACACAAGTAGAGACACCTATTATCTAGTTAGAAACCAAGACACCTAGAGACACCTATATTTTATACATTACCTAGATTTTATACATTACTCTCAGGATCAACTTCATCCATCACTTAGGTCTAACCCCATGAAGCATAACATGATGTAAAAATGTGTATATGTGTAAAAATGCAGTAGCAAATAAAAAAGACAAACCTATGTAAACTTAAAAATTAATATGCATACTTACAACTCAATGTAACGCGACTTTACAAAATCAATGTGAATACTTACAAATTAATCCAATGAACCATCTGGGTCTGCTCTACTCTTTACTATGTCAAGTATTGCCTCATGGTCAGACACATGCACCTTCCACAAGGTCTTGTTCAAAGGTCTACCCTGATATTGTATCAAATGAACATTGGATGCCACGAAAAGGTTCAAGTAATGAAGAATCTTCTGATGCACGTCAATGTCCTAAAATAGCCAAACATTAACACTCTTATGTGGGTACCTTCTAAGCCATGTTCCAGTAACAACCACTAAGCCTATAGGGTATTCGATGTTTTCTCCATCTGTAACTAGGGCCTCCAATTTGTTTTTGGCCTCAGCACAACGACACAAGTAATAATCTATTCCCTCTTCGTTATCTTCATCTGTAGTAACTGCATATACATGCCCTACATTGATATATGTAGCAAATTAGATGAAATTAGTCAACATTACAAAAACACTACAAAGTAAGATAACATTAGGAATTTCAAAAACTATGCAAATAGATATATTACCTGGTTGAACTAGATCTAATATGTGGTCAAAGTCAACTGATGATTACATCTGTGTTAGTTCCAGTGTTGTTAAGGGTCGATACGTGTCAAGTGGGCTAAGATAACTTAACTTCCATTTGTCAACCCACTCCTTTGACTCGCACTCATCCCAGGCTTGAATTGTATAGAAAGAACAAAAGCATGATATCTTTCACGTATGGATACTCCATGAACCTGCAATTGAGCTTCTGAAAGAGTGCATCTCACTTGATCATGTCAGTGTAGAACAATCCTCATATGGTGCAATGTTAGTATCATCTATCAACCAAAAAAATCTACGAACTAAAGACTTACCTTCATTACCTGGACCCATGGAGGCATTACACCACTTGATGATTGATTTTGCATCTGTCAACTTTGCATTGTCTTTATACATTAACTCTTCTTGTGCTATGGTTCTTTTGATACATGCTCCTGTACCATCATGCCTCCCCTTTCCATGCCTGGTCTCACAAAAGTTCCACATATGCTGAACACCTATAAAATTATGCCTCCTTCTCAACCAATAGAAATTCTGCGAGTTCTTGAATTGTGATGCACAGTTACCTGACCATATAATATGCTGACTGAACGATATACCCCTTCTAGCCAAATCATTGTAGAAAACCTTAAAGCAACCTTGCACGAACTCCATAGAATGCATGTGATCATCACTGATATAGAAATGATACTTCCTTATGATCTTTATGTCATCCTCTTTACTATCATTTGTATAAATGAATGCAATGTGCACAAATATAGACACCTATGTAGAGTTGTAATATTGTGATTACACCTCATGTTGTGGCTGTAGACTGTAGTTCTCTACAAAGTCAATGACAAACAATGCTATGAACTAGAAATGTGTCCTTGCATAACTTGAATTGTAAGTCCAACCATCAAGCTCTATGGGCATGTCTTGCATACTCATACACTATGCTATCATGAAATATAGGCATAAACTGATACACTAGAATCTTTTCATTAACCAATTCACACCTCTTTGCTTCTTTACCATCTTTTGTATTGTATGCCACTATTTTACACTTACCAAACTCTACTAGTTTGTTTCCAACTGTATGTGTTCTTTCCATATGTTCACATATTGGCATACATTGCAAGCCACTGCAATGCTGACATGTGCCATCCAAGCATAATTTCCTATAGAATATTTGACCTTCCTCTCTTTCACATAAAATTCTTGATATGAAGTCTCTTGAAGATGTTGGTGGGGCACGTATGCCACAACCCTGCAAAACATTGTTAGTATGCAAATCTAAACATATAGACTGATAAACATCAAAATGGTTAGAAAATTCAATATGTAATATACAACAACAAGTAGTGCATGTGTGATTTATCTTAACATAGAAAGGTTTTAGCATTTCAAAATATCTTTGACAAATTTTAATTTGAGGATACTTCTCTAGAAATTTACCAAAAAATTGTATTTGAGTGTGATTCATGGTTCTGACTACTGATTCTCCTTCTTGCCACATCCCTTTGATTCAGAGATACCCTTGTGTAATTCTTCCAAAAGTTTTCAATTAGTGATCTCGATGCTTCAACAATTGGTTTATCTTTTCATGGTGGTCTCCCCGAGAACACCCATAATTCATTGGCATTAGTGTCCTCAATTCTTTGGCATCTTCCAATGGCTCTTGATAAAGTTTTCCTATTAATTCTCAATGCTTGACTCGTCTTTCTAATGAGAAGAGCTTTCCTCATTTGACTACTTACTATAGTCGATGTAATCACACACCATGTTGCATTACTATCTTTTGTGTGTGAGGTGTTACCCACACTCTCATACACACTCATTAGATTCTTAACAATAGATTTTTCACTTGAAGCCTCTGATGTTCACAACCCAAGAATCTTCATGATGGACCTATACTTTATACTTCACATCATTTCAACGAATAGTTGACATCTTGCAGTCTCATTTAACTTTTTAAAGAACAATCTCCAAATCTTATGAGCATATTTTCTACAAGTGCATTTTGGAATTTTACCTTCCATTGGTTGCAAAATATTCTCATCAATATCAATCAAATACTTTGGCTTTCTATGCAAAATTCTAGGTGGTGTTAAGTTAGGTAAATTCATCTCAACATTAGAAATTTCATCAATATTTAAATGCTAATCCCTCAACCCTTAACCCTAATCCTTCAACCCTCAATCCTAATCCATCATCCCTAAACCCTAAATGCTATCCATATTCCTAAGAACCTCAACAGGATCAATATTATACCTTAAACCCCAATCCCTTATCCCTAAACCCTCCAACCCTATCCCTAATCCCTATACCCTCAACACTCTACTTTAAATCTAATCCCTCAATGCTCAAACCTCAACCCTCAACCCTCAACGTCAAACCCTAATCCCTCAACCCTTAACCCTAAACCCTATCCCTAAACCCTCAACACTATACCTTAAATCCTAATCCCTCAACCCTAAACCCTAAACCCTATGCCTAAAGCCTAATCCCTCAACCCTCAACCCTAATCCCTCATCCCTAAACCCTAAATGCTATCCCTATTCCTAAACCCTCAATGAGCATGATATTATAACTTAAACCCTAAACCCTTATCCCTAAACCCTCCAACCCTAGCCGTAATCCCTATACCCTAGACACTCTACTTTAACGCTAATCCCTTGACCCTCAACCCTATCCCTAAACCCTCAAACCTCAACCCTCAACCCTCAATGTCAAACCCTAATCCCTCAACCCTAAACCCTAAACCTATCTCAAAACCCTAATCCCTCAACCCTCAACCCTAATCCCTCATCCCTAAACCCTAAACACTATCCCTATTCCTAAACCCTCAATGGGCTTGATACTATACCTTAATCCCTAATCCCTTATCCCTAAACCCTCTACCCTCGACACTATGCCTTAAACCCTAATCCCTCAACCCTTAAAACCTCAACTGTTAAACCCTTAATCTCTATAAACCCTTAAACCTAAAACTCTCAACCCCTTGATACCCTTAAAAACCTAAACCTTAATCCCTTAAACCCTATACCCTATACACTTAACATTGGACACTCAACCTTGAACATTATCCCTCAACCTTCAAACCTCTACCCTATACCCAATACCCTCAACCCTATACTTATGCCCTAAACCATCAACCCTCATCCATATGCCTTATACCCTCAACCTTAAACCCTAAACCCTATATCTTAGAGATTCAACCTTGAACATTATCTCCCAATTGTAAACTCTCAACCCTCTACCTTATACCCTCAACCATATACTTAAGCCCTAATCCCTCAATCCTCAACCCTATACCTTAAACCCTAAAACCTACACCCACAAACCCTCATCCCTATACCCTATAACATCACCCTTATACACTAAACCTTAAATATTGTGCCTCAAGCCTATACTTAAAACCTAAACCATACACTCTCAACCCAAGTCACCCTATGCCTTAACCCTTAAACCCTCAACCCTTATCCACCCCTCTCCTCCCCTATCTACCTCACCCCCATCTCTCCCCTATCTCATACACCCCTCTCTCCCTAGGTTATAGGTCTCTCACTTGTATATCTCTCACGACTCTCTACATATTTCCCTTCCTCTCCACCTCTCTCCCTCCTCCTTACCCATATTTCCATCAAGTTGTCAACTTCACTCTCTCATTTTATTATATCTCTTCCCTCACCTCTCTATCTCTCACATTTGTCTCCCCCTCACCCCTCTCCCCTCCACATCTCTCAGTCACTCCTTGTCTACCTCACCATCCATCCTTAGCCATCTAGGTCTCTCACTTAACCCTAAACACTAAACCTTATCCCTAAAGCCTCAACCCTCAACCCTTAAGCCTTAAATCCTAAACCCTATCCCTAAATCCTCAACCCTCAACACTATACCTTAAACCCTAATCCTTTATCTCAAAGCCCTAAACCCTATCCCTAAAGCCTCAACTCTCAACCCTTAAACCTTAAATCCTAAACCCTATCCCTAAACCCTCAACCCTCGATACTATACCTTAAACCCTAATCCCTTATCCCTAAATTGTAAACCCTATTCCCTAAAGCCTCAACCCTCAACCCTTAAACCTTAAATCCTAAACCCTCAACACTTAATACTATACCTTAAACCCTAATTCCTTATCCCTAAACCCCAAACCCTATCCTTAAAGCCTCAACCCTCAACCCTTAAACCTTAAATTCTAAACCTTATATCTAAATTCTCTACCATCAACACTATACCTTAAACCCTAATCCCTCAACCCTAAACCCTAAATACCTCAACCCTTAAACCCTAAACCCTTCACCCTTAAACCCTAAAGCCTTAAACCCTCAACCCTTACTCACCCCTATCCTCCCCTATCTACCTCACCCCCATCTCTCCCCTATCTCTCTCACCCCTCTCTCCCTAGGTTATAGGTCTCACTTGTATATATCTCACGACTCTCTACATATCTTCCTTCCTCTCCATCTCTCTCCCTTCTCCTTACCCATGTTTTCCTCAAGTTGTCAACTTCACTCTCTCATTTTATTATATCTTTGCCCTCACCTCTCTATCTCTCACTTTTGTTTCCCCTCACCTCTCTACCTATCCTTAAACCCTAAGCCCTATCCATGAACTCTCTACCCTTGACACTATTCGTTAAACCCTAATCTCTTAATCCCTTAACCCTTAGCCCTAAAGCCTCAACCCTCAATCCTTAAACCTTCAACCCTAAACCCTATCCCTAATGCCTCTACCCTAAATTCTATCCCTATACTTAAACCCTCAACCCTCGACACTATACCTTATACCCTAATCCCTTATCCCTAAAACCTAATCCCTATCCCTCAACCCTTAACCCTTAAAACTTAAACCCTAAAAGCTATCCCTACACCTTTGACACTCGACACTATATCTTAAACCCTAAGCCCTTAACCCTCATCCCTAAAGCCTCAACCCTCAATCCTTAAACCTTCAACCCTAAACCCTATCCCTAAACCCTCAACCCTCAACCCTCAACTCTCAACATTAAACCCTAATCTGTCAACCCTAAACCCTAATCCCTCAACCTTAAACCCTCAACCCTCAACACTATACCTTAAATCCTAATCCCTATCCCTCAACCCTTAACCCTTAAAAATTAAACCCTAAAACCTATCCGTACACCCTCAACACGCGACACTATATCTTAAGCCTTAAATCCTAAACCCTCATCCCTAAAGCCTCAACCCTCAATCCTTAAACCTTCAACCCTAAACCCTATCCCTAATCCCTCTACCCTTGACACTCTAGAACCCTAATCCCTTGACCATCAACCCTATCCCTAAACCCTAATCCATCAAACCTTAACCCTATCCCTAAACCCTCAACCCTCAACACTATACATTAAACCCTAATCCCTCAACCCTAAAACCTAATCTCTCAACCCTCAACCCTAAACCCTGTCACTAAACCCTCAACCCTCGACACTATACCTTAAACCCTAATCCCTCAACCCTCAACCCTAATCCGTCATCCCTAAACCCTAAATGCTATCCCTATTCCTAAACCCTCAACCCTCGACACTATACCTTAAACCCTTATCCCTTATCCCTAAACCCTAAACCCTATCCCTCAATGCTTAACCCTTAAAACTTAAACCCTAAAACCTATCCCTAAACCCTTGACACTCAACACTATATCTTAAACCCTTAGCCCTAAAGCCTCAACCCTCAATCCTTAAACCTTCAACCCTAATCCCTCTACCCTCGACACTCTACTTTAACCCTAATCCCTTGACCATTAACCCTATCCCTAAACCCTCAACCCTCAACTCTCAACATTAAACCCTAATCCATCAACCTTAAACCCTATTCCTAAACCCTTAACCCTCAACACTATTCCTTAAACCCTAATCCATCAACCCTAAACCCTAATACCTCAACCCTAAACCCTATCCCTAAACCCTCAACCCTCAACACCATTCCTTAAACCCTAATCCCTCAACCCTAAAACCTAATCCCCCAACCCTAAACCCTGAACCCTATCTCTAAACCCTCAACTATAACCCTCAACCTTCTAATCTCCACTCTTTACTCTCTACCTATTACTTAAGCCCTAATCCCTCAACCCTCAACCCTCAACCCTAAAAATTATACAGGCTCAGGTCCTTATATACCCTCAACCCAAAACACTTACATACATACATACATGCATACATACATACATACATACATACATACATATATACAAGAATGCATACATCTACATACATACAAGCATGCATACATGTACATGCATACATACCTACAAGCATACATATATACATCCATGAAACATACTTATGAAACTTGAACATAAATCATTCAAAGGAAGACATAATGTGAATGCGCTATAACATGCTCGCGTTATGTCGAACTAGGAAAACACCGACAAACATGCAAAAAAGGGAAAAAAGTACAATATAACACAAGCACGTTATAACGCGCTCGTGTTATAATGCGCTCGCATTATATTGTGCTTTGGGTTTGGATTTCCAACCCAAAGACTTAGAGTGCCTTCTCAACATCCACAGATGTGTTTTTGCAAATTCTACAAGATTTCACATAATTTTGTTTGTGCTAACCCTCATATTTGCACGTGTTTCAAGGTCAAACAAATCAAACACCTGGGTAATGTTAGGCTTTCTCTTAGTTATTTAACAATGTAATTTTTTCACATTTTGACAATGTTAAGCCTTTCATCTTTAATTTCTTTTGTTTGTGTGTCCGTTTTTGGGCAAAAACCACTCTTTGGTCTTTTTTTCATTGTAAATTAACCATTCATTGAAATTTCAAAAAAATTACATATTTAGAAACTAGACTCCATTCTACACATATTAAAAAAAATGAATTTCAATTAGTTTTCAAATTTTATAGGGGTAGCAAGGCCAAAATTCTATTTTTTAGGATGTGTCCACTTTGAAAATTAGTAAAAAAATCAAATATTCATCAAAAAATTATCAGAAAAATTGGGCATAAACTACATGCTATTAGCTAATTTCTCACTGAAGCGTTTTAAAAAAACCAAAAAAAAGTTAACCTTTTGAGGGAGCCACAAAACATGCTATGTTATGTTTTTTTGACAGAAACAACACCAATTTCTATGGCTCCCTCTTTTGAACCCCTTAACCTATACCATTTTTAAAAAAAAATAGTAGTTTAGAAAGTAGACTCAAAGCACTATGAACATTGTTTTGGTTGCATCTCTAAATTTTGAGTGTAACTATGCTCAATTTCTCATCCAAGGCCATCATTTCCTGATTTTAGAAAAAAAGTGGCCACTTAAGACCCTTTTTAGGCCCCCCATCTTCTTGCACTTACCCATCACCCGCAAAATTAGAATCAACATATCCTTTTAGAGTAGTGTTGGTTCCTCCAAAATAGAGTTTCTTTGTAGTGGTACCTCTCAAATACCAGAGAATCCATTTTATTGTAATCTAATGTTCCATTCCCAAATTTCTCATATACCTACTCACAACTCCATCATCATGTGTAATATCTGGCCTTGTGCATACCATCGCATACATCAAGTTGTCAACTATTGATGCATAAAGTATTTTAGACATTTTGTCTTCCTCCTCTTGTGTCTTTGGACACATCTCCTTAGTCAATTTAAAATGACTAGTCAAAGCTGTACTAACTGCTTTCGCATTCTGCATGTTAAATCTTTTTAACACCTTCTCTATATATTAACTTTGAGACAAAAATGATTTTCTATTTTTCCTATCCCATGAGATCCTCATAACAAGGATTTGTTTAGTTACACCCAAATCCTTCTTAGAAAATGTCTTTGCTAATTTATGCTTAAACGCATTAATACGTGCATGTTAGACTCAACAATAAGCATGTCATCAACATAAAGTAACAAGACAATATAGCTTCCATTATCTAATCTTTTAAAATAAACACAATTAACAGAATGACACCTACTGTAACCTTGTTTAGCCATAAATTTATCAAATTTCAAATACCATTGCTAGGGGGCTTGCTTCAGGCCATACAGACTCTTCTTTAATCTACACACTAAGTCCTCCTTACCTTTGACCTCACATCCCTGTGGTTGTTGGATATAGATTTGCTCTTTCAAATCCCCATGGAGAAAACTTATTTTCACATCTAGTTATTCAAGATACTTGAGTCATACGCAACAATACTTAAAACAATTCTAATTGAAGTCATTTTTACAACTGAAGAAAATATCTCATCAAAATCTATAACTTTTTCCATGCAAAACCTTTTACCACAAGTCTAGCCTTATACCTTTTCTTTCCTCCATCCTCTTCCTTCAACCTGTAAACCCATTTATTTGGCAATTCTCTTTTACCTGCAGGTAATTGGATTAAGTCCCAAGTCTGATTCTGCAACAAGGAATCCATTTCCTCTTTCGTACCTTGCTCCCACTGTTGTTTGGCATCTAACTGCATTGCTTCCTCATATCCTTCAAGTTCACTAGAATTAGTTAATAATATAAAATATAATGATGAATAAAATCTTTCCAAAGGTCTACTTAACCTTGTAAATCGTCTAACACTTGCAAGAGTCTGTGGGATATCTTGTTGTTGTTGAGCATCAGGTACCAATGGCAATTTATATTCTAGAATTTTATCCAGCACCACATATTCCTTTCTTGTCTGTTCATGCTTCTTTTCCTACTGTTGATCTTTGTACATAACCTTCTCATTAAATATGACATCTCTGCTCCTAATAATTTTTTGATTTTCATAATCCCATAACTGATAACCAAATTCATCTACTCCATATCCAATGAAACCTACATATTTTTGATATTTTGCCTCAAGATTGGTTATGTTTTCAATGTCAACATGGACAAAAGCTTCACAACCAAAATCTTTTAGAAAATAATAGTTCACCTTTTTACCTGTCCATGCCTCCTCTAGAATACCATCATCCAAAGGATTTGAAGGTCCTTTGTTTATTAAATAAAAAATAGTATGTACAACATCTTCCCAAAAATGTAAACGTAGTCTAGCATGCAACCTCATGCTCCTTGAACTCTCCATGATGGTCATATTTAGTCTCTCAGATACACCATTTCCTTGTGGAGTTCCCAAAATTGTCTTCTGCCTATGGATTCCATTACATGAATAGTAGTTTTCAAACTCTTTTCTATAATACTCACCTCCATTATCATATCTGAGACACTTCACCTTTTTCCTTGTCTCATTCTCAACCAAATCTTTCCATTTCTTAAAGGCTTCAAACACATCTAATCTTCTTTGTAGGAAATACACCCATGTTTTCCTAGTTGCATCATCAAAAAAAGTAACATAATAACAAGAGACACCAAGAAATGATACCTAAGATTGTCCCCATACATCTGCATTCACAAGCTCTAACTTCTCACTCTTCTTTCTTTGAGAAATGTGACTCTCTTTTGTTTCCCATAGACACAATTTTCGCAAAAATCCAAATCAATCCGCTTTAGTCCTGACAGTAACTTTCTAGAGTGAAGGATCTTCATCCCTTTCTCACTCATGTGCCCAAGTCTATGATGCCACAATGTTGTTTCTGTTCCTACAACAACTGTTGTAAGTGTCTCTATTGTCCCTACAGTAACTGTCATAGTTGTCCCTACAACAGTTGTTTCTGTAGTTGTCCCTGCATTAGCTTTTTCTATAGCAATTAAGGAAGAATATGTCTTAACAATACACAAATAAAATGTGCCCACCTTCTCACCTTTAGCTACTACTAATGCTCCATTAGTGACCTTCTAGAATTTGTTTGCAAAGGTAACTATGTAGCCTTCACTACCAAGTTGTCCTGTAGAAATTAAACTCCTCAAATTTGGAACATGCCTTACCTCTTGCAACAACCATTGTTCCATTCTGCAATTTGATTTTTATCTTCCCCTTTACAAAAATCTAATAGGGTTCATCATCACCCAAATATACCTATCCAAAATCACCTTGAACATAATCTAGGAAATACTTCCTATGGGGTGTGGCATGAAACGAAGCCCCTGGATCTATTACCCAAGAATCATTTGCATTATCTAAACATAGAATTAAAGCATCTTGTAATTTATTACTTGCAACATTAGCTTCCTTATTTCCATCTTGTTGTCTATCTCCTTGTTTGTCTTTCTGAGACCATCAATCTTTCTTTAGGTGTCCTGGCTTTCCACAGTGCCAACAATCCTTCCTTCCTTTAGATTGGGATCTGCCTTTCTTTGACTTCCCTTGTGGCTTCCCACAATTTTCTAGGATTTTTCCTCTCTCCTTTGATCTTCCCATATTCTCTACATTCAAAACATCACTTGATGTTGAAGTCTCATCTATGATTTTCCATCACATTTCCTCACTTAGGATAACACCAACAACATCAAATTTCAAAGTATTTGAACCAGAGACATAGTTACTTACAACCATGACCAAGATATTCCAACTTTCTAGCAAGAACATAGAATCAAGAGAGCCCTCACCTCTTCATCAAAACTCACTTTTACATAATTTAATTAGCTAGTGACTGTATTCAATTGATTTAAATGGTTTGTAACTGACCCTCCTTCAGTCATTTTCATATTAAACAAACACTTCATAAGAAATACCTTATTTAATGTTGAGGGTTTTCATACAATTGCTTCAACACTTTCATCAAGTCATTAGTAGTCATTGCTTTTGATATATTAAATGCCACGTGTATACGCCTAAAAATGACACGACTACCCAAATAAATATTCTTAATATTTATTTAAGTCAAATTCCTCTATAAATAAATAAATAAACCAATTTATTTATTTGATTCATATTCTCCCAAAAATTAAATAAAATCAATTTATTTAATTAAAATTAATTAAATTCCTCCAATTCCTCCAACAAATTAAATAATACCAATTATTTAATTAGTTCTTCCAAATCCATTCTAAATTAAATAATATCAATTATTTAATTATTTCTTCCAATAATATCTTCTCTAAATTTAAATAAATCAAATATTTATTTAAGTTGTCCATTTCTTTTAAATTGAGTTATCTCTAAATATAATTCAATCCTTACATGTAATTGAATATTCTAAATATTTAATTGAGATAAAATATCTTCTCATCCTCATGCAATTTCTATTCTCTAGTTCTATTCTCTTAAACTGATTGATCCATTCTTTTAATTGATTAATCTCTTCAGTTAACTCATTCTTCTATCTCTTTAATTCCTCTCATGCAAAATAGAGCAAGACACATGTCTTCTTATTCGCACACATCCTCTCAAGTCTTCTATATCGTTGATCTTCTTGTTCTCTCTATACCATTGATCTTCTCTCTTCCAAGTCTATAAATTGAACCATGTCCTTACATTTCTTTCATCCAAGATTTTAGTATTGTTACTCTGTAGGAATTACAGTGCGCCTTTGGCACCCATGTCATTCTTTTTTCTTGTGATCAACTTGTTACCATATCACTACCATTGTTTTGAAGCTCATCTTCATTACAAAGCACTATCATAGCCATTCTCTATTGACAATCTTGAAAAAGCAAGGAAATGCACTCTCTGAGGGCCTTATTCATACATGCAAGATCAATTGAGATAGGCAACCAATGGAATCTATGAAGTATTGAGGTTTACAAAGGTTTTTTGTCTTTATTTGTTTGATCTTGATTATTTCCCTTTTCGTTGAGTTTTGGGTATTATTGATATTGATATATTGATTATTCATGTTTAATCCAATTTTCCCTTAACATTTTTGGCACCCACCATGGGGCCCAACCCTAATTTGACCCAAAAATTAAGTTTTTATGCGTTAGGAAGCTGTATATAGGAGGAATCTATGCATTTGACCCATCCTAACATGCATCTGCTATCTGTTCCAGTGCTTCCAATCTTTCGGCGCATACAGGCTCTGTTTCGGTGCATGTAACCTCTGATACGACACATCTTCTAATTTTGTGCATATACTCTATATTCCTGTGCTTTTGACCTCTATCTAAGCACATCTATACTCCTGTGCTTTTGAGCTCTATTTCTGCGCATTTAGGCTTTGAAGCTGTGTATCTAATCTAAGCAGTGATTTTTGGGGTTTTTCTTATGGTTTTCGCTAATGCTAACACTTTTTCGTAGGAATACTCTTGGATCTATTTATAGGCTAGGCACTAGTTTAGCCATATAGTTGCATCTGTTAACTCACATTTCAATTTCTAAAAGACAAGTAAATTGATGTTCATGCAAATCTCACGTAGTCTTAACTAGGAGGGTGGTAACTAAATCATTTCTATCTTGCATATCATTGAATCATTGCTATATTTCTATCTTTCAAAGTTAGACACATTTCTATCTTGGTAGAATTGAACCATTGCTATCTTGTTATCACTTCAAAGTTAACAATTTTTTGTGCTTGCCCAAGCAGATAGCTCATTTAGTTTTTTTCATTTTAATTAGGGGAAAAGAATCACTATCTTTCATGCTTTTGGGAAAGATACTAGGCCTATGCTCTCCCCTATCTTGGGTGACCAAAATGCCAGACATATCATTTTTGCATGTGTTTAACCTTTAGAGAGGCCTGCCCTTGGATACCCATCCGTCCTTGGGGAACAACCTTAAGTGGTAACAAGCTAAAGCCAAGTTCTGCCAAGCCACTATAAATAAATTATGTTTGGAGTGAAATATTCGAACAATGAGTGAAGTTGTGGTATACCGTCAACCAACCTCCCCCAAAACCCTCCAAGGCATAACCCTTGTAGGCTGGGAGACTCCATAATGGAGAGTAGTGATGCCACATGTATAACCACTCGAATGGTTGCACTTATTGATCATCCTTTGTCTTAGTAGCCAACAACCCCTATAAGCCGGTGCAGGGAAGGGAGATTATCACCTCCCAAAGATGCTTCACTAGAGATAGTGAGAATTTGGTTTATATTGTCCTTTGAAGCCTAGGATTGTACTTGTCTTTGTGTCAAAAAAGAGTCCAAAAAATTACAAAAAAAAAAAAATCAAAAACCATGAAAACATTCTTTGTGTTTGCTATGTGTTCTTTCCATAATTAAGAAAATCAGATCAAAAAGACCATCTTGCAACCAAGAAACCCCAAAAAATTGAAAAACATGTTGAAACTTTGCAAAAACATTCAAAAAGACCAGAGCTGTGCATTTATCTTATGAACCTAGACTTTTGTTTCGACCTGCTGCGCATTTGCTACGACTTCCTATGCATATATCACCTATTGCTATGCGTCTACTTTTTACCAGCACTGCGCATTCATAAGGACTTGCTGCGCTTATACCCTCTACTTCTGTGCTTTTGTTTCTGCACGTCTGTGATAGTGAGCATCTCCACCTCTTTTGTGAGAAAATTTTCCACCTTTTTGAGTACCCATTTCGGTCTTGTGTCAGTTTTTGTGGAGATGACAATTGAATTAGAAGAACTGGCTCAAGAACTCAAGTATTGGAAGTTGCAGTTAAACTTAGACACCTCCCCCAAGGTCATATAGCAGTTTCTCAAAAACTCCAAGCCATACAATAGCAATTTGTAATCTTACAAGATGAACAGGCCAGTACTAGCTACACCACACCCTAGAGTCATACATTCTTGTCCCGTCTCAATGATACTCTTGACAAGGAAAACACCACCTCATGTGGAAAATTGTATACCACTCCATCTACTAGTCCTCCTTCACCATCTTCTAAGACACATATCCCAAAGCATACCAGTCCTACACCAACACCACCATCGAGCTCCCCAAACTCTAAATGGACAACCAAAAAAGCCTCAGATGAGTTTTGGGGAAAATGTTTTCCATATTTATACAGCAAAAGAAAAGCTAGGGAGAACTCCAAATCCAACCATTCCTTACCTCATTCATCTACCCAAATGCCTACAAAGGATGTGATCCAAGGACTACCAGCAGAGAGTCAACCATGTCCCCAAATTCCGGTCCTTGACCTTATCAAAGAGCCTTCCAAAATTTCCATTGCCCCAACTTCGTCATGTAATTTACAACCCCTCAAGCATGTTGAAAATCCTACTACCATAAACCAAAGTCAAGGTCCATCACACCTCCCTATTGTTGACCAATTTCCTATCTAAGAGACCTCTACCTCCACTTCAATTCAAACACCTCAAGCGTTATGTCAAGAACACACTTTAGAACATGTGGAAACATTCGACCTTTGTCTAAATCAAGATCAAAGCACCCCCATCTAACCCATGCATGAACTTTATCTTTTTGATGATCCTACACCTATACATGAGCAAGAGATCCAATTTCCAACCATGCATAACCTATATCTTTTCCATGATCAAGATACTACCTTTGATGAAAAAGCTATCTATGAGTAACTTGATCCTATACATGAGCAAGAGAACCAATTTCAACCTCTCCATAACTTCTATCATTTCTATGATCAGGACATTATCGTTGATGATGAACCTATACAAGAGCACATTAATCCCATCATGCTTAATTCTATATATGATCAAGATCCCATCTACGATCAAGAGCCTATCTATGATCAAGATCTCATCTACGATGGAGAGCCTATCTATGATCAAGTAGACCATGATGATCTTCTTAGCCCACTTTATGCATTCCATGGTCATGAGTTTATCCATGATCCAACAACTTCCACTTCCCTTGATGAGACACTTTCCTCCCAAGCAAGCATAGAAAATCAAACCAATAATAATCCTTAACCATCCATTATCGACCATGCTGCAAATCCCCCACCATATATCCTTTGTCTTACCACTTTCATTCATGAGTGTTCCTCCTTAAAACACCAGCAACCATTATCCTCTATCTCGCCTTCTCCATCCAATAAGGAACTTGTGTCTAGTGTTCCACCTACACATAATCCTGTTGTCCACCGCATACTCCAACATATGAACTATCAAGGTAAAGGCTTAGGCCTTCATGAACAAGGAATTTTGGAGCTCGTCCATGTCAATGTTCATCCTCATTCATACGGCCTTGGATACATACCCCAAGGTGAAGAAACTCAAGATGCTGGTACTTCCTCCATGCCTTCTAAATCTACCACTTTCCATCGTACATCCTATCATATCCCCAAAACATATGTCGCCATTCCACCTCCATCATCATATAATTTTCAAAAGCATGTGACCATACACCTTCCACCATCCAATCTACCTCCACTACTTCCAACTCCTAATATCCCTCCATGCATTTTACCACCACTTCTTCCAACACCTTATCCATCCATCTATGAATCTTCTAACAATCCCAATCATGACCAATAGATGCACATGTTGTCTAAACAAAGAACTTACTCAAACTCCACTTCCACCATCTTAAGAGAATTCAACCATAAAAATCAAGATGCCTCTACCTATCAAGTCAAAAATCCTAAGGTCCTCATGCCTGTGGATACACAAGCCAAGAATCAAAGAAAAACCCATCTCAAGAGCTGCATACTATTGCAAATATGGACCTAATCGGTATTGTCATTGATGTCAACATACTCCTATTGCATTAATGTCAAGGATTGGATGAGTTGTGTACTGAGGATATTAAGAAAATTAGTCCTATTAGAAATAGAGAATAGTGAAGACAATCAAGTAAAGATCCTAGCTAAGATGAAGATCAGAGGATGCACATCAAAGGGTTTGTAGATATATGTCCAAAGGTAGTCTAGTAAATATTTGAGAGGTCCACATGAAGAGTTGAAGAAGTGATGGCCACATGAGTAAAATTGGTTCTGGTAGAAGTTCAAAGGCGACAGAGTGACACAAATAGGTCCGGTGAGATCCAGAAATGCAATATCTCATTCTCTAGATTTGGTGGAGTGTTTAGGAAGTCAATGTGAATTGACAACTCAATTGGTTCATTGTCTGGAGGTCCGCAAGCATCTATACCAATATGACAGTGATGATAGACTGTGTTCTTGAGGTTCCCGATGAAGGAGAGAATGATTTCAGTAAGCAGTAGTGTGGATGTTCTTGGTGATTTAGGCAAGCTTGTGGGGCTATTTGGATTGTGTCTAGTTCGTGTTGGTGGTCCACATTGAATATTGAGCTTGAAATTGAAGAATTACTTCCAGATGATGTTCTTCCTAAACTTGGCTGACCGGATGAGTTACACATCTTGCTAATGATCTTGAAGATGTTCTATGAAGCATGGTGTGTTCCTCAAAGAAGATTGAAGTCCAAGATATGTGTGGCCAACAGTGTGGTGATTTGCATGAAGTCTTTTGAAATTAGTCAAGTTGTATTTGTGTATTTGCTTTGTAAAGTATGCTGACTTTGATGATTATCCAAAAGTTGATGTCTTGTATAAATAAGAGTTGTGAAGTCATTTCAAAGGTATCTTGGTGAAGATGAGAGTGTGGTAGAGAGGAGAAGAGTGAAAGGTAGAGTAGAAGTGTTGGGCTTAAATGGAACTGACTCAAGCATGGTGAAGATGCTATTCTTTAGTTCAAGTATGTAATATTTATCATTTTGTAGACATTGTGTCTCTTGTAGGTAGTGGATCATGGCTTCAAAGAAGTATGTCCCTCCAAAGAATGGTCTGAAAACTATAGATGAAATCAAAGATGCTGAAGACAATCTTCAAGATAAAGAAGCTCTACTAAGTGCCTTATCTAATTCAGAGCTGATAAATGTTATAGATTTAAAAACTGCATATGAGATTTGGGAAAAACTAGAACTTCTTCATTAAGGAGACAAATATGTTAAATGTGCCAAGCTACAGAGTCTGAAAGGAAAATTTGAAAACCTAAAGATGAATGGAGATGAGAATATCACTACTTTTATGCCAAAAGTAAATGAGCTTGTTTGTGGCATTAGGTGTGCTGGTGGAATCTTGGATGAAGATGAGATTATTTCCAAATTTCTCAGATCCCTACCTCCTGCTTACAAATAGAAGGTTGCTTCTATTGAAGAATTCAGATCTTTTTCAAATATCACAAGAGATCAATTGGTTGGAAAATTAGCTGCATTTAAATTGGCTGAGTTTGGAGATGCACCCCCCAAGACTGAATCTGCATTCAAAGCTAGTGCCTCTGTAAAAGGCAAATAAAAGTTTGATCTGGGAGAGAACTCCTCAAAGAAACTATCATGGTATGAAAAAGAAAGAAAAGATCTAGAAGAAGATGAAGCAGAAGCTACTCAACTTGAATCCCTTATTGCAAAAAGACTGCCAAGAGGATCCGGTAAGTATGAAGGAAAATTGCCCTTCAAATGTTTCAACTGCAATAAGATTGGTCATTTTGCCTCAAGGTGTCCAGAAAGATTTTCAAGGGCAAATCCTAACAGATCAAGATTCCAAAAGAAATGTTACTATGTTCATGAAGATGATGATGATGAAGGAGTAACAGATGATGAATCAGAGATAGGAAACAAATCCAGAAGTGACTGGGTGTTTATTGCCATCAAGGAAGAAGATCCAATGCCCTATGAATCTGTCAATCATAAAATGATAGAAAGATCTCTGGTTGCCCAAGTTGAAGAAAAGGATGATTAGGTCATTGATAGTGGATGCTCCCATCATATGACATGTGACAAAAATAAGTTTGTAGATTTGGAAAGATATGAAGGAGGAGTTGTAAAATTTGGTGATAATTCTGCTAGTAGAATCAGAGGAAGAGGAACTATTTCTTTTGATGGAAAGAACAAAAATAGTAATGTACTATATGTTGAAGGTCTAAAGCACAATCTTCTCAGTGTTGGATAGTTGGTGGACAAAGGCTTTGATCTCTGATTCAAAAATAGAAAATGTAAGATCTTTGAAAGTTCTGGAACATAGATTGCATCTAGTACTCAAACAAAAGGTAACAATTTCCACTTGGTTGGTACTGGAAAAATTTGTTTATTTGTTCAAATTGATTAGAGTTGGTTGTGACATAGGAGAATGTGTCATGTGAATTTTGATAATATCATCAAGATAAGCAACACTCAGGCTATAAGAGATCTTCCAAGACTAGTGAAACCTACTAATAGTTTGTGCAAAGACTGTTAGTTGGGCAAGCAGAGTAGAGTCACATTCAACAGTAAGGAACAATCCTCTACTGGATTGTTGGACTTAGGACATACTAATCTATGTGGACTGGCGAGAATTAGGAGCTTGCAAGATAATAGATACTTCATGTTATTAATTGATGCCCACTCCCAGATGATGTGGGTGACTTTTCTAAAAGAAAAATCTAAGACTCTTGAGAAATTCAAAATATTCAAAGCTATGGTAGAAAATGAAACTGGATTAAACATAAAATGTCTCAGGTCTAATAGAGGTGGAGAATTCACATCCAAAGAGTTCATAAAATTTTGTGAGAAACATGGGATAAAGAGATAGTTATCTACTCCAAGAACTTCGTAACAGAATGGAGTAGTGGAGAGAAAGAACTGAACCATCCAGAAAGCATCTAGAACCATGATGATGGAAGCAAATGTTCCTTAGATCTACTAGAGAGAAGTTGTAAGCACTACTGTCTATACTCTTAATCAAGTACAAATTAGAAGCAATACTGGTAAGACCCCTTATGAACTCTGGTTTGGCATCACTCCCACTGTGAAGTATTTTAGAGTCTTTGGTAGCAAATGTTACATTAAAAGAGATGAAGACCTTGGAAAATTTGATGCTAGAAGTGATGAAAGAATATTCTTGGGTTATTCTATTCAAACCAAAGCATATCAGTGTTATAACAAGAGATTGAGAAAGATTATAGAAAATACAAATGTGAAGGTTGATGAAGGTATTGAAAAACCCTCAAGGTTTTATGAATATGAAGAAGATGATCATAATGATGTTTTGGTCCAAGAAGTCCAAGCCCCTTCTAAAATTTAGATCCAAATTGATCCAGAGAATCAGGAAGAAGAGATAAGTTTGAATGAACCTATTCAAGAAATAGAAGTGCAAGAAATTCCCAAAACTCCCAGGTATGTAAGACTGAATCACTCTGAAGATCAGAACATAGGTGATAAAAGAAAAGGTGTTCAAACAAGAAGAAAGATTGCTCAAGACTCAGAAAAATATTGTCCGATTTCAAAGATTGAACCAAAAATAGTGAGTGAAGCATGCAACGACAAAAGCTGGACTAAAGCAATGAAGGAAGAGTTGATGCAAATTGAGAAAAATCACACTTGGGATCTTGTTCCCAGACCTAGAAACAAAAATGTGATTGGAACCAAATGAGTCTTTCGGAATAAACTGAATGAAGATGGTGAAGTGGTCAGAAACAAAGCCAGATTGGTCTGCAAGGGTTATTCTCAAGTAGGAGTTGATTTTGAAGAAACTTTTTCTCCCGTGGCAAGAATTGAAGCAGTCAGATTATTTCTTGCCTTTGCTACCTTCAAAGATTTCAAAGTATATCAGATGGATGTCAAGTCTGCCTTCTTGAATGGTGACTTGGAAGAAGAAGTATACATTGAGCAACCAGATGGATTTCAATTGTTTGATCATGGTGATATGGTCTACAAGTTGAAGAAAGCACTGTATTGACTCAAACAATCCCCAAGAGCCTGGTATAAAAGACTGGATTAACATCTCTTGAAGATTGGTTTCAACAAAGGTACTGCTGACAGTAATTTGTACTTCAAAATTGATCATGAAAATATCTTGATTGTTGAAGTATTTGTTAATGATATCATTTTTGGAGGAAGAGATAGTATGTGTAAAAAAATTTCAAATCAAATGAAAAGTGAATTTGAGATGTCCATGTTTGGGGAAATGAATTTCTTCTTGGGTCTGCAAATCACTCAAACAAAGAAAGGAATCTTTATTTTACAGACCAAATATGTGAAAGAATTATTGAAGAAATTTGGGATGGAAGAATCAAAACCAATGAATACTCCCATGGCAACCAGATGTAAATTGAGCAAAGATGATGACTCTCCTAAGGATGATCAGAAAAAGTACATGTCAATGATTGAAGGACTATTGTATCTTACTCAAACTAGACCTGACATTATGAATGTTGTTGGTCTTGTTGCTAGATTCCAAGCTGATCCTAGAGAATCTCATGTCATGGCAATCAAGAGGATTCTTAGATATCTAAAAGGAATAGTTGAGTATGGTTTATGGTATCCTAGAGATCATGATTTCTCTCTTCATGCATATACAGATGCGGATTGAGCAAGAGATGTAGATGACCAGAAGTGTACTAGTGGTGGAGCATTCTTCTTAGGGAAAAGATTGGTTTCTTAGCTAAGCAAGAAACAAAAGGCAATATCTCTGTCCACTACAGAAGTAAAATATATTACAGCAGCAGGTAGTTACACTCAAATATTATGGATGAAGCAAATGCTAAGAGACATCAGAGTGGAGTATGAGGAACCTATCACAATCTTCTATGATAATTCAAGTGCAATAAATATATCAAAAAATCTAGTGTTGCATTCAAAGACAAAACATATATCCATCAAGTTTCACTTTTTGAGAGAGCAAGTGAACAAGAATGAAGTCATATTGGAGTTTGTGCCCTCCAAGGATTAGATTGCAGACATTTTTACTAAACCTCTAACTAAGGACTATTTTGAGTATCTCAGGAAAAAGTTAGGGGTTATTACCCCTCCGGTTCTAAATTAAGGTGCACTGATGTGCATCAGTTTGGTGGATCTCATAGTCATATCTTGTGGTCTAGACTGATGATGGGAAGCTACTACTCAGGGGGAGTAGTCGGTATGATTATGTGTGATGCAAGTATGTGCCCTTTGCCATTGATGTCAAAGGGGGAGAGAAGACATGTGAAAAATAAAAAGTGGTTCCTGATCAAAGGGGGAGCAGTAAAGGAAGAGAAGACATCTAATGGTTGTTGTTGATAGGGGGAGTTATGTCAGTCAGTGGGGAGAAGTACTTGTCTTGATGGTTAAAATAGTTTTTCACATCATATGTTGCCATCAATGACAAAGGGGGAGATTGTTGCAAGTATGGGCCTAACCGGTGTTGTCATTGATGTCAACATACTCCTGTTGCATTAATGTCAAGGATTGGATGGGTTATGTGTTGAGGATATTAAGAAAATTAGTCCTATCAGAAACATAGAAGAACAGTGAAGACAGTCAAGTAAAGATCCTAGCTAAGATGAAGATCAGAGGATGTGCATCAAAGGGTTTGTAGATATGTGTCCAAAGGTGGTCCAGTAAAGATTTGAGAGGTCTGTATGAAGATTTGAAGAAGTTATGGCCACATGAGTAAAACTGGTTCTAGTAGAAGTTCAGAGGTGACAGAGTGACACAAATAGGTTCAGTGAAATCTAGAAATCCAATATCTCATTCTGCGGATTTGGTGGAGTGTTTAGGAAGTCAATGTGAATTGACAACTCAATTGGTTCATTGTTCGGAGGTCCACAAGCATCTATTCCAATATGATAGTGATGATAGACTATGTTCTTAAGGTTTTAGATGAAGGAGAGAATGATTTTAGTAATCAGAAGTAGTGTGGATGTTCTTGGTGATTCAGACAAGCTTGTGTGGGTCTCTAGATTGTGTCTAGTTTGTGTTGGTGATCTGTATTGAAGATTGAGCTCAAAATTGAAGAATTACTTCCAGATGATGATGTTCTTCTTAAACTTGGCCAACCAGATGAGTTACACATCTTGTGGATGATCTTGAAGATGTTTTATGAAGCATGGCGTGTTCCTCAAAGAAGATTGAAGTCCCAGATCTATGTGGCCGACAATGTAGTGATTCACATGAAGTCTTTTGAAATCAGTCAAGTTGTATTTGTGTATTTTCTCTGTAAAGTATGCTGACTTTGATGATTATCCCAAAGTTGATGTCTTGTATAAATAAGAGTTGTGAAGTCATTTCAAAGGTATCTTAGCAAAGATCAGAGTGTGGTAGAGAGGAGAAGAGAGAAAGGCAAAGCAGAAGTGTTGGGCTTAAATGGAACTGACTAAAGCATGGTGAAGATACTATTCTTCAGTTCAAGTATGTAATATTTATCATTCTATAGATAGTGTGTCTCCTGCAGGCAGTGGGCCTCTTGTGAGCAGTGTGCTCGGACAGTGAGTCCTAATTGGCATGTGTCATCTTGTTCTTCTTATTCTTTTAACAGAGAATACAATCTTGGGTTAGTCACCCCATGGTTTTTCCCTTAACTAGGTTTTCCATGTTAAAATCTTGGTGTCATATGTGGTAATGTGTTCCTGCTCTTGAATTGTTGTATTATGTTTTCATGATTGATTTATTATTATGCTACTGAATTAGAAGAAGGATTTAACTAGTTAATAAAAGGAAAGTTTTGGGACAACTGATTCACCCCCCCTTAGTTGTCTGTCTTGAAACTAACACATACACCCACACACCTCAAAGCAAAAATGAAAAAGAGTGTGGGTCCCCAAGCAACAAGTAATTACCTCAGAAGCTGCACAAAAGCTACATATATCCAATCCCATACCATCACAAGTAACATCTACAAGTAAAATGGTTTGGGTGCCTAAGAAAAAATTCATCAAGTTACATGAGGCATCCACCTCTCAAGCATCCCAACCACCCACTTTCTCCCATTCCATCCAAAAGTATCAAATCCTTCCATCCCACGTGACAAGCAAAAATCAAAAAAATACTAAGTCTATGTGGGTCCCTACATGCCTAAATCATTCATCCACCAAGCAAAAATCTCCATTGCTTCCTACACCACCTTCCCATCATATGCTGCAATGTTTTTCATGGTGTGTGCAACCGTTGGTCATGGTTCCCTTCCATTCCACACCATTTCCGTATACCTCCATTGAACCTTTCTTCCACTATTATCCTACATATCTTCCCAATCCTATTGCTATGGTCCATGCTTTTTCCTAAACCTTCCCTCCATCCTTGCATAAGTCCTACATAATCTACATCATATTTACTATCACACCTTCCATAATTTGCTATCTACCTTCTCCATCTCATTTTTATGCGATCCTTACCAACATCTATGAGCATAGCAACATTTCACATGATCCGTACGACGACATGCATTTCTAGCGGGACTATCACCTTTCATGGAGCCAGACTCTTGAGTCCCTCTCATCTATATCCACCTTCTCCTATCCAAATATTCCAAAAAAAAAGAGAGAAATCCCTTCATCCAATGGTGAAAATCTGGCAAACAAGCACCTTGGATAAGTACCATGATGAAAACCTGGCAAACAGGCGTCATGTGTAAGTTGGTCTTCTATGTCACCTACACTTGGGGGGCACCTTGTCTCATCGGTATATCACTCTTCTCCTATCAGTTTCCTTCCGTACCATTTCCTATCCTATCCTTCTATCCATTACATACCTATATTGTCCACTCTATCCATCCTAATCTTCCATCCCTTTATTTTTGATCTTGATAAAGATTGGGGGCCCAATGTTGACAAATGTTTTAGATGTCTCTTGACATACCTTATCCCTCCAAGCCAAAATAATCCTATCTTCTCATCCTCCTATCGTCCTAAGCATTGTCTTGAAAAATCCTAAGTTTTCTACCTATAATGGGGCACGTTATTCCTATGTGACATAATCCTTAGAGATCACATCCTTAGTTTCTTCTATCTACACATTCATATCCACTATAACCCATCCCTTTGCCTATCCATGGTGTTTCCTTGTCATCAATGTCTAGCATTAAGGCTATCCATAATGTCATCTTATCCTATCATAGCTTGATACTATATCTCTTATGTTTCCTTATCAACTAAGGTCTTATCCAGTATCCTATCCATAGTGTCAGCCTAGCATAGTGTCCATCGTCAGTACCATAGGGTCAACCCCAAACTACGTTGCCTCTACATCGTCACGTAGGCAAGGCTATTTAGCAATGCACCCCCAAGGCACTAGGTCAGTCCCTTAGGGTCCGTCTCACCAATAAGGATTGTGGAACCTTTCACAAGGCAAGCAAGCACAAGGAAAACCCACTTTCAAGCAGAAATCTTGATGCAAAAACATCAACCTATCCAAAGAAAAGAAAACAAGCACCTAAAGCACTCAAACTAATTATATCTAACTTATGGCAAGAAAAACACATCAAAATGCAAGAATGTTTTGTGGTTGTGATCAGGTTAGGTTATAGCATCTTGATCTTTGTTATCATATCTTTCTATGCTACTCAAGGATGCCAAAAGTTGGAGATGCTATGATGGGAGCATGATTATTTTTCTTTGTTTATTGTTTGTGGATTAAACTTTAGTAATGTGACACCTTGTCTCATGACATGATCTACAAATGATCATCGAGGACATCAAAGGTCTAACATGAAAGGGTACAATCCCTGTCTGTTGATATACAAGAAATACTTAGGTCATTTCGGTTTAATCATACCTCGATGCTTGTATTAACTTGCTAAATCAAAATCCATGTAAGCAATACTCAGGTCATCTTGGTTCAATTATACCTCGATGCTTATATTTTCTTACAACAGTTTAAAAGCCCAATGATGAAATAAGCACTTCAAATGGTATACGCCTAAAAATGACATGACTTGGTCTAAATAAATATTCTTAATATTTATTCCATCTTTATTCCTCTATCAATAAATAAATAAATTAATTTATTTATTTGATTCATATTTCTCTAAATTAATTAAATATAGAAATATTTAATTACCTCTTCTAAAGTCAAAGTTGAATAAAATCCTTTATTTAATTAAATTCTTCCAAACAATTAAATAATTCTTAATTATTTAATTAAATCAAATCATTCTTTCAAATTTAAATAAATCAATCAAATTTATTTAAATCCTCTCAATCTCTAAAAATAAAATATAATCAAATATTTTATTTATTCTCCCAAATTCATTCCAAATTAAATAATTCCAATTATTTAATTGTTTCTTCTAATAATATCTTCTCTAAATTTAAATAAATCAAATATTTATTTAAGTTGTCTATTTCTTCTAAATTGAGTTATCTCTAAATATAATTCAATCCTTGTGCACATGCAATTGAATATTCTAAATATTTAATTAAGCTAAAATATCTTCTCATCCTCATGTAATTTCCATTCTCTAGTTCTATTCTCTTAACTAATTAATCTATTCTTTTAATTGATTTATCTCTTCAGTTAACTCATTCTTCTATTTTATTAATTCCTCTCATGAAAAATATAGCAAGACACATGTCTTCTTTCTATTCGCGCACGTTCCTCAAGGTTCCTATACCATTGATCTTCTCATTCTTCCCATACCGTTGATCTCTTCTCTTTCACAAGTCTATAAATTGAACCCTATTCTTCCATTTCAATCATCCAAGCTTTAAGTATTGTTACTCTGTAGGAATTTTAGCATGGCTTAAGCACCAATTCCTTCATTGCTTGTGATCACACTCGTTACCATACTACTACCATTGTTGTGAAGCTCATCTTCATGGTGAAATTATCATAGCCGTTCTCCATTGACAATCTTGGAATAGCAAGGAAGTGCATTCTCTGAGGGCCTTATTCATACATGCAAGATCGATTGAGATAGGCAACCAACAAAAGTTATGAAGCTTTGAGGTTTGCAAAGGTTTTTGAAGTTATTTTGTTTGGTTAATCTCTTTGTTTATGTATTTCGTTGAGTTTTGGGTATCATTGTTATTGATATATTGATTATTCATTTGAATCCAATTTTTCCTTAACATTTTTGGCGCCCATCGTGGGGCCTAGCCCCAAATTTAACCTAAAAACTAAGTTTTTGTGTTTTAGAAAGTTGTACACAAGAGGAAATAGCACATCTGACACATCCTAACACACATCTAATTTCTGTTATGGCGCATACGTCCCTTCGGTGCATACAGTATATGCTCTGACGCATATACTGTCTATTCCAGCGCATACATCCTTTTGGCGTATACAAACTCTGTTACGGCACATTTACCCTCTAATATGGTGCATATGTCAGTTCAACGCATATACACTATTTTCCTACACTTTTGACCTCTGTCAGTAGCACATATGTACTGTGGCGCTTCTGAGATCTATTTCTACGCATTTAGTCTCTGAAGCTGCGCATCTGATCTAGGCAATGATTTTTAGGGTTTCCTTGAAGTTTCCGTTGATGCTGACATCTCTTTGTAGGAATACTCTTGATCTATTTTGTAGGCTAGGTACTGGTTTAGAATCATATAGTTGCACTTGTTAACTCACACTTGGATTTCTAACGGGAAAGAAAATGGATGCTCATGCGAATCTCACATAGTTTTAACTAGGAAGGCGGTAATTGAATCATTGCTATCTTGCATATCATTGAATCATTGCTATATTGCTATCTGGATTAAATTAAACACATCATTACTATCTGGGTAAAACTAAACCATTGCTATCTTGATTATCACTTCAAAGTTAACAAATTCGTGCTATCTGGGTAAAAATTGAACACATCATTGCTATCTGGGTAAAACTAAACCATTACTATCTCGATCATCACTTCAAAGTTAACAAATTCATGTTATCTGGGCTAAAATTGAACACATCATTGCTATCTTGGTAAAACTGGACCATTGCTATCTTATTATCACTTCAAAGTTAACAAATTTCTATGCTTGCCCAAGTAGATAGCTCATCTAGTTTTTCTCATTTTAAACTAGGGGAAAAGAACCACTATATTCTATGTTTTGGGAATGATACCAAGCCTATGCTCTCCCCTATCTTGGGTGACCAAAATTCTAGACATATCATTTTCACATGTGTTTTTCTTTTAGAGTGGCCTACTCTTGGATATCATTCATCCAAGTAGGAACGACCCTAAGTGGTAATAGGCTAGACACCAAACCCTTCCAAGCCACTATAAATAAATTGTGTTTGGAGTGAAAGCTTCAAACAATGAGTGCAGTTGTGTTATATCGACAGCCAAGCTCCCCCAAAACCCTCCAAGGTGCAACCCTTACAGGCTGGGAGACTCCATAATGGAGAGTAGTGCTACCGCATGTATAACCACTCAAACGGTTGTCTTTATTACTCATTCTTTGTTTTAGTAAACCAAAAACCCCTATAATCTAGTGCACGGAAGGGTGATTATCACCTCCCGAAGATGCTTCACTATAGATAGTGAGAATTCAGTTTTATACTATCCTTTGAAACCTAGGATTGTACTTGCTTTCTTTTTAGTCCAACAATAGTCAAAAAATCACAAAAAAATAAAAAACCATAAAAATATTCTTTGTGTTTGTTGTGTCTTCTTGCCATAATTTCAAAAAATCAAATCAAAAAGACCTTGCAACCAAAGTACCAAAAACATCAGAAAATTGCCAAAAACTTGCAAAAATACTAAGAAAACTAGAGTGGTGCATTCATCCTCTTCTGCTGCACATTTGTGCTGACCTGCGATGCATATGTACTGACTTCCTACGCTTTTATAACCTATTATAGTGCATCTACAATTTACTAGTGTGGCGCTTCTGTGCCGACTTGTTACGCATTTACCAGTTTTCGTGGTGCATTTGTTCCGGTGCATGCATGACAGTGACCACTTCCACAATCTTTGAGAGAAAATTTTTGTCATTTATGGATACCCATTTCAGCCTAGTTCAAAATTTCAAGATCAGATCTTACCTTGCAGTCATTTTTTCATCCATTTCGCGTCAAAGTCTCTCTTTCGTTGGTTATCCCATTAACCTTCTATTAGGTCTTCCAAGTCCAAAGTCAAAAGTGTTCCATATCATATCAGCATAGGTCCCTTTTCCGTGTCATTGTGGATTCAAGTAACCCTAGTAAGTCATAGAACTTCACTAGTGGTCTTGGTGCACGACTAGTCCCTACACAGTAAGACAGGTATCGAGTACCCTTACTAGTGGCTATCATCTTGTATCAGCCGTCTTACTTAGAATCATTGATCAAAAGAGTCCCTTGTCTAAATCTTGTCCTAAGTATCCTATTCTCAGTAGTCTCTATCGACATCTTGCCAAAATTTCTAAATTCATCCCACCTCATCCCACGTCACCTTGCATGGTTCTTACTAGATCTCAATACAAAATGCAACTTGAAATGGCCAGATCATCCAACCACATTATCACCCCTCATGATAGTGATGAGGAAATCTCTCACGAAGAGTATCAAGGAACCCTCCAAGATCAGAAATTCCAACGCTTGCTAGAGAAAGTGCTCCATGAGGACCCTCACAAGTATTTTTATCATCTTGTGAATCTTGGAATTAAACTCCCTGCTGATTTCAATCTAAGCAAAATCCAAGAAACCATGGAGGATAATCACAAAGACAAAGGAAAGAAAGCCATTGACCCAAGTACTCCTATGGAAGAAATGAGGAAACAAATTGAGGGTCTAATGCAACAAATGATGGATCTCAAGACGGGTACAAACACTAAAACCTACTCCTTGGAAGATATTGCACCATACCCCTTTGATAAAATTTTAAACATGACACCATTTCCCTTTTGATTCAAAGTTCCTAAGTTTGACAAATACAAAGGGAAAGGGGACCCTAGAGATCACATTAGGGAATTCAATGCAGTATGCATGGAAGTAGCTCACAATGAGACTTACTTAATGAGACTATTCCTTAAATCTCTAGGTAGTCAAGCCATGGAGTGGTTCTCACGGCTTCCACCAGGCATCAAAAATTTTGATGAGTTAATCAACAAATTCATCACGCACTTCTCGTACAATATTGAACACGAAGTCTCTATGCTTGACCTATGTAACACCAAGCAAAAGAGTGGCGAATCATTTGCCTCCTTCCTACAAAGGTGGAGACAACTAGCAAGCAAATGCTCATATGATGTACTAGAGAAGCAATTAATGGAGATGTTTGTCCATAACCTTGACTCTGATCTTAGCTACTAAATAAAAATTCAATGCCCTACTTCATTTTAAAAGGTTATTGAAATGGGATTGTTCATTGAGAAAGCTATGATCGCCAAGGGGCAAATCAAGTTATACAAGGACACACCCACCTCCAACTACACGAATGACAAATAAAAGTTTTGGACTAAGAATAAAATGTCATCAATGATGGAGTAGTTGATTCCAAGGTGGTAGCTCCCAAACAGCAACCGATATTCACTCTCAAAGGAGAGGGAAGCAATGTTACGCCCAACAAAACATTCTCTCGGGAGCCAAGACCATGGTTCAACTCAAATCCAAGGTGAAAGTTCACATCATTGGGTGAGTCCCAAGAATCTGCATTAAGGAATCTATTGGCCAACAATGAAATCTCTCTACCACCAACAAGTGATTACAAACCTCAAATAAAACCTCACTATTGGAAAGACACTAACTATTGCAAGTATCATAGAGGAAGAGGACATACAACCAACAATTGTATCCATCTCAAACATGTTATTCAAGACGTACTTGATCAAAATCAAGGAGGAACTCAAAAACATACTTCTAATGAGACACATGTGGCTTACAAAGATTCGCTTCTCAATCATGACAGGCCATACAGTAACAACAACAACAACCGCAACAAGCAAAATCAGAATAGTGGGAATAGTAATGCCAACTACGCATGTGTGCCATTCGACTATACCATCAATTACATATTAGAGCATGTCCCACAAATCAATGTGGTCACGCCCAACCAACAATCATAGCCCAATAGAACTGATTGTAGTATCATTACCCATAGTGGTAAGGTCATATTAAATACCATTCCTCCAAGGTCATCACCTTCTCAATCCAACTTGCATCAGTACAGTGTCATAGACAAACTGCGGAAGACCCCTGCCCACATTTCTATCTTAGAGTTGTTGCATCTATCTCCTTCCCATGAGAAGATTCTTGATAAAGCCGCAGTGGAAATGACTGTACCCACTAACTTGGCACAAGAGAAGTTTCAGGCCATGGTAGGTAATCTGACCTCCTCAAGTACCATATCATTTACCGAACAAGATGACCTCTCAGTGTCTCAACCCCATAACACCCCTTTGCACATTATCACCTTCATCCACAAGCACCACATCAAGAGGGTTCTCATTGATGGGGGAGCCAGTTTAAATATTTGTACATTGAAGCTAGTCCTTACATTGGGGTTCTCTAAAAATGCAGTTGACCCAAGGAAGAAGATTACTATCAAAGCCTATGATGAAGAAGAGAGAACTACTAAAGGAACAGTGGTATTACCCATACAAGTGGGACACGTAATAAAAGACTTTGTGTGCCAAGTCCTAGATAGGGAGCTTGCCTATAATATTCTCCTAGGTAGACCATGGATTCATGCCATGAAAGTTGTCCCTTCTACCTATCACCAATGCATAAAATTCCCTCATAACAGCAAGCAAGTCACCATCCAAGGAGACCTCGACCCCTTTTAGCATTTCAACTCTATCCTTTCAAAACCTAATTGCATCATACCAAATAATAGGGCATCTACATCCCTACCCCAAAGCATGATTCTACCTTTGAAGCTTCCTCATCAAATCCCAAAGAGCAAAAAATTACCATCAAAGAAACAGGAGTTGGGGAATACTCCATTGAGCACAGCCTCAATCTAGCCAAGATGCCTTTATCTCCTAGATCCTTTGGATGACCCAAGCATTTTCCAAAGCCATCTACTCCTCCTACACCTCCCACATCTCCCTTTGTAAAATGGGGGACCTTATCAGATGAAACAGAGGAAAGAGATATCCTACAATGGCTTTACACAGAAGAAGAAGAGAACATACAACAAGAACCACCTAAGCGCCCAACAGAAATCTATGGGCAAGGTGAATCTATCCTACATAGAATGGGTTATGAAGGAGAAGGCCCCATTGGCCTAAGAAAAGAGGGAATTATAGAACCCATTCAACCTTCTTCATCCTCAATGGCTAGAACTACAAAACGTCTAGGATATAAGGACAAAGGCGAAGCTAAAGCAAATGATTGTCTTGTGGAAATGATCCATACACTTCAAGAGGATAGTAACAGATTCTAATGAATATGAGTGGGATGAGCTGATAGATCATTCCTATGATGACAAAGAGGTTGATACCATTCAAACTTATAGCCCCTACCATGAGGGACAAACGCTACCACATAGGCCATTAGAGTGTGATTTGCCTGTCCCTAAGAATACGACTTTCAAGGAAGGTTTGAGTTCTATTGTGATAAACAATTCAGAGGAAAGTACCATCCCAAACACTCTCCCTACCAATACTCCTAGCATATCCATTCAAACTATCAACGAATCAGATATATCCTCTGACTCCCTCCCCCTTGTGCATCCCAAGCTTATTGACTGGGATCTACGAGGAACCCCGCAACTAGATAGGTTCCAAAATGACGATCCCTATATTGACTACATGGAACTTAAGGACCACCTACCTAAAGGAGATCATAAATCTGGCTTCGCTATTGAACTTAATATCATGGCTTATTTTAGAGAGGGTGTCAAGCCTTCTAGTCACAAAAATATCAAAATAAAAACTAGATCTGACAGTGAAAACCACTCTACGGTAGTGTCAGATCCCAAAATAGTAAAAAGAAAGGATGCATCCGATGGTGAAAACCCAACTGTGGCACTTGACGATGGAAGGCTTGACACTCTCCCCGATGACATGCACCAGGAGAAGTCTCAGATTTTTTTGGAACCCACAGAGCCTGTTAACATTGGAACAGAGGAACAACCTAAGATCATTCACTTTGCTAAGTCTCTAACCCCACCAAAGAAGACTAATTTTGTACCATTCTTCAATAGAAAGCAAGTCAATTTTGCTTGGTCATACGCAGATAAGTTGGGGTTAGATCCAGACTTGATTCTACATCATCTTCCATTAGATCCAGGAGTGAAACTAGTGAAATAGAAGCTTAGAAAGATGCATCCACACATAGCACTACTTGTAAAAGAAGAACTCATGAAACTACTAGATGTAGGGTTCATCAGAGCTACAGACTATTCGGAATGGGTCTCCAACATAGTACCAGTGTCCAAACCTAATGGCCAAGTTAGACTATGCAATGATTTTAGAGATCTAAATAAAGCTTGCCCCAAGGATGATTTTCTGTTGCCAAATATAGATATCATGGTCGACTTAACAGCAGGGCATGCCATGTTATCTCTCATGGATGGCTTCTCAAGATATAATCAGATCAAGATAGCACCAAAAGACTAGCATAAGACAACTTTTACTTGTCCATGGGGCACTTTCTGCTAGAATGTCATGCCATTTGGGCTAAAGAATGCAGGAGCCACATATCAACGTGCTATGACCACTATATTCCATGATATGATGTATGTAACAATGGAATATTATGTAGACGATATCCTTCCAAAGTCACTCATAAGAGAATCCCACCTGGATGTGGTAGAGAAAGTCTTTCAGAGATTAGAGCAATTCAAAGTCAGGTTGAACCTAAAGAAATGTGTGTTTGGAGTCACCTCAAGCAAACTCCTAGGTTTTATTGTATCGACAAATGGAATAGAAGTGGACCTTGCCAAAGTCAAGGCTATTATGGACATGCCACCACCCAAGAATCTTACTCAACTAAGATCTCTACAGGGCAAGCTACAAGCAATCCGTAGGTTCATATCACAACTGGCAGACAAGTGTCAACCATTCGGTCATCTCCTGCACAAGAACATTCCATTTAGATGGGATGAGAAATGCAAAGAGGCATTCAACAAACTGAAAGAGTATCTTATGAATCCACCTATTCTCATGCCTCCTATCCAAGGGAAGCCATTGTTATTATACATATTTTCTACACCAATAGCTCTTGGGGCCCTTCTAGCACATCAAGATTATGAAAATAAAGAAAGAGCCATCTACTACATCAATCGCACATTGGTGGGCTATGAGTTTCAATACTCTCAGATAGAAAGATCACGTCTTGCAGTAGTTTTTTCTTCCCAAAAACTCTAACATTATATGCTTGCACATCTAGTCAAACTTATTGCAAAAATAGATCCACTGAAGTACCTACTAAGCAAAGCATCTCTAACAGGTCACCTAGCCAAATGAGTAATGCTCCTAAGTGAATATGACATTGAGTACGTAGACAGAAAGGCTATCAAGGCACAAGTCAAGATGCACCACTATAGGACACCGCACCAATGTAATTTGAATTTCTAGATGAATCCCTATTCAATATCTCAACACATTCCTAGAAGCTCTACTTTGATGGGTCCTACACAAACCATGGATTGGGGGCAGGAATCTTGTTTGTAACTCCTCATAGCGACACCATACCGAAGTCTTACCGTCTATTAATCCCATGCACCAACAACATAGCAGAATATGAAGCCTTGGTCATTAGCCTCAAAATGGCAACAAAGTGGAAAATCAAAGAGCTACATGTCTACAGTGATTCTCAACTAGTAATCAATCAAGTCAATGACGACTACCAAACCAAAGATGAGAAGCTTGTCCCATACAAGTGGATGGTCAAGGACTTTAAGGAATACTTTGTGATCATCTCTTTTGAGAAGATACCTCACATTGAAAAAAAAGTAGCAGATGCCATGGCAACCATTGCCTCTCTTCTCGAAATCCTAGAGAATGAGTCACGGTACGAGTTCTTAGTGGAATCAATTCAGCAACTAGCTTATGATCTTCCTGAAACCCATTCCATATGCCTATTAGTTGGATCTGATTCACCTTGGTATGGTAAGGTTTACACTTACCTCAAGGACAACACCCTCCCACTTGACTTATCTTCAAAACAACAATGAACCTTTATACGCCAAACCTCTCAATATACCATTATTACTGACACCCTATACCGACGTGGTCTAGATGGTACTTTACTCCATTGTTTAGAACAAGAAGAATCCCAAACTACCTTACAAGATGTACATGAAGGGATTTGCAGAATGCACTCTAGTGGTCCTTTCTTAGCTAAGAAACTCATGCGTTTGGGTTATTACTGGCCGAACATGGAAACAGATTCATACCAATTTGTGAAGAAGTGCAAGCAATGCCAAATACATGGGAACCTGATACATGCACTAGCTCAAGAGTTGAGACCTTTAACGACACCTTGGCCCTTTTGCCAATGGGGACTTGACCTTGTGGGTAAAATCCATCCACCCTCATCCAACGGCCACAAATTCATCATAACCGCCACTAAGTACTTTACCAAGTGGATTGAAGCCGTTCCCCTCACCACCATCACAGGTAAACAAATCTCCTCATTCATCCTCAATTACCTCATTTGTAACTATAGAATTCCCTCATCCATTATCACGGATAATGGAAGACCCTTCAAAAACTAGGATGTGTAAGAACTCTGTGATCAATTCAAAATCCAACACCGTTTCTCCACACCCTATTACCCCCAAGGTAACGGTCAAGCTAAAGCATCCAACAAGACCATCTTGAAACTCCTCAAGAAGATAGTCAACGATGCTAGCCGTGATTGGCACATTCAACTCAATCCCGCTCTGTGGGCCTACAAAACTAGTATATGCACTCCCATAGGTGCTACCCCTTATTCCCTTGTCTATGGCTCAGAAGCTATCCTGCCCATTGAAGTCAAGTTACCATCTCTCAAAGTGTCGTTAAAAGGTCTCATAATAGATGAAGAGTATAGAGTTTCCAGATTGCAAGAACTAGAGTTGCTAGAGGAAAGGAGATAGAAAGCCTTTGATCATCTCAAGGCATATCAACAAATGATGTCACGAAGCTATAACCACAAAGTTCACCCAAGAGTCTTTAAAGTTGGAGATCTAGTACTTAAGGAGAAGCCCCGCAATCAATAGGATCAGGAAAAGAAAGGCAAGTTCAAACCCAACTAGCTTGGGCCTTATGTGATCGTAGCTGCTTATGGATCGAGGGCATATCAGTTAGCAACATCAGAGGGTGAGTTGTTTGATGACCCAATCAACAGCATGCATCTTCACCGATTATATACCTTGGAGAATCCCAATGTAAGGGGGGCATAAAATACAAAAAAATCAAAAAATCAAAAGATTAGAAAAATATAAAAAAAAATATCCTTTGGTGAAAACCTAGCAAACAGGCACCTTGGACAGGTATCATGATGAAAACCTAGCAAACAGGCATCATGCATACTCTCTATCTTTCGTGCAAATAAAATCAAGTGGTGAAAACTTGGTAAATAGGTGTTACTTGTGATAAACTGCCTCCTCCATCTTTGGGAAACCAATCACCTTGTGTCCATTCTTCCTCATGTTCCATTCGATCTATATCTGTTCCATAATAAAATCCTAACGATAACCTATCATGGCTTGATACTCTATCTCTTTGTTGCCTTGTCAACCAAGGTTTTATCCCATATCCTATCCACAGTGTCGGCCTATCATAGTGTCTCTCGTTAGTATCCATGGTCCAAGTCCATGAACTATGTTGCCTCTGTGTTATCACGTAGGTAAGGCCATTTTCAATGCGCCCCCGAGGCTCCACTATCCCATCTATCCTAGGTCTAGTCTTTCTATCTATCTGAGTTCACACCACTTTCTACCACCTAGGTCTTAGGTCCATTAGGGTTTACCCTAAACTACGTTGCCTCTACATCATCACGTAGCCAAGGCCATTTAGCAATGATCCCCCAAGGCACTAGGTCAGTCCCTTAGAGTCCATCTCATCAATAATGATTGTGGAATCTTCTCACCAGGGAAGCAAGTGCAAACAAAACCCGCTCTTTTCAAGCAGAAATCTTGATGCAAGACCTTAACCTATCCCAAGTAGAGAAAACAAACACCTAAGGCATTCCAAATGATTTTACCCAAATCATGGCAAGAAACAAACACATCTAAATGCAAATATGTTTTGTGGATTGGAATCATGGTTAAAATACAGGGTCTTGATTTCTGCTATCATGCCTTTCTATGCTACTCAAGGATGCCAAAAGCTAGAGATGCTATGATGGGGGCGTGATTATTTTCTTTGTTTGATTGCTTGTGGATTAAAATTTAGTAATGTGACGCCTAGTCTAAAGACATGATCGACAAAAGATCATCGAGGAAATCAGAGGTCTAACATGAAAGGGGGCAATCCTTGTTTGTTGATATGCAAGAAATACTCAAGTCATCTTGGTTCAATTATACCTAGATGCTTGTATTAACTTGCTAAATCAAAATCCATGTAAGCAATACTTAGGTCATCTCAGTTCAATTATACCTAGATGCTTGTATTAACTTACAACATTCAGAAAAAGTACCAAAAAAAAAAGCTCGATGATGAAATAAGCACTTCAAAATACTTGCAAATATCCATATCCATATCCATACCATATCCAATTGCATTTCATATCCGCATCCATATCATATCCATTTACATCCATATCCCATGCAATAAAAATTCTATGCAGAGTATCAGACAAAAGCTTGCGAATCCTTCTGTTGAGCCATTCTTCTATCAGTCAAATTTCTATCTGTCATTGCATCTCTTGTCAACAATTCTAGCTGTCAATTTGAGCAGTGATCCAAATGTAGGTCCATCCTTATTCCATACCAATCAAGTCAAGTCAATCTTGTCAAATGATCCACTCACAATTAGTGGTCTTGATCCTTGCCTAGTTGTAAACCAACTCAATCAATTATAATCAATCAATTGTCTTATATAGGATGTTACATTGTTGAAATCAAACCAACACACACATCTTACATGACATGTTTCATTTGCTGAAACTATACACTATCCTTCATGTTGCGCTAGGGATCCATCGTTCCCCACCATGACAACACACTTGTTGTGTTGGTCTAGGGATATATCGTTCCCCGCCATGACAATACTGTCGTATATCGTTATCAGTATATCGTTGGTTTACTGCTCAACAGGGGCAGTACCTTGTTTGTTCTTGTATCATTTGTGCATACTTGCTTGCTTACTTGTCTGTGTTATCATTTTATCTTGCATCGCGTATCATTCGGCTCTTTCTTCAACCATTTTCTTCACCCCAACCTAATTTTACCTTCTTCATCGTGAAATTGTCCGTCTCACGTCCTTCTACCTAATTCCCGTCCAATCTCCCAAGGGGGCATCCTATTGTCATAACCTGTACTAGGGGCAAACTGGGGCATGTATCATTATTCAACAATCAATTTCTTTGAAGCAACGCCATAAACTGCATTGCATCAAAGAGGCAAAAAATGTATACACCTAAAAATGACATGACTTGGTCTAAATAAATATTCTTAATATTTATTCCATCTTTATTCCTCTATCAATAAATAAATAAATCAATTTATTTATTTGATTCATATTCCTCTAAATTAATTAAATATAGAAATATTTAATTACCTCTTCTAAAGTCAAAGTTAAATAAAATCCTTTATTTAATTAAATTCTTCCAAACAATTAAATAATTCTTAATTATTTAATTAAATCAAATCATTCTTCCAAATTTAAATAAATCAATCAAATTTATTTAAATCCTCTCAATCTCTAAAAATAAAATATAATCAAATATTTTATTTATTCTCCCAAATTCATTCCAAATTAAATAATTCCAATTATTTAATTGTTTCTTCTAATAATATCTTCTCTAAATTTAAATAAATCAAATATTTATTTAAGTTGTCTATTTCTTCTAAATTGAGTTATCTCTAAATATAATTCAATTCTTGTGCACATGCAATTGAATATTCTAAATATTTAATTGAGCTAAACTATCTTCTCATCCTCATGCAATTTCGATTCTCTAGTTCTATTCTCTTAACTAATTGATCTATTCTTTTAATTGATTTGTCTCTTCAGTTAACTCATTGTTCTATTTTATTAATTCCTCTCATGCAAAATATAGCAAGACACATGTCTTATTTCTATTTGTGCACGTTTCTCAAGGTTCCTATACCGTTGATCTTCTCATTCTTCTTATACCGTTGATCTCTTCTCTTTCACAAGTCTATAAATTGAACCCTATTCTTCCATTTCAATCATCCAAGCTTTAAGTATTGTTACTCTGTAGGAATTTCAGCACGCCTTTGACATTGATTCCTTCATTGCTTGCGATCATACTCATTACCATACTACTACCATTGTTGTGAAGCTCATCTTCATGGTGAAATTATCATAGTTGTTCTCCATTGACAATCTTAGAATAGAAAGGAAGTGAACTCTTTGAGGGCCTTATTCATACATGCAAGATTGATTGAGATAGGCAACCAATGGAAGTTATGAAGCTTTGAGGTTAGCAAAGGTTTTTGAAGTTCTTTTGTTTGGTTAATCTCTTTATTTTTTGTATTTCATTGAGTTTTGGGTATCATTGATATTGATATATTGATTATTCATTTGAATCCAATTTTTTCTTAACACAAATTTCTTGCATTATCAAGATGACAAATATCCATATCCATGTCCATAACGTATCCAATTGTATCTCATATCTGTATCCATATACATTTACATTTCGCATACCATCCATGCAATAAAGATTCTGTGCAGAGTATCAAACAAAAGCTTGTGATTCCTTCATTCACATTTCTTGTATCAATCACATTTATATCTATCATTGTATCTTCCGAGCAGTGATCCAAATGCAAGTCTATCCTTAATCCATACCAATCAAGTCAAGTCAATCTTGTCAAATGATCCAATCACAATCAGTGGTCTTGATCCTTGTCTGGTCGTAAACCAACTCAATCAGTTAATCAATCAATTGTATTATACAGGATGTAACATTGTCAAAATTAGACCAACACATATGTCGTTTCATCATTCCCCTCCATGACAACACACCTGTTGTGTTGGTCTAGGGATCCATCGTTCCCCGCCATGACAACACGCATGCCATGTTGGTCTAGGGATATATCATTCCCCACCATGACAACACTGTCATATATCGTTATCGATTTGGCTTTACAGCTTGACAGGGGCAATACCTTGTTTGTTCTTGTATCATTTGTGCATACTTGCTTGATTGTGTGTGTTATCATTCTATCTTGCATCATGTATCATTCAACTCTTTTTTCAATCCTAACCTGTCTTTCATGTTTTTAATCTTGAGATTGTCCATCTCACTTCCTTCTGCCTTCTTCCCGTCCAATCTCCCGAGGGGGCATCTTGTCGTCATAACCTATACCAGGGGTAAACTGGGGCATGTATCATTATCAGAAAATTCTTATTCTTTGAAGCAACGTCGTAAAACTGCATTGCATCAAAGAGGGGCAAAATGTATATGCCTAAAAATGACACAACTCTTCCCAAATAAATATTCTTAATATTTATTTAAGTCAAATTCCTCTATCAATAAATAAATAAACCAATTGATTTATTTGATTCATATTCTCCCAATAATTAATTAAAATTAATTTATTTAATTAAAATTAATTTATTTAATTAAAATTAATTTATTTCCTCTAATTCCTCCAACAAATTGAATAATACCAATTATTTAATTAGTTCTTCCAAATCCATTCTAAATTAAATAATATCAATTATTTAATTGTTTCTTCTAATAATATCTTCTCTAAATTTAAATAAATCAAATATTTATTTAAGTTGTCCATTTCTTCTAAATTGAGTTATCTGTAAATATAATTCAATCCTTGTGCACATGCAATTGAATATTCTAAATATTTAATTGAGCTAAAATATCTTCTCATCCTCATGCAATTTCTATTCTCTAGTTCTATTCTCTTAAATTGATTGATCCATTCTTTTAATTGATTAATCTCTTCAGTTAACTCATTCTTCTATCTCTTTAATTCCTCTCATGCAAAATAGAGCAAGACACGTCTTCTTCTTATTCGTACACATCCTCTCAAGTATTCTATACCGTTGATCTTCTTGTTTTCTCTATACTATTGATCTTCTCTCTTCCAAGTCTATAAATTGAACCCTATTCTTACATTTCATTCATCCAAGCTTTCAGTATTGTTACTCTGTAGGAATTACAGCACGCTTTAGCACCCACGTTATTCCTTTTGCTTGCGATCAACTTGTTACCATATCACTACCATTGTTGTGAAGCTCATCTTCATTACAAAGCACTATCATAGCCATTCTCCATTGATAATCTTGAAAAAGCAAGGAAATGCACTCTCTGAGGGCCTTATTCATACATGCAAGATCGATTGAAATAGGCAACCAATGGAAGCTATGAAGTATTGAGGTTTGCAAAGGTTTTTCATCTTTGTTTGTTTGATCTTGATTATTTCCCTTTTCGTTGAGTTTTGGCTATTATTGATATTGATATATTGATTATTCATGTTTACTCCAATTTTTCCTTAACACCATGTATGATGCCAGACACAGTTGAATAGTTCCCAATGTCTTTCTATCCTATATCTCTTATTCTTCATTTGGCATCGCGGCTGGATTCTTTGTTTTTCCTTGCAATGGCCACCACAAATCTTTCTGATATAAGTAATCTTCCATCTACATCTTCCATAATTGATAATTCTGGTCGTTAAACTTCTTGACCTTCAATTTTCCTTCTTCCATTGCTTCGACTCAAATATGAAATTCCCTACTAATTAACCAAAATTACATGGTTCTAATACCAGGTGTTAGGATTATGTTAGGATTTCAATGGTAGATCAGAGCAATACACATTACCAATTATATGCAGATTTAAATACATATAAAAATAACAATGAAGAATAACACAAATAAACATAGATTTAACGTGGTTCACCCATTGTGCGATCCATCCACAAACATAGCCATGTAGTATTATATTATCCAATAAATCAAAACTAATTAAACCTACAACCTTTTAAGCTCAATGTCGCTACTATGATACATGAAATACATTCACAATCTCATTTCTGACTTGTGGCTTTTCACCTTCCCTAGCCTTTCATTTATCAAGCTTCTTTAGCGGTTATACAAACTGGGTTTTTCCATGTTGGCTAATAACAAACTTATTGTCGATGCCTTTACTAAATAATAGGCATTTTTTGCTTTGGGGGTGCTGCCCCCAGCAACCCCTGCTGGGGCATTACCCCTAGACCCCCACCATGGGCTCTACCCCTGGGCCCCCACCAGGGGGATGAGCCCCTCAGACCTCGCAGGAGAGGGCCCACCCCCTGCATTAAAATTGGTTCTAGAAGTTTATGGTGAAAATTGTGCTTTTTTGGTGGAATTTGGTAGCTTGTTTTGTGGATGTTGTTATCAAATTTATGAAAATTATTTATAAATCATTCTAGATCTGAAAATTATTTGAAATATCAATCCTAGAACATTACATTATAAAAATTGGGAGTATCAATGTACATTGGCACATTTTAAAGTTCGATGGGATATATGATCACATCACTTGAAAGATCAACAAGCCCTACACAAATGATGCTGACTTACAATGCACTCCTTCATTAGTCAAATTAGAAAAATAATATCAATATAGGCCCTAGCAACTGCTAGGCGCATGGATGATGTAAAGGTGGTGTTCCACCAAACTATGGGCACTTACTTGAGCGAGTTTTGATGGGCAATGATCATTGAGCACAAACTAATTGAACAACCCTAAAAATCTGGCATGGAGAACATGTGTAACACCTTAAAAAGGTTGAAGGACCACATGAACATCTAACATTAGATGACCCATGATAAGATCACTAACCATATGAAATATAAACTCCACCACATATAACAGTAACTTTGTCACACTAGCCCTTTGTACAAAATACCTATGATGATTTCCCAATGCTCTACTACCACTATGCATGATACAATATGATCATAGCTCACTAAAAATTTTAGCATATATAAATGTTCTTATACCTTCAGAGCTTATAATATCAAATGGTCATGCATAGGCTACCATTATTACATTTTGAGAGCTCAATAAAAGCATAGGACCAAAAAAAATTATGCAAGATCATGGATATAAACATAGAAGCATAATTTGGATTCATGGGCAATAGGGTATACTCTAAGAACTAACACCTAGAAAATTCTATAGAAAATCTAGTAAATCCCTTATGTAGAGACATCATCCTCTTGGTGGTTTTTTATTTTTTTGAAATTGTACTAAAGTGATAGAGTGGGTAGCTATTCTATATTAAAATATAAATTTAAAAATAAATTGTAGGTGATTGGAAAACCAAAATCCATTCTTGTTTTTAATCAATTTGGTAAAATAAGACCTAATTTTTTTATAAAATATTAATTGAGGTGGTAAATTTCTTATTTTAAACTGAGGTGGTGAATTAAGCCTAACTTGTGACAAGTTGTCGTTAAGACCTAACACTTTAGTTGAACATGTATCAGTTTTATCGACCGGGTTGTGTCCAAGGTTGTATGCAATAGGGGAGGGATTCAGACATCTTAGCTTAGCAATAATTTTCTGATTTTTTTACTTTTAAGAAAAGCCTTTATAAAATAAGTGTAAACTACAAAGCATGGAAACTTAAACTATGAATTGAAAGAAACATTTTAATCTAAGAAAACATATGAATTTCAAATTTGGACTTTATACTATCAACTTCTATTGAACTCCTAAACTATGCAGGGGCTCCAGAATTTATTTACACGTAAGACAAACTCCAAAACTCTAAAATTTTTAAGATGATACACATAGAACCATAGAATTACAATTGCAATTTACACTTCTCTGAAAGTTACTAATCACGACACCCTACAGGTTAACACCATTCTATTATAAGACTTCATATAGAATAACACAGAACAAAACATAAATGCTACAAAAGAAAAAAACACATTCACATAATATAAAAATACTTATCTATTTCCTTCAAGTGGCAAGCTCTCTAGAATTCTTCTATTGACTCAGATCACATTTACCATCAACAAAATTTGATTCAAGTTCACATAAACATCATACAATAGCCTATATTGACGCAGAGCAATTTTGATTCACTTCATTCATAGTATATCAGTTTGAAAAACAAAAATAGCTTTTATCACTTCTAAAATCCTAAGATCTAGGGCGGCCCATTATTGCAGCCAAAAGTCTTATAACAAGATAACAAAAAAATTAACTAAACAAGATATGTTTTTAATGTCATAAAATAGGGGTTCCGAGTGGATCTTTTAATGTCTCAACTGCCTTTGAAATAATAGAAATATGAATAATTGCCAAATGGATGGATAGGTCACAAATGACTAGAGTCCTATAATTATGCTTCTCCTAAATTTCTGGTGCTCTCCAGATCTGACATTGTTGACTCTAGTCTGAATTAATGTCCATCTCATTCACTCCATTGCTTACAAAAACCTGATGGAAACACAACAGATCTTTCATAAAACTTTGTCAATCATTAGTGGTAAAAAATAATCAAATTCAGAATAAAGATTTATACATAATTCTTTCAAAAATAGACAACTTTTAACATTAGATTAATAAATTGGCATAAAGTTTAGGTTGGTTTATCAACACTAAAGGGTAATTAGTCCACTACTGGGATGAGGTTGTTTGTACCTCATCATTCCTCCCCCTCTTAAGACTGAGAAGGTCATCCTACTCTTTGTTGTGCATGCTCTTTCTATTTTTTTGCTTCCCTCTTCTTATTGAGTCCTTCAAACAATGCACTGAGGTCATATATGTCATTTAATTCAGGGTCCTGGTGATCAGGATACTTAATGAACATTTTATGTAATTTTACTCTTACTTTCCAAGTTTGAAGGTCTCCAGGGGACTGTTCTAAGTTGACTAGGACTACAAGTGGAGGCTAGAGGAGTAAAGGAGGCCTATACCTCATGCCTATACATTTGGTCTTTAGTTGTTGTAGTATCTTTTCCAGTGCTTCTATTCTTCTATATGACCATCTCAAGTTAGTGGGAGAAATTATTTCTCTTCTTTTCAAGTACATTGGAAGTGGAGTATATATGTCTTCACATGGATTCCATGCCCTGTCTACTAATTTAGGTCCATTTATCTTAAATTCCTCAAAACAGATCCTTAGGCTCTCATTGACATACTTCTCGTTCATGGCCTCATATTTATTGATTCTTCTAAACTATGTCTTGAATACATAAGGCTTATGATATGGATGCCTCATGAGAAGGCCATATGTCTTTTCTACTTGTAGATACTCCTTAGTACTTTCTTGACAAATGATCTAAATCTGTAGGTTAGATAAAAAGGCCCTTAGCTGAACTTCTCCCACAAAGAGAGTGATGAAAAAATTCATTGTGTTTTTCTAGAAGCAAATTATGAAGAAATAATTCACAGAGCAAATTTTTCTGAGTAGGAGGTGAATTTTTGAATGTCTCTAAAAACTGTTTATCATCAGGATCATGAGGAAGACTGTAGGAGATCCTGAAGAGTTTTCATCTCAAAGCTTGCTCATTCAGGAACATGGAGTATAGTCTTGAGGGTTTTTTGCAGGCTAATAATAATTCCCCTATTTTACAAGCCTTTGTTTTTGCTTCATACAGCCTATCAAAAGATTATTTTAATAATACCAACTCTTTCAATATAGCATTCTCCCCCACAACCTACCTTTAGAAGTAGCATCTTTCAATCCATTTCCTTAACAGGGGAGGGATATGAACCTAGAACCACTCCATTTTTGTAGGCTCTATTTGGATTTCTTTAGTTTCCATGGTTGGTTTAGTTTTCACCTCCTACAACTTCTATTCTAATTCCACTCTCTGACTGATGGATGCATTCAATTCTTGTTTATGTTTCTCTTACTTCTCTAGAAAGGCTTGGAGGAAGTCTATGAGGTTATCCGTCAATCTTTTTATTTGCCCATCGTTATCATATAGGGCTTCTAGTTATCCTTGATTCTTTTCCTCAGACTGTTTAAGTTGGATCTGCAAGATTGAAATGAATTTATTCTTTATTGTAATTTAGTCTCCAAATATCCTACTTTTTTTCCCTAGAATTATTCAATTGTTGTATCATTTTCTCCTTCTGATCAATGCTCTATTTTTGTACAAAAACTAGCTCATCATTTTGCTTTATTTTATTTCTTAACTATATAATTTCATCTTTTAGCTTATCTAATTCAATCTTCAACTGTCTGTTTTCTACAATATCAACATTTGTTGCATGGGATGGTTCAAAACTTTCTATGTTCTAATTATACAAATCCTCTTCATTTACTTCCCCTGCTAGACTTTGTTTCTCTGTTTCATCCACTCTCCCTACTAGGGGTAGTGGTTATTTCTTCTACTGATGTATCAACTTGGGTTTGCCCCCCTAACTCTTATTTTTATTTCTTAACTAGGATAGGTTCTTTAAGGGTTTCTTCTTTGTTATCTTTCCCTAGGGTTTCACCAGTACTCAACTGTCTGTCTTATCTTTTCCTCTTTGGAATAGGTGGGTTCTCAAATGCAGTAGAAAAGTTCACATCTGTGGCTAGGTCTTTACTTCTCCTTAAAGGAGGGGGTCTTGGTAGCCTTTGCTTAGAGTGTTGTTTCCTCGCTCTAGGTGGACTAGTTTCTTGCTCTTCTCCAGAATCAATGATTTCTATGCTTTCTTGATTTTCTGGAGTCTCATCTTGAGGCTCTGAAACATTTTGTTCCCTAGGAGAATTACCAGTTTTTGTAGGGTTTGAGGCATTTTCTTATGCTTCTTCCTCTAGACTCCCTTGGGTTTGCTAAGGGTCCGGATAGAGTTCCCTAGGAATTTCAGTGGCTATCCTTGAAGATTCCCCTACCTCATATTGTTTTGTGGGTGCTGGGGTATCAAATTTTTGAAGAAATTTATGCCATTTTCTACTTGTTTTTCTCTGCTTTAAAACTTGATTTTTGCAAATTAAGGTGATCAAACCATGATATTTGAGAGGGCCTGACCTGACTTTGTATCTTTTGGCCATAATAATGAGGGAATTAAATAAGAAGGTAGGAATATTGATTTTGAGTTCAGGGTTTGTTGTGCCATGACATAAATGGGTAAGCAACTTGAAAGGTGGTCCTACAATTGTGGCACATTGGCCATCATAGGTGAAGTATTTAACTATCCATGCAACTATTGTTTTCTAGGGTTTTGAAATTGATTTTCTTTGAATCCCTTTATTCTGACCCCTAGGACCTATAACTAAATGCAGTGCGGGATCCCTTAGCTAAATGAAAAATTCAATCATTTTCTGATAAGATATAGTGGTTTCCTGAGCTAAATTTACACCTTCATTTGGAATACCAAAAATTTTTGCAATGGTTTGAGCACTTACCTTAATCTTCTTCCCTCATACTACTAAGTGATCTTCTAAAACGTTTCAACAAATTCTTTGACCAACTCTAAATGATCTCCCTCAAATTTCTTGATGAACTCCAACCACCCTATTGCCTGGAAGAGCTCTATAATATTGTGAAGTGCTAGTAGTTTCTCTATAGAGGCAGGTTCTAATTTCTATTTTGCACCCATGGTGTGGCCACTGAAATTGCTTACTGCACTGGTAATGTTGGCTTGAGACAATGCAATGTTGAGGTCACAGTCAGTTGCACTTACCTTGTGATATAGAAAATGTAGAGATTTTAAGGGAGCTAAAGTGATATGACATCCTTCCATACTTCATCAACTTGCTAGCTTGTACCCCTATACCCTCATCTCATTATTAATTCCCTTGTATGTGGAGTTATGGTGCCGCCATTTCCTCCGTTTGAAATGAAGTTATAACAAATTTCTAGTTTTGGGAAAAAGGGGACATAATGCCAATTTATTGTATCTAACTAATAATCATTGCCTAATTAAGAAATAAATGTACATACCTTGTGTTCATAATTTGATGCCAATTCATTCCACTTTTGGTGATACATGAACACATTTATGATTTATGAATCATTAATGTGAAGTTTGGATGGGATGGCTAATAATGGTATGGGTGGATTTATTGATGGGGTGATGACATAGGCAGATGAGTTTATTATTATGATTTTTAAATGATCATAATAATAATTATTTATTATGGTAGGGAGTAATTGTTTGAAGGTGTTGGTCTCTAAATCGGCAGAGGGTTTACCAGTTCCAATGCACAGGCAGATTCAACCAACTAATACAGGAGGTTGCAAGAGTTGCCTCCCCTTCACTTCTAGTTCTGTCGCACCAAGGGGGTATCCCTATAGCTCAAGATGTAACATTGACTAGCCCAATGCCAGAAAGATTTAGCTTGACAACAACAGGCAAAATACTCTCATGTGTGGACCAAGATGTGCATGATACATCACAAGGTTGGCAACATTCTTGGACATATTTATCTGGTTGTGGATGAGAGTATGCAGGGGTCCTAATCCTACTCCTACAAACTAACAGGATGGAAGTTATGAAAAGATGGATTTTATGCTTTGGATGCAAGACAAGGGGTTTTGGGTCATAGCTACTAACCCAGGAGCAGACCGGTGCCTATCTCAGGCTAAGGAGTCAACTAGATGTATACAAAAGAATGGATTGCATTATGGATTCAAGTTTCAAGAGGTTAGATTGATGCTTGCCTTACAAACATCACCCAAGAATGGGTATTTAGCTACCTCTACTTACATATATCTTGGATGACATACAACCTTCTCCATACTTCACCTAAAACAATTTAATCCACTCCTTGAATGGAAGTTAGACATGAAGCATGTGATATAGAAATCCATACCCTAGAACTTGAGAAACCCTTAGCAGCCAGATTCAAAAGAAGGAAAAGCATGCAACACATGGAGACAAGAAGCTAAACACATGCACAATGCATTTTTCATATTAAACAATAATGAAACTAAGAATGTTTGCAATAAACATTCATGATGCAACTCATAAACTCCAAAATGAGATAGAACAGCAAGGAAATGCCCTATTTTTTGTTATTCACACCAGAATGCCCAAGTCTTCAACAACAACAAATGAGTAACACCATCTGCTATATACAGCAAGGAAGGTGTACTCAATACTAATCACATGGTTGACTCAAAATTTCACCAGATACATTGCATCATGAGAAAATGGCGCTCAACACATTGAATGCAACAGGTGGGAGAGGAGGCAGGGAGTAGTTGGACTTGAGCCCTGCACCGCCGCCTGGGGATTCACATCTTCAATCAGGTACTTGATCCATCCATGCCTTCGCCCATACCCTGTAACATCTGCCATTAATGGCATACCAACCTGCAGCCTTCGGAAATGCAGTAGATTGCGCGCTTTGAAATTTTCCCGCCAAGATTCATGACCTGACTTTTTTAAATCATGTGGGAACTAATTATCCCACATTCATCCCGCAACGACCTCCTCAATACTTTATAAACTAGGTCATGAGCGCATATGATGTCACGCAATTTTACCTTGCATGACCAACAAACCATCTGCCAAGACCCCATCATCATGATCTGCGCCATCGGCGAACCTCCTGCATGATATCCTGATATGCAATATAACCCCGATATTTCACATCACCCTGATGCGAAATATCACCCTTATCAGATATATCACCCCGATAAGAAATATCACCCCGATGACCCACCTCATCGGTGCAACCTGATGCATCAGAGAAAAATCCTCCTCATCATATTCATACCAAATGCTTCACCAATGATCCTCCTGTACTTGCTCATATCCTCATTGGCGATCGGTGGGACCCCCATCATATCTGCTGATAATATCATGCCGAAGACCACATGATGCATCCCATTGGATCAAATGACATCATCGTCATATTGCAAAGGGTGATATCCCACGACAAGGGTGATATTTGTAAGATGACTGATGCTTGAGAATATGACCCTCCGCAAGAATATCGGGCTGTGTAAAACTTCGAAGCAACATCGGGGTGATCTTTGGAAAATAACTGATATTTGTGATATCACCCCCCGCAAGAAATATGAAGTTGAACTGATAGGTAGCTATCATCCCTCACTGTAAAATTGACATCCACACCTCAGGGTGATCTTTCGAACATGAGGTTATAAAATAACATAGGGGTGATCGAACATAAGGGTGATCATAACTAAGATCACCTGACATTTGAAACATGACCCCCCCTCAGAATATCGGGTCATATTGAAACTCTACAGCAGCATCGGGGTGATCTTCCTTAAGATGACTGATATTTAAAAAATCACCCCCTGGCAGAATATCAGGTCATATTGAAATATATGACCCCCCGCAAGAATATCAGGGTGACAGAAACCCTGACTTAGAACTTTTTGGATTTTTTGGGAAGGTGCTTGCAAAATTAATTGCTTGAAACCTGAATATTCATGTAGGCACCAACATTGGCTCTATCTGGGGATGCATGCCTCTTATAGGCATGGCAAGAACCATAGATCTCTAGGATGCAGACTGGTCCCTTATCCATTGGGCACAGAGTCAAATACTGCACCAATCTGCATCATAAATCACACCTTTCAAACATTATTTTGGCGGCCCTGGGCAGCCAAAAATGAAAACCATAACTTTTTCCTGTCAAATGCCTGATTCCAATCTGAATGATCCCAACCATGACTGAAAACACCAAAATAGTTTGCCCATATGCTGATCCTGTCAATTACATGCTTCACCACTTTTGAAAACTTGCCACTATCATTATTGCCTCTGTCACTCTGTACCTCACAATCAGACACATAACCATACATACCAGAATATCTTTTAGCATTAGGCAACATATGTATGTTATATTCCTCAAACAGTACATCATATTTCTCTTGGCACTCTTCACTGTCTATCTGGCTATTGTATATTGCCAGGCACTCATCCAGCTGATCCAGAAACTGAAAACATTCAGAATATATGAGACTCCCAATATCATTTATATCACTGATTGACATTGAAAACAAATCCTAATCCACACACCCATAGTTGCACATGTCTGAACCACATGATGATGAACATACATCATTCCCAGTTTGCAAATCCATACTATCTTCACAAGAGCTAAAGATATCTGATTCTGACTCATATGTCCCCTCATCATCATCCTCAAAAAGAGGATTAATTATGCACCAATGAAGGTCAGGACTCACAATGTTCAATGCATCTAATGACCCATCATAAAGGGGATTCATACTCATTGTAAAGGTCTTTGCTTTTTCTTCATGACAATCCAATTCTTCTTCAGTATTATCAAATCTAGAGTCATAAGAAGAACAAACCTGATCCATGAACTGATCATGGATATCATTACTATCATCTGATTGCCCCACATACAAGATTTATGTTGCTTTAATGTACTCTGAAGTTGAACTATCTATATCATTTTCCAGCCCTCTAATGCTTCCTGATGAAACTGATATTCAGTGTTGATCCACATGATCACAACTAGGCATAACTGGATCATTTAAACGTGAGTGCTCTTTACTCAGAACTGGCATATAAATATTACTTGAAAAATCATTATTGTCAACTTCATTTGTTGGGCAAATCAGGACATCCTCCTTCATGGCAGAGTCATCACTACCTTGGAATGATGCACAAATAGGGATAGCAGGGGTGTGAGTCCCTTGACATTCATCTCCAACACTTAGATTATATCTTTCATCAACATTGGGGGCTGCAGGATAGAAATTTCTTTTAGAGAAATAACCTTTTTGAATTCCATGCCTCCAATTGTTTTCAATATCTATTGCAAACTGATGTGCATGATGCAATGTAGTGGGCTCCTTATCTCTCAATCTATAGCTCATTTTCTTATCAAATGCTCCCAAATAGACAACTAGGCACAATGCATCATTAGGTCTCATACATTCTGGTATTCTATTCAATGCCTTCATAAATATGAGGTTAAAGGCTAGGATCAATTCATCTCCTTCAATATGGATATACATAAAATCACTAATGACTGCATATTCAGAAATTCTTTCACCATATTGTTCTAGAAATGCAGACCTGAATTCTTGCCAAGAGTTGACAGAGTAAGCTAGAAGGTAGGAGAACCAGTCCCTTGCATCTTCATCTAGAGATTGAACAAATAATCTCATAACTACATCTGCATGGTCAACTTCAAAATCATCTATCACATTTAAAAACTGCTACAAGTGCCTCTCAGCTGATTCATCTTGTATACCATTGAATTTGGGCAAATACTTCCTAATTTTAGGTGAAAAAGCATTAGGATAACCACCAATTCCATTAAAGTTTATGGGATTATATCTGTCAGTGTTGAAACTCCTTTTATTACATGGTTGGGATTGATTACTACACATCATTGCATTTGACACTCCATAAGGGTGCATGGGCTGATAATACATCTTTTGTGTTTTTTGCAACCCTCTTCTCAACTTAGATTTTCAATCAACAATGACTTTAGGCCCTTAAAAAATACAAACTGCTATTTCAGCTTTCCTAAAGTCCTCTAAATGAGTCTTTTCAACAATATTGCATGCTTCACTTGAAAATATAAATGATATTCTCAGCAAATACAAAAGCATGCAAGTTTCACCAACATTTCCCTCCTAACTAGTGCTATTTCACCAAATAGGGAATCTTTTTCACAATTTATACAAATACCTGGATATGTTGCAGCTACTGATAGGTTCATTCAACAGAGTCACCACCTCCTTGGCAGAGGAATGAGCTTCATATGGCATGAAGCTGAAAATTCTTTTCTTTTCTTTCTAGGTTCTTCAACAGTAGAGCCACACATAAAACTTTAAATTTACTGCAACAAGGCACCTCCAGGCCTAATTCTTCAATCTTTTAGACTCATACTTTATGGATATGACATTAATCTCCCCAACAGAGTCACCATTTTGTTGGTCTCTGAATCAGCAGAGGGTTTGCCAGTTCCAATGCATAGGCAGATTCAGCCAACTAATATAGAAGGTTGCGAGAGCTGCCTCCCCTTCACTTTTGGTTCTACCGCACCAAGGGAGGTATCCCTATAGCTAAAGATGTAACATTGACTAGCCCAATGACAGAAAGATTTAGCTTGACAACAACAGGTAGAATACTCTCATGTGTGGACCAAGATGTGCATGATACATCACAAGGTTGGCAACATTCTTGGACATATTTATTTGGTTGCGAATGAGAGTATGCAGGGGTCCTAATCCTACTCCTACAAACTAACAAGATGGAAGTTATGAAAAGATGGATTTTATGCTTTGGATGCAAGACAAGGGGTTTTGGGTCATAACTACTAACCCAGGAGTAGACCGATGCCTATCTCAAGGCAAGGAGTCAACTAGATGTTTACAAAAGAATGGATTGCATTTTGGATTCAAGTTTCAAGAGGTTAGATTGATGCTTGCCTTACAAACATCACCCAAGAATGGGTATTTAGCTACCTCTACTTACATATATCCTGGCTGACATACAACCTTCTCCATACTTCACCTAAAATAATTTAATCCACTCCTTGAATGGAAGTTAGAGATGAAGCATGTGATACAGAAATCCATACCCTAGAACCTAAGAAACCCTTAGTAGCCAGATTCAAAAGAAGGAAAAGCATGCAACACATGGAGACAAGCAGCTAAACACATGCACAATGCATTTTTCATATTAAACAACAATGAAACTGAGAATGTCTGCAATATACATTCATGATGCAACTCATAAACTCCAAAACGAGATAGAACAACAAGGAAATGCCCTATTTTTTGTTATTCACACCAGAATGCCCAGGTCTTCAACAACAACAAATGAGTAACACCATCTTCTATATACAACAAGGAAGGTGTACTCAACACTAATCACATGGTTGACTCAAAATTTCACCAGATACATTGCATCATGAGAAAATGATGCTCAACACATTAAATGTAACAGGTGGGAGAGGAGGCAGGGAGTGGTTGGACTCGAGCCCTGCGCCGCTGCACGGGGATTCACATCTTCAATCAGGTACTTGATCCATCCATCCCTTCACCCATACCCTGTAACATCTACCATTAATGGTATACCAACCCACGGCCCTGGGAAATGTAGTAGATTGCGCACTTTAAAATTTTCTCATCAAGATTCATGACTTGACTTTTTAAAATCATGTGGGAACTAATTATCCCACATTCATCCCGCAGTGACCTCCTCAATACTTTATAAACTAGGTCATGAGTGCATATGATGTCGCCCAATTTTACCTTGCGTGACCAACAAACCATCCGCCAAGACCCCATCATCATGACCCACGCCATCGGCGAACCTCCTGCATGATATCCTAATATGCAATATCACCCCGATATTTCACATCATCCTGATGCGAAATATCACCCTTATCAGAAATATCACCCCGATAAGAAATATCACCCTGATGACCAACCTCATCGATGCAACCTGATGCATCGGAGAAAAATCCTCCTCATCATATTCATACCAAATGCTTCATTGATGATCCACCTGTACTTGCTCATGTCCTCATCGGTGATCGTCAGGACCCCCATCATATATGTTGATAATATCATACCGAAGACCACATGATGCATCCCACCAGATCAGATGATGTCACCATCATATTGCAAAGGGTGATATCCCATGACAGGGGTGATATTCATAAGATGACTGATGCTTGAGAATATGACCCTCTGCAAGAATATCAGGCTGTGTAAAACTTTGACGCAACATCGGGGTGATCTTTGGAAGATAACTGAAATTTGTGATATCACCCCCCACAAGAAATATGAAGTCAGACTGCAGGTAGATATCATCCCTCACTGTAAAATTGACGTCCACACCTTGGGGTGATCTTCCGAACATGAGGTGATAAAACATAAATAGGGGTGATCAAACATAGGGGTGATCATAACTAAGATCACCCAACATTTGAAACATGACCCCCCCTTGGAATATTGGGTCATATTGAAACTCTGCAGCAACATCGGGGTGATCTTCCTTAAGATGACTGATATTTGAAAAATCGCCCCCCAGGCGGAATATCAGGTCATATTGAAATATATGACCCCCCGCAAGAATATCAGGGTGACAAAAATCCTGACTTAGAACTTTTTGGATTTTTTGGGAAGGTGCCTACAAAATTAATTGCTTGAAACCTGAATATTCATGCAGGTACCAACAGAAGGAATTCATTTTAAAGAGTCCTAAGGTACGGAGGTGTTAGATGGAAAGAAATGTTACGAGTAGAAGCGGGCTACAAATTCTAGAATATTTGTGAAAGGTTGGAAAAATTCTAGAGCATTGGTGAAAGGAACGCATCTAAAATATCAAAAATAAAGTTCCATAGAATCACTAAAAAGATGCGGTCAAAATAGCAGTAACAAAGTTTCGAAGCATTGTTGAAAGGATGCAGCTAGAATAACATGAACAAAGTTTCAGAGCATCACTGAAAAGATGCAACTGGAATAACAAGAACAAAGTTCCAGAGTATCGCTGAAAAGATGTAGCCAGAATGTAGGAACAAAGTTCTAGAGCATCGCTGAAAATATGTAGCTGGAATGTAGGAACAAAGTTTCAGAGCATCATTGAAAGGACGCGGTTGGAACAACATGAACAAAGTTCTAGAGCATCACTAAAAAGATGTAGCTGGAACGTAGGAACAAAGTTTAGAGCATCATTGAAAGGATGCGTCTGGAATGCAGGAACAAAGTTCTAGAGCATCGTTTAAAGGATGCAGCTGGAAAAAAATGAATAATGTTCCAGAGCATCGTTGAAAAGACGTAGCCGAAATTATAGGAACAAATTTCTGGAGCATCAGTGGAGGATGAGACCAAAACTATCATGAACAGGAATAAAGTTCTAGAGCATTAGTGGAGGATGGGACCAAAACTACTGCGAATAGGAACAAAGTTCTGGAGCATTGGTGGAGAATGTGACTGAAACTATCACAAATAGGAACAAAGTTCTGGAGCATTGGTGGAGGATGCGACTGAAACTACTGTGAATAGGAACAAAGATCCAAAGCATTGGTGGAGGATGTGACTAAAACTAACACGAATAGGAACAAAGTTCCAGAGCATCGGTGGAGTATGAGACCCAAACTATTGTGAATAGGAACAAAGTTCTGGAGCATCGGTCGAGGATGTGACCGAAACTATCACGATCAGGAACAAAGTTCCAGAGCATTGGTGGAGGATGCGACTGAAACTATTACAAATAGGAACAAAGTTCCAAAGCATCGGTGGAGGATGCGACCGAAACTATCATGATCAGGAACAAAGTTCTAGAGCAGTAGTGGAGGATGCGACTAAAACTATCATGATCAAGAACAAAGTTCTGAAGCATCAATCGAGGATGTGACCGAAACTATCATGATCTTGGGGTATTCCTGCAAGAAAAAGATTCTTTTTAAGAAATCTTTTTCTATTTTTGAACTTCTCGAGTGGATTCCCTTCGTGGCATATGAAAGTCTAACTAAAAATTTAGATAAATAACTTAAGAATTTACACAACAATTTATACAAATAACTCAACAATAATTTATACAAATATTTTTTTTAATTTTATTGACGCATAAACTTATTTATGTATCCTCTACCAAGGCAGATTGGATACATTGGACTTCACCTTGCATTTCTACCATCTTAGTAAACTCTTCTCTATTTATATGTTTGTGATAAAGACACAGTCTATGACTATTTACTAAAAGTGTTCGAGTGTCACCATCGATGGGTTTAAATTGCACTGCTCCATTTTGGAACACTTTGAAAATTTTGTAGGGTCCTAATCACTCAATCTGATGCTTTCTTTTTTGATCCTTGTATTTAGAGTCGAATAGCAATGCCCAATCACCATTGTGAAATTTTCTTTCTTTTATATGTTTGTCATGCCATGCCTTTCTTTGATGTTGAATTAGTTCAGTTTGGTGAAGTGCTTCTAGGCGAAGTTCGTCAAGTTCACTAAGTCACATGACTCATTCTATCTGGGCTTGGTTAAGGTCTAAGCCTACTTCCATTGCTGTCCTCAGCATTTGTAGTTCAAATTCAATAGGCAGAACAGGTTTGTTCCCATAAACTAACTCATAGGGAGTGAAACTAGTGGTCGATTTCCATGTGGTATTATAGGCCCAAACTACCTCATGCAGTTTTCGAGCCCAATTCTTCCTGATGAAACTATTTTAGTCAAGATGTTTTCAAATTCTCTATTTGTCACTTCCACTTGACCATTTGCTTGAGGGTGATAAGGAGATGACTTCTTATGAATCACCTAGAAATAATTAGTGAAAGTTAGCAGAACTTTAGACATATATTGTGGTCCCTAATTTGTGACAATCAATCTAGGGGCTCCAAATTTGAGGAAGATTTTTTTATAAAGGAAATTTGCTACTTGTTCCTCCCTAGCAACTTTTAGCGCCTAAACTTCTGACCACTTAGTTAAGTAGTCAGTACAAACCAGGATATATTCTTTTCCTTGAGAGTGTGGGTCTATGGGCCCGATAAAGTCTAGTCCCCATTTTTCAAAAGGTTCTAAAACTATTTGTGGTTGAAGTGGCATTTCGCTGGATGTAGTAGGTCTCCCTACTCGTTGATAATCATCACAATGGCGGACATAGTTTTTAACATCTTTCTGCATGGAGGGCCAATAGTATCTTGCGCCTAAGATCTTATGAGAGGTTCTTTTTGCCAAATAATGGCCTCCAAAGGGGTCATCATGACACACTCTCAATATGCTATATGTTTCATCTAACTTGGAACACCAACGTAAAACTAGATCAGGTCCACTTTTGAACAACACATTTATCCATTTAAACTGGGCACTTTCTCTGATGAAACATTTCTTTTGTTTTGCTATAAATTATGGTAGAAACTGAGAAGTGGCTAAATAGTTAGCTATGTCTCCAAACCAAGATATTTTAATGGAGATGGAAAATAGATTTTCATCTAGGAATTCATCTTGAACAGGGTCACAATCTCCATAGTCTTGTTTTATCCTAGATAAAAAATCTGCTACTAAAATAAATTTTTTGGGCTTGTCAATGATGATTATGTTGAATTCTTGGAGAAGTAGTAACCATCTGATTATTCTACTATTCACCACAAGTTTATTCATGAGATACTTTATTACCGAATGGTTTGTAAAGACAGTTACTTTGTACCATGTAATGTAATGTCAGAATTTGTTGATTGCATGAACCACAACTAAGAATTCTTTCTCTATAGTAGTGTAATTCCTTTCAGTGGGAGTCAAATTCTTACTTATGAAGTATATAGCATATTTCCCTCCATTTTCGTCTTCCTAGCCTAAAATTTCCCCGATTCCATTGTTGGAAGCATCCACGTAGATATGAAATGGAAGGTTTCGGTTGGGTCCTCATAATACTGGAACGGAAGTAAGTTTTTCTTTAATGATGTCAAACAATGTTTGACATTCTGTAGTCCAGGAAAATTCTACATCCTTTTGAAGAAGGGAGAAGATAGGAGCTACGATTTTACTATAGTTTTCTATGAATCTTTAGTAATATCTAGAATGCCCTAAGAAACTCCTAACATCGGTTTGGTTTTTCAAGGTTTTAAGTTGTTGTATCACTTCAATTTTCTTAGGATCTACTTTTATCCCTTCTACTGAGATGTGATGTCCAAACACGAGATCCCTTGTTCCACCATTATTAGACACTTCTCATGACTTAGGGATAGTTGGTGTTCTTCACATCACTACAAGACTTTATCTAGATTTTTAAGTGCTTCATCAAAAATAGACTCATATACCATGAAGTCATCCATGTAGACCTCTACACAATCATTGACAAGTTCAGTGAAGATTGCCAAGACAAACCTTTGGAATGTTGTAGGAGTGTTACATAATCCAAAGGGAAGGACTTGATATGCAAATGTTCCCCAAGGACAAGTAAAAGTCATTTTGTCCCAGTCTTCAGCTGCCACTTGTATTTGGTTATATCTGCTAAACCCATCCAAAAATGAGAAATACTTCCTCCCTACTAGGTTATCTAGGACTTGATCTATGAAGGGTAGAAAAAAGTAATCCCTATAGGTTGCTTTGTTAAGTTCTCTATAATCTACACAAACTTTCCATTTCCCATTTTCTTCGGAACAACCACTAAAGGTGAGACCCACTTGCTGTCAGAGATAGGGCAAATGAATCCCACCTGTAGGAGTTTTTTAATTTCTATTTTCACTACATCTCTGAGAGCAAGGTTAAGTCTACGTTGTGGCTAATGAACTGATCTAACATCTTTGGTATAGATGTGGTGAGTATAGACACTAGGATGTATTCCTCACATATCAGTATAGTCCCAAGCAAAAGCTTTGGATTTGTTCACCAACACATCGAATAGTTTGAGCTCATCTTATTATGTTAACCAACAATTGATATTAAGGGTCTTTCCTAGTAATAACATGATGGTTTTAATTCTTGGATGGGTGGAGGTGACAGTATAGACTTCACTCATCAATGTATTGAGTAGAAAACTATTTGGTATGATCCTTGTTAGTATGTATAGAACAACTGACAGGGGGTGAATCAGTTGTACATTAAAACATTAAACCCTCAATGCTATTCTCATCTTCAAACTCTTATTATGCATTAGTAGAATGTAAACATATGAAGCATCAATGCAAACACATCCAAAAACATAAGAACACCAGATTTACATGGAAAACCCAAGAAGGGAAAAACCATGGTGAGGATTAACTCATATATATATGAATAGCAACACCAAATACAAGTAGGTTCATTGCCAAGGGCTCACTACCCAGAAGGACTCATTGTCTAGAAGAGAGAAGAATAGAAGAGCACTATTATGGACTATCTCAAAGCAATAGAAGAAATCCACCATTGCAACTTCTTTCCATCCACAACCTTTGGCTCACTACCTCTAGCAACTTTGAGCACACTGAAATGTAGACACCTTCTGCTCACTATATCCGGGAGTCATTAGCATTTGAGGTTTCACTCAATTCACTACCCTTGATTCACATTCACATCATCTTCTCTACCTTGCTCCACTCAACTTCATCTTGCATTTATACCATCCACGACCTAAAACAATCTCAATTAGGTCAGTCTTAATGAAACGTATGCACCTGAAAGGTCGGCACTAAACACTTCCATGGTGGAAAGAAGTGAAAGTGGACCACACCAAGGGTTAACTAGGACTCAAATCTATATCACCATGCTGCTCATCACATCCACAATCCATGAAGTACCTCTACAAATAGTGCTAGCAAGCCAAGTCGACCAAACCTGAACTAACACTACAAGTGATCACATACATGCCTCTTCAAGTCACAAAACATCATGCAGACCATAGAGAGACACTCCACACAATCCACACATCTTTCCACAATGTTCATCATCATTAGAATCTTCTACAACACTGCCGCAACCTCCTAAAACAAAGATTGTCTTCATTCTACACATCAGGATGCACTACCATTGACCACTAACACAAGAACTAAACTTTTAGAGCAACCCATCTCTAGAAACTTTAGAAGAAGATAGATACAAACAATATAAATATGTTCCCAAATCTGTAGGATAGGAAACCTTAATGCGAAGAAATGCGAAGCAAACTCATTTCTCCCAGACAACCTTCTTCACAGTCAAACACTGTCAAACACATCTTCCACTTCCGCATGATCCAGAGCTTGAAACTATGAATATAACACCTCTGAACATTTTTTATCATCACTTCTAAACTACAAAGCATATCTTCAACTATGAAGAAATGCGGAGAAAAACACTAAGCACACCTCTATCACACTGCATACCTTTTTATTCAAATTTTCTCAAAAGCACTTGGAAACCAAGCGAACTACCTGTTAGAAGTTGACATCAATGATAACACTAGCAAGTTTCCAACAATCTCCCCCTTCATCATTATGGAAACACCAACTTTTTGAAAAACCATCAAGACCTAAAGCAATAAATCATCAACTCAGTAGTACTACCCCTGATTGGAGCAACTCTTACTCTTCACACATGTACTTGCACAATCTTTCTTGCACAATTATTTTTTAGCCACTTTAACTCTCTCCCCCTTTGACATCAATGACAAAGGGAAACACTTGCAACACCAGTAAGTACATGTTCTCACTCCACTACTTCCACTTTGTGCACTCTACCCCTTTAGGGTCATAAGATATGCTCCTTGTGACTGCACCAACCAATAGTATCACTACCTACTCCCCCTGAGAGGTAGCGTTCAACATCAGTCCAAGACTAAGAATGTATCTTGAAATGTTTCCCAGATAGATACACACACTTATGCATCTACTTAAAAGGAGGGGAAATAACCCCTAACTTCTGCCAGAGATACTCAAAAGTATCTTTAGGAAGAGCCTTAGTAAAGATATCTGCAATTTGGTCCTTAGTGGGCACATACTCCAATTCCACCTCATTCTCTGCAACTTTCTCTCTTAAGAAGTAATACCAAATTGGAATATGCTTTGTTCTTGAATGAATTACCAGATTCTTTGAAATGTTGATAGCACTTGTATTATCACATAAGATAGGAATAGGTTCATCAAATGATACTTTGACATCCTTCAATGGCTACTTCATCCATAACACCTGTGTACAACAAGATGTCTCTACAATGTGCTCTGCCTCTATAGTAGATAATGATACTGAATCATAGTTCTTACTCAACCATGAGACTAGTCTACTTCCAAGAAAGAAAGCACCACCACTTGTACTTCTTCTCTCATATGTACATCTTGCCCAATCTGCATCTATATATGTACTCAAAGAGAAATTAGTATCCTTAGGATACCATAAGCCAAAATCTAGAGTGCCTTTCAAGTATCTAAATATCCTTTCTACTGCTGAAACATGTGACTCTCTGGGGTTTGCTTGGAATCTAGCCATAAGATAAATTGAATGCATGATATCTAGTCTAGTAGTAGTTAGGTATAATAGTCCACCAATCATTGATCTGTACTTGCTCTAATCAGCCTTAGGAGATTCATCATCTTTGCTTAACTTACAACTAGTAGTCATGGGAGTACATACCAGTTTGGAGTCTTCCATTCCAAACTTCAACATTTCCTTAACATACTTTGACTATGAAACAAAAATATCTTTTTCTGATTGTCTAATGTGTAACCCAAGGAAGAAATTCATTTCCCCACACGTTGACATTTTAAACTCTTTCTGCATCTCTTCTGCAAATCTCTTGCACATACCTTCATTTCGTCCAAAGATTATATCATCAACATATACCTCCACAATCAGTGTTTGATCTTCTTCAACTTTGAAGTACAAATTTCTATCTGCAATACCCTTTTTGAAACCCTGTTGTAGCAGATATCTATCCAATCTTGCATACTAAGCTCTTGGAGCTTGTTTGAGTCCATACAATGCCTTTTTCAATTTACAAACCATATATGGATTATCTAATAACTGAGATCCTTCCGATTTCTCAATGTATGCCTCTTCTTCCAACTCTTCATTCATGAATGCAAATTTCACATCCATCTGATAAACTTTGAAGTCATTATGAGCTGCAAAGGCCAAGAACATTCTAATGGCCTCCATTCTTGCCACTGGAGCATATGTTTCCTCATAGTCTATTCCTTCCACTTGTGAGTATCCTTTACACACAAGCCTAGCCTAATTTCTGACTACTTCTCCTTTCTCATTCAATTTGTTCTAGAATACCCATTTAGTTCCTATTACATTTTTTTTGTTGGTCTTGGGACAATTTCCCAAGTCTGATTCTTCTCAATCTGCATCAATTTTTTGTCCATTGCTTTGATCCAATGTTCATATTTGCATGCTTTAGTCACTATTTTAGGTTCTATTTTAGCTAATAAGCACAAATTTACTTGTTCATCTACCATAGCAAGTTTCCTTCTTTTCAATACACCTTTGTTCTTATCTCCAATGATTTATTCTTCAGAATGATTCTTCTGCACATACTTGGGAGTCTTAGGAACCCTTTTCGGAGCATCTTCTTCATCAACTTGCATCTCCTTTTCCTTTTCTTCTTCTCTTTCTTCTTCTTTGCAAGGGGGCTCATTAGATTCATATCCTTCTATCAACACTGAGTTTTGATGTGGTTCTTCATCCACTTTGACATTTGCACTTTCAACTAACTTCGTTAGCCTCTTGTTGTAGCACGTGTAAGCCTTGCTCTTTGTAGAATATCAAATAAAGTTTCCTTCATCTGATCTTGTATCAAACTTTCCCAAATTTTCTTCATCACTCCTAATGTAGCACTTCTTCCAAACACTCTAAAATATTTTACATTAGGAGTTCTTCCATACCATAGTTCATATGGAGTCTTTGAACTGTTGACCATTGCTTGCACTCTATTTTGTATGTAGATTGCAGTGTGAATAGCTTCTCTCTAATAGATATCTAGTAGATTTGCTTCTTTTCAACATTATCCTTGCTGCTTCTTGAACTATCCTATTCTTCCTTTCCACAACTCCATTCTGCTGAGGAGCCATAGGAGCTGACAAATGCTTTTTTATTCCATGATTTTCACAAAAATAGTTAAACTCATTAGAGATGAACTCACCACCTCTGTCAGACCTCAGGCACTTGACCTTCATATCTATTTCATTCTCAACCATAACTTTACATGCTTTAAACTTATCTAGAGCTTTTAATTTTTCTTTGAGAAAGGTTACCCAACTCATTCTAGAGTAATCATCAATTAACAACATGAAATAACTGTCACCTTGAAAGATTCCTATTCTTGTAGGTTTACATAGATCTGTATGCACCAAATCTAATGGTCTTGTGGTAGAATACTCTTTGATTTTGAATTTCTTCCTTGTTTGCTTCCTGATCTAACATTCCTTGCAAATTGCATTGATGGGATTTGTAATTCATGGTAGATCTCTTACAACTTGAGTAGAGTTGATCCTTACTAGGCTATCAAAATTGATGTGACACATTCTTTTATTCCATAGCTAATATTCATTAACTTGAGTCATGAAACACATCCCATTAGCACCTTTGAGATGATATACATTTCCTTTTGTCCATTTTCCTATAGCAACCAGAGTTCTAGAGTTTTCTCTTTTGATTTCACAGCCACCATTCTGAAACACAAGATTATATCCTCTGCTACACATTTGTCCTACACTTAGAAGATTATGTTGGAGACCCTTGACATAAATAACATCATTTGTATTGTGCTTGCCATCAAAACTGATTAAACCTTTCCACAGATCTTAGTAGATGCATCATCTCCAAACTTAACAAAACCTCCATCAAACTTCTCAAGCTTAACAAACTTATTCTTATCACATGTCATATGATTTGAACACCCACTATCAATTAACCAGTAGTTCTTCTCTTCTCTTGCATTAAAAGAAATTACCAAAGCTCCTTTGATATTGTGCTCTATTTTCAGAGCAATTTCCTTCATGCAAATAAGTAGAATTAGTTCCAACATTCAAAGCCATGAACAAGCATTCATCACTTTAATCATCTAGATAGTTTGACTCATCATCAAATATGCTAGCATCTTATTTAACATAATAACTACTCTTGATTACTTTACCTTTGGGTATCTGCAAAGAGATGGGGGACCAAAAAGTTGCCACCATGGGACTTTTTGGTCCAAAAGTAAAAAAATGCAAGAACATTATAACACACTTGCATTTTGGTTTGCTTAAAAGAAAAAAAAAGCCATTTCTCCTCATATAGCTATGACCATTGAGAGTTTAGAAGCAAAAAAACACAGTTCAAAGCGCGATCCCGTTGAAGGGAATCCTCTCCAAGCGAGTGCAAGAGAGAAAATGACAAATTCACAATGCCACCTCACCGCCAAAGACGTTGTTAAGCAAGTTTGGAGGGTCTAGCATAGGAAGAAGGTAGGGTTTGACTAATTTTTGTTAGTTTGGGAAGAATTTTTTTGTTTTGCAATGTTTGATTTGTTTTTATATCCCATTTACAGTTATTGGGGTAAGAGAAAACCTAAATCCAATTGAGGAGGGTGAAAACAACCCCCAAAACCCTCCAAACTCTCCAAACCCTCAAAACCCACCTTTATGTCCTCACAATGTAAGGGATAGTCAAGAAAACTACCTATGGATAATAGAAGAAAACAAGAAACATCTTCAAACTATTATTCAAATGCTAAAAAATCTAAGTGCAAGCACGGATCGTAGGAGGGCGCTTACAAAGTCACTAGAGGAGATTGTTTCCCACACCAATTTGGTGACAAAACAAATCACTGAATTCCAAGACTATAGGGAGAGCTGTTGGCAATATTATGCCAACAAGTTGTCATATGAACAAGTCAAGAATGAAAAAATTACAAAATCTCAATTATGTGCACACTTTATTAATCCCCAAAGCAGCCAAAGATTAGAAAAAAGTTGCAAACGGTTTCCTATTCATTGGTGTAGGAGTGAAGTAATATCCCAAAAGTTTTGGCATAGATGGTACATGGTCTTCGATGAGCACCCATGCAACAATGATGAGGTGCCACAATATTTCTTGAGGAAACTCTATTGCAAGTTCATCCTCAAGAAGATTCCCAATTATTTTGACATTTGTGAGTTCTAGGGTAGAGGTGGTGGCTTTGCCCAAGATAGAGAGGGGGCTCAGTGAGATCAAAACCGTGTGCATGTATCCCTATTGAGGCTAAAATGTAGGTCACTCCCTTTGACTTTGAAGGAGAGTGTTGAGGTGGAGACATTACATTCAATGACTACTCTCACCGAGTCTCTATCACAGCATCCCAATGATCTTACCCATGTCGATGAGGATGAGAACAGTAGGCATCATTTGTCCCCACATTTGTGTAGTTCATGTGGGAACCTATGTGATTATGGGATGCGGGACTCACGAAAGGACCCTTAGCAAGAGGTTGTGACATAGGAGCAGCATGCAATGATGGAGACATCCATATTGGATGAGATTGTTCTCACCGATGATTTATTACAGACTACATTTGGTATTGACTCTCAGGTAATTTTTTACAAGTTTCATCTTGATTTAATATATTGTTATTTGAAATTTGTAATTAATTTTATATGACTATCTATATTATAAGTCAAAAATAATGTATGTAATTGTCTGCGCAATGAAATTCCAGGGTCAGAGTCTTCATCCTGTCTCCATTAGCTATCCATTGGTGGGTTATGAGAGGAGGTCAAGTCAGCAGGTATGTAATTTATTACATGATCATAATTATTGTAGATATGTCAATGGTAATATTTTTTTGTGAGAATTTGATGATTTCAATAGTCACCGACACCTTCATGGTTTCCTTGGTCCCCTAGACACAAATCCACCACTTTTACAGAGGTAAATTTAACCATTTCTAATCATTATGCATTTTTAAAATAATGTTATGTATTTATTTTGGTCGAATAATCTTGAACTTGATTTTCATATGCTGAATGTGGAGACTCCTCATCTTTGTGAGTCAGCGTAGATAGGCATTACTACAGCCATGATGTCTTCAAATCCTTTGACCGAGGTATGAGCCAATAACATGAAAATGTCATAATTTTGTATTTCTTGTTTTATCTCATGTCATTTGATGTACATAAATGATATTTATGTTTAGTCAATTTTGCTTCTTGATTCTTCTCACAGGAGGTCACAACTCTAGCCCATCCATCTACAGACAAAGAAGCTCGAGACAATATGGTGGAGAGTATCATTAGATGGCGGTAAGTGATTGATTACATATGTGATGTTATATATTTCATGTACATTTTCTATAGTAATGTGCATATTGTTTGATTGTATTAATAGGTGGACCTGGATTAACTTCTATCGAAGAGGTCTACTCGATCACAAAGAGAGGATGAGTCATGGATTGGCTCTCCATCTTCACGGTCAAGCAAGGGTCGCTGATTATTTCATAAAAATCCATAGGAAACTAGTTTTTGGGACATTTTTTGTATGCCTAGATGGCTTTGTATACATACTTTTGTATGTTACCGATGTATATTTTTGTATATATGCACGTATGGCTTTGTTTGGACATGCATATATGGCTTTGTATGTAAACTAGATGTTATGTTCATGACATTATGTATATGACATTTTATATTAAATATTTAATACGATGATCAATTATCATTACAAGAATTTGGTTTTACATGTGCTAATTGCATTTGCTTGAAATTTTATAAATCATTTTCAAATAATCCATTTTGTGCATATCTTGCAATCATTACATTCTGTGGGACTATGCATTTCTTTAAGGCATCATTTCAAATAGTTCACATGCCTTGTCTATGCTTGCACACTTTCCATACATGTCTACAAGGGCAGCTACAAATGCAATACATGTGACAAAATTCCTATATCATTTATGTTTTGATGGTTGTCTACACCATGTTCCCAAAATCCCATTCTGGCATAGGCAAGGAGGAAGTTGGATAAGGTTGTGCAATTTGGTTTTAGACTTGTCAAAATTTGCATTTGGTTGAAATTTACTTTTGTGCATTTGCTTGAGAGTTTTTAAGGCCTTATGAAAAATCCACTTCTTGCATATCTTGCAACCATTGCATTTCATGAGACAACATTTCTTTGAGGCATCATGTCAAACAGTTCACGTTCCTTGTATATGTTTCCACGCTTTGCATACATGTCTTGCAAGGTACTTACAACTACAACATTTGACAAAATTCCTATATACTTTATGCTTTTATGGATGTCTATATTGTGTTCCAAAGATACCACTTCTAAGGTTTTTGGAATTTGGCTTTACACTCACCAATTGTATTTTCTTGAAACTTTCTAAAGGCTTATCAAAAAATCCATTGAATGTTCATATCTTGCAATCATTGCATTCCATGAGGCAACATTTCTTTGAGGCATCATGCCAAACAGTTCACGTGCCTTGTCTGTGCTTCCACACTTTGCATACATGTCTCTGAGGGCAGTTGCAACTACAACATCTAACAAAATTCCCATATGTTTTATCCTTTGATGAATGTCTATTTTGGCATAGGCAAGGAGGATACTGGCTAAGGTTATGGAATTTTTCTTTACACCTGCCAATCACATTTGCTTGAAAGTTTCTAAAGCCTTATCAAAAAATCCATTTTGTTCATATCTTGCAATCATTGCATTCAATGAGGCGACATTTCTTTGGGGCATCATGCCAAACAGTTCACGTGCCTTGTCTATGCTTCCACACTTTGTATACATGCTACAAGGGCAGCTACAATTACAGCATGTGACAAATTTCCTATATCCTTTATGCTTTGATGGCTGTCCATACGCTATTCCAAACATTCTATTTTGGTGTACAGATAGGGAGGATGTTGGCAAAGGTTCTGGAATTTGGCTTTACACGTGCCAATTGCATTTACTTGAAAGTTTCTAAAGTCTTTTCAACAAATCCATTTTTTTCATATCTTGCAATCATTACATCCCATGAGAGGACATCTCTTTGTGGTGTTGTATGATCAAATAGTCCACATGCCTTGTCTATGTTTCCACACTTTGCATGCATGTCTACAAGGGAAGGAATAATTACAACATCTATCAAAATTCCTATATCCTTTATGCTTTGATGGTTGTCCATACCATGTTCCAAAGATCCTAATTTGGAGGATGCTAGCAAAGGTTGTGGAATTTGGCTTTACACATGTCAATTACATTTGCTTGAAATTTTCTAAAGCCTTTTCACCAAATCCATTTTTTGCATATCTTGCAATTATTGCATTCCATGAGAGAAGATCTCTTTGAGGTGTTAGGTCAAACAATTGACATGCCTTGTCTATGCTTCCACACTTTACATACATGTCTACAAGGGCAACTCCAAATACAATATCTGACAAAATTCTAGTATCCTTTATGCTTTGAGGTGTTAGGTCAAACCATCCATGTGCCTTGTTTATGCTTCCACACTTTACATACATGTCTACAAGGGCAAGTGCAAATACAACATCTAACATAATTCTAATATCCTTTATGCTTCCACAATTTGCGTACATGTCTACAAGGGTAGCAACAATTACAACATCTAGCAAAATTCCTATATCCTTTAAGCTTTGAGGTGTTGTATCAAACAACCCACATGCCTTGTTTATGCTTCCACACTTTGCATACATGTCTACAACGGTAGTTGCAATTACAACATCTGGCAAAATTCCTATATCCTTTATGCTTTGATGGTTGTTCATACCCTATTTACAATAATGGTAGTCAACTTTAGGTCTCTAGATGTGATCCAAGACAAGTGATGAAGTCCTTTTGAAAAGTTGAGTTCATGCTAGGAGTTTTGATCAATAGTTTAAGCCTTAAGATGTATGACATCAAAACTATCTCTTGCATCATGGTGACATTTTTGGCACTACAACATGTCCTTCTTTTAGGTATGCATAACTAAATATATCCTATATCTACATATAATACCATCTTCATGAGGGTTTCAAACAAGAAATGACTCCATAACTGCCCCTAAAACTATGACAGTCCTTGACTAGCCTCCTATGACTGTCCATTTACTTTCTTTTTCATTATTTCTTATAAAGGCTTTTATGACTTCCAGTTTTTAGTTGGTTTCACATCTTCCACTATATGTTGACAATTTTACATCTAATAGAAACTCTCTAGACTAGGTTGCTCCCTAGTGGACTAGGTTACTAGCATAGGTGTTAGATAAGGACTAGGCTGCCCAATTGTCCAAAATCAAACAAATCAACTTACATGACCTTCTAAATTCCTAGAAAACTTCATCTTCTAATTATAAACAATTTAGTATTTTAAAACTTGGACTGTTACAATCAAATTAAGCCTATTTTAGGGACTGTTTTGTAACAACAGAGACTAAATGGATTGATCAGGCCCTAATATTGATAGGCAAGGTGTAAGTAGACATATATAACATGTCTAAACACTCCCCTTGCAGATATCACTCACCCAACACAAGAGATCTAAAAAATACACTAAAATATCACTCACCTAGCACACCTTCTTTGCATGATATACCTATAGATGATGAAATAGTTCATTATGATTTGATATTGTTTATTCTTCTTCATACTCCATTTTTCATAGTAAGCCTAATGACGATCATATGGATAGTGGTGAGTACATACATATAATGAAGTAGACCTTGTGTGCACCTTGTAGGACATGCATTGATGACATAATCTTACCTCCTACTAATGGCATTCATATATATTATAATGGTTCTCCTCTCACATGCATTGAGTGAGGTTAATCACACAAGTAGTTTAATCACCATGTAAATACAACAATGCATCATCATGGCTGTCACAGTCAATACAACAATGGATCAGTCATATCAACCTAAGGACTACTTGATTGAATCCTGTTTACCTCGTCTTTCTACCCAATTTTAAACCTTTTGCATATCAGACCCCTATACCAAGTCATCTTTTTTGTTACAATTTGTTGATGCCATGCTTCTTGTGTCAGTCATGTCGATAATTTGTTATCATGATGTCTTATTTTATCTTATCTCCCTCCATTGAAGCTTTGAATAGCAATATTATGCCTAGTCAAAATTTACGGCTTACTAATAATATATTTCGCATCCACTTTCATTTCATAATAAGCTCGCATCAACTTTTGTTTTTCACAAAGTTCACTATGCGTCAGCTTTCATTCTTCACAAAACTTGCGTCTATTTTTGTTTTCCGCTAAGTTTGCGTTAACTTATGAGTTTGGCTAAGCTCACACATTTTGTCTTTTTGCTAACTAAAACCAATGGCATAACTTTTTACATGTGGCAGCCGGGAGTTAAAAAGTGATTTTTATTGTTTAAAAATAACAAAAAAACATATTTCTCTCCTTCAAACAAGTGCAAGAAGAAACAAAGGGCATAAATTTTATGAAGGCATCAAAGGTTTCAAGTTCATTATTTACCTGGGTAAAAGCTTGTTACATTTTTCTATACCCACGTTCATCTCCTGAAATCGAGGAAATATCTATAGAGTCTTGTGGGAACAGAGGCATTTAGGTGGCCACACTCCTCTAAACTCGTGCCATAATGTCGACTATTAGACAATGACTAGTATTTATCATTGTTTTCAATACATGCAGCAGGTATTGCGCCTTGTTTCTAATAAACAAATTATATGCTAAGCATTGAGGAGCTGCATGCCAAAGGAGGTGGCCTTGTAAAAACCATAACTCCAACGTCAATCTTCAAGTGGTCGACATGTGGATAATAACATGAAATGGAAATGCTAGTATAAAGGAATGCATGTGTGCAGTTAGCAAATGATAAACAGAAAGCCTTAAACAAATGTGGTATCATGGCACAATGAATATGGACAAAATTTAGTTATTAACAAAAGTTTTTAGTGAACACTCGCCATTCCTCACGACCTAAAATAAAGGCGAAAGAAATGCACAACAACTGCTCGATGGAATCACTCAAAGAGATGTAATCTCATGAAATCAAATGACTGTCGAGAAATATGTGAATTAGTTTTGTTGAGCTCCAAGCAAATCGTTAAACTACATGCAAAATGTTGAAGCACGATAAACGGCATTGGACTATTTGACAAAATGCTTCAAAGAGATACAATTTCATGCAACAAATAGATTGCCAAATATGAACAAAGTGTTTTCATTGAAGAAGGCTGCAGAAACTTTTCAAGTAAAGGCAACTGGCTGGTGCAATACCACACCTCTCTCCCTTACTAAACGTGGATGTATGAGACAAGGAAAACGTAGATGCCAAAAAGAAATGTGGTTTCAATGGAATGCAAAGGTTGCAGCATATGTGTAAAATCGATATGTTGAAAGTCTTTAGAATATTTCAAGAAAATACAGTTAGCGGGAGTAGAGTTAGTTCCTCAACCATTATCAACATCCATCAAAGAATAATGAAGAGGGATTTATATTAGATATTACAGTTTGAAAATGCACGGGTAGACTGACATGTAAAACGTGGAAGCATACAAAAAGTAAATGGTTTGGCTAAGATACTTCAAAGAAATGTCATCTTATAGTTTGCAATGATTGAAATGCATGAACAATTGGAAATTTATTGAAAAAGTTGTATAAACTTTCGAACAAATGCAACTGTCAGGTGTATGACGGTATTTTCAGCTCAAAGTTGTCTATATGTGCACAATTTTACCCTCCAACAAAGTGTTGCAGGGTAATGGAGGTGGCATTGAGAAATCTCAAGTGGTCTTTATAATTTTAATGCAAAGAAAGTTCAAAAATGCAGTCACATAGGAATTATGGTCTTAGAAAAGGTATACAGAGCTATTCGCTTTGTTGAAAAAGCATTAAAACTTTAAAGCAAGTGTAATTGACAAGTGCACCACCAAGTTCTACCACCTTTGCCTGCAAAGCATGGAAGCATACAGAAGGCCTATGAATTGTTTGATTAAATGTTGCAGACAAATACAGTTTCATAAAAGGCAGTGATGGCTATTTTGATATAGCATGTATGCGAATTGTAGAAGATGGAGACCAGACACACAAATTGTTTATAAACAACGTCAAAGAAATTTCATGCTTCGAGGACACTTATCACATGCAAATGCCTAGGTATGAATACCTATGCCTTTTTGTTTGAATAAAGTGTTTTTCAAATCTCCTCTCGAAATCCATTGCATGCATATAAACAACAAATTCAAAATTGTCAAACAAACCTCATGAAACACTGCAACAAACTCTAAAATAGAATAAATACAGGCAGATTTCATGACTTGTAGATATTTAATCATGAAATATAAATATCAAGGGTTTGAATTCCTCTCAGTTCTTGAATCTACACTTCCAAAAATATCAGATACTTTTTTGGGACATATCAGTTTGGCAGATTTCTGGAGAACCATAGAACAAGGGAAAAGATCACCAATGGCTCAGAAGTTGTTTGATAGTAGATTAGCCCATGTAGCCAGTTTCCCAGTAGCAGTCCAATGTATAGATCTGGTTTTAGAATGTATGAAGTGCTACAATCTAGAAACCAGAGAGGTCAGAACCGTTGATGACAAGCTAATTGTCAGGTTAGATAGTGTTTCAATTGGGATTACTTTCAAACTACCTATCAGAGATTAGTTTGTGAACATAGATAAAAGGCTTTCTCATCAATATTTCAATGAAAGGAAACATCAATGTCTCAACACTATTGCAAAACACTGGCTACATACACCAAAAGGAGGGAAATCCCAATTACCTAAAGTCCTTCACAGATCATGCTTCATAGAGGATATTTCCAATATGATTGTTCTACTTCATAGAGTGATGGGAGATGAAAAAGTAGCTAATTTTGAAATGTGGATGTTCCTTTTTATAAATGTTATATGTGCAAGAAATCAATTGATTGACTGGGGCAGCATTATTAGTGACAATTTACATTATCAGTTGACCAATTTTAAATTGAATGAACATTTCTACATGTCTTCTTACTTATTTTATGCAATTGCATGCATAAAATCGTGACCAGGTCTTGCTACCAAAGGAACTTATGATAACATGACACAGATCTATGATTACTACCCTCAGTTATAGCTGGAACAAAGTTACAAGCACTACCATAGGGTAAATGATGCTTTCACAATGTTGACAGTAAGAGAACTTCAAGGTAATACTGCACTCCAGATATCACCAGAAGCTGCTAGTCTGATCAAAATATATGAGAGCTACTTCATCCAATATCCTAGATTTACCTATATATGAGTTGGCGGGTTTGATGGATACCCATATAAGTTGCCTAGATATGTAGATGATAAAATGGTATTGACAGAACTATGCAGGCAAATTGGTTCACTTAATAAGAAATGTAAAGATAAGAGAAAACCTGGAGTTCCATTTCCCATTGGCCTTAGTCATTACAACTGCAAATCTTCTACATATGTTCAAAACATAGAGATATCTCTGATAAAAATCATCTTGTATGCCTATAATATGAGATTCCCTTCTGATAGCAAAGGATATGTTAGGGACAATCTACGACTCGGTGTAGGTTACTGTCATTTTTTAGAGCTTGAAGACTTTTGGTAAGATTGTGAAAATGATTATGAGGTACGTAAACGAGACTGGATGAGGATGACCATTGGACAGATCAGAGAATTCAAGCTAGATTGCAATACAGATGGAATTGAGGAAGATGGTTCAGAATTAATTGACCCTATGTATTTTGATAAAATTGAAACACAACCTTTACCACCCATCAATTGGGCTAACGAGGAGATCAAAGATTTGGGTATAAGAACTGCTCATATCATTCAAAAGACTAAAGATTGGGTAAAGAAAAAGGCTATTGAGGCAACAACTACTAAACCAACAAGTAATAATACTTTATCATCAAGTAGAAAAGATAAGCATTCAAATTCTTCTTCTTCTTCTTTTCATTCTCATTCTCCATCTTTAAGCATTGGTTCACATAAGAGTACTCAAGGAGGAGATGACGAAGAAGATCCATCAAGAAGAAAGGGTCTTAAGAGCATTTGTGAAAATGATGAAAAACAAAAAAAAGGGGAAAACAAAAATAAAAGATAATGCATTACCTCCCATATAGGAAGTAGTTGAGGAAAACAAGTCCACAAGTCCTAAAATCATCCATCAAAATGATGAGCATTTAAATATCTCTCCTTTATTTCTTGTTGTTTCTCCATCTCATGAAACACCTCATTCCCCTCATGCATTACAATCTATACTCCCACCGTCTATGAACATATTCAGTGAGCATGTTCCTCCCCCAAATATAGTACCTGTTTCCACAAATATTCCAAATTCCTCACATAATCCTTCCTCTTCCTGGTTGCAACAAAGTTTGTCAAAAAAAAGAAACAATGCTTAATTAATCATGCCTAATTTTGATACAGTCTCCAATTTACTACAAAGGTCTCCCAAATCTAAAAAGATCAAGATTACATCAAGGATGGCAGTGGATTCTTCATCAGGCAATGTCTATGTTGAGGTTGCACAACTTGTTTCAGAAAAGAATTTGAATGAGGCTACAGAAAGTGATTTTAACATCACTAAGATAGATCTTGGTCCATCTACATATGAGGGTGACATGCAAAATTTTCAAGTATCAACTGCCAAGTTAATAAAAATAACAGAGAAAGAAAGGCACACAAAAGATCAACTAAAGCAACAGGTACAAGTTTTGACATCCTATATCAAAGCCATCATAGATACATCTGCTTTGCCACTTGATACTTCCTCTACCCCCACTAATTTCTCTCTTGAAAATAATGTTGAAAAAGAGATTATTGAAAGTATCAGCAAATATCAATTGTATGGAAAAATGACTGAAAAATGGGTTGACTATATGAAATTAAAAGCATTCAATTTCATCGAGCAAGCAAAGAGTCTATATGACGAAGCAGAAACAAAGAGGGAAGAGATTGATAAAGAAATAAGAAGTATCCTAAAGGAAGAATTATTGTGGCAGGGAATATCCAAGGACCTTAGTGAGATGATCAAAACTGATAATGAGATATTATTTGCTGAAAAAGTCTTTTCAAACATTGAAGAAAATCAATCTAGCTCTTGGCTTTGTTCAGTTGAATGGAAATTGTCAAATATAAGACAAGTTTTGGCTGCTCAAGAAAAGCTCCTAGAAACTTGTGAACAGGTGAAGATGAAGATTCACACTGATTTATTAGAAATCAATTTTGATGTGATGAATAAAGATAAATCTCAAGTTTTGGAAGCTCAAGCTATTAAAAGAAACTTTGAAAACATGATTAATATAGAGTTATTCAATAAACAGGTTTTCAATGAAGGACTTATGGATAAATTAAATCTCATCTTTGTTGCTGTCAATTCTGGCATTGATCATATATCATATTATCATCATGATTTGAGTAATGTTCATAAAGATCAATCAAAATGGAGGATTCATATGACAAGAGTGTTTGTTCCGAAAAATAAAATTATAGCTTCAACAGTTAGGGTGTTCAGAGCATACAAAACAAAGTCATCCCTTCAGAAACATCTTTAGATGGTACCAGAGGTGGCAAAGCTAAAATCTGATGGTTTCTTGTGAGATCAATCATATTGGTTGACTTTTCAAAGTTTACAAGATTATAGGTTTTGGTTCTCTTTCTATGAAAGTGACTTTATGTCACTCTTTTGTAATTAAGTTGTAAAGTGCACTTTATTTTGGGAACTTTTGAAAAGACCATATAAAAATTAATTAAAGTGTGCTTTTATTTTCATAAAATATTTTTGGGTAGTTAGGAGAAGTAGTTATGAGTTAGTTACAAAGTTGGTTACTGGAGACAAGTCTATATATACAAGACTTGGTGTTTGTAAAAAGGGACTTTTTAGCTTTCACATTTGAAATGGTGTTATGAGAAATAGAGTTGTACAACTCAGTGTGAAGAAATAAGAGACATTTTAGATTGTGTGATCTCAAATATCTTTTTAACATTATTCATTCTTCTTACGTCGATGGGTGATGTTTTCTTTACATTATCTTGCATCTGCAATGTGGAATAACAACTAGTCTAGGAGTAATTGGTTACTAGATAATATTCCAACGTATGTTGAAAATCTCCTGAATCATTTCTTCTTTTTAATACTACATGAAATATGTTTATACGCTCACTTTAGCAATTTAAGAAGTGTTCTTATATTGTCTTGGTGAGATTGTCAAACTTTATACATGCGAGTTGAGTCAATGTTCTAAGCCCATTGCCTTAACCTTCCAACCTTTCTCTAATTTCATTTCTTTCTTAAATATCATAAAAATCCATAATTTAGTAGATGAGGGAGCTGCCCCTCTACACATAGAGGTAAGTTGATAGAAAAACTACAACTTTACCAACTGTTGGTACGTATTTTCACTATATGTTTTCTGGGCAAAGAGTCAATATAATAATTCATATGTTATAGTGCAAATCTATTTACCAACAAATCCTTAGGGCTAGGAGTGACATTTTGCATTCCATAGGTTGTGGGGTGAAACAGACTTCACCAATGCATTGGGGTGGATGGGTAAATGCTAGGGGAGGTCTCATTTTGTGTGCCAAGTGCCCCAATCATTCGAGGCAGCAGGCTACCGGCAAAGTCCCATAAGATCCCTAAGATGGAAAAACTACCAAACTTTGATGGAGTAGTTCTCAAAATTCATGGTAGCTGGGAATGTTTCATTTGGATCTACATGTGTATGTGGGGTCCATCCAAAATAACCTCTCTTAGTTTTGGTTAACTCCAAACTGTTTGACCATGCCGAAATCAAACGCATTCTTGCAAAATGCTTTAGTTTTATGCAATGTAAAGGTGCTAAGAGTGCCATTTTGCATTCCATATGTCATGGGACTGAATGGACTTTGGTAATGCATTAGGGTGGGTGGTTAAATGCCAGGGGAGGTCTCATTTTGTGTGCCAAGTGAACCAATCGTTCGGGGCAGCAGGCTACCGACAAAGTCTCTTAAGATCCCTAAGACAAAAAAATTGCCAAACTTTGACAGAGCAGTTCTTGAAATTTGTGGTAGTTGGGAACATTTTGTTTGGACCTACAGGTGCACATGGGGTCTATCCACAATAACCTCTCTCAGTTTTAGTCAACTCTAGTTTGTTTGACTGTGCCAAAATCAAATGCATTCTTGCAAAATGCTTCAATTTCATGCAGTGGAAAGGTGCTAGGAGTGACATTTTGCATTTCATAGGTCATGGGCCCAAACAAAGTTCACCAACCTATCAAGGTGGGCAGGTAAATGCTAGGGGAGGTCTCGTTTCGTGTGCCTAGCATCCCAGTTGTTCCAAGCTATAAGCTACTGACAAACTAGAAAGTTGCTAAGACTGACATTTTGTATTCCATAGGTTGTGGGGTTGAATCAACTATGCCAACATGTCTGGGTGGGTAGGTAAATACTAGGGGAGGTCTCGTTTCATGTACCAAGTGTCTCAGTCATTTTGGGTTGCAAGCTACCAGCAAACTCGAAAGGTGCTAGGAGTGACATTTTTGCATTCCATAGCTCGTAGGACCGAACAAAATTCACCAACACGTTAGAGTGGATAGGTAAATGCCAAGGGGGTCTTGTTTTGTGTGCCAAGCGTCCCAATCGTTCTGGGTTGTAAGTTACCGACGAAGTCACTTTGTCGATAGCTTGCAGGCCAGAATGACTGGGATGCTTGGCACATGAAATGAGACCTTCCCTAACATTTAATTGCCCACCCCGATGCATTGGCACAATCTATTTAGCCTCATAAGAATCATATCAAAAAATAAGGCACCTGGCAAGGTTGTATTACATGAAACTAAAGCATTTTGCAAGAATGCATTTGATTTCGACATGGTCAAATAGACTGGAATTGACCAAAACTAAAAGAGGTTTTTGTGGACAAACCCCACATGCACTTGTAGGTCCAAAAAAAACATTCCCAGCTACCACAAATTCTAAGAACTGCTCCGTCAAAGTTTGGTAGTTTTTCTGTCTTAGGGATCTTAAGGGACTTTTCTGGTAGCCTACTACCTCGAACGATTAGGGAACCTGGCACATGAAATGAGACATCCCCTGGCATTTACCCACCCACCCCAATGTATTGGCAAAGTCTGTTTGGTCCCACGACCTATGGAATGCAAAATGTCACTCCTAGCACCTTTCCATTGCATGAAACTGAAGTATTTTGCAAGAATGCGTTTGATTTTGGCATGGTCAAAAAGAATGGAGTTAACCAAAACTAAGAGAGGTTATTGTGGATGGACCCCATATGCACATGTAGGTCCAAATGGAACATTCTTAGCAGCCACAAATTCTGAGAACTGCTTCGTCAAAGTTTGGCAATTTTTCTATCTTATGGATCTTAAGGGACTTTGCTAGTAATCTGCTACCCCAAATGATTGGGTCACTTGGCACACAAAAAGAGACCTCCCCTCACATTTACCCACCCACCGTGATGTGTTGGGGTAGTCTATTTAGTCCCACGACCTATGGAATGCAAAATGTCACTCCTAGCACCTTTCCATTGCATGAAACTGAAGCATTTTGCAAGAAAGTGTTTGATTTCGGCATGGTCAAACGGATTGGATTTAAACAAAACTGAGAGAGGTTATTGTGAATGGACCCCATGTACACATGTAGGTCTAAACAGAATGTTCCCAGCGACCACGAATTCTGAGAATTGCTCCGTCAAAGTTTGGCAATTTTTTCCATCGTAGGGATCTTAAGGGACTTTGCCGGTAGCCTACTGCCCTGAATGATTGGGACACTTGGCACACAAAATGAGACCTCCCCTGGCATTTACTCTCCCACCCCAATGCATTAGCAAATTCCATTTTGCCCCATTACCTATGGAATGCAAAATGTGACTCTTAGCACCTTTCCACTGCATGAAATTGAAGCATTTTGCAAGAATGTGTTTGATTTTAGCACAGTTAAACAAACTAGAGTTGACTAGAACTAAGAGAGGTTATTGTGGATGGACCTCATGTGTACCTATAGGTCCAAATGGAACATTTCTAGCTGCCACAAATTATGAGAACTGCTCTGTCAAAGTTTGGTAGTTTTTGCATCTTAGGGATCTTAAGGGACTTTGTCGGTAACCTGATGCCCCGAACGATTAGGGCAATTGGCACACAAAAAAAACCTCCCTTGGCATTTACCCACCCACCCTGATGCGTTGGTGAAGTCTGTTCGGTTCCACGACATCCTTTAGACTTCCAAAACTTCCAACAACAACCACAACTCATCAATCAACATCAACATGACATTAACACCATATTTTGTGATCAACATCAACATCATGAGGACACTAAAGAAATCTTTGAGACATGAAGACACTGAGAACAATGAAGACATAGAGCACAGAGAAGCATGAAGACATGAACAAACTCCTATTATGAGGAAGAACCACAACCCAATCCAACACCTGAAAGCATGACATGTTATGATGAAGAGCCACAACCAAATCTAATGATCCAATGGCATGAACCAATGACATAAGAAACTATGTCCTACTACTGTAACATGATAAAAATGAATGTTATGAATTAACATCCAAACCCTGTGACATCAATCTTGATATGACATGAGTGAGACATGAGTGAAACATGATAGGACATGAGTGAATGTTATGAAACATGAGTGAAATGTATACCATAGCAAACAAGTCAAACCAATCATGAGGCCTTCACTACTCAAGTTCATACCACTGCTTGTCAAGTTCATACCACTGCTTGAGTGAGATCTTCACTATTCAAGTTCATGCCTTGTCTTGAAGCACTACAACTCTGTGCATCACATCACATACTCTATGAAGAAGCATCTTTATATCACAAAACCCAACAACATATCTTGAAAGCATAATGGTATCATCAAACAATAGACAACCAATAGACCTGCACAATTATGCATTCCTTACTTTCAAGCAAATGCAATTGGCACGTGTAAAACCAAATTCATGTAATGATAATTGATCATCATATTAAATATTTAATATAAACTATCATATACATAATATCATGAACATAACATCTAGTTTACATACAAAGCCATATAGGCATGTCCAAACAAAGCTATACAGGCATATATACAAAAATATAAATTGGTAACATACAAAAGTATGTATACAAAGCCATCTGGCATACAAAAAATATCCCAAAAACTAGTTTCCTATGGACTTTTATGAAATAATCGGCAGCCCTTGCTTGACCATGAAGATGGAGAGCCAATCCATGACTCATCCTCTCGCTGTCGTCGAGTAGACCTCTTCGATAGAAGTTCATCTAGATCCACCTGGTAATACAATCAAACATTATGCACATTACTATAGAAAATGTACATGAAATATATAACATCGCATATGTAATCGATTACTTACCGCCATCCGATGATCACTCTCCACCATCTTGGCTTGAGCTTCTTTGTCCGTGGTTAGACGGACTGGAGTTGTGAGCTCCTGTGAGAAGCATCAAGAAGCAAAATTGACTAAACATAAATATCATTTATGTACATCAAATGACATGAGATAAAACAAGAAATACAAAATTATGACATTTTCATGTTATTGGCTCATACCTCAGTAAAAGGATATAAATCCTCAGCAGAATGGAGTGGTTGAAAGAAAAAATAGGATTGTTCAAGAAGCTACAAGGACAATGGTAAGAGAAGCAAACCTACCAGATGTTTACTAGAGGGAATCAATTCATACTACTATTTATATACAAAACAAAGTACAAGTAACCATCTAGGAAAGTTTAATGCATACTTACAAATTAATCCAACGAACCATTCTGGTGTTCTCTACTCTTTATTGTGTCAAGTATTGCCTCATGGTCAGACTCATGTACCTTCTACAAGGTCTTGTTCAAAGGTTTACCTTGTAATTGTATCAAATGAACATTGGTTGCCACAATAAGGTTCGAGTAATGAGGAATCTTCTGATACATGTCAAAGACCTAAAATAGCCAAACATTAACACTCTTATGTGGGTACCTTCTAAGCCATGTTCCAGTAACAACCACTGAGCCTGTAGGGTATTCAATATTTTCTCCATCTGTAACTGGGGCCTCCAATTTCTTTTTGGCCTCAACACAATGAAACAAGTAATAATATATTCCCTCTTCATTATCTTCATCTACAATAACTGCATAAACATGCCCTACATTGATATGTGTAGCAAATTAGATAAAATTAGTCAATATTACAAAAACACTACAAAGTAAGATAACATTAGAAATTTCAAAAACTATGTAAGTAGATATATTACCTAGTTAAACTAGATCTAATATGTGGTCAAAGTCAACTAATGATTCCATTTCTATCAATTCCAGTGTCGTCGAGGATCGATACGTGTCAAGTGGGCTAAGATAACTTAACTGCCATTCATCAACCCACTCCTTTGATTCTCACTCATTCTAGGCTTGAATTGTACATGAAGAACAAAAGCATGCCATCTTTTGCATATGGATACTCATGAACCTACAATTTGAAAGGAAGCAAGGTATACGGAAATGCTTCCTACACTGATCTACCAAGGAAATACTTATGCAAATTTTTACTTTTACAGTTACAGATTAAAATGCACATTAACAGAAAGATAATAATAAATTCCAAATGCAAACACAAAACTCACAACACAAGATATACGTGGGGAAAACCCTTATAGGTAAAAACCCCACACTCCAAAGCGGCCCAATATATTATTCAGGAATCACGAAGATTACAATATATTTGTAGAGCAAGATTTTATAGAAGTATATCCAACCAAAGATCCAAGAGGTAATTCGACATCTATAAGATTCTTATATACAACCTCCATCTCATGTTCTTGATATATAAGAGATACAATACAGTACACTACCAACAGTAATTACAAAACCATGAGCTAAAACCACCCAAAAGTGGCACCCAAATTATCTCCAATCAAAGATGCCTTGTGATGTGCCAAACCACATATCAACACATGTAACTCTCCCCTTTACATCTCTTTTATGTGTCCAACACATTTTTACATTTCCCAAAAACAAAAGGTCCAACTTTCAGAGGCCATAAATTTTGATCTGGGTGTTTGATTGACAAACCGTTTAATGCGTCGGAAAGATCATGAAGAGATCTATCACCTTATAACTGGCTACACTAGTTATGACAATTTTTGGGACATTTAGAGAAGTTTTGATCGCATTAATTAAGTTCAAAGACTTTTTCCAGCAGTTTCAAAAAATAGAAACTTTAATATCTCGCGATCTAGATATGATCTTGAGACGAAACTCAACTGAGATGTTCACTTAGTTGTTCCGCACCTTCTAGGAAAAATTTTAGGTCAATCCAAGCTCAATCGAAGGACTTACTAAAAATAGTAAGTCTCTCTATTTTTAGCTCGTTTGGAAACTTTTGGAAACTTTGAAAGTTCCTGACCATTATCCAAGATAAAGGGTATTCAAAAAGACCAAAACTAAGAAGAATAGTAACCTTTCAAGCTTGCAAGGTTGAGACACTTTTCCTAACACAATTGAGTTTTTGAAAGACACTAAATTTCTTATCCAAAAATTCCTTCTAAACTTTCGCCTCAGCAGATTTTTCAAAAGACTCAAAATGTGTACTTACAACATTTACAAGATTCTTTAGGTGACCAGAGGTAGAATCCGATGGACTCTTTTGACAGGTTGGCAATATCTTCTGCAAGACTCTAGTTGCAAGCCTTAATAGTTCACTGTCCTCCATGTGAGATTTTAACAACTTCTCTCTAGCCTTGGCTTGAGTGAAGGATGCAATCTTCATCACTTGTACCGTAGAGAGAGCATCTAGATTAAATGGTCCCTGGAGTAATTCAAGTTCATCAAACTCAAGCATCTCTTTATCTAGAAGACTTTTCACTGCATCTACAGTGTCTCTTGCAATAATTTCTGTAACACTTTCCTCTTCTTGGGTTTTCTTCGGACTATCTTGTTTGAGTGCTTCAACATTTGCACCATCGTCTTCTATTTTCTCATCCTTACTCTCTTCTTTCTCTTTATCTACTTCACCTTTCTCTATATCATCTGCAGTGGGATTCTCTCCTTTGTCCTCACCATCTAGAATATGTTCCATATGATCTAGTGTCGCAGCAGTATTCTCAACATTATCTTCCTTTTCTGATTGGTTAGGAGTTAGAGTATTACCTGCATCATCAATTTGGTCCACCATTTCTATATCTACTTTGTTTATTTGCTTCTCTCCCAGAATAGAGGAGTCATCAATCTTTGTTTGTTGTTCATTGATGTTCCCTTCTTCAGCAACTGGAATTGATGAATCAATTTCATCATTTGTCTCCTCATAGGTTTTCTTCGGAGGATCTAGAGTATTACCTTGGTCATCATTTCCCTTTTCAATCTCTTCTTCTGGAGCTTCTTGTTCCTCTGAAACAATATACTATTTATCTTTGTCAAGGGTTTTTCTCAAAATTTCTTCTATTTCCTTTACAACTTCCTCAGTTTCACCAAGCATTAACGTATTCATACGAATTTTGTTTCTAAATTTCTCCTTAACTTCCTTGAGGATTTTATCAGCTTCTCTTCTGGTCATTACTGGACACAGGGTGGAAAGAACATATTCTCTAAGTTCTATGTCTTTGTCCTTGGTGGCCTCCTTCCTCATTTCTAGTATTTTCCTTAAGCTTTTGGGAATTTCTTGCAGAATTTCCAATAGAGCTCTATTGAATTTATTCAAGTATAGGATGGTGGCATCCTCCAAGATTTTCTTATTTGCTTCATCAAAACTATCATAATATATTCTAATAGGATTTAGATTCCCATGAACTGTAATTGATCTTACAATTTGTTCAACAGTCATAGCAACCTTACTAGTCTCTTGCCTTTTACTTGCCTTTTTGCTTCTGGAGGGTTGGTTCTCAGGGGTCTTTGAAGTATTGGCTTTCTTTGATCTTATTTATTTAACTTCTTCATCTGTTTATGTTTCCTCATCATCTTTTGTGTTCTTGTAGGCTCTTGTGGCCTTGATTTTCTTCCTCTTTCCTCGTTCATTAGATGATGTGGCTTCCGGTGTCTTAATGGGAATAGACTTGGATTGTTCTGAGATAGTTGTAGAGCTTCTTGTTTTCCTTGAAGTGGAGGATGGTTCCACTGGAGCATCTTCTTGTTTCTTGTCCTATTTTTCTCTTTTAGCCTTTTCAATTCTTTCTCTATTTTGGTTTACTGCCTCCTTTGTTAGGCCAATGCTCTTAGCATACCTTTCAACTTGCCTCTGCACTTTCCTTTTGGTCTCTAGCCGTCTGAGTTCCATATGCAACTTTAGACTTAACTCCTTGTATGTTCCAAACCTTTCCATAGATGTGTCTTTAGATTTGCTCAGGAGATGTTGAGTATACGTTTCCAAAACTTTCTCATCAACGTCATATCCCATTGGCATAATCCATACTGTTCTAGGTTCCACAACTTCCATCAGACATTGATCTATGCAACCATAAAACATATCTCATTCTCATACTTTTCTACAACTGACTTAGGGATTATTTCCCTTACATGTATTAGACTCTAAATTTTTTTGAAATACCCCAGATTGTATTCTTTTGTACACGTGAATCTCCAAGGCTATATTAATGATCTCTTATCTAGATTGCCACTGGCTTGTCATTTGTCCAGTGCACACTTTGCACTCCAAGCACTTCATTCATAAAATAGAAAAATTAGCATATAATCAAGGAACCATACTTGAAGGATTTTTTCTTATCTTTCTTGATTTTGTTTAAATTTTCAAACAGTTGAACCCATAGTAGCTCACAGAGGTCATAGTTTGCATTCTCTTTTAGCATTTTATATGCTGCATATATAGTTGTTCCGGAGACATAGTTTTCTCTGCTTGAGTGATAAATCTTATACCCAATTACCATGGAGGCAAACTTGACATTCGGTTCTAAAATGTTATTGATTGTCATGGCTCTTTTATCAAATTTCACACTGGTTGCATCAGTGATAGTTTGATTTTTGATAGATTTTAACATGGGTAGTCCACCAGTTGAGTTTAATCCAGTCAGAATTCTGATAACATCTTTGGTGATCTTAAATGGTTTCTGCAGCCATATAAATTCATTGTGCATTCATCTCAACACATAACGAACCCATTCACTCTCATCAAATAACAGAAATTCAATAATTTGTAGAAAATGTTTGCTTTCTAGGGCTTCAAATTTAGGTTTCAGTTGGTAATTGTCATCCTATAGATGGCTCTTAAATAACTCCAGTAGTTTTAGATTCCCAAATTTTTCTACATTGCAATGAATGTATGCCCTAATGTCTTCAACATGTAAAACCCCATATGGAACACCCAAGAAAGAACCTAGTGGATCAACTTCAACATATTTTTAAGGATGCTTCTTAAATTTAGGATAGGGCCTTTCAGTGACATCAACAACTAAAGGTGTAACCATTTGCAGAGATTGAGAATTCAAGAGGTTTCATAGAAAATAGAAATACCTTGTTCCGTAGATTAGGGTTTTGCTTAGAGATCTTCTTTGCGCTTTAACTCTTGAGAATTCTCAGCTCTAAGCTCATTCACTCCTCTTATTTCTTCTGATGCAAAGTGATTCAAATGAGGAATGAATGACCTTTTTATCCTCCGTAGCACCTAATTTGTCTTTGTAATAAATGCTCTACCCTAATACATTCGATTACTCTATTTGTTGAATAGTTTCTCATGAATTACTCTGCAATTTGCCATATCCACCTCTTTTCTTCTAGAAATCCTTCCAAATAATCTGAAACAATCCAAGATCTCTTTTCTCGCTGTGCCGAATTTAGGCACCCACTTACTAGCTAGGGGATTTGATTTTCAATGCAGCTCCCCCCGAGCCAAAGCTTCTAATTCAATTTCCAGAGGAATTATCAACACCAGATTCTGGTGTGGACCCATTACTATGGTTCATAATTATTTTCTTGACCCATGTCTTACTCATTTCATTCTAGATCTCATTCTCATCAAATTTTCTTTTACCTTTGTCTTGTCTCCACTCATCCAGTTTTCTGTTTACCGGACCCCTTCTTTCATTAATCCTACTTCTATAGAATCTTGCAAAATGACCAGATTAGTTATAATTGAAGCACACAACATTTCTTTACCCATTTGATTGATTTCCTCTTGATCTGCACTGAATGGCCATATGTCTAAATCTATTGCATGCAAAGCATTTTCCATTGAAAGAATTTCCACTTCCTCTATTTGATGAGTTACTCATTATCATACTTTTGCATTCATTGGATTTATGACCATACCTCTTGCAATTGAAGCATTGTCTAGTGAAGGATGGATTATTTTAACTTACTCTACTTCTGTATTGAGTGGTGCTATGACCAAATTTATTGCACTTGAAACAATTTCCATTGAAAGATGGATACCTTTGAGCGTTAGGTTGTCTTACCGGAGGTCTTCTAGGTCTGTTTCTCTCATTCCTTGGTTGAGAGTTTGTTTGTCCAGATCCAAAGCTTTCACCTTTCTCATATCCAAGACCATGCTTGTCATTAGCCTTTTTCTGACCCTCAAGTATTTCTTCAAGTTTGGTTGAACTTATCTTGAACTTCTCCTTGTATTCATTTGCAACTTCTAGGTCATGTCTGAGAATGACAATTTCTCTTTCAAGATCTCTTTCATTGTCTCTGCTTTCTTGTAGATCAAACTTTAGGTGGCCAGCTATACTGTCTAATCTATAACATTCATCAGTTCTTTCTTTTAGAGTTTGATTCAAGTCTTCTTTAATCTTCTTCCTTTGCTCAATTTCTTTGGTTAGCCTTATTGCCCCAAATTCCATCTCAATTTTTAGAGTAGCAACTTCTTTTGATAGCTTCTTGCATTCCCTTGTCTTTTCTTCCAAAGCTTCATTCATGCCATTTTCTTTAGTTAAACTGGATAACTGCAGAAGTAGCTCCTTTTTCCTTTCCATAGATTTTATTAATTTATCCTTTAACATTTCAAATCTATCATTAGCATCTTTAAGTTCACCTCTTAAATTACTAATTTTTCCTTTAGACTGAACAAGATCTTCTAGGGCCAACTGAAGTTGATCTTTGAGTGAACCCATTAAAACTCTTTCCAAGATCTTTCCTTAAGCTATTAGGCTTCTCTGCTCTGATACCAATTGTTGGAATTAGTCTAGATAACTGAGAGGGGGGGTGAATCAGTTGTCACACAATTTAAACTTTTCTACTTTTAATCTTCTTTTACAACTTACAATCAAATAAACATTATAGCATGAATCAATGACACATGAGCAGAAGCATAAATAACACACTTGACACCAATATTTTTAGCGTGGAAACTTGGTTAAGGAAAAAACCACGATGGGGGTTAATCCACAAAATTAATACCCTGTTAAAAGTATTTTTACAAATGGGAATTCACGTGCATTCAGGCTCACTGCCCAGAGCTCGCTGCTCAAATAGAGGCTCACTGCCTACAAATGATTATAAGAGAATAACAAAGATTTTAAACTGATGAGAAGCATCTACTAATGCATGATTTCAGTTCTGGTTAAGCACAAAACACCGATCTTACACATTTCATCTTCACTCTGCCTTGTTTACTGCTCTGCCTTCATCTAAATCTTAGATCTCTATTCTTTTCACCTTTACTCCATATTTGCAGTACACACACACCAAAATCATCCAAATCCATTGACTTCAAGAACACTTGGAACTTTATTGAATACTCTGCTATGTCAGCTAGATCCATGCATAACTTGAGACATGGACCAAAACTTGTACTCACAAATCATTAGTTAGGTCAGCTACTATTACTGATCAACACAACTTGTCCAACCAACAACTTCAATACATATGAAACCAAGATCAATTACAAGGTTGGCATGTTCTTCTTCTGCCTGCTCTATCAAACTGTTAACCTGATACTCAGATGCTAATAACTATTGACTCCTTCATCACCAAAGGCCAAAACTCTAGATTTAGATTTTCCTAACAATGCTTATAAATCCCTCAGATCCACAACAAACTTTGATCTACTCTTGAGGAGATTCAGACCAAGATACTGGACCCTATCACACACTCTATTCTTGACTTCCCAGACTTAGACAGATCTTCAATCTAATTTTCGGTCTGGGCAAATTATGTAATGTGGATGTGTAGAGAGACTTAGTTTCCATCAATGACAACACTTATCATGCCTAGCAGTGTCTCTTGCCAACAACCCGGCCTCACAAAAGTTCCACATATACTGAACACCTGTAATATTATGCCTCATACTCAGCCAATAGAAATTCTACGAGTTCTTGAATTGTGATGCATAGTTATCTGACCATATGATATGTTGACTGAATGATATGCCCCTTCTAGACAAATCATTGTAGAACGTATGAAAGAAACCTTGCACAAACTCTGTAGAATGCATGTGATCATCACTAATATAAAAATGAGACTCCCTTATGATCTTTTTGTCATCCTTTGTACTATCATTCGCATGAATGAATGCGATGTGCACAAATATAGAAACTTGTGTCGAGTTGTAATATTATGATTGCACCTCACGTTGTGGCTGTAGACTGTAGTTCTCTACAAAGATGACTAAAACAATGCTACCAAGTGGAAATGTGTCCTTGCATAACTTGAATTCCAAGTCCAACCATTGAGCTCTATGGGTATGCCTTGCATACTCATACACTAGACTATCATGAAATGCAGACATAAACTGATACACTGGAATCTTTTGAATAACCAATTCACACCTCTTTGCTTCTTTACCATCTTTTGTATTGTAGGCCACTATTTTATACTTGCCAAACTCTACTAGTTTATTTCCAACTGCATGTGTGCTTTCCATATGTTCACATATTGGCATATGTTGCAAGCCACCACAATGCTAACATGTGCCATCCAAGCACAATTTTGTGTAGAATATTTGGCCTTCCTCACTTTCACATAAAATTATTGATGTGAAGTCTCTTGAAGTAGTTGGTGGGGCACATATGCCACAATCCTGCAAAACATTTTTAGTATGCAAATCTAAACATATAGACCGATAAACATCAAAATGGTTAGACAATTCAATATGTAATCTACAACAACAAGTAGTGCGTGTGTGATTTATTTTGACATAGAAAGGTTTTAGCATTTCAAAATATCTTTGAGAAATTTTAATTTGAGGATACATCTCTAGAAATTTACCAAAAAATTGTGTTTGAGTCATATCCAAAAAATGCTTTAGATGCGGCTCACAGTTTCGACTATCGATTCTCCTTCTTACCACATCCCTTTGATTCAGAGATACCCTTGTTTAATTCTTCCAAAAGTCTTCAATTAGTGATCTCAAAGCTTCAACAACTTTGTCTTCCTGTGGGAGTCTCCCAGAGAATGCCCACAATTCATTAGTGTTTGGGTCCTCAACTCTTTCACGTCTTCCAGTGGCTCTCATTAGGGTTTTTCTACTTATTTTCAATGCTTGACTTGTCTTTCTAATGAGGTGAGCTTTCTTTGTTTGTTGGCTTACTATTGTCGATGTAATGACACATTGTGTGACATTACTATCTTTGGTGCATGAGGTAGAACCCACACTCTCATATGTACTCATTAGATTCTTGACAATTGATTTTTCACTTGAGGCATTTGATGTTCTTAGGCCAAGAATCTTCATAGTGGGCCTAAATTTTAGATTTCTCATCAATTCAACAAATAGTTAACATCTTCCAGTTTCATTTAAATTCTCAAAGAATAATTTCCATATCTTATTCGCATATCTTTGGCAAGTGTGCATGGGAATCTTTTCCTACATGGGCTTCAATACATTCTCATCAATATCGGTTAGAAACTTAGGCTTCCTATGCAAAATTCTAGGAGGTGTTTTAATTGGTAAAGTTGACTCAACATTAGGAATTTCTTCAATATGTACTTGAGATGGCATAGATGACGTACCTTCAACTGGAGGTGAAAAAGATGAAAATAACATACCTTCAACTTGACGTGTGAATGATGATGTGCCACCAACTTGAGAAGAAAATGAAGATGTAACTTCTACTTCACCTGTGAAAGATGGCGTGTCTCAAATTTGAGAAGATAATGATGGTGTTCCTTCAACATGACCTGTGGACGATGGAGTGCCTCCAACTTGGAGATTCACTTTCCTCATTGCATGGAGGTTTTGCATTCATTCCCTTTGTGCTGCCAATTCCATCTCTCTCTTAGCTTCATTAGATGTGTCATGTTCCTCTTCAATTGGCAATGGTGGAATGTCTTCTTGTATGGTTGACAATTTCCTACTTTCTCAAATTTGCCTCATTCTTTCTCTTTTTCCTCTCATTCTCAGCTTCATGCTCTTATGGTGTTAGATTCTTTGCTTGTTTCCTTAGCATGATGATGATTTCTACAAGCATGATGAATAAGACAATGATAATTAGAACCTTTATAATGACAATGAATAATGGTCACAATGAAAAAATACAAAATAAGTTATCATGTTTGGTGATTTGCATCACTTTAGGAGCTTCAATTTCATGAAATTCATCACTATCCATGTTTATTAAGATATGATAGATGTTGATCAAAGTCATCATAAATAGGACAAAATTAATTAAAAGATATGATAGACCAAAAAACTGTCCCAAAAAGCACTGAAATTCCTTGAATTGACAACATCAAAATCATGAGAAAACTCCCCTAATTCTTGCTTATCTTCATGTGTGAGAATTTACTATGCTAGGGAAGTATCATGGATGTATCTAAAATATTTTTGAACTCATCCAAATGCACAAATATCATGCACCTCCCCTTGTGGTGAAAGACTAGCTTGATTTATACCCATTTTCTCAACCAAATCAGCAACTTGTTCTTCATGTTCATGGCTGTTGTAGGTTTGATAAAAAGTCATTTTTATGATGCCTAGGTTTTCCTAGACATGCATAAGGTTCATAACTTCTAAAAAATCAATTGGTAGTTCATTTTATTGACCCATGAAAAAGTTATAACCGTTGTCCCAAAGTCTAGAGGAAGACGTGTGAAGACAAAAATCATGACTTGAATGAATCCTTTTGTAAGTAGTTTCAAATTGGGAATGGAGTTTACCTTCTTGGAACATGGTAGATGTTGTGATGACTATTTTTAAGCTTCAAACCACCTTCACATAACTTATAACTAGTTGGGCATGGCAGTCTTCCAAGATGGAAATGATGCCATGGATGCCTTATAACTAGGGTAACCAGTGAGCACAAAAAAATGTTGTAAATTGGTCTCCCACCGGTGGAAAATCTCCACAATGGGTGGTGAGCTTGTGTATATGTATTTTATCTTCTTCCAATCTTTTAGGGCCCCAAGGTGAAGGTTTCATGTGCTTCTAATGGGCAGTAAGTCTAATATTCTGAATGTATTAGACTGTGAGGGTTGTGAAGGGTAGTTTGAATACTATCAAAGCAAGATCAAAGTGTCTTATGATAGGAGAAGGTGTGGAGGATGTGTATGAAGGTCTTACAAACCTGTTCAAGAAGTTTTTTGATATTTATTGGTAATTATTTGATAAAATGTCAAGATTGTTCCAAGTAGATTACAAGAGACATTGCAGCCCTCAAACGTGACCAGTCTAGTGTGAACCTTTTTAGTATGTGTAGACCTTGAAACCTCCTTGAAATCACTTGTATGCAAGGTGTAAGGGTTCCCACATCAATGGTTAAGTGTTAAAAACCATTTGTTCTTGTTGATTCTTAATCCAATGAAGTTGTCTCTACTAGGAGTAGCAATACAAGAAGTTGTGAGCTAATGAGTTGTTGTATGGTTGGGTCATCACCACATAGAAGTGTCCAAGATTATGTTCAAGATCTTTTGAGCCCCAAGGAAAGTCTAGCATGTCATATTTTGAGCCTCTAAACTTATGATAGTCCTGTTGGCAAGAGACATTGTGTGGTTTCATGAGTTTTGTCATTGATGGCAACAAAGTTTATCCCACACATCCGCAGCACATAGTATGTCTATACCAGAAGTCAGATTGAAGAATGTTTTGGTCCGGTGAACAAGAATAAAGCATGCAGCAAGGTCTGACAATCAGGTCTGAATCTCTCAAAAGATGTATCTTAGCAAAGTGTGGACTTGGGGAAGTCAAGAGGAGTACCATAACTGCTACATTCCAGAGATTGAGCCTTCGGTGATGAAAGAGTGAAAATATATGAGAATCTAAGTGTTGGGTTCCTAACAGGCAGAGTAGACTGAGGAAAAACTAACCAGCAAAGCATCAGACTTTAACCCGGATGAGAAATTGATGGTGATCAAGCTATTTAAGAGATCATACATGGTTGGCCGACATGAATGATGACTTCTATGACTATGTCCTTGATACGCATCACATATTAAGCATGGATTTAGCCAACAGATTAGTGTCTTGGAAATATCTTTAGTATTCCAGTTGCCTACTACCAAATGGATTTTGGTATGAAGTGTGTGTTGGGTCTGGAAGTGTGCGAGGAAAGGTAGAGAGAAGTGTGGAAACAACAATACAAGTCCAGTATGTGATAGAATAGTAACATTAGAGCAGAGGGAGAATGAAGTACATTAGATCAGTATACTGAGCCTAACCGGAACTGAACCTCAGCATATGTGGATGCCTCTCATCAGTTCAAACACCTGGTTACTTCCTATATACCTTGTAGACAGTGAGTCTCTTGTAGGTAGTGTGCCTCTTGTGAGCAGTGTGCTTGGGCAGTGAGCCCTAATTGGCAAGTGCCATTTTGTACTTCTTATTTTTTTAACAGAGAATACAATCTTGGGTTAGTCACCCCATGGTTTTTTCCTTAACAAGGTTTTCCACGTAAAAATCCTTGTGTTATGTGTGTTGATTTTATTTCTTCTCTCGTGATTATGTATGCTCTTATGTTTTGATGTTGCATAAATATTAAAGAAGAAAAGAAAGTTAAGATATTTAAGATAACTGATTCACCCCCTCTCTCATTTATCTGCCTTGTTTCCAAAAATTGGTATTAGAGCTAAGTTCCTCTAAATAGAGCCTAACAGCTTGAGGAAAATCTAGGAATCTCAATGGATATGTATGGTATAAAGGAACAACTTTAGTTTGCCCTAGATGATCTTAAGCAATCTCACTCTAAAGTCAATAACTTAAGAGAAAGACTCAAGCAAGCTGATGATTTCATAAATGAGCTAAAAGAAAAACTGAGTATCTCTGTGAAAAAGGGAAAGGAGCTACTTCAACAATTAGCAAGTCAAAGTGAATCCAATGATACTAATGAAGATCTGAATGAGAAAAACAAGCTATGTGAGAAGCTATCAAAAGAGTTCATTATGGTAAGACATGAAATGGAATCAAGGGTTATGAGATTCACCCAAGAAATTGAAGAGAAAAGAAAAATTGAAGATAATCTAAAACAATCTCTCAAGGAGAAGTCAGAAGACTACCATAAAATGGATAGAATAATCGGGCATCTGGAATCTAATCTTGAAGAAGCTAGAGATAATGAAGAATAGCTTGAGAATCAGATAGACACTCTTAAAAGGGATCTTCAAACAACAAATGAATACAAAGAGAAATTCAAGATAAGCTCTACTCAACTTGAAGTTCTTGAAAGCCAAAAGAGGGTAGATGACAAGCATGGCTTGGGTTATGAGAAAGGTGAAAGCTCCAGATCCGGTCAGAAGAACTCTGGATTAGGAAATCCAAGGAACAGGCCTAGAAGACCTCCGATAAAGAAACCAAATGCTCAAAGATATCCATCCTTCAATGGATATTGCTACAATTGCAACAATTTCGGTCATAAAGCAACTCAGTGTAGAAGAAGAATGAATCAGACTAATTCATCCTTCTCCAGATAGTGCTTCAACTGCAAAAGGTATGGTCACAAATCTCATGAATGTAGAAATATGCAAACAAAAAATTCATTCAATGGTAGATGCTTTGCATGCAATAGAATGGGACATATGGCTAATCAATGTAGATCTAGAGGATATCAGTCACATATGCAGAGAAATGTTGTTTGCTACAATTGCAATAGATCCAGTCATATTGCCAAATTCTGCAGAAGTAAGAATTAGGATAAAAAGGGTCCGGTACATCATAATCAAAATCAAGACAAAGGAAAAGGAAAAGTGAATACAGATGAAGTTCAAAGGGAGATGAACAAGATTTGGGTGAAGAGAAGTACAAAAAATGTTGGGGATGGATCCGCACCAGAATCTGATGCTAATATTCCTTCTAGAAACTAAATAGATGAGCTCTGGCTCACGGGGAGTCACAAAAGAAAATAAATTCCCCCAGCCAGTCAATTGGTGCCTAAATTTGGCACATGGAATGTTACGGATTAAAGGGTTCTCAGAGAAATATCCAAATAACCCTCAGTAAAAATATGAATGATCTACAAGAATTTTTGAAGAGTTTAATCAGCCAAGATTGATCCAGTTTGACAGCCATCCAGTAAAAGCAGAATTTTCATAATTAGATCTAGTATGATTCAAAATTAAAATATCTTGATCTGCGGATAAATGGCATGATTGGAGGAAAGAAGATACATTGTCAATTATCATTGAAAATGATTCTAAGTGCATCTCAGTGGTTCAGAAAGATCTCTCTTAGAGCAAGGTAACCGGATGACTTAAGTTGTGCATTTATTGCAATAGGAATTTAGGGTTTGCACAGAGATAAAAGGGTTCTTTTATTCATCACTTGCACATTTGAATTCAAAAAGAAGAAAGGAGAGAGCTCTACAGTAAGGTGGTTACAACCCTCTCAAAGATCAACTTTAGAATCTGATTCAACCAGCAATCTTTTCAGCGCATATTGTGAACCCTAGAAGCGTGAAAAGGTATTTTGATTTCTGAATATCTCTCTTTAAATCTTTTGCAAAGATGGCTCTTCCTATGGTTGTTAAGATCACTGATAGGCTGCACCCAAAGTTCAAGAAACACCCCTACAAATCCCTAGAAGTTGATCCCTTAGGCGCCTTTTCTAGATTCTGCATGGGGTTTTACACGTAGAAGATGTTAGGGTATACATCCATGTAAATATTGAGGAATTTGGAGAATCAAAGCTGATGGATATCTACCATAAACAACTAATAGATGAAACCTTTGAACTCAAACCTCAATACAAGGCCATCCGGGATAAGCATTTTGGACATTGCATCCACTTTCCCTATTTTGCAGAAGATGAATGGGTCCAGTATGTTCTTAGCAGAATACATGACAACTTCATGTCATTTTTGAAGCCCTTCAAGTTAACAAAGGATGCAATTAGGGCAATAACTGGTTTGCACTCATCCGGTGGGTTGCCTGCTCTTAAATCGATCAAGAATCAAATAGTAAGTGAGGCTACCAAATCAAAGTTTGACAAAAGAGCAATGACAATAGAAGATATCACAGATCCAGATATCAATTTTGCCTCTATGATAATTGGCTATAAAATATATCATTCCAGCAAGGAGAACTCTGTGTCCAAAACTGTAATTTATACTGCATATCAGATGCTAAGGGAAAATGCAGACTATGATCTATGTGAGCTTCTCCTGAGCCAACTATTAGAAAACTTGCAAAAGAGCAAGAAAAACAAGAAGACTCATTCAAGTATGGTGGTTTAATACTGTGTTTATTCTTTTACTATATGAATGAGCTACCCAGATCAAGTGGTTAGGTATGGCAAAATGACAGACCGGTTGCTATACAAATCAAAGATTATATGTATGGGCTTGGTGATGCCAAGGCTCAAAGTACAGCACTCTAGGGATACTTCAAAAACTTCCAAAGTTTGATGTAGGCCAGAGAAAGGATTCCACAAACAATAGTTGAAAAATACAAAGATACAGTGTGTTTCATGGTAGACATTGATCAATGCCTAATGGAGGCAGTTGATCCTAGAACAGTTTGGATTATGCTAATGGGCTATGAGGTAGATGAGAAAATCCTGGAGTTGCATGTCCAACACTTGCTAAATCAACCTAAGGACCCTGAGGCAAAAAGGTTTGCAACCTTTCAAGATATGAGTGTAAAAATACATGTTGAACTGAGACAACCAGAGATGAAAAGAAAATTGAGAAGGGAAGTAGAGGAAGTTGCCAAAAGATATGGCATTTCAAAAGAGGCAGTTGATGCAAATAGAGAAAAAATAGAAAGAGCTGAGAAAGAGAAATAAGAAGCAGAAAAGGAAAGTGTTCCGGTATAAGCCTCCTCCCAGACTAGATCCTCCAAGGGTTCTGCACCTGCCACCTCTAAGAGCCCAAAAGCCTCAAAACCGGAAGCCAAGACATCCGAAAAGGGAGAGAAGAGAACAAAGACAAAGGCCATAAGGTCATACTTAAGCCAAAAGGATGATGAAGAAATAGAGACTGATGAAGAGGTTAAGAAAATGAAGAAGAAAAAGAAAACTTCCAGGGAAACCTCTGCCGGCAAAAACAAAGAAGTAGAGGCAGAAGAATTTGTAGAAAGGCCCACTCTTTCTATTGATGATATCATCAAGGTAGTCACAGTGGATGGGAACCTGCAACCAGTCACTGAATTTTATGATGAGTATAGTGACACAGACAAAAAGATCTTGGAAGAAGCTATAGTTAAGTACCTAAACATTTATAATAAAGCATTCATTGAAATCATCTCTCTAATTCCCAAAAGTTTAGAGAAGGTACTTGAACTGAGAAAGGAGACTGCTAAGGCAAAGGATTTAGAGATCTAGGAACAGATTGTAATTCAGTTCTATCCTTCCATTACTCCAAAACAAATGACCATGATCTTTAAGGACTGCAAGGATGAGTTCTGAAGTAAAGCCAAAACGAACAAACTTATGATTGGAGTGACTGATTAGGTAGCTAAATAAATAGAGGACATCCTCCAGAATGCATTTAAAAGATTCAATCTTCTTGTTATAGAGGACATAGATGATGAACCTTCTTCCATGGATGACGAAGGATTAAGTACATCAAAAGAAGAATCTACTGAGAGAAATGTAGAAGAGTCAAAGGAGATAGGTGAGGAGAGGACTAAGGACTTGGATTCTTCTATTCCAAAAGAGGAAGTCCATGAAGAAGTAAACATTTCTCTTCCAGATCCCCCTTCTGACTCCAGAAATGAAGGAGAAGGAAGAAAAGAGAAGAAATTGAGTCAAGTGGAGGAGGAAAAGAGATGAGAAGAACACACAGAGAAGATCTTTGATGATAGTTCTGAGGCTGTAAAAGAAAAGAAGACTCTGTCTCCGGTAAGAGACACTGCAGAAGCAGTGAAAAATTTCTTGACCAAAGAGATGATGGAAATAGATGAACTAGAACTATTTCAAGGACCACTCAATTTTGACTCCCTCTCTCCGGTCCAGACAATGAAGGTACCATCTTTTGCTCAAGCTAAAGAAAAAGAAAATCTTCTGAAGTCTCACATGGAAGACTGTGAGCTAATAGAGATTGCATCCAGTGTGCTAGAGAAGATCATGCCATCCTTCCAAAAGGATCTTTCGGCCTCTTCATCACGTAACTTGAAATATCTGGTTAACTCTGTTAGCACCCATTTTGATTCTTTGGAGAAATCAGTAGAAGAGAAAGTCTAGAAAGAATTTTTGGGAAAGAGATTCATTAAGGTGTAGGGACTCATAACAAATGGTAGAAGGACCCTGGATATTGGGATAAAGAGCTTAGAAAATGCTCTTAAAGATGGCAGAGAAATATACAAATTTTGTCTATCTTGCTCTAAAGTGACAAAGGATATTAAAAAGAAGGTAAAAGAACAAGAAGATAAACTATCAAGTTTATCCTAAAATTTTGATCCCCTCACCACATCTATAATGAATCAAGAGTGCTAGGCCATAGCCATTATAAATGAAATAAAGAGGCTTGAAAAGGAGAGGAAGAATATAATAAGTAGGATGAGTGAACTAAGAGGGATAATTATCCCCAAGTTAGAGGCCATGCATGAGGCCTTAACTGATGCTCAGACCACAGCCTAGACCAGTGATCTAACAGACCTAAAAAGGGGAGAAGCTTTTGCATTTTTGTTGAGTGGCCACATTTCAATTTTGGACAAGATGAAGCAGAGTTGGGCGATAGAAGTTGTACAGTTGAAGACCACCTTTGTGGATATACTTAAGTATATGTAAGTATAACATGTATATATACTTATGCGGCTATGTATGGGTTGATTTTTGAAAATTTTGGTGTATGGATTCCACCCTTTTCCATTGATGTCAAAGGGGGAGTAAGGAGTAGTGAAAAATGTGGAATCCAGCTAAGGGGGAGCTCCGGTAAAAGTATACATAAGACAGAGCATCAGCCAAGGGGGAGTTTTCTACGACACTTAGTCATTTTTCACTAAGTGTTACCATCAATGCCAAAGGGGGATATTGTTGGCAAGAAACACTGTGTGGCTTCATGAGTGTTGTCATTGATGGCAACAAAGTTTATCCCACACATCCGCAGCACATAGTATGTCTATACCGGAAGTCTGATTGAAGATTGTTTTGGTCCGGTGAACAAGAACAGGGCATGTAGCAAGGTCCGACAATCAGGTCCGAATCTCTCAAAAGATGTATCTCAGCAAAGTGTAGACTTGGGGAAGTCAAGAGGAGTACCATGACTACTACATTCCAAAGATTGAGCCTCCGGTGATGAAAAAGTGAAAAGATATGAGCATCTAAGTGTTGGGTTCCTGACAGGCAGAGTAGACTAAGGAAGAATTGATCGGCAGAGCATCAAACTTTAATCTAGATGAGAAATTGATGGTGGTCAAGCTATTTAAGAGATCATACATGGTTGGCCGACATGAATAATGACTTCTATGACTATGTCCTTGATACGCATCACATATTAAGTGTGGATTCAGTTGACAGATTAGTGTCTTGGAAATATCTTTAGTATTCCGGTTGTCGACTGGGAAGATGTTGAAATCCTTGATGCGGATATATATACCAAATGGATTTCGGTATGAAGTGTGTGTTGGGTTTGGAAGTGTGTGAGGAAAGGCAGAGAGAAGTGTGGAAGTAGCAATACAAGTCCAGTATGTGACAGAATAGTAACATTAGAGCAAAGGGAGAATGAAGTGCATTAGATTAGTATACTGAGCCTAATCGGAACTGAACCTCAACATATTTGGATGCCTCTCATCAGTTCAAACACCTAGTTACTTCCTATTTACCTTGTAGACAGTGAGTCTCTTGTAGGCAGTGTGCCTCTTGTGATTAGTGTGCTCAGGCAGTGAGCCCTAATTGGCAAGTGCCATTTTGTACTTCTTATTCTTTTAATAGAGAATACAATCTTGGGTTAGTCACCCCGTAGTTTTTTCCTTAACAGGGTTTTCCACATAAAAATCTTTGTGTTATTTGTGTTGATTTTATTTCTGCTCTCATGATTATGTATGCTCTTATGTTTTGATGTTGCATTAATATTAAAGAAGAAAAGAAAGTTAAGATATTTAAGATAACTAATTCACCACCCTCTCAGTTATCTACCTTATATCCAACAAGTCCTATTGTTGATTTATTTGTTGATTCATGCATGCAAAAATATAACCTTCTCAATGTTGATGCCAAAGTCATGGTCTATGATGTCATGCTCTCACATAAAATATATTGTAACTATGCATGTAGTGCATCAAATAGGTAATCAAGTGGTGATCCAAGAGTATCCCTAGACTCAAATATCCATGTGGTTTGTGAAATAGAACTTGTCTATACTAGGAGGGACAAATGTAACCTCGTATCTACATGGGAGAATGTCTCTCTCTTTATTTCTCTATCCTCCCTCTCCAACTCTATCTACCTCTCTTTCTCTATATCTCTCTCCCTTTCTCTATCAACCCCTTAGAATGTGAGGCAGAGAGATATAGAGATAGAGAGGTAGATATATATAGATAGAGGGAGGATAGATAAATAAAGAGATAAAGGGAGAAATAGGTAGATAGAAAGGGATGTATATAGAGAGGGAGGGAGACATAGAAAGGTGGAGGGGGAGACCTAGATAAATAGAGAGAGAGATAGAGAGGGACATGGACATGGATAGGGAGAGATCCCAAGGACATCCAAAAAGAGATGGAGAGATAGAGATAGAGTTAGAGAAATGAAAAAATATAGAAAGAGGGGCAAATAGAGAGATAGAGAGGGATAGGTGGAGATAGAGAAGGGGAGAGGGAGAGAAGGGGATTGAGATAGACAAAGGGGTCTATAGAAGGAGAAAGATAGAGATACATATATATAGAGAGAGGGGAGATATAGGGAGATAGATCTAGTAAGGGAGAGATAGATAGGGAAATACACAAAGAGAGAGAGGTAGAGAGGGATATATTAAGAGATAGGGTTATGCAGATAGATATAGGGAAATAGATGGAGAGATTTCTAGAGACATAGGGAAAGAGATTTCAAGAGATAGAGGGATGGGGAGAGACATAGAGAGGAGGAGAAAGAGGTAGCGAGGGATAGATTAAGAGAGATAGAGATAGGGAAAGAGATCAAGAGATACAACTTCTAGAGACATAGGGAGATAGATTTGAGGTAGAGGGATTGGGAGAGTGATAGAGAGGGGGAGTGAGATAGTGAGGGAGGGAGAGATAGAAAGGTAAAGTTAGAGAGAGGGGATCAAAAGAGAGAGCAAGATAGAGAGACAGGGAGAGAGAAAGAGATAGAGAGGCAGGTATAGTTAGAGAGAGGGATAGAGGAGACAGAGATATCTCTCTTAGGCTCAGTTTCCTCTATATCTCCCTATTATCCTCTCTACCTAAACCATAAACCTAAACCTCTAAACCTTAACCCCTAACCCCTAAACCATAAACCCTAAAACCTAAATAATGCCCCTAAACCTTAACCCCTAACCCCTAAACCCTAAAAGTGAGAAACCTTAAAACCCTAAACCCTTAACCCCTAAACTATAAAACTTGGAAGAAACCCTAAACCTCTATCTCCCTATCTCTCCCAATCTCTATTGGTCCCCTTTCTCTATCTCTCTCTAAACCCTAAACCCTAACCCCTAAACTCGAGCAACCCTAAACCCCTAACCCCTAAAACCTAAACCCCTAAACCCTAAACCCTAAACTCGAGCATCCCTAAACCCCTAAAGCCTAAATAATTCCCCTAAACCCTAACCATAAACCCTAAACCCTATATACTTGAGCAACCCTAAACTCATTTAAACCTCAAATAATGCCCCTGACCCCTCAACCCTAAACTCGAGCAACCAGGCTAAACACCTAAACATATAGTTCGATAGGGGATGATGGAGGATCAATGGGAAATGAATGTAGAATTCTTGGATCTTGATTAAATCATTATCCTCATTGAGATGTGATTTGATAGGATCCAAGTTATTTGTTTGATTATCTATGTTTTCTTAGGGACCAAGTGTCTCATCATGGGATATTGATGGATAATGAATAGGACTAGCATAGGATGATGGATAGGGCTAATGGGATGATGGATAGGAATGATGTGGGTTACTTTCTCATGGATAAGATCTTGATCATAGATAATAACTTGATCACAGCGAGGATAAGCATGGATAGCGCGATATTAGATATGGATAGCGTAAGTGGGGATGCATTGATATTCATTAGACTGGGGAGTAAGAGGTGGTGATGGGGGTTCACTAGGAGATGTTGGAGGATCAATGATGGGATCGATGTATAGAGGGGCTGACCATGAGATGGTAAGGGAACCGAGATGGGATTAGATGGGATGTTTGGATTTTGATTAGGATGGGTGGTTGGTGTTTCTACATGCTTTGGACTAGGCTCTTAACATAGCTATGGGTTTCTTGGATGGGATAAATAATCTTTGGATGTTTGACAACATGGCTACATGATGGGGTTTGACTTGGACTTATGGTAGGAGAATCTTCGATGAAATGGATAGACATAGGAGTAGATGATGGTGTTGGAGTGGTAGACATGTTATTAGGAGGTTCTTTGTTAGGATCAAGGATAGGAATTTGAGTACATGATGTTCTTAGATTCCTTGCTAATAGTCCTTGGGTCACATCCTTCATGGCTTCATGGGTTGATGGACTAGGATATACATATAGTTGATGGATAATGATGGAAGATGTTGTGGGGTTGAGATTAGGATTGAGTGAATGGATATAGGAGGCCCAGATGGATTAGGATTGGGAGTGTTAGAGGGGGATGGAATTGGATCAGTGGATTTGGATGGATCCATATCTTTTCTTTTATTTTTGTATTTTGTAAAGAGTCTTTGGAGAAATTTTTTCAAGCATTCATGGGTTGATGGATTAGATCTTAGAATGTTTGATGGTGGATTAGATGGTGAGTTATATGGTGGATGGATGATAGGGATTGATGGATTAGGAGATGGGTGGACTAATGTGTTAGGATTAGGAGGATTGGAGGGAAATTATAAAATAATTCCCCTTTAACCCTAACCCCTAAACCCTAAACTTGAGAAACCCTAGAAACTCATAAACCCTAAATAATTTACCCCTAAAGGTCTGAGCAACCCTAAACTCATAAACCTTAAATATGCCCCTAAACCTAAGAAACCCTAAACCTCTCTCTCTCTCCCAAACCCCTAAACCATAAACACAAGCAACCCTAAACCCCTAAACCCTAAATAATTCCACTAAACCCTAAACTTAAGCAACCCTGAACTCATAAAGTTGACCAACCCTCTCTCTCTCTCCAAAACAAGAAAACTAGGACTCTCTCTCCTTATCACCCTATCTCTCCCCTCTCTCTCCCCTCCATCTCCATCCCCTATTTCTCCCTCTCCTCTCCCATGTCGACAAAGAATATGGAAACAAGAAAACTAGGACATGCAAAGAGGGATGAGGATATAAATTGGGATGATGAAATGGAAACAAGATAATTTATGAAATTTCATTAGATGGGAAGAACAATGAGGAGAGGTAGAGAAGGGAGGGAAGTAGAGAGTGAGAGAGGGGATAGGAGGTAGAGACAGGAGGGAAGTAGAGAGTGGGAGAGGACCATAGGAGCTAGACGGGGGAAGGAAGAAGAGAGAGAGGGTAGGAGGTAGATAGGGGAGGGAAGCAGAGACTAAGAGAGAGGGTAGGAGGTAGACAAGGGAGGGAAGTAGAAAGTGAGAGAGAGGGTAGGAGGTAGAGAGGGGGGAGAAGAGTGAGAGAGAAGGTAGGAGGTAGAGAGACAAGGGAAGGGGTGTGTGCAAGAAGTTGAGTCAACTTTTTGGCCAAAAAGTGGAAGTGTTTTCCCTAATTTTCAAAATTTGTCACGTTTGACCTAAAAATTTGAAGCACTTAACGGTGGAATTTTGAAAAAAGTCAGTAAATATGAAATGTAGTACTTAGAATCTAGTTTCCAAAAATGTAATTTTTTTTAATACCTAGATGATACAAATTGATTTTTAATAGGCATTTATAAAAACCACTTTTTAAAAGTCACTTTTTTTTACTATACCATGCACGTGTACGTCATCCATATTTTGACCTAAATAATCATATTTTTGTAAATCCTTTTGGGAAAAGATTTGTAACTCACTAAAGCACGTTTTCCATATTTTTTTGGTCATTTTTGGTGTTTTAAAAAATTGTCATGTACGTCACGCATAAGATGACCTAAACTTATCATTTTTTGAATTTTTTTTTCAAATTGAAAAGAATTGTCTGAAGTACATTTTTTTACAATTTTTTTACAAAAAATTATTTTAATAAAAAGTTATTAAAATACTAAAAAACCCTGGTAATTCAAGTTTATGGACCTGTTTCATCATAAATTAATTGAAAAATAGAAAAAATATTCCAATTGTAAAAAAATTACATATTTGGAATCTACAGTGTCTCATCTATAATGGGTTTTAATTTCGTCAAAAAATTCTGCAAAAAAGGCCTTCAGACATATGCCCAAATTCACTATTTTGTTGTGACATTGACAGGACCTTCAACTTGCAGGTCAAACCAAGTCCAAAGCCCAAGGTCGGGTTCCCAAGCCTTTTTTCTAACCCAAAACCCATAGCAAAAAGTGGGTCAAAAATTCAAATTTTATGAAATGGGATCTTGTTCTAGAAATGGGATCCCATTTTGAAACGAGATCCAGTTTCATAAAGGTTAAAATATTAACCTTTTATGAAACTCAAAACGGGATCCCGTTTTGGTTAACCCAATTTTGGGTCTTTTCTAAGTCTGAAACTTCCACCTTAAGTGGACTCATCTTTGTGCATTTACTCAAAGCAAAGACTTAGAAAGAGGGTAGGAGGTAGATAGGGGAGCGAAGTAGAGAGTGAGAGAAAGGGTAGAAGGTAGAGGTGGGAGGGAAGAAGAGTGAGAGAAGGTAGAAGGTAGAGAGGGGAGGGAAGCAGAGACTTAGAGAGGGTAGGACATAGAGAGAAGAGGGAAGTAAAGAGTGAGAGAGACGATAGGAAGTACAGCTACCCTTGTAGACATGTATGTAAAGTGTGGACAAGGCATGTCAATTGTATGATGTAACACCTCAAAGAGATGTTTTGTAATGGAATGCAATGATTGCAAGATATGCAAAAAATGGATTTGTTGAAAAGGCTTTAAAAACTTTCAAGCAAATGCAATTGGCATGTGTATAGCTAGTTATGGTCAGTATAATGTGAGCGTGTTATAACGCACTCGTGTTATTGATTTCACATAGTGTGAGCACATTACACTCAGCTTTCTTTGACGTGTTTTTATCAGTTTTTAGCAAAATCTAGAGATAATATGCAGCGTGCTCCCCATCAAGATGGCACTTTTTTCAATGAAAACTCAAAAAAAATACCACCATAATCTTAAGCTCTCTGTTAGCTATTTAACCATATAATTTTTTTCACATTTTGAGTACATTAAGGATTTCATCTTGAATTTCTTTTGTTAGTGTGTGCATTTTTTGTAAAAACCCAGTGTCTAGTATTCTTGACTTTTTTTAACCATTCATCAAAATTTGAAATAAGTTACATTTTTAGAAACTAGACTCCATTCTACACGTATTCAAAAAAATTCAATTTTTGATTAGTTTTCAAATATTTTAGGGGGGAGCACGCTCAAATTTCTATTTTTTAGGATGTGTCCACTTTAAAAATTACTAAAAAATCAATTATTCATGAAAAAATTATCAAAAAAATCAGGGATAAACTACATCGTGTTAGCTAATTTCTCACCAGAGCGATTATTGAAATACTAAAAAAAATTAACATTTTAGAGGGAGCACACCAGATGCTATGTTATGTTTTTTTGAGAAAAATAGGACCAATTTGTGTGCTCCCCCTTTTTGAACCCCTTAATCTCAACCATTTTTGGAAAAAAAATTAGTAGTTTAGAAACTAGATTCGGAGCACTATGACTCTTGTTTTTGTTCCATCTTCAAATTTTGAGTGTAGCTATCTTCAATTTCTCATCCAACATCAATGTTTCCTGATTTCAGACAAAAAAGTGGCATCTTAAGACCCCATTTTAGTCACTCATCTTTATTCACTTACCCCTTTGTTATCCTTGTATATTTGTCATTTGATATTTTGACTGGACATTTTGAAGCATAATGACCTATCTTTCCATAGTTGAAACATTTGAAAGGTAACTTACCTTTCTATTTTCTAGAGCCCTTTTTCAATCTGCTTACAAAATTTGCTTCTATTTTGTCAAAATCATCTAAATCTGATTCCTCATTCTTTTCTGCCTTGCTAACCTTAAAATCAATTTCTTTTCTTGAATCATCTTGACCAAATTCTCTTATCTCAAAAGTAGTTAGAGTGCCAAACATTTGATCCCTAGAATACTAGTCCAAATCTGGACTTTCTTCAATAGTAGAAACTTTAGCACTATAAGTTTTTGGAAGAGTTCTTAGTACCTTCTTTACCACTTCACTTTCCTCCAGCTTCCCACCTAGACCATTGATGGAATTGACAACTTCATCCACTCTTTGCATATAGCTTGCAATGTTTTCATCCTCTGACATCCTTAGGGTTTCAAACTTGGCCTTTAGATTATGTATCTTTGCTTTCTTGACCTTGTCATCTCCTTCATAGATACTTTCTAGCTTCTTCTAGATCTCATGAGCAGTTTTGTAGCTCATTACCTTCACTAGTTCTAAAATAGAAAGACTATTTATAAGAGCACTCCTTGCCTTTATATTGTTCTCATAGTCTTTAATTTCATCTTCATCCTTTGGACCATTAGTAGGTATAGTATATTTCTTCTCAACTAACTTTCATATGCCATATCCTAATGAGACAAGAAAGCTTTCCATCCTGGTATTCGAAAAAGCATAATTTGTTCCATCAAACACTGGAACCTCAATACCTTTCATGTATGCCATCCGGATCTACCCCAAGCAGTTAGGCTTCTTCAAGGGAACTGGCTCTGATACCAATTGTTAGTATGCATAAGACAACAAAGAGGGGGGTGAATCAGTTGTACATTAAAACATTAAACCCTCAATGCTATTCTAATCTTCAAACTTTTATTATGTATTAGCAGAATGTAAACATATGAAGCATCAATGCAAACACATCCAAACACATAAGAACACCAAATTTACATGGAAAACCCAAGAAAGGATAAACCACAGTGAGGATTAACTCACATATATATGAATAGCAACACTGAATATAAGTAGGCTCACTGCCAAGGGCTCACTACCTAGAAGGACTCACTGTCCAGAAGAGAGAAGGATAGAAGAGAACTATTATAGAGAGATTTACTATCTCAAAGTAATAGAAGAAATCCACCACTGCAACTTCTTGCCACCTGCAACTTTTGGCTCACTTCCTCCAGCAACTTCAAGCACATTGAAATGTAGACACCTTCTTCTCACTACATCTGGGAGTCATTAGCCTTTAAGATCACACTCAATTCACTACCCTTGATTCACATTCTCATCATATTCTCTACCTTACTCTACTCAACTTCATCTTGCATTTATACCATCCACAACCTAAAACAATCTCAATTAGATTAGTCCTAATGAAACGTATGCACCTCAAATGTGCAATACCAAAATAAGTTGGCACTAAACACTTCAGAGGTGGAAAGAAGTGAAAGTGGACCACACCAAGGGTTAACTAGGACTCAAATCAGTATCACAATGCTACTCATCACATCCACAACCCACGAAGTATCTCTGCAAATAGTGCTAGCAAGCCAGGTTGAGAAACCTAAACTAACACTACAAGTGATCGCATACATGCCTCTCCAAGTCAAAACATCATGCAGACCATAGAGAGACACTCCACACAATCCACACAACTTTCCATGAATGTTCATCATCATTAGTGTTGGATTTTTTCCAAACTAGATGCTTCTTCCTAGTTATCCCTACAAGGTAGCCATCATTGATCAACAGGATTTCCAGGCCAGGGGCCAACAGTATAGGAGATAGACTATATAATTATAGCCTCTTCTTCTTTAGGCTCTACAGAACCAAGGGGGGTATTCCCTATTCAACATCTATCAAATGTACATGTGAGCTTACTAGGATGTTGATACAAAGTAGATAAAGCCTCTCTTATGCAGACCAAAACTATAAAATAAGTGCAAAGGGGCTAGCTTTGGGCCTATGTTCAGTTGTGAGATAGAGGATTTTGGTCCTAAAACTATTTCTAATGTCCTAATTGTTTGTGTTTGAAGTTTGGAGTTATGTTTTGTATCTGGATGCAAAACTAGGACCTTGGGTTGTAACCTCAATACAAGAGAGGATTGGTGCCTATCTCAGGGCTCAGAGTCAATAAACATACATATGTGAATGATTACATAAACTTGGATCAATAACTAGGTTTCAAGGGGATTTTGTAGTGTCTACCTTACAGATACTTCCCAAGATTTAGTATTTAGTCATTCATACTTACTGATATCCCTGTTGCAACATACTTTTCCCAATGCCTAACCTAAAACATTCAATTTGTTCCTTGAACAAAGGTAAAAGACTATACATTCAACACAGAAAATCCATGCTCCAGAATCCTAAGTAAACCTTGGTTATTTAGATTTAAAAGAAAAGATGCCCACAACTTCGAGACAAACAACTAAATACATGCAACAGAGCATTTCTCATATAAAACAACATGAAACCAATAAAGTTATACATAGAACATTCAACATAGGATTCATAAACTCACACAGCACCAAAACAGAGCCACTAGCAAAACTGTATTTTGTTGCTCCACCAAAATTTGTCTAGCTTTCAACAACCTCAAAATGAATGACAAGGTTTTCTTATAAAGCAAGAACATGTACTCAGCCATTAATCACAAGGTCAACTCAAAATTTCACCAGATACACAACATCATGAAAATGGCGCCAGGAACATTAAATGCAGCCAGGAGACAAAGAGAGAAGGAGCAGGTGAAATGTGGATATGTGCTGCCGTCTGAAGATTTTCCTCATGAATTTGGTAGTTGGCCGGTCAATCAGACCCATACCCCTCTACTATTCTATCATTAATGGCCAACCTACTCGTAGCCTTGGAAACGTAGCAGATTGCATGCAATAGAAATTTGCCTACCTAAAATGCCACTGTAGATGCATGGGAAAACCCTCACCTTTGAACATTTGGACATAGCCGTCGATTTCTTTTTCTTCCGCTGAGACCTGCGGCTTCAATTTGATTGGGCAAACCTAGTCACTTGCTTTGAAAAGTTGTTGGCCAATGAAAACGTGCCACGTAGGTGTTCTTTCTCTTTGACTTTTCACGGCATGAATATGCATTACACATTCATACAACCCCCTTTTACCTTCTTTGCCCTTTACACATAACCCTTTGTATATGCATATAGAAACAATCACCTCTTTGAGTTATCAGAACCCACCATTGCATCCTATCGGTCATCGGAGAAACTAAGGAAGTGTCCACCGATAGACAATGTCATACCGATGACACCTTGTATCTTCATTCATGCTTTTGTAATTGCATACAATCACATTACATACAAGGCGGACCCCAAAACATTATAGAACAAACTACAAATCTCAATCGGGTCTAGCTTGTAACTTCCCTTTTGCATATCGCTTTGTATATCACATGTACAAACACAATATACAACGTGGATTCCAACTCATTTATCAATCTAACCCTTGAAATCTGGCTTGCATCGGCCCAATGTATCTTATCCATTGCATATCGGCACATACAAGCACTTTATCATACAAGTTGTGGACCCCAAATTCTTATGAGACATATTGAAACCATTTCCAGGTCCGGCTTGTATCTTCACTCCTTGTACATCTCATTACATCTCGCACATGCAATGTGCAATGTACATCCTGCGAACCCCAGAAAATTCATCTGCCACGACATATATTCCTTTCGCATCCAGGCATTGCATGTTTTCCCTTTGCATATAACCCTTGTATGTGCAAACATACAACGCGGATATACAATCGATGGGCCCCAGGCATTGTATATGACCTTTTGCACATTGTATGCATATTCAAACATACAAACCCACTTGCACACACTTGCGGACCTGACCACTACTTTAGCTCAATTTGAAACTTCTTTGAGATCCGCATTGTATATACATGTTGTATATCAAAGATACAACAACAACATACAAGCCCTTACATACAAGCATGGAAACTGTGATGGAATATGCGATATACAACTGTAGAATATTCCAGGAATGTATCTAAAAAGCACATACAAACCCGATATGTAAAAGAAGCATACAACTATTTTTTCATCATTTTCAAAGGCCGATTGAAATTTCCTTTCGGGTCCAGCCTTGCACATATGCATTTGTTCATCTGAACTTGCACATTAGATACAACGGCCATTTACAACCTTATACATGCAACAAATTTCATTGCCGTATAAGGGGTTTTTTGACTTAGCATTTTTCTTTCTTTCCTTTTAGTATGACGGGAGGAAAGGGTAATGCAATGCATAAGGGCCGGTCAACCTATGAACAAAGAGGCATAAAAATGCAACTTAAGTGATTTATAACCTGCAACAAGAGGTCAATGGTGAAATAGAAGCTACAATGCAGAAGGCCAAGAGGAAGTAAAACCTAAGACATTTAAGGGTTTAAGGGAATAAAATAAAGGCTTGCAGACTCAACTCAAAACCCTAACTCTAGGTGGGTACCAACATTGGCTCTGACTGGGGACGTGTAGGTGCAAGGCTGCAGCGAGAACCAGACCACTTCGGGATAGACCATACAAAATACAAAACACAAAACAACACCGACTATACAAAGTATGCACAGACTATTTACACCTAGTTTGCAATGTGTACTCAAGAAATTCAGTCATGAGAAATAAGTTTTTAGGAACTGACCGTGCACAGGCAATTCCAGTAGTTCACCATTTAGGGCCTGGAGAAAGTAAGAATCTTTTCCATGAGTATTGCTAATTTGATATGGGCCCATCCACAAGGGCTCAAATTTACCATGCTTGCCCTTATCTTGGTTCTTTGCATTCCAAACAAGGACCAAATCACTTATCTAAAACTTCCTTTCTATAGCCTTTTTATCAAACAAACACTTCACCTTCTATTGTTTCTTAATATTTGTCTTCTATGCTTCTCTTCTAATCTCATCTAATGCAACCAGTTGATTTATTCTTTCATTCATTGAGTCCTCAATTTATTTATCATTTTCTTGTGTGAATCTATAAACTGGCAAGAGATTATTCACAGGTAACTTAGCTACTGCACCATATACTAGCTCAAAAGGTGACCTTCCAATTGCTTTCTTCACTATTATCCGGTCAGCCCATAGTGCCATCTTTAACTTTGAATCCCATGCCCTTTTGTTCCTGTCCACCATCCTTTTGATGATTTTTATAAGGCTTTTGTTACTCGATTCTGTCTGACCATTTCCTTGTGGATGATATGGTGATGCATATGACAAATTAATCCCATAGTTGTTGCAAAAATCAACAAACTCACCAGATCTGAAGCACATGGCATTGTCTGTGACCACTTTGACTAGCACTCCAAATCTGATAATAATGTGTTCCAAAATGAAATCCATCACCACCCTACTTGTAGCTTTCTTAGTTGGAATGGCTTCAACCCATTTAGTAAAATAGTCAGTAGAAACCAAAATCCAACTATGTCCTCCACTTGATTTTTCTAAAATTTTCCCTATAAAATCAATTCCCCATTGCTGAAATAGAGCCTCCACAAGTACAGTTCTAAGGGGTAATGCACCTTCCTATTTAAGTCTTCCTGAGAACCTTTGACAGGGATCACATTTTCTTACCATCTTTTGTGCATCTGAGAAAAGGGTAGGCCACCAATAGCCTGCTCTAAGAATTTTGTGAGCTATTGTATTGGTAGAGTAGTGTCCACCACACACTCCTTTATGCATGTCATTTAAAATATATGTAGCTTGACTTTCATCCACACACCTAAGTTACACCATTAGGATTCTTCCAATACAATTCTCCTTGAATAATTATGTACTTGATAGGATGTAACTTTAAAGTCCTATTTTGACTATCACTGAGATGGGAAGGACAATTCAAATTCTGCAAATAATACACAATATCCTTGTACCACTCAGATTCTAACATGTTGACAACTTTATCCTGAACTACATTTACCTGGCATGCTTCCAAATTTGACTATGTCATAATCTTAGCCAAACCCTGTCCCCTTACCAATTTTGTAATCTATATTTCAATGTTGAACTCTTGTAACTTATTAATCCACCTGCATCTTCTTCCTATCACTTCCTGCTAAGTGAAAATGTCTTTGACTGCTGCATGGGGCACATATGCAACTATTTGAGATCCTACTAAGTATGGCCTGAAGCTTTTGACTGCCCTAACCAATGCATATGCCTGCTTTTCCATGATATCATATTTCAACTTAGCTGCCTGCAATGACATGCCAAAGAAAGTAATAGGTTGCTCAAAACCATTTTCATTTTTCTATAGTAGACATGCAGCAATAGTGTGAAAATAAGCAAATGAAAACAACTGAAGTGGCTTAGAAAAATTAGGTGATTTCAACATAGGAGCCATCTTTATAGCTTCTTTAATGTTCTAAAATATTTTAATTGCTTCACTTTCCCAGTTGATAGTTTCACCCTTCTTTAACATTTTAGAAATATCCTTTGTAATCTCTGCAAAGTTGGGAATGAATCTTCTAACAAAATTAATCTACCCAAAGAAAGACTGAATGCCTTTCACTATTTTTAGGATTTGAATTATGTCAATTGTAGCAACCCTTTCAGGATCAATCCTGACTCCATCCTTGGAAACAATGTGTCCCAATAGTTTTCCTTCCACTACCCCAAAAGTACATTTCTTTGGGTTAAGTGAAATGCCATATTCCAATGCCCTAATAAAAAAAATTTCTAGATGCATGCAATGTTGCTCCTCCTTTTTTGAATAGGCAGTTAAATCATCCTGATATACAGCTAAAATTGAGTCAATCAATCCTACAATAGCAACATCCACAGCCCTCTGAAATGTAGCACTTGCATTTGTTAGTCTAAATGGCATTCTCACATATACATAAGTTCCCCATGGAGTGGTGAAGGCAGTCTTATACTGTTCAGACTCTTTTACCTTCACCTGATTGTATCCTGAAAATCCATCCATCATGGATAAAAGCTCACAACTAATTACCTTCTGCAACATAGCCTCCATGTTAGGCATGTTAGACTTAGGACACACAACTGAGAAGGGGGTGAATCAGTTGTGCAAAATTTTCTCTTATAAAACACTTAAATCTTCTTAGTGATTAGCAGTATATTAATAATGAACCATAATGCATTCAAATCAAGAGCAGAAACACATCAACACATAAGACACCAAGATTTTGACATGAAAAACTTGATTAAGGGAAAAACCATGAGGTGATTAACCCAAGATTGTATTCTCTATTAGAAGAATAGAAAGAACAAATGGCACATGCCAATTAGGTCTCACTGCTTGAGCACACTGCTCACAAGAGGCTCACTACCTACAAGAGACACATTGTCTATAAAGAAATAAATATCACATACATGAACTGGAGAATAGCATCTTCACCATGCTCGAATCAGTTCCATTTAAGCCCAATACTTCTGCTCTGCCTTTCACTTTCCTCCTCGCTACAACACTTCATCACCACAAGGACAACTTTGAAATGACTTCACAACCTCTTATTTGTACAAGACATCAACTTAGGAATAATCATCTAAGTTGGCAAACATCTACCAGAACATCTACAAGAAGTGTAACTTATCCGGTCGGCCAGTCTCAGGAAGAACATCATCATCCGGAGGTTAATCTTCAATAGCGAGCTCCAACTCCAATGCAGACTACTAACACATGCTGGACACAATCCAAAGTCCTTCACAAGGTTTCTTGAATCACCAAGAACATCCACACTTCATCTGCATACTGAAATCCTTCTCTCTTTCATCCTGAACATCAAGAACACAGTCTGTCACCACTGTCACCAAAGAATGGATACTTCCGTACCTTTCATTCATGAACCAATTGAGTTGACACATCACAAGGACTTCCTTAATACTCCCTCAAATCCGCAGAGTAGGAAACTTCATTTCTAGATCTCACCGGACCTTTCTTGTTACACTCAGTCACCTCTGAACACCTACCGGAACTGATTTTACTTGGCGGCCACAACTTCTTCATATCTTCATGCGGACCTCTGAAATCTCTACTCGATCATCTACAAACACATCTACAAACCCTTTAATCCGCATCCTCTGATCCTCATCCTATCTTGGACTTTTGCCTTACTGTCATCACTGTTCTTCACTATTCTTGATTGAGACTAATTTTCTCAATATCCTCAGCTCACGGCTCATCCAAACCTTATCATTAATGCAACAGGAGTATGTTGACATCAATGAAAATACTAGTTAAGCCCATACTTGCAACAATCTCCCCCTTTGTCATTGATGGCAACATAAGATGTAAAAAACTATTTTAACCATCAAGTCAAGAACTTCTTCTTACTATCACAGCTCCCCCTATCAGCAACAACCATTCACATGTCTTCTTTCCCTTTACTACTCCCCCTTTGATCAGCAACCACTTGTTTTTCACATGTCTTCTCTCCCCCTTTGACATTAATGGCAAAGGGCACACACTTGCAATTCCAACACTTTAGAATCATACCTACTGCTCCCCCTGAGTAGCAACTCCCATCAATCCGGATCACAAGATACGACTGTGATATCCACCGGACTAATGCACCTTAGTTCATCACCGGAGGGGAAATAAACCCTAACTTCTCCCTGAGATACTCAAAAGAGTCCTTAGGTAGAGGTTTAGTAAAGATGTCTGCAATCTGATCCTTGGAGGGCACAAACTCCAATATGACTTCATTCTTGTTCACTTGCTCTCTCAAAAAGTGAAACTTGATGGATATGTGTTTAGTCTTTGAATGCAACACCAGATTCTTAGATATATTTATAGCACTTGAATTATCATAGAAGATTGTGATAGGTTCCTCATACTCCACTTTGATATCTCTTAGCATCTGCTTCATCCACAAAACTTGAGTGCAACTACCTACTACTACAATATATTCTTCTTCAGTTGTAGACAGAGATATTGCCTCTTGTTTCTTTCTTAGCCAAGAAACCAATCTCTTCCCCAGAAAAATGCTCCACCACTGGTACTCTTCCGGTCATTCATATCTCCTGCCCAATCAGCATCTGTATATGCATGAAGAGAGAAATCATGATCTCTAGGATACCACAGACCATACTCAACCATCCCTTTTAGATATCTAAAAATCCTCTTGATTGCCATGACATGGGATTCTCTAGGATCAGCTTGGAATCTAGCAACAAGACCAACAGCTTGCATAATATCTGGTCTAGTTTGAGTGAAATACAACAATCCTCTAATCATTGATCTGTACTTTGTCTGGTCTACCTTAGGAGAGTCATCATCTTTGCTTAACTTACATCTAGTTGCCATGGGAGTATTCATTGGCTTTGAATCTTCCATCCCAAATTTCCTCAACAATTCTTTCACATATTTGGTTTGAGAAATGAAGATTCCTTTCTTTGTTTGAGTAATTTGTAGACCCAAGAAGAAATTTATTTCACCAAGCATAGACATCTCAAACTCACTTTTCATTTGATTTGCAAAAGTTTTACACATACTATCTCTTCCTCCAAAGATGATATCATCAACAAATACTTCAACAATCAAGATGTTTTCATGATCAATTTTGAAATATAAGTTACTATTAGTAGTACCTTTGTTGAAACCAATCTTCAAAAGATGCTTATCGAATCTTTCATATCAGGCTCTTGGGGCTTGCTTCAATCCATATAGTGTCTTCTTCAACTTGCAGACCATATCAGCATGATCAGACAATTGAAATCCATCTGGTTGTTCTATATACACTTCTTCTTCCAAGTCACCATTTAGAAAGGCAGACTTGACATCCATCTAATATACTTTGAAATCCTTGAAGGTAGCAAAGACAAGAAATAATCTAACTGCTTCAATTCTTGCCACCGGAGCAAAAGTTTCTTCAAAATCAATTCCTTCTATTTGGGAGTAGCCTTTGCAGACCAATCTGGCTTTATTTCTGATTACTTCACCAACTTCATTTAGTTTGTTCCGGAAGACCCATTTGGTTCCAATCACATTCTTGTTTCTAGGTCTGGGAACAAGATCCCAACTATGATTTTTCTCTATTTGCACTAGCTCGTCCTCCATTGTTTTAGTCCAGTTTTCATCATTGCAAGCTTCATTCATTGTCTTAGGTTCAATCTTTGAAATCAAACAATACTCTTCTGAATCTTGAGCAATTCTCTTTCTTGTTAGTACTCCTTTGCTTTTATCACCTATGATCTGATCTTCAGAGTGGTTCAGTCTTACATACCTAGGAACTTTAGGAATTTCTTGCACTTCTAATTCTTGATCAGGCTCATTGAAACTCATTTCTTCTTCTTGGTTTACCGGATTAGCTTGAATCTAACTAACAGATGAGGCTTGGGCTTCTTGAGTTAGAACACCATTCTAATCATCTTCATCATATTCATAAAACCTTGAGGTTTCTCAACTCCCTCATCAACCTTCACATTTGTACTTTCTATCATCTTTCTCAGTCTTTTGTTATAACACCGATATGCTTTGCTTTGAGTAGAGTAACCCAAGAATATTCCTTCATCACTTCTAGCATCAAACTTTCCTAGATCTTCATCTCTTTTAATGCAACATTTTCTACCAAAAACTCTAAAATACCTCATAGTAGGAGTGATGCCAAACCAAAGTTCATAAGGAGTCTTACCAGTATTGCTTCTAATTTGAACTCGATTGAGAGTATAGAGTGCAGTGCTGATAGCTTCTCTCCAATAGATGTGAGGAACATTTGCTTCCATCATCATGGTCCTAGATGCTTCCTGTATGGTCCGGTCCTTTCTTTCCACTACTCCATTCTGCTATGGAGTCCTAGGAGCAGACAACTGTCTCTTTATTCCATGTTTCTCACAGAAATCTATGAACTCACCAGATGTGAATTCTCCACCTCTATCAGACCTCAGACACTTCAATTTCAATCAGGTTTTATTTTCTACCATAGCCTTGAATATTTTGAATTTCTCAAAAGCTTCTGATTTCTCTTTCAGAAAAGTTACCCACATCATCCGGGAATAGTCATCAATTAGTAACATGAAGTATCTATCACCTTGCATACTCCTGATTCTTGCTGGGCCACAAAGGTCAGTATGAACTAAGTCCAATAATCTGATAGAAGACAGTTCCTTACTCTTGAATGTGATTCTGCTCAGCTTACCCAACTGACATTCTTTGCACAAGCTATTAGTAGGTTTCACCAATTTTGGAAGATCTCTTACAGCCTGAGTATTGCTTATCTTGATGATATTATCAAAATTTACATGACAAATTCTCCTATGCCATAACCAACTATGATCAACTTGAACAAATAAGCAACTTTTACCAGTGCCAACCAAGTGGAAGATATTACCTTTAGTTGGGTACCGGATGCAATCTCTATTCCGGAGCTTTCAAAGATCTTGCATTTTCCATTCTTGAACCGAAGAGCATAGCCTTTGTCCACCAACTGTGCAACACTGAGAAGATTGTGCTTCAAGCCTTCAACATATAGAACATTACCAGTTTTGTTCCTTCCATCAAAAGAAATAGTTCCTCTTCCTTTGATTCTACCAGCAAAATTATCACCAAACTTCACCACTCCTCCTTCATACCTTTCTAAATCTATGAACTTATTTTTGTCACCTATCATATGGTGAGAGCAACCACTGTCAATGACCCAATCATCATTTTCTTCAACTTGGGCAGCCAGAGCTCTTTCTACAACTTTATGATTGACAGATACAGAGGATATTGGTTCTTCTTCCTAGATGGCAATAAACACCCATTCACTTCTAGATTTGTTTCATGTCTCTGATTCATCATCTGTTACTGCTTCATTATCATCTTCTTCATGAACATAGTAACAATTCTTTTGGAACCTTGATCTGTTAGGATTTAGCCTTGAAAATCTTTCTAGACATCTTGAGGCAAAATGACCAATCTTACTGCAGTTAAAACACTTAAAAGGCAATTTTCCTTCATACTTGTCAGATTTTCTTGGTAATCTCTTTCCAATGAGGGCTTCAAGTTGAGCAGTTTCTACTTCTTCTTCTTCCAGGTCTTTCCTTGCTTTTTCATACCATGACAGTTTCCTTGATGAGTTCTCTCCCGGATCAAACCTTTGTTTACCTTTTACAGAGGCACTGGCCTTGAATGTAGATTCAGTCTTGAGGGGTCATCTCCAAACTCGGTCATTTCAAATGCAGCCAATTTGCTAGCCAATTGATCTCTTGTGACAGTTGTATGGGCTTTGAATTCATCAATGGCAGCAACCTTGATTTTGTAAGAAGTGGGAAGGGATCTGAGAATTTTGCCAACAATCTCATTTCATCCAAGACTCCACCAGCATTTCTAATTCCACAAACAAGCTCATTTACTCTTGGCATAAAAGTAGTAATATTTTCATCATCTCTTATCTTCAGGTTTTTAAATTTCCCTTTCAGACTCTGTAACCTTGCACATTTAACATACTGGTCTCCTTCATGCAAAAGTTCCATTTTTTTCCAAATCTCAAAAGCAGTTGGTAGGTCAATAACATTTGAGAGCTCTGAATCAGATAATGCACTTAGAAGAGCTTCTATAGTCTGCAGATTGTTTTCAGCATTTGTGATTTCATTCAAAACTTTTGGATCACCCTGTGGAGGTACATACTGTGTTGTAACCATGGTCCAGTATGCCATACCCATGCATTGCAAGTGACACTTCATGCAACCTTTCCATAGATTAAAATTTGTTCCATCAAACTTCAAACTATCCTTCTTGTAGGACGACATCCTGGATCTCCTCAAGCGATTAAGCTCTTTTAGAGGAACTTAGCTCTGATACCAATTGTTAGACTTAGGACACACAATTGAGAGGGGGGTGAATCAGTTGTGGAAAACTTTCTCTTATAAAACACTTAAATTTTCTTAGTGATTAGCAGTATATTAATAATGAACCATAATGCATTCAAATCAAGAGCAGAAACACATCAATACATAAGACACCAAGATTTTGATGTGGAAAACCCGGTTAAGGGAAAAACCATGGGGTGATTAACCCAAGATTGTATTCTCTGTTAGAAGAATAGAAAGAACAAATGGCACATGCCAATTAGGGCTCACTGCCCGAGCACACTGCTCACAAGAGGCTCACTACCTACAAGAGACACACTGTCTATAAAGAAATAAATATCACATACATGAATTGGAGAATAGAATCTTCACCATGCTTGAATCAATTCCATTTAAGCCCAATACTTATACTCTGCCTTTCGCTTTCGTCCTTGCTACAACACTCTCATCACCACAAGGACAACTTTGAAATGACTTTGCAACCCCTTATTTGTACAAGACATCAACTTAGGAATAATCATCTAAGTCGGCAAACATCTACCAGAACATCCACAAGAAGTGTAACTTATCCGGTTGGCCAATCTCAGGAAGAACATCATCATCCGGAGGTTAATCTTCAATAGCGAGCTCCAACTCCAATGTAGACCACTAACACATACTGGACACAATCCAAAGTCCTTGACAAGGTTTCCTAAATCACCAAGAACATCCGCACTTCATCTGCATACTGAAATCCTTCTCTCTTTCATCTAGAGCATTAAGAACACAGTCTGTCACCATTGTCACCAAAGAATGGATACTTCTGGACCTTCCATTCATAAACCAATCGAGTTGACACATCACAAGGACTTCCTTAATACTCCCTCAAATCCGCAGAGTAGGAAACTTCATTTCCGGAGCTCACCGGACCTTTCTTGTTACACTCAGTCACCTCTGAACACCTATCGGAACCAGTTTTACTTGAGCAGCCACAACTTCTTCATATCTTCATATGGACCTCTAAAATCTCTACTGGATCATCTACAAACACATCTACAAACCCTTTAATCCACATCCTTTGATCCTCATCCTATCTTGGACTTTTGCCTTATTGTCATCACTGTTCTTCATTGTTCCTAATTGAGACTAATTTTCTCAATATCCTTAACTCACGACTCATCCAAACCTTATCATTAATGCAACAGAAGTATGTTGACATCAATGACAACACCAGTTAGGCCCATACTTGCAACAAAGCAGTGGATAATTATCCTTTAAAGAAGATACATTCAAATTTCTAACTGGGACAAGATTGGACACCCAAGTTGAGTGTCTAATAGGCACAATTTTTCTAGCCTCCCTAAGCTTCACAAGCTCTTCTTGCATTTTTGGAGCCAAAGTTGGGTTAATAGGTCATTGTTTCTATCTGAATGGTTTAGCTCCAGGTTTCAAAGGAATCTCATGCTAGAATAAGTCTTCTCTATAAGCTTTTAGGTCCTCATATGACCAGGCAAAGACATGCTTATATTTTTTAATAATGCTATCAACATACCCCTGGTGTGTGGCTTGAGCTGTTTGCCAATATATACCCTTTGGGGGGCATGGCATGTCCCCAAGTTTATCTCCTCCAAGTCATCCTTGTTAGTAGGAGATACCTTCTTAACAAACTAGTCTCTATTGTCAAATGCTCTTTCTAAAGCAACTAGCCCTCTGGGGATTTTTAAGTTGAATCACTTCTTTCCACAAAAGAGTTTCTTTTTCATTCACAACTTCTACAAAATTTTGAAAATCAATCTCCTGGTTCTCATATTCATCGATGTAGTGTAGGAACCTCAACAAATCTCTATCATCATCAAATACCTGCCAACTGCATACATTATCTGGTACTGCAGGTCTAAGTTTAACTTCAACATTTGTAACATCAGACAGAGTAACATCATCCGGCCTTATGGCCACATTAGCTAAAAAGTCTGCCATGACATTCTTTGATCTTTCTAGCCAATTTATAGAAAAAGCATCAAATTATTCAATTGTATCCCATACAGCATGCTTATACTATTTTAACCTCTTATTTTTTGAATCATATTTATCTCTCACCTAGGAAACAATTAATTCTGAATCCCCAAACACTTTTATCATCTTAATCCCATGCTTCAAAGCAACGTTTAATCCTAGTAGCAGAGCTTCATATTCTGCAATATTATTTGTGCAAGCAAACTTTAACAGGAAAGAGAATTTCAGAAGCTTACCCGCTAGAGACAAAAACACAACTCTAGCACCAAAACCTTCCTTTGAACAAGCTCCATCAAAATACATAGTCCAGAGACCCTGTTGGTCAAGTTCTTGAATGCAAAAATCTCTCCCTTTGTTCCCTTGATCATCTGAGACAACTTTGAAATTCTCACAGTCAGTATCCACAAAACAGATATGCTCATTTGAATCTTGATCTTCAACTGTTTCTAGTGACCTTTTTTCTCTGATTAGCTTGACTTCTCTATCATTCATTGGGATCATGGCATATGATAAATCTAACTGCATACTTCCTCCAATCAGTGTTGCCCATCTTCTTGACAACAACATACCATACTGTGGCTTTATGTCAACCACTGTTATGTTCATTCTATAGGTTTTTTCTGGATATGCTGCTACCATAAAATCCACATCCTTCATGATTCCTATAACCGGCACCTCCCTAGCATCCATTGCATAACATTTGCCACATGCCTTATCTATTTTCAATCCAGCTTGTTGCATGATAGCCAGAGGCATAATATTTGTTGATGCTCCAGAATCAAGCATACAATTCTTGATTACTTTTCCATTGATAACAAGGGAGATATAAAATGGTTCAACCTGTGAAGGGCATTTTGTCATTGTCACTTCCAGATAGACCTTAGGAACCTCATCCTCATCAACACACAAGGCTTGTTTCTTACCCTGAGTCTCAACATTCTGCTCATCTTGACAAGCTACTCCTGAAATTAGGGACAATGCCTTATTCATGAATTCTTCAACTTTCATCATCTCCATCAATGGAACAGAGACCTTTATCTGGGACAAAACCTAAGTTATGCCAAATGGAGTATAATTTTGTATAACAATTGTAGCTTAAGTTGTGGTTTTATTCTTATCCTGGGCTGATCCAGCCTTAATTTTAATGGTCTTCTGACTATCATCCATGACCTGATGATTCTTATCTTGATCCTCCTTTTGGGGAACTTCATTTTCTAACTTTTGAGAATCATGGCCTAGTTTTTGCTTAGAATTCTTCTTATTATTATTCCATCTCATCTTCTGCGGTTCAGCCCCTTTATGATTATACACTGGTTGATTCACAAAGGTGTCATCTGGTTGACGTGGATCACCTACCTAAGCCTTACCTCTAAGGTTATAATTGCTCTTGACCTGAGCCACCGCTGTAGCCATGAGAGCTCTAATCTCTTCATCAAAGGGCCTTCTCAAGTTATTCAGAATTATGTGTGAGTCCTAAGCATAAGCATAATTATCTTCATCATCCTCATCACTGGAAATCTGCAGGTAGATCTGAGTCCCATAACTCATACTTTCATCTACATCATAAGAAGATTACTACCCATTTGTAGACAGCATATTGAAATTATCATCCTCTATATAATGTGGCTCATTGCATTCATCACAGGCTACAACATTATTATACAAAGATTGAGCAATCATACATTGTGATTGTGAATGAGGCATTTGACAGATTATGCACCATGGGGTATCATCAACAATGTTAACAACTCTCTTCAAAGGATCTGGAGTCTCCTTAACATTTTGAGCTCTCTGATTAGTGTTGTTGTTTAGGAGAACTGGCTTACCATTATGCCAATTAGTATTATATGGCATATCATGCAATGATGGTCTCTTTTCTTGTCTTTGGTAAACCTATCTTTCTGGACCTATCCCCTTTTCATTTTTAGCAAGTCTATAACTTAGGTCCTTAACAACAGTTGTCAATTTATCCAATTTCTCTTCGGAAGTAGATGCATTACCTTGAGTACTTTGAGACTTATTATTTGGATTTTGTAGAATCTTTACTTCATCCCTTATATTCGTCTTACTAGATGCTTTCCTATTATTTTCAATGTTAGTTGCAATTCTAAAAGCATCCCTGAGGCTAGTAGGACTCTTATCTCTTAACCCATAAGTTGTTTTAGCATCAAAAGCATTTATGTATAGTACCATGCACATTGGTTCATTAGGTCTCATGTGAAGTGGTAATTTGTTCGGCACCTTAGTGAACCTAGCATTAAAATATGCAACCTGCTCATTTGACCCCTTAGTGATACTAGTGAACTCATTTATAAAAAAGATTGGATCAGTTTTGTCACCATATTGTTCTTTAAAAATCCTTCTGAAGTCATCCCATGATGAGACATTCTGGTCAAGCAGACTTTTATACCACTCTTTGGCTTCATCAACTAAGGATTGCATAAACAATTTCATAAAAACGTCTTCATGTTCAACCTCAAAATTGTCCATAACATTCTGAAAAGCCTTCAAGTGATCTTCACCTAACACAACATTATTTCCTAAAAACTTTGGTATCTGAAGCCTTACATGTTTATCAATGGGGTTAGGGTAACCAGGAATACCATTAAAAACCAGCTGTCTGAATCTATCTAACTGCATAGGTTGTCTACCAAACTGATTAACATTTGCATTCCTGTTAGCATTTTGATGTCTCACATTGTTCAATGGTATCCTAACATTGTTTATATTATGTCTCTGATCATTCTGTTGATACTGGACTTCATTTCTTTGTTGGTTTCTCAGCACATTTACATTATCAAGGGTGGGAACTGAATCATGTTGAGCAATTTTTAGAGTTTGTATCTTTTGTCTCATATCATCTCTAATCCTTAAAGCCTGTAAGTATTCTAATTCAGCCCTCAGGTTTTTGATCTCTTCCCCTAGGCATAGAAGAAGATGGTCCCTTTCCATATTGGTCTTCATCATCATCCCTTGGGGACTCAGTTTCATCAAATCTGTCAAGGGGATCTAAGAAAGGGCATTCCTAAAACACCTCTAATCTCATTCTCAATCTATCACCTTGTTGTCTTTCATACATATCTTGAATCTTAGCCTCTATGTTTGAAAAGTAAGGTGCTTGCTGCTCTGAAGATCTGGGATTATCTTGAATATTATTATTGTTTCTAGGGCTGGGAGAACCCTCTTGATTGGCTTGAATAGTCCCTTTTTTCCTAGACATCATTTTTATGGGTAATTCTTCAAACAAATGATTACGCAGGGATCTTCTCCCTTGCATACAAATTTCACTTTACCGGTTGGGAGATTAGTTCGGAGTCACCACCTACAACTAGGAATTAGTTTTTCAAATCAGGGTCCTTACACAAAGCATTCACTAGGGATGAAAAGATAACATTTTCACTTCATCCCCAGTAGAGTCACCAAATCTATTGGTGATTCAGATGGGCCAAAAGATAATAACTTCTCAAATCAACCACTCCCCAGCGGAGTCACCAAATATGTTGGTGATTTGGATGGGCCAAAAGATAACAACTTTTCAAATCAACCACTCCCCAGCGGAGTTGCCAAATCTGTTGGCGATTTGGATGGGCCAAAAGATAACAACTTTTCAAATCAACCACTCCCCAGTAGAGTCACCAAATCTGTTGGATTTTTCCCAAACTAGATGCTTCTTCCCAGTTATCCCTACAAGGTAGCCATCATTGATCAATAGCATTTTCGGGCCAGGGGCCAATAGTACAGGAGATAGACTCTATAAATATCTCCTCTTCTTCTTTAGGCTCTGCAGAACCAAGGGGGTATTCCATATTCAACATCTATCAAATGTACATGTGAGCTTACTAGGATGTTGATACAAAGCAGATAAATCCTCTCTTATGTAGACCAAAACTGTAAAATAAGTGCAAAGGGGCTAGCTTTGGGCCTATGTTCAGTTGTGAGACAGAGGATTTTGGTCCTAAAACTATTTCTAATGTCCTAATGGTTTGTGTTTGAAGTTTGGAGTTATGTTTTGTATCTAGATGCAAAACTAGGACCTTGGGTTGTAACCTCAATACAAGAGAGGACTGGTGCCTATCTTAGGGCTCAGAGTCAATAAACATACATATGTGAATGATTACATAAACTTGGATCAATAACTAGGTTTCAAGGGGATTTTGTAGTGTCTGCCTTACAGATACTTCCCAAGATTTAGTATTTAGTCATTCATACTTACTAATATCCCTGTTGTAACATACTTTTCCCAATGCCTAACCTAAAACATTCAATTTGTTCCTTGAACAAAGGTAAAAGACTATACATTCAACATAGAAAATCCATGCTCCAGAATCCTAAGTAACCCTTGGTTATTCAGATTCAAAAGAAAAGATGCCCACAACTTGGAGACAAACAACTAAATACATGGAACAGAGCATTTCTCATATAAAAAAACATGAAACTAGTAAACTTATGGATAGAACATTCAACATAGGATTCATAAACTCATACAACACCAAAACAGAGCCGCTAGCAAAATTGTATTTTGTTACTCCACCAAAATTTGTCCAGCTTTCAACAACCTCAAAATGAATGACAAGGTTTGCTTATAAAGAAAGAACCTATAATCAACCATTAATCACAAGGTCAACTCAAAATTTCACCAGATACACAGCATCATGAAAATGGTGCCAAGAACATTAAATGCAACCAGGAGACAAAGAGAGAAGGAGCAGGTGAAATGGGGATATGTGCCGTCGTCTGAAGATATTCCTCATGAATTTAGTAGTTGGTCAGTCAATCAAACCCATACCCCTCTTCTATTCTATCATTAATGGCCAACCTACTTGCAACCTTGGAAACATAGCAGACTGCGTGCAACACAGATTTTCCCGTCTGAAACGTCACTGTAGATGTATGGGAAAACCCTCGCCTTTGAACATTTAAACATAGCCATTGATTTCTTTTTCTTCTGCTGAGACCTGCAACTTCAATTTGATCGAGCGATCCTAGTCACTTGCTTTGAAAAGTTGCTGGCCAATGAAAACGTGCCACGCAGGTGTTCTTTCTCTTCTTTGACTTTTTGCAGCATGAATATGCATTACACATTCATACAACCCCCTTTTACCTTCTTTATCCTTTACACATAACCCTTTGTATATGCATATACAAACAATCACCTCTTTGAGTTATCGGAACCCACCATTGCATCCTATCGGTCATCGGAGGAACTCAGGAAGTGTCCACCGATAGACAATGTCATACCGATGACACCTTGTATCTTCATTCATGCTTTTGTGATTGCATACAATCACCTTACATACAAGGCGGACCCCAAAACATTATAGAACAAACTGCAAATGTCAATCGCCCTTTTGCATATTGCTTTGTATATTGCATGTACAAATGTAATATGCAACGCAGATTCCAACTCATTATCAATCAGATCAGAGAAACCCTTGAAATCCGGCTTGCATCAGCCCAATGTAACTTATCCATTGCATATCGGCACATACAAGTCGCGGACCCCAAATTCTTATGAGACATATTGAAACCATTTTTAGGTTTGGCTTGTATCTTCACTCCTTGTACATCTCATTACATATCGCACATACAATGTGCAATGTACATCCTGTAGACCCTAAAAATTTATCTACCACAACATATATTCCTTTTGCATCTGGGCATTGCATGTTTTCCCTTTGCATATAACCCTTGTATGTGCAAACATACAACGCAGATATACAACTGGTCGGCCCCAGGAATATTATATGACCTTTTGCACATTGTATGCATATTCAAACATACAAACCCACTTGCACACACCTGCTGACATGACCACCACTTCAGCTCAATTTGAAACTTCTTTGAGATCCACATTGTATATACCCGTTGTATATCAAAGATACAACAACAACATACAAGCCCTTACATACAAGCATGGAAACTACGATGGAATATGCGATATACAACTGTAGAATATTCCAGGAATGTATCTAAAAAGCACATACAAACCCGATATGCAAAAGAAGCATACAACTATTTTTTCATCATTTTCAAACGCCGATTGAAATTTCCTTTCAGGTCCAGCCTTGCACATATGCATTTGTACATCTGAACTTGCACATTAGATACAATGGCCATTTACAACCCAATACATGCAACAAATTTCACTGTCGTATAAGGGGTTTTTTGACTTAGCATTTTTCTTTCTTTCCTTTTAGTGTGACGGGAGGAAACGGTAATGCAATGCATAGGGGTCGGTCAACCTACGAATGCGCAGGCATAAAAATGCAACTTAAGTGATTTATAACCTGCAACAAGAGGTCAACGGTGAAATAGAAGCTACAATGCAGAAGGCCAAGAGGAAGTAAAACCTAAGACATTTAAGGGTTTGAGGGAATAAAATAAAGGCTTGCAGACTCGACTCAAAACCCTAACCCTAGGTGGGTACCAACAATTAGAATCTTCTGTAACACTACCACAACCACCTGAAACAAAGAATGTCTTCATTCTGCACATCAAGATGCACTACCACTGACCACCAACACAAGAACTAAACTTGCAAAGTAACCCATCACTAGAAACTTTAGAAGAAGATAGATACAAACAATATAAGTACATTCCCAAATCTGCAGGACAAGGAACCTTAATGCAAAGAAATGCGGAGCAAACTCATTTCTCCCAGACAACCTTTTATCACAATCAAACACTTTGTCAAACACATCTTCCACTTCTGCACAATCTAGAACCCGAAACTCTGGATATAACAAGTTTTGAACACTTCTAATCATCACTTCCAAACTGCACAACCATATCTTCAACTATGAAGAAATGCAGAGAAAAACACTGAGCACACCTCTGTCACACTGTATACCTTTTTATTCAAATTTTCTCAAAATCACTTGAAAACCAAGTGAACTACCTCCTAGAAGTTGACATTAATGACAACACTAGCAAGTTTCAAACAATCCTATAGAATCTAGTTATGTCCTCAAAGAAGTGAGCCATTTTTGGAATGATATTAGCCAGCGGACATGGAAGTGTTGTGAGGGAGTTCTAGTTCTCATTGTGTGCATGTTCTATATCATCAGTTTGGGTTGGGTGTCCTAATATTTCCTCAATTTCAAAGACTTCTTTATCACTTAAATCTATAGTGATACTTCTCATGTCATTTTCTAGTTCATTTTCTAGTTCTTCTCTGTGTTGTTTAATGACTACCATTGCAAGTGAGGCCAGATTTTCTTGTATATCATGGTGGTTTGATTCATCTACCCACACTCATTTGTTTACATCAAGTTGAGCAGGGGGATACAGAAACAAGTGTTTTTTGTTAAGGCTGTTTGAAATTGTCATTCCTCCTACACTACGGTCAATTTTGGCTACAACAGTTGCCAACCAAAGTCTTCCTAATATCAACGGATAACAATCCTTGGGGGTGTGTGACTGAATCACCTGGAAGTCCACTGGATATTCCCAATTTTTGACTCTAACAAGGATATTCTCCAAGACTCCTTTGGGAACAACTATAGACTAGTCTATCATTTGTAAAATGGTCATGGTGGGGTATAGATTTGTAAGTGCTCTTCTCCATAATCAATGATTTCTATGTTTTCTTGATTTTTCAAAGTCTCATCCTAAGGCTCTGAAACATTCTGTACCCTAAGAGAATTACTAGTTTCTCTTGGGTTTGAGGCATTTTATGACGCTTCTTCCTCTAGACTCCCTTAGGTTTGTTGAGGGTTCAGAGAGAATTCCCTAGGAATTTCAGTGGCTATTCCTGAAGATTCCCCTACCTCATATTGGTTTGTGGGTGTTGGGGTATCAAATTTCTGAAGAAATTTATGTCATATTCTACTTGTTCTTCTTCACTTCAAAATTTCATTTTTGCAAATTAGGGTGATCAAACCATGATGTTTGAGAGGGCCCGCTAAAAAGTGGCAGGTTGTCATTTAGACCTAACACTTTAGCTGAAAATGTATCATTTTTATCAACCGAGTTGTGTCCAAGGATGTATGCAATAGGAGGGGGATTTAGACATCTTAGCTTAGCAATAAATTTCTATTTTTTTTACTTTTAAGAAAAGCCTTTATAAAATAAGTGTAAACTACAAAGCATGGGAACTTAAACTACAAAGCATGGAAACTTAAACTATAGAGCATGGAAACTTAAACTATGAATTGAAAGAAACATCTTAATCTAAGAAAGCATATGAATTTCAAATTTGGACTTTATACTATCAACTTCTATTGAACTCCTAAACTTGGCAGGAGATCCGAAATTTCTTTACACAGAAGATAAACTGCAGAACTCTAAAAATTTTAAGATGATATACATAGAACTACATAATTACAATTGCAAGTTACGCTTCTCTAAAAGTTACTAATCACGACACCCTGTAGGTTAACACCATTCTATCATAAGACTCCATACATAATAACACAGAACATAACATAAATGCTACAATAGACAAAAAAAACACATTCACAAAGTATAAAAATACTTACTATTTCCTTCGAGTGGCTAGCTCTCTGGAATTCTTCTATTGACTCAGATCACATTTACCATCAACAAAATTTGATTCAAGTTCACATAAACATCATACAACAATCTACATTGATGCAAAGCAATTTTGACTCACTTCATTCATAGTATATCAGTTTGAAAAACAAAATTAGTTTTTATCACTTCTAAAATCCTAAGATCTAGGGCGGCCCATTATTGCCACCAAAAGTCTTATAACAAGATAACAGAAAAATTAACTGAACAAGATGTCTTTTAATGCCATAAAATAGGGGCTCCAAGTGGAGCTTTTAATGTCTCAACTACCTTTAAAATAATAGAAATATGAATAAATGCCAAATGGATGGATAGGTCACAAATGACTAAAGTCCTATAATTATGTTTCTCTTGAATTTTTGACACTCTCTAGATCTGGCCCTGTTGACTCCAGTCTGAATTAATGTCCATCTCATTCACTCCATTGCTTTCAAAAACCTGCTGGAAACACAACAGATCTTTCATAAAACTTTGTCAATCATTAGTGGTAAAAATTGATCAAATTTAGAACGAAGATTTATACATAATTCTTTCAAATATAGACAACTCTTATCATTAGATTAATAAATTGGCATAAAGTTTGGGTTAGTTTATCAGCACTAAAGGTTAATTAGGCCACTGTTGGGATGAGGTTGTTTGTACCTCAGGTGTTGCCACAATAATGGGTTACACTTTCTGGGACATCTAGATTTTTGCTGAAATCACATATTTTTAGAAAATATAATGATTTAAGCCTTGAAAGGTTCTATTTAATGGATTTTAATTGAAGAGGCTTTGATCAAACCCCCTTAGATTCAAACCCCCTTAGATAGAACCCTGCTAGTTTTAAACCATACCTATAATGGAGTCTCCTCTACACCTATCAAAATGCTGATTACAAACCACTTTTAATTACCTTTTGGTGGATCAAATGAATTCATTTAAAATTTATGTTTTGCAAGTATTTAGTCCTTATTATAAGATTCCCAAAAAGTTGTAACGTCAGAAATTGTCCTCATGTATGGAATGGTACAATTTCCCCCGGTTTAGCTCCTCACTCTTGGTGACCTTCCAACCTTTTCTTTTCCAACCTTCCCGAAACCCTGATTGACTAAGTCTAGGAGAAGTCTATTCACTTTTTGAGGTAACTTATTGATAGAACCCGCAAAGAGATATGAGATTTGGGTCCCTAGGATCCCCAAAAATGTAGATCTGATCTGAAATTGGGAGCTAGGACTTGGGTGCCTGCGCCCTAGTCCTCCCTCATTTCACGAGATTTTGAATTTTGGTGGGGTGTCAATTCCTGTTGTGTGCCTCAGGATTTCATTTTCAAATTCTCAGTTTTTGCACGATATCGAGATGTTATTTTGAAATATGAATTCCCTAAAGCTAGATATAAAAAGATAATTTAAAATCATTTTATCATACACAATTCTTATAAAATCTTGATGCCAAAACTCTACCGCAATTGTTGTTGAAGATCAGTGACTTGTTGAAGCTCTTTGAAGTATTCTTTATTTGCTATCTTGGAGACAATGGATGAAGATTAGGAATCAAGATCTTGAGTCTATCTTGCTCTTCCTAGAGTTTGTACACCTTTTGCATGATCGGGAGAAGGGTTGAAGCCTCTAACAACAAGCTTGGAGATCCTCCGCGGACATTGCCAATTCACCTTCTTGTTCATGCAAGTCTTCATTTATCTCATCTCCTTGAGGTGAAGTTGTATGTGTTTATTGATGCAAAGAAAGTTGTTAATCTTCCCTTGATTGAGACATCTAGGGTTTGAATTTATGCATATACACATTGTTAGGTTTGCACACACTTCTGCAAATCTTTATCTCTAGCTATTGTTGAGGTAGAAATATCAAAGACGGGGCTTGACTGAGGCAAGCTCCTATATAGCCACAACATCTTCCTTCTCTTGTATGTGCAAATCATGTTTTGCAGGTTCCAGTGGAAAGAAGCTACAGAAAGGAAGATATTACAGGTACAGTCATGACAAACTTTTGGATTTTTAGATTCTGATACTTGCGAGAAATTGGAGCGGGCGCCCTAGTCCAACCAGGGGTTTATTCTGGGATCTGGAAGCCTTTCAGCAGTCTCAGACACCCTGTGCAGAAGATTTTCATGTGCGGAAACTTTTAGGACATTGGAGCGGGTGCCCTAGTCCATGCAACCCTCAAAATCTGGGTACACTATCTCTGGAACTCTATCTCTGCACTTCTGTGATTAGTTTTACTAGTTGCTTCATTAGTTTTTGTATATTTCTTATTTAAGGCATAATTAGGGTTTTACTTGGTTGAAAGGAAAACACTTGATAAAATCTTAATTAGGGCCTTAGGTTTCACAACCACGCAAGCATAAGGGATAGACAAAGTGATTAGAAGCTTGTTTACAATCTCAATCCTTGTCCTCCCAATGCTTAGTGGTGAAATTGTGGTAGTTGACTTAGCTTAAACAACCTTTCAATTTTCACCCTAAACAAAAGTATAATTTTAAATATATTTAATTTGATTATTATATTATTTTGTATTTCTTGTGAATGTAGGTTTTTCACAGAACATCAAGTTCTCTATTCTACACACATGGAAAATTAGTAAAATAGTGAAAAAAAATTCTAAAAAATATCTATGCCCTAGGTATTGATGTCCTTGTTTCAACAAAAAAAAATTGAATTTCGATACATACAAAAAAAGTTATGTTTTACGAAATATGCCTATGTCTAAATTATAATTAGTTTGACTTCAAAACTTCATTTAAAAAATAATCCAACAAAGCATTATGAAACCAAATGCATGCCCTATATATCGGTGTTACCAATCTAAATTCAAAAGAATTAGAATTTTATCTTTTGTAGAAAAAAAGTTAAGTGCTACAGAATACACATCACTTTAAAAAAATATTGTTTACTATTAAAAACTAGTTATCAAAGAAGATGAAAAAAAAATTACAATTTAACTCCAAATTTTTTTAAAAATATATATTTAGAATCTACAAACAAAATCTCACAAATCACTAGTTCGCATCATCTTCAAATTCCTAACGGTTAAGCGGCTATAGGTGTCAGAAAGTGAAGATTTAGTTCAAAATGTTGATTTCAATGTCAAGTTTGGCCAAAAAGTGTAGCCTATTATTATGGGATGACCTCCTCATCAACTTGCCCATAAATTTTTAATTGTACTAGAGAATTAATCTTAAATTTTAATAAATTTGTAATTGAGAGGGTGATTTAAAACCTAAATTAATATAAATTATAAGTGGTTTGTACATATCTTAAATAACATTCATGTGATACTTTGAGTAAAAATATAGCCTTGGTCATCATTAAAATTTTCATAGTTGGTATGTATTATGTCTCCATTTGTTTTCCATCAATATTCTTCCTTTCACAACTTGCCTTTCCACCTGTGTACATGCACTAGCATGTGACACGTCAAACCTGTTACTCTTGTAACTTCTCCCAATGATATAAATATGATTTTTGATGCTTGTAGAACAAGTATAAGAGTCAATGTACTCTCCAATACAACAAATATGAAATTTAGAATCAGTCACTTCTTTTACCTCAACAGTGCTAAAATATACATCATGGGAATGCACAACAATAGGCCCATACTTAACCTCAACTTGGGAGATGTTACTTACAACTTCATGGACTGATCTATAATAGCAAGAGTTCAATAGAGGAGTGGAAAATAACATCATAAAATAGCAACATATTTTGGGGATGGAGATCAAAAGGGATAGAGGTAACAAAAAGCTTTGGTTGTCTCAGAGTAAGTATGTGAATACCATTTTGTAGAGATTTAGTATGCAGGACTATAACCCAGTTAAAGTTTCTTTACCCATTACTACTAAGATTTCATTATATGTGTCCAAAGAATGAGGATGATTTAGAGGATATGTCTAATGTGTCATTTGCTAGTGTTGTAGGGAGTTTGATGTATGCAATGGTTTGCACTAGACCAAATATTGTCCAAGCAGTGGGAATTTTGAGCAAATTTATGTCTAACACTGGTAGACAACATTAGAATTATGTGAAGAGGGTGTTTAGATATCTAGCAGGTACTCCTGATTACTATTTGGTTTATTCTGGTAATGACAGTGCTGAAAAAAATTTGGACATACAGTGATTTGTTGATACAAATTGGGCAGGGGACTTGGATAGTCAAAGGTCCACTAGTGGCTATGTGTTTACTTTTTTAACATCAGAAAATGTCCCCTTGGGGGATTTTCCCTCATAAGGTTTAGCTCTCGAGTCTTTTATCTTCATTTAGGACATCTTGCATCATATTTTGACATCCCAATGAAATGAGCCCTAAGTTTCATGATAAATGGGACCTAGGGGGATCCCTTGAACCTAACCCTGACAAAAATAGGGGGGAGGACTTGGGCACCTACACCCTAGTCCTACCCTATTTTGAGTCAGTCCCAAATTTTTAGTGTCAGCTTGTGACTATTATTTGGGTCCTATGCCGACATGGTAAGTTTGAATTACAAAATTCTTGGTGGGAGTGTTTGTAGTTGCATATATAAGCATGTTTAGGCATTCATTTGTAAACTAGATGATTATTGTGATCTTTTGGCATCCTAAAGGTGATTCAAGGTTTTCATTGTGTAGCAAGAGTAGATTTGTGTTGCCTATGTGTTTGTATTTGTAGATTTGAGAAATCATCTCGTCATGGCATGAAGAGCTTCTTCCTTCCATGAGATATTCACTACAAGGTGACATCATTTGTGTTTTTGAGCATTTATTATTTAGTTTTTACCTCTGCCTCACAAGGGCATACACTCTCTATCTGACAATGGTGTTTAGAAGATTTGAATGTTTCTCTGCGGCTTGACTGAGGCAAGCCTCTAAACACCACAACCCCCTCCCAAAGTTTCTATGATTGCAAGTTACAAGTTGAAGATATAGGAAAAGTGGAGTTGCAAGAGGGCATTATAGAGTGTCAGATTTGTAGATCATAGTTAAAAATAGCACCCTAGACTTGGGCACCCACTCTTTAGTCCTCTAGATTCCGTGACAGGAAAATCTCTGTGACAACAGAAATAGGTTGCAGACTGAGCTACCAGGTTCTGACAAAAACCTAGACATTAGACTTGGGTGCCAGCTCATTAGTCCTCAATTGTTCCACTTCTGAACCCCAAAAATAGGTGCACAGTTACTTGTCATTTTACATCTTTCTGTAGCAGCATTTTTTGATATTTGTCAATTTACTTCTGTATTTGCATAATTAGGGTTTTGATGTATAATTGAGCATAATTGAGTATAATTGAAAATCAAATCATATAAATCTAAGTTTCTCTACATCTCATAGTGACCTAGGGTATGATAGTACATTGCAACTCGACCCTAGGTCCTTGAATGAAAGGGTGAAAGGAGGATATACACACAAAAACTATCAAAAACCAACTATTTAAATTCCACCCTTTACATTTTGGTGAACCTGTGTTGTTGGACTTGTTTACACCTTTCTAAGTGTTTTGCTTCAGATTTGTAGTGATTTCATTCATTCATATAGTCATTCATCTTATTGCATTGGAAAACTTACAAAAAAATTGAAAATTTTGAAAAAAATTGCATCCTATGGTTTGCATGTTGCATTAATTAATTTGAATTTCATCAAATTTCTAATTTTTGCATTATATTTGAGTTAAATTTTAGAAAATTACAAAAATTCAATAGCTTGCATGGCATTTTCATCATAAAATTGCTAGGGTTTTGTTGGAAATTTTGTATTTTTCATATAACCTAGTAATTTAAAAAACTAGGGTTGTAGGCAAAATCTTGTTTCAAATTTTTCTATTGAACTTAGACACTCATTCAAATTTGTATTTGTTTTTAGTGTTGCATTTTAGTGTAAACTTACATTTAGATCTAAAAAAATAGCATTTTCATTGATTTTTCACTAGATTTGCACTTGCATTTTGCATCTTAGGGATTAAAAATTATTTTCAGATTTGAGTGCATTTAGTTTTATTCATAAATCATCTTACAAGACATTCAAATAGCATTTTACATCAACATCTCAAACCTAGGGCCTGAAAAACCTTGATTTTCACTAGATTTGGCCTTATCGACTCTCAAAATTTGCACCATAGGCATGTGAAAAATATTTTTGCACTAATTAGCTGTTATCATGGTAATTATCTTCTTCCCCTCCTAAAAATCTTCACAACACCTTGTTACTGGCCTCTTGTATTGAGAATTTGGTGAAAAATTACACATTTTTGCTATATTTGCCTTAGGGTTTGACCTAGTTTGCACCTCAAGTATGTTGTAAATAATTTTATGATTCTAGGAGACTGATATCATTGATATTATTTTCTTCACCTCATAAAATTATTTACAACACCCCTTTTGCTAGGTCTGGGAGTTGAAAAATCATGAAAAATCACATATTTTGCCATATTTCTACTAGGGTTTGACCTTGAGTGGCACTACAAGTGTGTTGTGATTAGGTGGCTATTATTAATGATATAATTGGCTATCCATAATTATTTTACTCACAACACCCTTTTTCATGCTCCTTTGCATTGAGATTTGGTGAAAAAATCGCATATTTTAGTGTATTTTCACTAGGTTTTGGCCTATCATCTTAGATGTGCATCAAGAGTGTGTTGTGACAGATATTACTGCTGTATTGGACTGATATTAGACATATTATTTTCTTTCCCTGATCAAAATCCTTACAACACCTTTTCTTTCATATATTTGCATTGAAAAAGAACAAAAAATCAAGCATTTCAGGTCATTTTTGCATATAGTGTTACACTTGTCTTTGGCATACTTTTAGAAAGCTTTTAAAATATGATCTTGCATTAATTTGAGCATATACACATGGCTTCTAATTGTAACAACAACAATAGTTTCCCTCCTAGGTCTTACATGAAGAGAAAGGTCCCTAAACCTAAAATTGTGTTTACACCTCATGATAGAACAATAGGAGACACTGAAGGACCTCTTTACATCACTATGAAAATAATAGGAAACCCTATGGATGGAACACTTATTGATCCTAATTGCATGACCAATGTTGCCACAGAAGAGTTCCTCTATTTACATAACTTGATGCAAGGATATTATGACCCTTCGGACATGATGATTAAAACACATAAGGGAACCTTTGTAAATCCTTTGGGTAAGATGTCATTGTTGGTAATTGTATTTGAGAAACATGTAGAACAATGGTTTGATGTTGTCCCTGTTTCTGACCTCTTGCGCATTAAATTGGGACACCCTTGGTTAAATGCTATGAAATTTGTCCCTTCAACAATTCATAATTGTCTAAAATTTCCTTTTGATGGACATATAATTACTGTCCCTTGCAATAAGTATAAACCTTTGGTTGCAAGAAAACATTGTACACTAGATTACTTTTGGCATAAATATGAAAAGAAATCGGAGCCAAGAACAGACTTTAACTTCTTGAACTATAGAAATTACAAAGAAAAACTATTACATCCAATAGTCAGTCCCTCTATGCAAGAAATACCAAAAGACAAGTAACCCACATTTGAAGAGAACCCTAGACCAAAAGGACAAGGTCCCTATGCTAAGGTTCCTCCCCCGCCATCCTTATAAGGATCGGGAGGTAATTGTCGACAACAAAGCATTCCATTTAGACAAATGAGATTTGATCCCAGTGCTTCCTTTTCTAAAATAAAAAAACCTATGAGGGAGAAAAGCCCTATCTTACAAGAGATAAGTGGTAAGAGAAAAAGAAATAGAAAAGCAAGAGAAAGAAGAAGAAGACAAGCTTGTGCCATAAACCTTGCATCTCAACAAGAAAACATTGATCCAAATATTGAACCAAACAAAGATGATCCTAACAATGAACAATCTAAAGACAAGAACAGGAATTGGGCTATGGTACCTTATGTCCCACTTTCCTCTAGCATTCAGGAGTGGGAGGATGACAATGATTTACTTGATGACGAGACCTAGCATGAAGATCCTACATGTAAGTATCTCTAACTCTTTATTTCTCTTGTGATGTATTTCCCCTGTGATGTGTTATGTGTTGTTTAGGCCTCTTGGGATGACCCCTAATTCTCTTGTAAGGTCCGGGATACCAGGTGACGCCTCTATTGTGACCTTTGTCTATTTGTATCATCATTCTTCTATATTTCCTCTCTGATTTCATTGTTGTGTGTTGTGTCTTGTGGACATAGCGTTGCGGCTGGTGACTTGGGGGCACCCTCCTATGTGATTGTCCCTAAGACACTTGTTTCTCCTCTCTTATTTATTGTTTCCCTTCCTTTAGTGTTTCTATCTAGCAGGCAGATGACAAAATATTTATACTGATGTGGACCTAGCATCCCTTTAGCGAGAAATCAAAAATTGGAATTAGTTCCTAATATGATGATGGGGTTGTATATCTTATCTGACGCTTGTCTAGTAGAAGCACTTTGTGCTTTCTATGTAGTGATTTTGATGATCTTGATCTCACTTACAAACCTTAACAATACTGTTGCTCCATGCACTTTGTTTATCTTTGAATCTCGCCTTGGTGACACTCGGTTCTAAGATTTTTGTGATATAGCCCCACAGTTATCCTTGATCTCCGAATTTGTAGTATAACCTTGGCTCCTTGTGTGGTTAATCATATGCATTGATGTTGTTTATCATGATTTTGTGGACACTAACATGTTTCTTGCAGGGATGTGTTTGTGGGAATATTTGGCGATCGTAAAGTACATGTCACCTCTGGGGGGCATGGGCTTTGTGAAAGTCTATGTTCCCTTGTGTGTTTTCTTCCTACCTTAACATGCTTGATATCGATGTGTGATATCAACCGCCTTAAGGTGGGGGCATATATAAGGTAAGCTATCTGTTGTAGATGTTAGCAATGTGCTTGTCCTCAGGTATAGTTTAAAGACTGGTGGCGATGAGTCCCTCCTGTACTCTAAGTTTGTTTGCAATCAATCAATCAATTAATCAATCATCTTAAGCCCTCTATGGAGGTGGGGGTGGTGTATCTCTTGCAAAGAGTGTCCATCCTATCATTTTCAAAAGTCCTCATCGAGACGCAGGGAGCGGTTCTATGACTAACTCAACCCTTAAGCGTGTCTTCGATAATTGTTGTGGCAAAGCCTAGTTGTCAGTGTGTGCCTATAATGTTCCTGAGATGGTGATGAGCCTAGAAATAGGAACACTCCATCGCTTATCTGTCGTGTTTTCTCTGTGTCTTCAAAGTGTGTGTGTTTGGCATGCTTGCTTTGTTTGGCATGTTTGTTGCCCCATATGCAGTCTAAAGACCAGTGCAATGAGTGCTTCCTACATTTTGGGAGGTTTGGTGTGTCTTGCATTTGTGTTACCCCATATATGCAGTTTAAAGACCAGCGCGATGAGTGCTTCCTGCATTATGGGAGGTAATTACTGCTACAACAATGGGTTACACTTTCTGGGACATCCTAATTTTTGCTGAAATCACATATTTTTAGAAAATATAATGATTTAAGCCTTGAAAGGTTCCATTTAAAATATTTTAATTAAAGAGGGTTTGATCAATCCCCTTAGATTCAAACCCCCTTGGATAGAACCCCGCTAGTTTTAAACCATACCTATAATGAAGTATCCTCTACACCTATCAAAATGCTGATAAAAAGTACTTTTGATTTACCTTTTGGGGGATCAAATGAATTCATTTAAAATTTATGTTTTTTAAGTTTGTATTCCTTATTATTAGCTTCCCAAAAAGTATAATTTTAAATATATTTAATTTGATTATTATATTTATTTTTTATTTCTTGTGAATGTAGGTTTTTCACTGAACATCAAGTTCTTTGTTCTACACACATGGAAAATTGATAAATTAGTGAAAAAAAATTCTGAAAAAATATCTATGCCCTAGGTATTGATGTCTTTGTTTCAACAAAAAAAGAAAAATTGAATTTCAATACATACAAAAAAAGTTATGTTTTACGGAATATGCCTACGGCCAAATTATAATTGGTTTGACTTCAAAACTTAATTAAAATAAAAATATTCAACAAAACATTATGAAACCAAATGCATACCCTATATATCGGTGTTACCAATCTAAATTCAAAAGAATCATAATTTTATCCTTTGTAGAAAATAAGTTATGTGCTATGGAATACATATCACTTTAAAAAAATATTTTTTACTATTAAAAACTAGTTATCAAAGGAGACGCAAAAAATTTTACAATTTAACTCCAAATTTTTTTAAAATATATATATTTAGAATCTACAAACAAAATTTCACAAATCACTAGTTCGCATCATCTTCAAATTCCTAACGGTTTAGCAGGTATAGGTGTTAGAAAGTGAAGATTTAGTTCAAAATGTTGATTTCAATGTCAAGTTTGGCTAAAAAGTGTAACCCATTATTGTGGGATGACAAAGCCTGTGTGTTTACTTTCCTATACTTGCATCTGCATTTCATATATATGAGAAAAAAGAAAAGAAAAGAAAAGAAATCATTCCTGTCTTCTATGCATTAACTGTCTTCTATGCATTTATTGTATTCTCTGTGTTTTGCATGACTGTAACTGTCTTCTCCGTGTTTCACATGCTTGTCATTGTCTTCAATGTGTCTGGCGTGTCTTCTCTATGCTTGGCGTGTTTGCTGTGTTTGTTGACCATACTTTAATGCATATATTGGCCTCACATTTATACATACATTAGAGTGGGGGCTAAATGTAACATCAGAAAATGTCCCCTTGGGCACTTTTCCCTCATAAGGTTTAGCTCCCGGGTCTTTTATTTGCATTTAGGACATCTTGCATCATATTTTGACATCCTGATTAAATGAGCCCTAAGTTTCATGAAAAATGGGACCTAGGGGGATCCCTTGAACCTAACCTTGACCAAAATAGGGGGAGGACTTGGGCACCCGCGCCCTAGTCTTGCCCTATTTTGGGCCAGTCCCAAATTTTTAGTGTCGGCTTGTGACCGTTATTTGGGTCCTATGCTGACATGGTAAGTTTGAATTACGAAATTCTTGGCGAGAGTGTTTGTAGTTGCATATATAAGCATGTTTAAGCATTCATTTGTAAACTAGATGATTATTGTGATCTTTTGGCATCCTAAAGGTGATTCAAGGCTTTCATTATGTAGCAAGAGAAGATTTGTGTTGTCTATGTGTTTGTATTTGTAGATTTGAGCAATCATCTCCTTATGGAATGAAGAGCTTCTTCCTTCCATGAGATCTTCACTACAAAGTGGCATCATTTGTGTTTTTGAGCATTTATCATTTGGTTTTTGCCTCTGCCTCATAAGCGCACACACTCTATCTGACAATGGTGTTTGAAAGATTTGAATGTCTCTCTAGGGCTTGACTGAGGCAAGCCTCTAAACACCACAACCCACTTCCAAAGTTTCTATGATTGCATGTTACAGGTTGAAGATACAGGAAAAGTGGAGTTGCAGGAGGGCATTACAAAGTGTCAAATTTACAGATTAGAGTTAAAAATAACACCCTAGACTTGGGCACCTGCTCTTTAGTCCTTCAGATTCCATGACGGGAAAATCTCTGTGACAGCAGGAATAGGTTGCAGACTGAGCTTCCAGATCCTGACAAAAACCTAGGCATTGGACTTGGGCGCCTGCTCATTAGTCCCTGATTGTTCTGCTTTTGAACCCCAAAAACAGGTACACAGTTACTTGTCATTTTACATCTTTCTGTAGCAACATTTTCTGATATTTATTTATTTGCTTCCGTATTTGCATAATTAGGGTTTTGATATATAATTGAACATAATTGAGTATAATTGAAAATCAAATCATACAAATCCATGTTTCCCTACATCTCATAGTGACTTAGGGTATGATAGTACATTGCAATGCAACCCTAGGTCCTTGAATGAAAGGGTGAAAGGAGGATATACACACAAAAACTATCAAAAACCAACTATCTAAATTCCACCCTTTACAACTTTGTTTGGTGAAGTAGTCAGTTGGATGAGCAAAAGGCAGCCCACGATTGCAACAGGGGGGTCGTAAGGGGGTTTCCCCTTGTGAGGGTTCTATGGGATCATCCCCTCGGAGGGGGGTCTAAGGCTGTGCCCCCTAGCGGGGGCTCGAGAGCAATGCCCCAGAGCTAAATTTTATCATTGTGAATCTAGACTGTTTGTCATTAGGTCATAAATCTAATAGTCGATATTATGTTAGTTTTCTTGCCCTAGAAGGCAACACCCTTTTATAAGGATATTTGTACTACAATTTGAGCAGAGTTGAGAGTAACAGGGACTGCTGGATTGAAGACTGAAGAAGAAGAGGAAGTGCATGTATTGTAATCTCATATTTGAAGATAATACAACTTAGAGCCTCTTTTCTTGGAGTTTTTTTTACCTGAAATGGTTTTCTCCATGCTACATACTGTGTTATGTGTTCAGTTCCTAATGCATGTTATTTCTTTGTAATGGGTTTTATTTCTATTGCAATCTCCATTGATTCTACATCATTTAGAGGACATTAATATGATTTGAATTAGATTTCCATTCTGTGGTTTGTACCTTCACTTCTAACATAGAAGATTTTAGAATTTTTTGGGGGGATTTTCACAAGGCAAAACATCTAGGATTTTGGCAATATTTTCTACAATTTTTGGGCATCCTTGTACTATTTTAGTCTATGCTAAAATAGGACAACATTTTGGTGACTAAGGGTTTTTGCCTAGTAAAAACAAGGATTCGGTGGCCTTATACAATCCATTGGGAACAAAGTCGAAGGGGACCGCAACAACCGAACACGGGTGGGCCAAACCAACATAAAATTGAACATGCCTCCACCAACAACAAAACAACATAAAAAAACAAACAAGACAAATAACCTCCTAATGAAAATGTAGCTTATGCAAGAGCACTTATTCAAAGGAAACCTACACAAAATAAAACCTATCCTAAACCTAAACTAACCATAAGAAAATGACCTCAAACAAAGCTATTAGTTGGTTTTTAAAAATAACTACCCTTTCTCAATAATCTACAATGTTTCACATGCTTGTGGGCAGTTAATAGGAGGTGGAAAAAGAATGGGCATGCAACAAATTGATGAAATGCCACTCTAAAAACAAAATCAAGCTCTCCTACCCACATGAACTGATTGGGAATGCAAGCTGGGAAGTGGATAAGTAGGTTGATTCTTCTCATCTTGATGCTTAACTTCATGCTCAGGGGTAAGCATGACAAATGGTGACACTTCATGGTCTGTATCTAGCTGGGCTAGATGTTTGATAGGACATCCCCTTGAAACTATGCTTGAATAATAAATTACTTCATGTTTATGCTCTGACTCCTCATTAATTTGCTGCTAAATAGAATTCTCTGGCTGTTGTGGCTCAACTAGAAATGAATGCACCTCCTCAGCTGCATATTGCTCATGACGGCTATCAGAAATAGGCTCAAAAAATGAGCCATGAACCTGCTCAATGATGAAATCTCCTCCACCAAGAAGCTAATATCCCTAGTAGATAATGAAGAACAAATCTTCAATTTGTTCTTGCCCATGCTCAATCTCCACATTACTATTCTTTATAAAAGATGGGAGCTCCCCAAACAGGTTTGTCCCATCAATTTCTACATTTTTCAATATAAGGCTTCCTATATGCTCCTCTTCATGAGTTGGGACCTCACTGTTATGCTTGGCCTCACACGCCATGAACTTTCCATCATTTTCACTATCACTATGCTACTCTAGAATTGCTAACATCTTCCTGCCCTCTTCATATTCAATGTGACTAGGTAGTTCATGAAACGGGGTGGCACCATCAACCTCAACAACAATCTCTGCAGCAACTTCATCTGCAATGCCCTCATCATTTGACTGCAACTCCATTGGATTCTTCTTGAGCAACCTCTGTAGCTGATGATTCTCCCCATGCAATCTTTGTATTTCACTCTTATTCATTTCATTAAAAGCATGGGAATTTTTTTCAAAAGAACCATACCCTAGAGGATTTATCCCACCACATGAATTAGCACTACCCACGTGCTCAATGCACTGCTTCCCTAACTGATTGGACTTAGTTTCTTCTTGAAACAAGTTTGATCTTTCAATTTTCATGGTGCTTGAGGGCCCATTATCAATAGGGAGTTATTCATTAGCTATAACACACATTCCCCTTTCCGGCTCATAGAACCCACTATCTCACCAAACAACTAGCATGTCTTTTAAGAGCGAGCTAGTGTTGGGACAAGAGAGCTGACATGGAATGGGGACTAGAAGGGCTTCCCAGCTCTGCATCTGGGCAAGCAATTGCCTTAACTACTCCTTTGGAAAGGTTGCAAGTTGCATATAAAGTTGTTCCTTGTAAGCTATTTCCTTCGCCTCCATCGGTAGTTGTTGAAGATGGGGCAAATAAGAAAGTTCCTCTTGCTGTTGGTTATACTCTATCATTCTTTGAACCTCATTCCACTCCCTTTGGTAGCCTAGGATTGCCTCCTTTAGATCACTAATGTTTCTGATGTCAAGGCTATAGTCTCGTTGAAGCTGATTATACCCCATCTTTCTTTTAATATCATCTAGATGTCCCTTAAACTCTAGCAACATGTCCGTGAGACCATTGAACTCATCAACATCCATGTTGTCAACATTTTGGGACTAACTAGAAGGGTAGCTATACTGATTAGGAGCAAGGTATTCTTCTTGGGGTTGACAATAAGAGTTATTAGACTGCCAATAAGACTGAGCAGGGGTGCATGGGAGGTAAGCATCATGAGGATGTTGATAGCCTCCTGAAATAGGGCTATATGACATAAAACTAGAGGTATTTTGAGCCTAATATGGATGATATGGATGCCAATGACTTGTATTTTGACAAGGTGGAGGGGAATAACCATAGCTTCCATAATAGTTTGACATAATGGAGCACTAAAAATTAGAAATCATTCAAACAATCTTGAAATAAGAGCAAACAGATCTACCCTTCTGAGAAATGAGCTCATACCATAGAGTCACCAAGTGATTTGAGAACCCTGAAGGTTGGAAAAGACCAAGAGCATCAACAAACTTTGATTTTTGATGGATCTTTAAGCACTTGAACTGGCTGCACCAGTAGATTTATTCAACAGAGTTGCCATGGTGTTGGAGAGACTACCTTGAATGGCACAATGCACTGAAGAGCACACCAAAACACTTCAATGGATGATAAGGATTATCAAACTAGTCCTATTGGGCATGCCAAAAATTGTTATCACCTGGAATTGCACCCTTCTTGAAGCCTGTTCAAGCATTCCAATGACACAAAGGGATGAATCCCAAGGTGTGGGACCTTGCAGATGAGATTAGACCTCTAGAAAAGGTTGGTTCCTCATTTTAAACTTAAGGTTTAGGGAAAAATAACTAAACTTATGCTACCGATCACAAAGGAAAAAGGGAAGAAGGGATACAAAAAATAAAATGGTGGTGCACTTAGGGTGTTTAACTACAACCGACATAGCAAAGTAATGATTTCAATGCTAAAGGAAACTCACACAGACTCATGCAAGTTCAAACAAAGGTTAAGGTAGAAAAAAAACTATGCAAAGGGTCATTTTACCCACAATACACAACTCATATCTTTCAAAAAAATGTAGTGTAAGAACAATGAGGCAAAAGTATCAGTTTATATTGATCATAGAGGCTAAATAGCCATTACAAAAGAAGAAGAAATTCATTGCAGGGGAAATAGACACAAAATAATGATTTACATTCATAGTTGAACAAAAATTGGAGACATCAAAGGGTCAGAATCAAGCACAATGCATCAATTCCAATCGGTTCCTGTAAAACATACAAGGCCTACAACTACAACAAATTCCTCTACCCATGTAATAACCTAGAGAATAGATAACCCCTTCAAATGCATCGCCACATGCTTATATATAGTTTTTTTGAATAATCCTGCAACACTAGGTGTTGAAACTCAGTCAACACGTAAACCCATGCTGCATTAAATCTGGCCCATGGCCCTGTCATAAAATCTGCGTAATTGGAAGAATGCCCATGCCTTAGCGTGTTTAAAAATTTGCATAGGAAGATTGCCCACACATTTTAGGTACCTGGCACATTAATGAGGGAAGGCTTAAATCCTTTTCCTGGCACCTGCAATAACTTTTTCATCAACTTTGTCCTCCTTTTGTACTTGTGCATTGAAGATCTTCATTGTTTCAACCACCTGTATGACTTTGGCCTACACCATTAATTGTTGGGTACCTATTCATCTATTTCATCCTGCAATAATGGCGTGATTTTAGGGCACCCAAGAAATCACACCTTTTATGAAGCTTTTAAAACACTTCAAAAGTGTTGAATTTTGAATTTGCTTTTGGTGCCCTTTGAGAATTTGAAATCCTGCCTTGATCTACCTTTTCCCCTCCATCACCAATTTTTTCCACCGGTGAATCTATCTTAACACGAACCTACCCTTGTGTTTTTCCTCTCTCCTTCATCAACTGATCGCCCTATCAGCGAACTTGGGAAGTCACTTCATCTTTATTTCTTCTTCTCTTATCTCCCTTTGTTGGTGATTTCCTACTTTTATGAACCATTTCTTACTTATCTTCTACTTCGTCATCCAATTCACTAGTCAATGAACTCCCCAAGCGGCGAACTACTTCGTTCAAGAACTATCATGTTAGCTAATTTTCCTTCTTCGTCTTCGTCTTTGTCTTCTTTTCCTCTACGCCTAGGAGTTGGTGAAAATGCCTATCGGTGAACTTTTTGGTTAGTGAACTTGGTGGTTTGTGAACCACTAAGTTTGTTGATAACTTAATTCTTTTCTTCTTCTTTCTTCTTTTTGTCCTTTGCCTAATTGATGATTTGGCTTGTTGACAAACTTGTCGGTCGACAAACCAACAAGTTCCCGAACCCCTAATTTCGCCAACAAGCACTTCACTTATCTTTTTTGCCTTGTCTTTCTCTTGAAACTTCTTGGACACTTTGCCTTTGGTCGACAGGTTTACTTGTCAGTGAACTTGCCGATCGGTGAACTGGTAGGTTCGTGAACCTTCAAGTTTGCCGACAATGCAAAATGAGCTAAGGCAAAACACTTAGAAGATTTTAGGATTTTTTGGGGGGATTTTCACAAGGCAAAACATCTAGGATTTTGATAATATTTTCTACAAGTTTTGGGGATCCTTGGGCTATTTTGGCCTATGATAAAATAGGACAACAAGCCCATTGTGAATTTCCACAATTTGATTGGCCAACTTTAGATAAGCAAGCTTCTATTTCCTCCAAATTGTTAAGTAGAACATCTTTCGATTGACGCTGAAACTCTAGATCTTTTCTTAATGTATTAAGAATATTTCCCTCTTCATTTTCTTCCTATAAATTCTTAGGCTAGAAAAACTTGGATAAGTCCTTGAAATATTTTGATAGGGGACTGTCGTTCTGATTTACTCTAGGTACACTCCTGAACATAGATTCAAAGAAACCTCCCATGATTCACATTAACAAAACAATACCCTGTAGGCTAGCAAGATCATGGTCTGATACCATTGTAATGTCCTAGGACTGATATTTCAAATAATTTTCAGATCTAGAATGATTTATAAATAATCTCCATAAATTTGATAACAACATCCACAAAACAAGCTACCAAATTCCATCGAAAAAGCACAATTTTCACCATAAACTTATAGAACTGATTTTATTTAAAGATTCTAATATAAACATTTGGAAATAGATCTAATACAACAAATAATGCTATAGCAAGATTCTACAACAACTACAAATCTGGAATGAATAGCACAAAATCCCCACACCATAATAGCTAGTCTCCAACACAAACACTCTAGAATGCACCAAAAACCCTCCAAGGTTGATCTTTTATTGAAATAGTGAGGTTTATACATCAAAATAGGTCTAATACAACTGCTCAACACCCACAACAATAGAAAAATAACATCCGGAACAACAATTGCAAATTCTATACAAATTTGTTAAAATACACATTGTGCATTTCACCAAAACATTGCCACACTACTCCAAAGAGAAAAAATAACACATGCAACCTCTGGAACTAAACCAAAACATGGGAAAAACAATAAAAACATTAACACAATAGTAGAAACACCTACAACAATCTGAAATACCAAACTGCAACTAAACACCACTCCAACTATGACTACACAACACAGTCTGAAACTGGAAAATCCTACAACAAAGAAGCTCCAACTGAAGATGACACTAGAACTCCAAACATTGAATATGAAAAAAAAATCTATAGTAAATGGGATGCCACAATAGCAACCCAACACACATAGCACATAAAAAATCTCACATTGCAATACTAAAACCTATAAAACAAACTATATTGAAATTGTTGAAATCTCCTACAATCTTTAGCTCCAATACAACCTCTAGATGAGATTGCCTATTGAAACCAACGAGTTGTCATCCTTTTATCATCCGAGACTGATGGGTTTTCATTGACAAGCCTCCAACTCCAATGGGTTTTCATCCAATGAAGATTTCATATGCAAATCTACAAATATGAGAGAAGAAGAAATATCATCAAGTGCAAATGAAGCATTTACAAATTTATATGTTGCATTCCAAGAGATGGGCATCCAAAACCCAACACCTTACTATAGAAGCTTCCCCAAAGTGGTTTCCAAATAAAGGTTATGATAGCTATCATATGTGTCATAACTCCCAACAACTTGTCATAAGATGTTAATTTAAAATTAGCAAATAACTGTCAAAGTTGACTCCAATAAATCCCACGCCCCACCTGTGTTGGCACCACTAAAAATATAATAAATTCAATATTTATTTTTCCAAAGAATGAAAATTGCACTAGGACAATATAAATATTAAATAAATAGTATTTCCCAATGTGTCTTGTTACCTCCGACTTACTATTTTTGGACAGTGGAAGCTTACTATTTTTAGTAAGTGTTATTTTTTGAAAAATGGACATGACATACAATCTATTAGATAAACCTTGGTGTGTTTCTATGAGATGATAAATCCACTATGTGAGGTGCCAAGTGTATAATGTGACAGGGTATTTCATTGGTCACAATAATATGGTGGGCCTATTGGCCTTCACTCAAAAATATGGGATTCTTGCTTTCGAATTTATTTTTGAGTTGTATTTGGATGATAAGAATATGGATTAGCATTGTACAAGTCAAATGTCATGGTGTTTAGTGCTTCATGGAGTAGCTCCATAAAGTTGGCATTAGACTATCTTAGTTGGGTCCAGAGTAGCTACATAGAATTGGCTTCAGAGTAGCTCTCAAGTTCCTACATGAAACTAGCTCTGGAATTCCAACTCCAAAATCACTATTTTCAAACAACTCCCAAATGTTTTAGAATCTAACTCATGATTATTAGGCAAACCAATTTTTGACACTTTTGTGGCATTGCACTAGTAAGACCCACTTCTAAAAAACATAAGTCATGGGATATAAAAAAACAAAGTTGATTTTATTATTTTTGAAAAATTAAAAATGGAGGTGGGGGAACACCCTTAAGGAGGCACCACTATTAAATATTTAAAATAAACTATTAATAAGGCATAGAAAAGAGGCACTAGGCCATGATTTTATTTTAATTGTCAAGTGGGATGGTGGGTACCACATTTGAGAGGGGAGTGTGGGATTTAAAATGTACGAAAATTTTATTTTATCCTACATGATGACTATGCTATGTCGGTGCCACATAAAACACAAAAACTCTTATTTATTTACCTTAAGACTATTCGCAAAAACATAATGCCATATGGAAAATTATAATTTTATTTCCCAAACATGGGAGGTGTTGAAAATACTAACCCCATGTCCCCATGCTACTACTTAATTGAGTTTTATGCTTAAATTTGAGCAGTTGGAGTGGCCCCATGCAAATTTACAATTATGGGAAAAGGGTAATATAGAATCTTTCCCTATTTTTATGGAGCAACTACTATTTAGAAATTGAAAATAGGCTTTGGAAAAAGGGGGGCTGGAAATAAGCAACAACTACATAATGGGAAAAATATCATGTTGCGCCATACATTTATTTCCCTCCTTTTTCACATTTCCCAATCTTGTACAATCTGCCATCCAACAAATGACAGAGGCATTCATATTCTAATGTCTTCCACCACTTCTTTATAAATTTCCCACAGTATCAAACACGATGAAAGCATCTCACAGTGTTGATCCTTGAACAAAATGAGCATCTTCTACATTGTCTTTGTATTTCTCTTTGCATTAACTATTAGCTGTATTCGCCTAAAAATGACACGACTCTGTCCAAATAAATATTCTTAATATTTATTTAAGTCAAATTCTTCTATCAATAAATAAATAAATTTATTTGATTCATATTCCTCTAAATTAATTAAATATCAAAATATTTAATTATCTCTTCTAAAGTCAAAATTAAATAAAAATCCTTTATTTAATTAAATTCTTCCAAACAATTAAATAATTCTTAATTATTTAATTAAGTCAAAATCATTCTTCCAAATTTGAATAAATCAAATCAAATTTATTTAAAATCCTCTCAATCTTCAAATATAAAATATAATCAAATATTTTATTTATTCTTCCAAATTATGCACAACAATTAAATAAATTTATTTATTTAATTTGCTTTCGTATCTTCTAATTCTTCAAATATCTTCCAAATTTTCTAAAAATAAGTCTTCTTCTCTATGCACACACAATTAAATAATTTATTATTTAATTTCTCTCAAATCATTGAAAAGCAAATCTCAAGTTGAGTTAACTGACTCAATCAACCTTGTTTTTATCAATCTCTTAAATTAGAAAAAAACTTTCTAATTTATGAAAGCATATCTTATCTTTAGAAAAGAAAGTGGTTAACTCAAATAAAATAGCTTTTGTGTGACACTTGTCTTTTTCTTATTCGCACACGTTCCTCAACCGTTCTATACCGTTGATCTCTTCTCTCTCAAGTCTATAAATTGAACCCTATTCTTCCATTTCATTCATCCAAGCTTTAAGTATTGTTACTTTAAAGGAATTACAGCGTGCCTTTGGCACCAGTTCCTTCATTGCTTGCGATCACATTTGTTACTACATACTACTACCATTGTTGTGAAGCTCATCTTCATGGCAAAACTATCATGGTCGTTCTCTATTGACAATCTTGGAATCATAGTAAGGAAGTGCACTCTCTGAGGGCCTTATTCATACATGCAAGATCGATTGAGATAGGCGACCAACGGAAGCTATGAAGCTGAGGTTTGCAAAGGTTTTTTAAGTTCTTTTGTTTAATTGATCTCTTTGTTTCTGTATTTTGTTGAGTTTTGGGTATTTTGATATTATTATATTGATTATTCATGTTGAATCTAATTTTCCCTTAACACTAGTGCATTTGCATTTGTTGAGAATCGAAGAGTTTATGAATGTCCAAAGACAATCTTTGTCGAATAGGGAACCATGTCTCCATTTTCCATTCCATTATCTTTCAAATTTGAAATTGCATTTCCAAATCACAAAACCCTCGCAAATGTGGTCTCCCGCTGCAAACGAACCATTATTTTATCATGGCAATGGTACCTAGTCAACTCACCTGGCATGAAACTGGTGCCCATCTCTTTTACACAATTAGAAAAGTTGAATGTGGTGGTCCGCAATCTCAACGTCGACTTTCAACATAGCATGGATGAGTCATACAATCTTAATGTAACCTTTGGCAGATTAAAAAAGACATTAATTTCTAAAAAACTCTGTTTAAAAAAATTATACAGTTAAAAAACAAATTTAAAATCGTTGCTTAAGCAGAAAAATTAAATATTCATGGGACCAGTAGCTCCACAAATAACTCCTTAAAATGTTGAGGAGTGACTGCTAGCCAAAATAAGCTAAGCAGTCACATGGGGACCTACCCTAAGAAGCATTTTATTTTATATGAAAAATCCATGTGAAGAGAAGGGGGCTAAGCTCATAATTTTGTCTTATCTAAAGGAGGCGTTAGAAATGAAAGACGGGCCGACGTATGAACCATGCTTTTAATCCTTTTTACCATTTCATCGGTGCCATGTGGATGGAGATTTAAAAACTAATTTTTCTATGTATTTGCTATCATAGAAGTTACAAGGTGGTGGCATTGAGATGCACATACAATATATGTACTTGGGTTTTCATTGGTTTCAACATGTGTTAAGGGTTTCTCTTGTGTGCTGGCATCATAGGTTTAAGTCTGATTTTTATACCATTTTCCACCATCCACTTGCAGAAATACATTCTTATTTCAGCATATTCTTCTACTATGTTATGTTGCATATCAGATTTTGGCTTGGAAAGTCCCAACATGGTTGAAATTTGTAGTCTAGGTCGCATTGGGTAGATTATGTTGATTGAAAACATGTAGTAAATCCTTTGTAAGCCTGGAAATGGTTAAATATTGTATATTTATTTGATTTTTGAGAGATCTTCCCATTCTTTATATATTCTAAGGTTGATCCCATGAAGGTATGGTCTCTTATGCATTTATATGAGTGTTAGTTAATGAGATTTAATGTTGGGCCGATTTAGGGCTTTTTAATAATTCATTGGCAATTGCTAATGGTTTTCTGATTTTGGTGGCTTCTGAAAACAAATTTCACGTGTATGCCCTATTTTTGGTAATTTCACATGTGTATGCCCTACTTTTGGCAGTATCAAGTGAATATGTATGTTGTGTGGATTGGTATTACATTTTTGTTACTGGAGATCTTGGTTTGATGCCTTGGCAAGGATTTTGTTTGATTTAGAGATACTCTTGTTTATATCAAAATACTTATATGTTGATGTGGCTTTCCCAAGGCCCGATCTTATGCCCTATTGTATTACCCACTTGTAGAATAATTTTGCTAGGGCCCTAGTTTTAATATATTCTTTTGTATTCAGCTATACACATGAATTTATGGGATGAAGGATCTCAAGAGGTCAAAAAAAATTAATTTTCAACAAGTGTTTTAATATTGTAGGTTCTTTGGGCAAATTTATAGCATGAGAGTACAATTGTCAATACCCAAAAAGCATAAAGTTGATTTTGAGGGTTTTACAACCATTTGACATTTCTCTTTTGCTACAGGGATGAGTAGATTTGGTTTAAACTAGTAAAAGTACCAAAGGTGCTATCAAATGGCCAATAGGCACAGATATTTATAGGCATATTTCTAAATAGTATATATTTATTACATGTAGTAGTTGGTGGACAAGACTATAAAACTACAAGAAATTCAATTATCTTTTTTACAAATAAAAACAATGCAATAGTATTAAATGAATAACCACAAACTAAATCATGAACAAACCATTAGAGAACTAAATAATAAACAAGCCATCATAAGCTGCATATTTACTAGTGCCGCTAAGAAGTCAAGGCATTAGGTGAATGATGCAGTACCTGAATAATGTAGGATAAAAGAAAATCCATGTTACTAATTTTCCTCTTGATAGATACACACATTTATAGCCATATTATTAACTAGTGTGTTTTATTTATTTTTTGTCAAAGTTATTTTATTTATTGTCATATTGTTAAATATCCCTATTAGTCAAGCCTTGCACAAAATAAATTTTAAAACACATATATGTATGAAGTGTGCATTTGAAGAAACTATGTGTTGATTGAACTAACTTTGTGTGAAGAGTGTGCTATAAATTTGGCATTCACTTTGTATATGTTTGTACTTTGGCATATTTGAACTCAAGCACGTTTACTTCTTGTGTGATGAACTAACTTTGTGCATGAAGCATGTTTAAAATTTTGCACATGTTCATTTTCTATGTGTGAAGTGTGTGTTTTAACTTTGACATTCATTTTGTGTGAATTGTATGTATGAAATTTAATTTTGCAATAATGTGAACTTAAGTGTCCATGCATGTTTGTACTAAATTTGTGTGAATGAATTATGTTTGAACATTGGCATATTAAATTTTTGTATATGTAAATTGTGTGTGTGGGGGAAATTTAATTTAGGCATTCACTTTATGTGTGTGTTTAAAAATTAATTTTGTTATTCACTGTGTGGCACGTGTGTTTGAACAAACTTTGAATTTTGTTGTGTGTGTGTGTGTGAGCTTGAAAGAACTTTGACATTTAGTTTTCCTTTGATTATGAATGTACTTAAGATATCACATTTTATGGAGTGAATGAACTTCAACTATCACATTTTGTGGAGTGTATAAACAAACTTTGATGTTCACTTTGTGTAGAATGCAATTTTAAGATTTGACATTCTTTTTTGTATGTGTACAAATGAACCTTTGCTATCATTTTGTGTAGAGTGTAGGAATGAACTTTGATATTCACTTTATGTGGAATGTGAACAAAAAGAGCTAACATTTCTTTTTGTGCATGCATGAATGAACTTTGGCTATCATTTTGTGTGATGTATGAATAAACTTTAATTTTCACTTTGTGTGGAATATGTCTATAAACAAACTTCAATGGTGTTCATTATGAGTCTTTGTGTGTTTAAATGAATTTTGGCTTTCATATTGTGTGTGTGTGTGTGTGTGAATAAACTTCAACATTCATTCTGTACATATTTGAAAGTTAACTTTGGCATTCAATTCATGTGATGTGTGTGTGTGTGTTTATTTGAAAGTCAATTTTGTAATTCAGTTTGTGTGAAGTGTGTATCTATGTATTTGAATGAAAATTGGCATTCACTCTGTGTGCATGCTTGTTCCATGTGTGAATGGGCTTTGGAACTCACTCTATGTGTGTACAGAAATACTGATGTTAAATTTTTGCCTATGTGTGTAAATAAACTTTGGCTTTCATCCTGTGTGGGTGGGTAGGTTTCAAAGTAAGCTTTGGTACATTCATTGTGTGTGCACGTGTTTATGTGAATGAACTTTGGCATTCACTTTATGTGTGTAAAACATGTATAAACTAAATTTTGCATTCACTTTGTCTATGACTAAACTAACTTTGACATTCACTTGGACTTGAGCCATTTATTGTTTGTGTAAATTTGGCATCCAATTTTCTTATGTGAAACATATGTTTGAACTTTTGCATTGCCTTAATTTGCTTGAGTTAATTGTGCATTCATTTTTTTTGTGTGAAACGTGAGTGAATTACCTTTGTCATTCATTTATTTAGTGTAAATTGAAAATTAGAATTTTGAATTATGTTTACTTTTTTTTTGTGTGTGTGAAGTGTGTGTTTAAATTTTATCATTCACTTTTTTTTAGTGTGAGTGTTTGAACTATTTTTAGAATTTACTTAACACTCATCATGGGTGTGAGGATGAGGAGCGGGAAAATTTTGAAACCTCCTCAGGGTAAGAGCAAGAATGGTCTAGATGAAGGTGAGGAGGATGATGGATTAGATGAAGGAGATATGGATGTGTGTGATCTCTCATATGATGGGGAAAAAATGATTTGGTTTCAACAAACTATGTGCACGAAGTGATTGAACTTCATGTGAAGAGTGTGTTTTAACTTTGGCATTCACTTTGTGTGTATGTACTTCGGCATATTTGAACTTGAGTGTTTACTTTGTGTGAGAACTAACTTTGTGCATAAAGCATGTTTGAACTTTGGATCGTGTTCACTTTCTATTTGTTAAGCGTATGTTTTAACATTGACATTTATTTTGTGTGAATTATTTGTCTAAAATTTAATTTTGGCATTCATTTTGTCTTGTGTGTGTATTTAAACTTTACCATGTTTTATAACTTTGGCACTGAATTTATGTGTGTATTTGTACTCTAGCATGTTTAAGATTTAATGTTCATGCATGTTTGTACTAAATTTGTGTGAATGGATTATGTTTGAACATTGACATATTCACTTATTGTTTATGTAAATTGTGTATGTGTGGGAAAGTTAATTTAGGTATTCAAGAATGATTCACACAAAAAGTCAAAGGGAGATGGATTACCAAGCAACTCAGAGCCATTAACCACAAGCACAATTTTTAATTTTGTGTTCTATATCTTTCACTTCTCAAATAGAGGAAGGACCAAAAGTAAGTAGAGGATATCTTGAATGTTTGTATTTGTCTAAAATTTTGGCAATGCTAACATTATCAATTTCCACATCTGCCCTAGTAGACGTGTGCAAAACGTGTAAACCATAAATACGGTGTCTGAATCATTTTACATAATACCTCACAAAGATGTCATTTTATGGAATGCAATGATTAAAGAAAATGCACAATATGGATTTGTTGATAAGTAGATAAGGCTCTAGAAACTATCAAGCAAATGCAATTGGTGGGTGTAAATCCAAATTCCATAACCTTTGCCAGCATCCTCCCTATCTATTCTAAAATGGGGTCTTTGGAATGGGGTGTAGACATCCATCAAAGCATAGTTGAAGGGGTTTTTTTTTTAGATATTATAGGTAGGACAAATATTTACCACATTTTTGTGCAACTCTTGAACTGGATGATGTTTATTTAGAGTGAGTTTGGACTACAAAGTTTCACCTTTCACACTTAATACTAGCAATTGTCTATATATATATATTTTCTTTTCAGATACATATAAGGAAAAAACTTTTTTTCTATTTAATATAATTATTTCTATTAATAAGACAAATACAACATTCTTTTTTTTTAGAGTGCTCAAGGAAGTGCTAATTTCATTATTGAGGATATTGCAATGCAAAATATAATATACCAACATTTTAGAAAGCACCACAGCTTCTCAACTTGAGAAGCAATGAAATAATAACTCAAATTAGAGTTATATGCAAATAATGCCTAAAAAATTAAATTAAATGAAAACTCATCTACAAGAGTCATGTGCATTGTGTCTCAGAAGTTATAACAGCAAAGGTAATGCACAATTTTACTTAGTTTCTTGCAGTATCTAGGAAAAATACATTCCTCACAGTTTTATTGTCTAGTCTCCATGATAAAAATTTTGACAAGTCATAATGATATTATGGAAGCATGTATTATCTCCAGTCCAGTATAGTGTGTTTCCCTTTCATGCCTCAGTTCATTTCTTGTGCTCTCAAGAAACCTTTGCCATTCTTATGCACAAATGCTGATAAGCCATTTAATCATCCTTAGTAATCTAAATGCATTCAATGCACTCCATTGCCATGCAGTACAAGTAGTTGTGCTATCACAGATCTTGCTTTTATCACTCAGTTTGTCTACATTTGTGCCTTTAATTGGTTGATTTATAGTAATTTTTATAGAAACTAGTCTCAAAGTTCCCTCCATTCCATTTGGCATAATTTTACTTGTCCCAATAAGAGTAATTGGAACAAAAAATACTCTAGCCTTTGCCGCCATACTAAACGTACCTTTCTTAAAAGTAGCCAAATTTCCATCTTTTGGGCGAGTTTCTTTAGGAAAAAAATGAACTGAGGCTCCTTGTTTTAGAATATTTAGGCACCGTTTAAGGCATTCCATCTGGCTTTTATTATCCATTCGGCCTAGAGGGATGTGACCAGCCATAAACATTGCCCATCCAATTATAGGAATGAGAAAGATGTTGGTCTTGCTTATTAAATTAAAACTTCTTCCAAGTAGCAACAAAACATATACATTTATGTAGCTCTGATTTACTAAAAATTGTTGGCTTCCCTTTTAAACAACAACAAAACATTTCATTCTTCTGAATTTTATAGTTCTAGAAAAAATTTGAATCTAAATCTCCGATTTAACACTTTCCAAAATTGAAAACCTTTTAAAAATCAATTAACTTACCAAAATTAAAAACTTTAAGTTTCTTTTAAAAATCAATTAAATTTCTCAAAACTCTAAGTTCATTATAGAACTCCTCTCATGCATCGTTTGGCATGTTTTTTAAAGAGGCAGTAATGGGTTTTAGTTTTTTTTGTGCTTAATGAAATTGCATCAAACATTTTTAGTTTATGTGCTAGAAAAACAAAGAAATGCAAATCGATTCCTTAGAAGGCATTGATCAAATTCCTTGGAAGGTGATTATATTGTCATCTATTCACACTCCCCTTTGTCTCACCTCAAATCTTGCAATAATCATTTTCCCCTTATTTAGGGTTTTAAGGCATGTCCAAGGAATTACCAACGGTAGTAATTTAATGGTATAGATCATCAATTTATTATCTTGTAATGGTCCAGGCCCTGATGAGTCATGCCAATGGCTATACCTAAAATCCTTCACTATTCGGCAATCCAATGATCTTAATATTGGTAACATGATAGGGGATTAAGCTTAATTCTAAGAGATATCGTCTAGTATTGCTATCAAGGAAAGCTCAATGATACATCCAATCGTTCTGCATCATATTTTAGGGAGATTGCTAAGGCATCTGTAACAAATGGTATCAAGAAACAAAAATAAAGACAGTATGAATGAGAAATATCCTTCTCAAGATATCAGGAAGGCTTTCCAGGAGTTGGGCTTTTTCTGAGTGATCAACCATGGAATTAATACAACTCTCACGCAAGCAGTGGAGGGTAGGATTTGGGATATGTTTGAACTACCTGCTGAAATCAAGAATAAAGATATATTCCCCATTTCAACGTTGGGTTTGGCCCATCTAATGTAGATGATATGACAGAAGACTCCACACTTGAGAGCACGATCTTTTAGTGTGATCACCTACTTCCCAACTTAGTTAAAAAAATCTATGCTGACATTTAAATAAAAAACAAAGAATTTATTCCCTCACGTTATCCCCAATTGCCCCTGATGTTAGGTTAAAGAAAAAGCAATGCAAAAATAAAAAAACTCCTCCTGTGTTAGCCTCAATTACCCTCCAATATTTAACCAGAAGTTGGTTGGAAACAAAGAAACAATGACAAAAGGTATTATGCGTGTTCCAAATTGGCCCTATGTTACAAATTAGGGTTAAAAAATTTAGCTGAAAACAAAGAAACAATGGAAAAAGGTTTTCTATGTGTCTGCAATAATGATGTTAGTTGCAGCTACTTACTGCTACTATTCTTGGGGTTTCAGTGGTAGTGGTGGGATATGAACATGGATCATGATCATTCTAGATCTATCATGGCACCTCCTCCTACTATCACTTACAGAGATGCTCATGCAGCTAAAACCCTAATATCCCTAATATCTAGACAGACAAGTAAATGGCCTTCAAAGCATAGTGATTATTTTAAAAGCATAGTGATTATTTTATTTTCTTTGCACTACCGTTCAACTCAAATCTTGCAAAATGATATGTCCGCGTTATTTTCTTTCAACCGTTTTTCCTTTCCTTGGAAAAAACAAAAGAAAATGAAAAAAAAGGTAAATATATTTGGTTATTTTTTAGTTTTTTTGGTTTACTATGATATTTGTTTTGGATGATGAAAAAAATGGACTACCAAAAATTTAGGACTACTAAACTTTTTGGCAGGTACAAGATGTGTGCACCTATAGAATGGCCTATCGGCCAAAATATGATTTTCATTAGATTTCATGGACAAGTAGGGTTTTATATGCATTTTAATGTGTCCCATCATTATTTGCATGATGGCATAGTTTTTGGTAGTGTTTTCTTATTCGTGGTTTTGATTATGTGTTCAAAAAGCGTTTCAAGGTTTCATTTCACCAATAGATGGTTCCTTAAATGAAATGGAAAAGTATATGGATAAAATAACATGAGTTATTGCTATAAAAAGGTTACCAAAGCAAATTTACCACATGAAGATCCAATTACCAACACCTTAGAGGCATAAAGGAGGGTCTTTTAAGCTTCATTTTAATTATTTTATTTGCTTAGATGCATATCATGTCAAAATTAAATTTTGTATAGACTTGTAACTATTTAAGTATTTAACATATAATGTTGGGTAGCCAAAGTAGATAGGGGTTAAGTGTTGATTTGATTGTAAGAGGTAAGTGTACACACCCCTATGTTGCAAGGCAGGGGATAGAATGCTCTATATATACTCTATTATGTATTGTAACAAGGGTCTTTTTGGGCCATTTTATTTATGGGTGAATGCTTATGAAATATTTCTAAAGACACAACTTTGTTACATCTAGTTTTGAGTAGCGTATTTGTTTGTATGTCAACTCGGAGAAGGTGTAGTTACAGCATTTTCCTCTCCGTACTTTAGGTGTCTCCTTGGAAAACTAAGGTATCTCAAGATATCATGATAGTGTGCCTAATGGATTCTCAAGTAGCATTCAATGGCTTGTCGTTTTGAGTATTTGCTAGTGTTGTAGCACTATAAGTCATTGCAGCTATTTGTAATGTGCTTTCCTTAATCTAAGTGGGGTGCCTTTGAGTTTTTATGAATGTATAAGAACTAGAATGTGTGATGAATTTTAAATTTATGAATTATATTAAAATTAAAAAGAAAGAGTGGTGTTCTCATTACAAGTTCGTATAAATGTTTGCATTACTTTATTCACTTTGACTTTGTTTCTCATTTGGATGGGCACTGGTCATGAATGGAGGACCAAATATCAAAATTAAATGTGTGTTCTTCCTTGTATTTTAAGAATATTTTTAGGTCCTACCATGTTATACAGCCTTGTAAATTACACTTATTAAAACCTTGAGTGCTTCTGTACATCATGGATTTGAGTTGTGTATGTGTGTGAGATTCATTAAAAGTGGTATAAATCTGAGTTATTTATTGTTCCATGTACATGTTCATCTTATTTTCTTTATAAGAAGTATGTTAGGTCTATTTGATGTTTCCATAGGGCATGATAAGTCAAGACTTGAACTATAACTCTTGGTGTTTCTTTATTTGTCTTGTGAAGACCTCAAGGAACTCCCTCCCAGATTATGCAAAGCCTGAAGTAGATGAAGGCTGTGCCTTCTCTTATCAATTAGCCCAAAACTTTCCACCTTTTGTGCATGAGTTTTCTGTCTCTATGCTTGTGTTGCTTTCCCCATTGCACTAGGGTTGAAAGTGAACTCTATGGAAGTGGAACCTACAATTTTGAGAGCCAAAAAACCCCCATGAGATCTATTTTGTATGCATAAGTATGATGTAATCAAAGATACAAAGCCATGAGATCTTTTTATGAGGTGTAAGATCCAATGACCCTCAAAACTTTTAGGAGAGAACTTGTGGAATGTTAATATAGGTTTCTAAGGATTATTAGTCTCATTTGAAATAGATGACCCTCAGAGCTCTTGAGATCTCATTTATTTTGTGTTATGTTATAGCTCCAAGGACCTTTGACAGTTTAAATCGATGGTGCTTAGTGATCAAAGGGTGATATGATGAGACCATGCTACTAGTGATCAAAGGGTGATATGAGGCAAGTATGTGTTTGCTATCTTATGGGGCCCATGAGATGCATACTTAATATTTTTGTGTAGGTATATGATGAATATGCAAGGGTACACATAGTAAGCTTAAATAGATTTTATTTCCTTTAGACCAATCAGCTATATCATCGAGTATGTGTGTTTTGTGAGTGATTAAAGAGTGCCCTGTATATTTTACTAGCAATTTCTATGATGGGCTCAATGTATCTATTTGCAGGTAAACAATTGTATTTTGATGCCACCTGGCACAAGTTTTTAAAGTAGTGTGCTCATAGATTACTAAAATGAAAAATGCCATGAAAAGGAATAGTGTAGTGGGAAGTTGTGTGTAAGTAGGGGGAGAGTTTCGTATTGCCTGAAGATCTAATTGTAAAGGTCACCAAATCATGAATGCTCAATAAATGACAAGATGGATTTCTACTAAAGTCTTGAATTAAATTTAATTCATCAATAGATATAGAGCTTGAGGGTGGTTATGAAGGCTATGGTGACTGCGTGTAGACCTGTAGACCACATGGAGCATCTAATTTGCCAAGTATCAAAAGGATAATCGTTGAGGTGGTAGTAAGGAGTTTAATGAGAAACTACAAAAGCGTATTGTTGTAAGAACGATTCAAATCAAAATCAAGTCCTTGTGGTGTGGGAGACATTCTAATATTAATCAAAGTAAAAAACCAAGGAGGTTGGTGATTGAAGGATCTTGCATGTAAAATATGTTGGGAAAATGTGTGTCAACCTTGCAATTATATAAGACTTATTGTTGATGGGGTATATATATTTATATATATATTTCCTAGTAACACCGATAGGTGTAATATACAATGGGAGCATGGGGTGGAGTGGGATGTGTGTTAACATCTTTTTGTTAACAAAAACTGTTAAATAGCTAATATACATTAAATTAATGATATATTGTAAATCTGGACCATTCATTATTAAGTTTTAGATCTAATGGTAGATATTTTGTTGGGTTATCTTGCCCTAGAAGGTAACCCTATTTTATGATGGCATTGTATTACGGCTATAGGATCTTGATGTATTATGAGAGTCTGATAGCAGTCGTGTTGTCTCTGGATCTCTGGTGGTGATACACCTATGAGAAGCTTTATCTGCAAGTATATTGTAATCTTTGTGATTTATGAATAATATATTGGGCAACGTTTGGAGTGTGGGGTTTTCCTCCTAAAAGGGTTTTCCCCATGTAAATCACTATGTTGTGGTATGCATGATATTTATGTTTTTTTTTGTTTAAGTTTCTATAACTATTAAAGATCTGTAAAGTTTTACATTATCCTCTCAAGATTAGTGTAGAAAGTTGTTCTACTACCTTATCTTCCTTACAAGTGGTATCAGAGCTTGATCACCTTTGGTTTCAGTTGTGGGTTGTTGGGTTTTTTGAACTAATCTAGATTTGAGTGGGAGCTTGTGCAGAAGACACTTTGTGATCTTGTTGCAGGAATTTTTAGATAGCAAGTTCATCAAGGAGAATAGAGGTGGATAAATTTTCTAGAAATAATTTTGAAATGTGGAAGCTGAAGATGGAGGATATGTTGATAGATTGAGATTTGTGGGATGTTGTTGATGAGAAGGTTTCAAGGCCTGCAAATCCTACTTTGGCTGTGCAGTATGATGTTATGGACTATAAAGCCAAGGGTCTAATCATATTATGTTTGGTAGTCTCTATTTTAATCAATGTCCATGAAGAGACCTCTGCATAGAAACTATAGAAGAAGCTTGGTGAGATGTATCAAGCCAAATCTTTAGTGAACAAGATTTTCTTGAGGAATAAATTGTATTCCTTGAAAATGGAAGAGGGTGGACGAATTACAAACCACCTAGAAGCATTCAATATGTCGGTGGCTCAATTGGCACTAGTTGGTGTCAAAATGGATGAGGAGAAATGTCAGATATTGCTTTGTTCTTTACATCATTCGTGGGATTCTCTTGTTATGGCTATTGGGAGTACTTCTATTATATTGAAGACTAAAGATGTGGTTGGTTCTTTGCTTTCTCAAGAGATGAGGAGAAAGGTATCTATCAGTGCCAAGGAGGCCCTAAATGTTTGTGGAAGACCTAAGGAAAAGGGCAAGAAGAATGAGAAGCATGATAAATCCAAGTCCAAGGGGAGATCTAAATCTCCTAGAAAGTTTAAAGTTGTTTGCTAAAACTACGGTAAGCCTAGACATATTCGTAAGGAATGCAAAGAAGAGAAGAAGAAGAAAAAGAAGAGGTTTAATTTTGATTCTGAGTCTAGGAAGGAAGATGGTGATGCTTCAATGCAGCTTTGGCAACTCATGCAGGTAAGGGTGCATGGTTAATTGACTCAAGTACATCTTTCCATATGACCTTTAATAGAGATTGGTTTTTTTAAGATGAAGAATTTGATGGAGGTAAGGTGTACTTGGGTGATGATTCTTATTTAAATATTGTTGGTCATGGTAAAGTTAGAATCAAGTTCCTGATGGTAGAATAAAAAGGATTAATGGTGTGTTGCATATCTCTAGATTAGCACGAAATTTTCTAGCAGTGAGCAAACTAATAGATGTAGGTGTGCATGTTAGGGTTAGCCGGCAGAAGATATCAATTAAATGCAAATAAAGAATAAACAGATAAATGGAAATACATAGAAATAATAACAATGAGAGACAAGTTTTGACGTGGTTCACCCAAACTCGGGCTACATCCACCAAACAGAGAGTCCAATATTATTATCCAATAAATCAAACCGATTACAATCAGCAATCCCTGCAACTCAATACCGCTACAAAATGCTACAATACAATATCAAAACCCTAACCCTTAGCCGCTTTTTATCAAGCTTTTTGTCAGTTACAAAATAGGGTTTTCTTATGTCGGTCAATGAAAAAAATTAACTCCTGGTGCATTATGAAATAATAAAAACTGTGTGAGGTTTCGAGGGCGTTGCCCCCAAGCCCCCACGGGGGCGCTGCCCCTCGACCCCACCCTGTATCACGACAGGGAACGTGCCAGGGAAGTTGCCCCTGGACCCCACAAGGGGCACTGCCCCTTGACCCCATAGGAATTTGGGGGGGAAACCGCGCCGATAAAAGTGGGGTAAATATAACCTCCGAGTCTAATTAGGCTCCATATAACAACAGTGCAAGTAGTATTTTCTGATGCAAGATGTAAGATGGTTAGAGGTGCTATGATGATTACTAGAGGTGTCAGATATAGTACATTATATAAACTTGATGCATGCACTGTTGAGTGCAATAGTTCTTCTGTGAAAAGCAAGTTTGTAGAAGAGGGGAGGGTTTCATCTTCAGTAGATGGTCATGGCTTTTAGGTACCCATTACGTCATAAAATATACCCCTAGAACTTTTACCTCCTAAGTTTAGCTCCCATGTCCCTTAGATTTAATCATGCATGTTAAAAATGAATCTTGGAGCAAAATCCCCCAAAACCCATGACATATGTGTGAGGCTGATTATTTTCCTTCCTTATTTTGATTGTTTTACATTACAGTTGGTAACATTATCATACTTTTAGAGACTATTGTGCCATTATGCAGATTTTCTTATATCTCCTAATTTTAGTTTGACATTGTTTAGACATGTGGTGATTTGATTTGATCATATTTTGATGTTAGGATGATGTTAGATTTATGAGATATGGTTGATGATGATTATTGATGTGATTTCAAGATTCCTTATATGGATATATTATTTGATGAGGACTATGAGACATTGGATAGAGGATGCAGTTTTAATATTAAATTATGTAGTAAATAATTAATGTTGTATGCAATGAAATGAATTTAATTTCAGTTGCTTCGACTATGATTATCCATGATGTGATTGACACTTGATCTAGTTGTGCAGGACTATATTCCCAGGCGACGGGAAATCGGAGGTAGTGTTCACACATGTTATTCCCTGTGAAACCGTTCCATTCCCAAAAGGGATGAGGATGATGTGTGATCAGATGTTACTTCCGTCAATGCTTAATTTATTTATTTTGGCCTAGTGACCCCTTTCTTAGTTAATTTATATTATGTGTTGTATATTTATAATTGTTTTACACCACTTGGTATTAATTTTATTTATGGGCCATTTAATAGTGAATTTATGCCTCCCTTGGTGTACCTTAGTGTCCCAAAACTTACCCTAGGTGGTTACCCTTGGGTCTAGGGTCAATTTTGACTAACTAAACCTTAGGGTAACTCACTTTTGGTCACTCTAAATTGGGGTTTAGTTAAAGTGACGAATTTTGAAATGGCTAAGGGTGGGAGATGAGTCTTGCTTTGGGAAAGACCCATCTTCGTTCCCAAAGGTTGGGGATCCCTTCACCAAGAAGACTTGGGAGGTCTTCAAGGCTCCCAAGTGTGTGGGATCTCCCTCCAAGACTCTCACACGTGTGAGAGCATCTTGGAGGGAGATGGATATCCTAGAGAATAAGAGGATGTCATATGGCATCCCTTAGCCTCATGGAGGCTTGAAGGGAATTGCCACTTCACCATTTAGTCTCTCACACATGTGTGAGAGCACAAGTGGATAAGGTGAGGAATAAGATAGAATTGGAGGGTGACACTTGTCACCCTCACACTCTTCCCTTGCAAGTGGCATGGGATGAGGAAGGAGAAGGTGACAAGTGTCACCTTCTCATTCCTCAAAGCCAAATTGGAAGGCCTATAATATCTCCTCTTGAAGAGGAGTGTGGGGTTCTTGCATTTTGAATCTTTTACTTCTATTCTTGGAGTTCTTTTGGGGGGAGTTAGAAAAATTTTGGAGAGTTGGAGAAAATTTTGGGAAGCTTGGAGCTCTTCATCAAATGTGCTTCCATTTAGGGGTTTTGAAGGTAAGCTCCATGGTTATGGCCATTACCCTTTTGCTTATACTTTCTTTTGTGTATGTGGTTGCATATTATGTGGGTTGTCATTTTATTTTTGTGTGGGATGGGTGTGGTGAGAGCACCTCCATTTTTGGAGGAAAGGCTCAACTAGTTTGGGGTAGGGGAGAGTGAACCTCCTCGAGGTCATCTCCTTGTGTTGCACTAATTTAGCCTTGAGGGCATCATAAGAGTTTTGGAGACAATATGTGATTTGGCATGAGTGCCATTGTGATTTTTGAGTTTTGGTCGAAAATGTGTTTGGCTTGAGGCCTTGGGATTTTTGAGATCTTCAGAGTTCTTGGGGTGGCCTCTTGAGTTGAGGGGTCCACTTCCCTACCCACTCTAAACTCAATTTATTGAGTTTTGTTTGTGCAAATCCATGGGAGTGATGTTTTGTGTGTTTAGAAATTTCTTGTGTTGTAGTGTGTGAGTGCAAAACCGTGTGAATCCTACCTCCCTAGCTTGGGGGTGACCCACTAGCGGGTCTATGTTACGGAGGAGGGCATTCCTTTGTGGCTTGGTTCTCTATTGTTGTGTTGTTTATTGCAGGTTTTCAGTTGGGAAAAATGGAGCTTGTAGGAGTCCATTTTTGGTGTTTGGGCATTACTTTTAGTTAGTTGTTTGGGAGACATGGCCTTAGGGGCCCTATTGTAATTATTGTCAAGATTATTATTATTCTTTGTGTTGGTTGTTGTAAGGAAAGTTAATGTGAGCACTCTTTAATGTTTAATCAAAATTATGTTCATTATGATGTTGTTGTGTTTCTGTGTTTATGAAAAGTTGCCAAAAAAAATATAAATCTGCTGTCATGCTTTTTTTTAAAAGAAAATATATGTTATTAACTTGTTGGTGTGCCTATTTTTTTATTGGAAAGTTTGACACAAGGAAATATAGTTTGTTGTTTAATGTTCTCTCACCCAGGAAATTAAATATATTGTAGTTTAAAATGGTTGTATGCAGAGTAGAAAAGTAAACAAATAGTGTTGTTGAAATGAGTTTTAGAACAAATAAATGTGTATTATTCCCATTATGGTACTTCTATTTTTTTCAAAAAAAAAAAAAAATGAAATCTAGAAACTTCAGTTTGCTATAAAAAAAAGAGTATTCTGTTCAATTTTATTTTCAAAAAAAAATATACTACTATATTAATATGAGTTACAAATCTGGTTACATGGTTATATATATATATATATATATATATACTTTTTTGAATCTTAGATGAAACTTAACCTACTAGCAGATCTGTGGAGGGTAAACTGTATATATATATATATATATAGCAGTCGGGGAACCTTAGCCCCCCACCCAGCAAGCCCTCAAATTTGATATATATATATTCAATACTAAACAAATTGATTTTTTTTGACATACCAAATGCATCATATAGCATATAGTAGAGTCTATTTATGTTACATAAAACAAAACATAGGATGAAATGGGCTGCAGACCGAAACCCTCACGGGTTTTAGGTTTGGAGTTGTTTTTTTTATATAATAAAAAAAGAACAAAAAAAAATTAAAAATGGGGTGGGCAATGGCCATGGCCATTGCCCACCACTAAAGCTTGTTACCACAGGGGTGTGGGGAGGGGGCCGAGCCTAAGGGTGTGGGTGGGGGCTCGACCCCCTGCCCAGAGTCCTTGCCTTATTTTAAAACGGCAATGAGCTGCCACAAAAAAAAATGAAGTTAAAGCCCCATAGCAGTGGCACCATGGGGAAACCTTGCCCTTCTCCTTTAAATCCGCCGTCGGGATTTCTGTGCTGCCAACGTATGACATTTAAGATTTATCTCTGTCATTGTTGCTTCATGCCTGCGATCAGTAAATTATATATATATATATATATATATATATATATATATATATATATATATATATATATATTGTATTTACTGATCGCATGTATTACTGTCTATATATTAACAAATACATACTTATTCCCACTTTCTAATCTAAGCTATATGTGTATATATTTATATATACACGAAATATATATATATATAAACAAACTAAACTACTATGTATACTCAATAAAAATATACCTCCAAGAGGGATTTTCATGGTTGCAAAGCCATTGCAAATGGAACCTCCAACCTGCAAGAGAAAACTAGAGAAAAGGAAACAATATGGAAGAAAAGAAAATAGAGGAATAAGTTAGGGTTGCCATAAAGATAATATTAGAATAAGATTAGGGCTCTCATTGAGGAAACAATAAAATAATGGTTAGGGCTTACTTGGAGGAGTTGTAGGAAATTAGAATTTTGTTTTATTTACTCCATTAAATTTCTTCCATGTGCACGGGAAACTAAGTTTCCCTCTATTTTTGCTTTTCAAGTCTTTTTTGATTTGTTTGACTACCTTTGTGCTTTATTCAATTGATTTTTATATCCTTATGGGGTTGGGATTTTAATTCCATGTGGAATTTATTCTTGTGGGGATGGGGATTGTTTATTTTAATGGGATGCTTCATCCCTTGGCCTTTTATTTAAGTCGGCATCCTTATTATTCTCTAGTGGATTTTAATTTAATTTTATTGGGAAGACCTTATGATTTAAATTCTTTTTAATTTAATCAAGTTTATTCTAGAGGGGATGTTTTAATTTATTCCCCTTGTCTATTGTTTTAACGGGAGTTAATTAATAAATATAATTGTCGAGATTATATTTATTAATGGACTTAAGTTTTTGAGTTTTAATTTGGTCATTTAATGACTTCGAATTTTATAATCTCGTTGAGTGGTCAAAATTATTTGACCTTGGGAATTTATTTAATTTTCCTTGGATTAATTATTTTAATTTTTGCATTAATTTCTTCTTGGAGGGTTTCTTTTAAAAAAAATTATTTCAACTATTGAAAACGTGTTATGCTATCAAATTTTTCCTAAATTTTAGGGTTTTAATTTTATGGCATTTTTGCGACTTTCATTTTATCACTCAATTTCTTCATGCGACCATCATGCTATTGGATTCATATTTTTTTATTCGATTTCATTTTTGCATTAGAGTTAGGGTTTGATTTTGATTCGGTTGAAATCACCTCTTTCACTTAGGAAGCTTACGGTTTGAATTAAAACTGTTCTAACCCTAGAAGCAGCTCATATCATGTCGCATACCCCCTAAACGGCTTTCATCACGCAAGGGACTACATAGGTAGATGCACTTCCCCGAATATGAATGACATGTTTACGCCTTATGCGTATTGTAACCGAGCACGCAGACGCGTGTGAGGGGGTTCCTAGGGACATGTGGAAAAGTTTTTGGTAATTCTTGTCATGACCACATGACAAATGTGGACATGACACGTGTGTTATGTGTCGTGACCACATGGAAAATGTGGGCATGACATTTGGTATCAAAGCCTAAATTTAAACACTGGGCTTGTTTAGGGCACATTATTATTCTGCAACTTTGATTAATTTGTGGTTACCTCATTTTTGTACGATGCCTCCTCGACACGTTCGGTGAGTGCGTTCATGTCGTACGGAGTCTGTAGAGGTTTATAGTGACTCTTAAGTTGAGGGACAGGCACTGCCAGTCCCATAGGTACCGTAGGCACCACCGGCCCTACCTATACCAGATATTGGGCCACAGATATTGCATGCTCTACAAGTAGTGTTAGATAGACTACCACCGGCCGCAGTTGAGCCACGCATAGAGCCACGTGTTGAGCCCCACATTGATCCGTGAGAGGAGCCACATGTGGAGCCACGAGCAGAGTCATGTGTTGAGCCACATGTGGAGCCTCGCGTTGAGTCATGAGAGGCACCACGTGTGGAGCCATATGTTGAGGTACCAGATATGATGGCAGAGGAGGTTGGATCAGCTGATAGGGCTTGTAGCAAGAGCCCTCCACGCCATGCTAAGCGTGAGGAGGCAGTGCAAGTAGAGCAGATTGTTCACAAGCCTTATGATTATTATGTGGATGAGCCTATCAGAGGTTACAGAGACCGAGGAGATCCCATTAGGGATTTGTTGATGCTGAATCCACCTACATTTGTCAGGACCACAAAGGGAGCTGAGGTAGATGCCTAGCTCATCAGTTTAGTCAGATGCTTTGCATTACGTCCTTACGAGGGCAACACGAAGGCTCGTGTGGTAGTCCAACTGTTGTGAGATGCAGCAGCTACTTGGTGGCACACTGAGGAGTGCAAGCGCCATCTGGCATTGGACACACTCACATGGGAGACTTTCATTGAGTGCTTCAATGCGCTATATTTATCAGATCACTACAGGCAGCGTCACATAGATGATTTTCATGACCTTCAACAAAGAGGGCTTACTATTGCTCAATATGAGGGTAGAGTCACTGAGTTCTCTCGATATGTGAAGTATCTCCATGACGAAAAACTCCTGGTTCATAAGTTTATCAGAGGATTGAACCATAGCATAGCAAGGCCTGTACGCATGGAAGACCCCCAGACATTGAGTGATGTTGTCGAGAAGGCATACATCGCCGAGAATATATAGGGATGAGGGTAGATTTCACGCCCTCAGTTTCAGGATTGTGGGCAGCAGCAGCATCAACAGAGTTACCGTAGACCACCACCACCTCAGAGAGGAGGATTTAGTTCTGCATCCTTACCTCCTATGCCCCCACAACAGTAGCTGCAGCAGCAGCAGAGATCCAGGCCATAGCAGAGGGCACATGGGGGGCATAATAGAGGTTGGCAGCAGTAGGGCCCGCGTAAGATTAGAGGCAGTAGGGACCACCTGTGGGACCCGCGAAGTCACAGCAGTCATACAGGGGTTCACAGGGGTCCACAGGCAAATCTAGACAACAGTAGTCGAGTAGGACTCAGATTAGATAGGTACAGGCTAGGGGCCCATGTTATGTGTGTGGTGGAGTGGGACATCTAGCTAGAGAGTGTCCGCAGGGCTTTACAACAGGGGCAGCCTCGTGTAAGAGGATCAGAGCAGATAATTGGAGATGTGGGCAGGTCCCACCTTATGTTCACAGCAGTTGATAACTGCCAGGATAATTTTCAAGCATCAGTGATTGAGACATTAGGTATGATGGGGGGTGTCCCCATTTCTATTCTTTTTGACTCTGGTGCTACTGACTCTTTCATATCTCTATCATTAGTGGAGCATTGCACGCTAGTGGCCTCTAGGCAGGGTGATAGGTGGGTGGTTGAGTTGGCCTCAAGGGCCAAGATGACAGTAGATGCCTTAGTCCATGACTGTGAGATATCTTTGGGACCCTTTTCCACAATATGTGACCTTAGAGTTATCACATTAGGATCCTACGATGTGGTTTTAGGTATGGACTAGCTTGCAGCTCATCGAGCCAAGCTAGATTGTCACCGAAAGGCAATTAGCTGCTTAGATGATCATGGTACATCAGTTGAGATAGTGGGCATTCAGAAGCCCATAGCAGTGCGTATGATATCCTCTTAGTAGCTTAAGCGCTGCATGCAAAAGGGATGGCAGATGTTTGCTATTACAGTTAGTGGCAGATCAGAGGATGAGCCTGAGGCATCTCTGGATGAACATCCCATCCTAAGAGAGTTTGCCGATGTGTTTCCAGTAGAGTTACCAGGGATGCCACCCTGTCATGAGGTAGACTTTCATATTGACTTAGAGTCGGGTGCCGAGCCAGTGTCTCGTGCACCCTACAAGATGACCACTCATAAGCTCACAAAGCTCAAGTTGCAGCTTGAGGACTTGCTTGAGAAGGGGCACATCTGACTAAACGTTTCACCTTGGGGTGCTCCTATCATCTTTGTGAAAAAGAAGGATGGGTCTCTTCAATTATGCATGGATTATAGGCAATTGAATAAGGTGACGATGAAGAACCGTTATCCTTTGCCCACAATTGACGACCTCTTCGATTAGATGTAGGGAACCAAGGTGTTCTCTAAGATTGACCTGAAGTCCGGTTACCATCAATTGCATATCACAGAGGCGAACATCCATAAGACTGCCTTCCGGACTCGATATGGCCACTATGAGTTCACTATGGTCCCCTTCAGTTTGACGAAAGCCCCCGTAGTGTTCATAAGTCTCATGAACAGGGTGTTCCATACCTACTTGGATCGGTTCATGATTATTTTCCTCGATGACATTGATCTATTCGCAGACCGAGGAGGAGCATGAGGAGAACCTACGTCAAGTTTTACAGTGTTTGAGGGAGCAGAATTTTTATGGGAACCTGGTGAAGTGTGCATTTTTCAGAACAGAGGTATAGTACTTGGGGCACATCCTATCTAGAGATGGAATCTCAATAGATCCATTGAAGATCAGGGCTATCAGAGACTGGCCAACACCCACCAGTGTGACAAAGGTCAGGAGTTTTATGGGGTTAGCTGGTTATTATCATAGATTTGTTGAAGGTTTTTCTCAGATAACGCACCCCATCACTTCCCTTTAGCAGAAAGGGAAGAATTTTCTATGGACTTAGTAGTGTGAGAACCTTTGGGGTCCTCAAGGAGCTTCTTATCAGCACTCCCATTTTAGTGGTTCATAATCCAGTAGCAGACTTTATGGTTTGTACGGATGCATCACTTGAAGGTTTCGGAGCCATACTTATGCAGGGTGGTAGAGCGATTGCGTATGAGTAGCGAAAGCTCAAGACCCATGAGTTGAACTACCCCACTCATGACTTGGAGCTCGCAGCAGTGGTTCATGCTCTAGTTCATTGGAGACATTTCTTATTGGGTCATCGCTTTGAGCTTCATTTAGATCATCACAGCCTTCAGTACATATTCACACAAATGAATCTGAACTCCTGTCAGTGGCGTTGGATGGAGTTTCTTTGCGAGTACGACTTTGATGTCCACTACATCAAAGGGAAGGAGAACGTGGTCACTGATACATTGAGTTTGAGGTGCCACGAGATCTTGACCTTGACTCTAAGTGTGGACTTGAGAGGACACATTGTCCAACATCTGCCTGAGGATGAGTGGTTTCTTGAGTTGCAGCAGGAGATCAATTCACAGAGGGCCCTTGCGGGCAAGTTTGCAGGATACTCACTAGAGGCAGATGGGTTACTTTGTCATTGACAGCGCATCTATGTACCCCATGCAGGTGACCTACATACTGTAGTGTTATCAGAGGCTCACAGAGCACCATATGCGACACATCCGGGGGTGAAGAAGATGCATGCCGACCTACGATAGCTATACCATTGGGCAGGTATGAGACGAGACATTGTAGAGTTTATTGCTCGATGCCTTGAGTGCTAGAGGGTCAAGGCTGAGCATCAGCATCCGACGGGTCTTTTATACCCTCACAAGATACCTGAGTGGAAATGGGACACCATTTCCATGGATTTCATTGTTAGTCTTCCTATGTCTTCGCGTTGCGATGATGCCATCATGGTGACAGTCAACAAGTTGACCAAAGTGGCACATTTCTCACCTGTACGCATGATGTACAATGCACCAGCAGTGGCGAGAGTATTCTTGGTCGATATTATGAAATTACATGGGGTACCTCACCGCATCATTTCTGATAGGGACTCAGTGTTCACTTCAGCTTTTTAGAGAGCTTTGCAGCAGGCATTGGGTACACAACTCAACTTTAACTCTGCTTATCACCCCGAGACAAATGGACAGACAAAGTGGGTGAATCAAGTGTTGGAGGACATGCTCCGTATTTATGTTATGGACTATCAGTCTACATGGGAAGAGTATCTATATCTAGTTGAGTTTGCCTACAATAATGGGCATCACAACTCATTGGGTATGCCTCTTTTTTAGGCTTTATATGGCAGACCATGCAGGACACCATTGAGTTAGAATCGGATTGAGGACAGAGTTGCCATTGGTCCAGAGTTGGTTCAGGATATGGAGCAGTAGGTCACACTGATTAAGCAGACTTCAGGAGGCATAGGATAGACAAATGAAGTATGCCGATACTAAGAGACTTGATTGGAGCTTCTCAGTTGGGGACAAAGTATTCCTTAGAGTGCGGCCACACAAGAGTCCAATCCATTATGGAAAGGGCTCTAAGCTTACACCACAGTTTGTAGGACCTTTTGAGATCTTAGAGCGGATAGGACATGTTGCCTACCATCTAGCATTGCCACCTAGCATGTCGCGTATCCACGATGTCTTTCATATTTCTGTATTGAGGTGATATACATATGATTTATCTCATGTATTGGACTGGAGTGCTCTACAGGTAAAGGCGGACAGGCAGTTAGCTTTGAAGCCAATTTGCATATTGGCTCATCGAACGCTAGACCTTCGAATTCGAGAGTTGGACTAGGTTAGGGTCTAGTGGGATCGTTATGATGAGGTCACAGCGACTTGGGAGGATGCAACTAGTTTGCGGGCACTCTATCCTCACCTTTTTGATGACTTCCAGGAGGAAGTTTAGTCTTGGGGGGAGGATGTGAGTCCAATTATTTTCCTTCCTTATTTTGATTGCTTTACATTATAGTTGGTGACATTATCAGACTTTTAGAAACTATTATGCCATTATGTAGATTTGATTATATCTCCTTATTTTAGTTTGACATTGTTTAGACATGTGGTGATTTGATTTGATCATATTTTGATGTTAGCATGATGTTAGATTTATGAGATATAGTTGATGATGATTATTGATATGATTTCAAGATTCCTTATATGCATATATTATTTGATGAGGACTATGAGACATTGGATAGAAGATGCAGTTTTAATATTAAATTATGTAGTAAATGATTAATGTTGTATGCAATGATATGAATTTAATTTCAGGTGCTCCGGCTATGATTATCCATGATGTGATTGACACTTGATCTAGTTGTGCAGGACTATATTCCCAGGCCACATGAAACTAGAGGTAGTGTTCACACATATTATTCCCTGTGAAACCGAGCTATTCCCAAAAGGAATGAGGATCGCGTGTGATCAGATGTTGCTTCCGTGCATGCTTAATTTATTTATTTTGGCCTAGTGACCCCTTTCTTAGTTGATTTAAATTATGTGTTATATATTTATAATTGTTTTACACAACTTGGTATTAATTTTATTTATGGGCCATTTAAAAGTGAATTTATGCCTCCCTTGGTGTACCTTAGTGTCCCAAAACTTACCATAGGTGGTTACCCTTGAGTCTAGGGTTAATTTTGACTAACTAAACCTTAGAGTAACTCACTTTTGGTCACTCTAAACTGGGGTTTAGTCAAAGTGACGAATTTTGAAATGGTAAGGGTGGGAGATGAGTCGTGCTTTGGGAAAGACCCATCTCCGTTCCCAAAGTTTGGGGATCCCTTCACCAAGAAGACTTGGGAGGTCTTCAAGACTCCTAAGTGTATGGGATCTCCCTCTAAGACTCACACATGTGTGAGAGCATCTTGGACAGAGATGGCTCTCCTAGAGAATAAGAGGATATCATATGGCATCCCTTATCCTCATGGAGGCTTGAAGGGAATTGCCACCTCACCACTTGCCATTACCCTTTTGCTTATGCTTTCTTTTGTGTATGTGGTTGCATATTATGTGGGTTGTCATTTTATTTTTGTGTGGGATGGGCGTGGTGAGAGCACCTCCATTTTGGAGGAAAGGCTCAACTAGTTTGGGGTAGGGAAGAGTGAACCTCCTCGAGGTCATCTCCTTGTGTTGCACTATTTTAGCCTTGAGGGCATCATAAGAGTTTTGGAGATTATATGTGATTTGGCATGAGTGCCATTGTGATTTTTGAGTTTTGGTGGAAAATATGTTTGGCTTAAGGCCTTGGGATTTTTGAGATCTTTGGAGTTCTTGGGGTGGCCTCTTGAGTTGTGGGGTCCACTTCCCTACCCGCTCTAAACTCAATTTATTGAATTTTGTTTGTGCAAATCCATGGGAGTGATGTTTTGTGTGTTTGGAAATTTCTTGTGTTGTGGTGTGTGAGCGCAAAACCGTGTGAATTCTACTTCCCCAGCTCGAGGGTGACCCACTAGCGGGTCTATGGTAGGGAGGTGGGCATTTCTTCGTGGCTTGGTTCCCCATTGTTGTGTTGTTTATTGCAAGTTTTCAGTTGGGAAAAATGGAGCTTGTAGAAGTCTATTTTTGGTGTTTGGGCATTACTTCTAGTTGGTTGTTTGGGAGCCATGGCCTTAGAGGCCCTATTGTAATTATTGTCGAGATTACTACTATTCTTTGTGTTGGTTGTTGTAAGGAAAGTTAATGTGAGCACTCTTTAATGTTTAATCAAAATTATGTTCATTATGATGTTGTGTTTCTGTGTTTATGAAAAGTTGCCAAAGAAAATATCAATCTTTTGTCATGTTTTTTTTTAACAGAAAATATATGTTATTAACTTGTTGTGCCTATTTGTTTATTGGAAAGTTTGACACAAGGAAATATAGTTTGCTATTTGTTGTTCTCTCACCCAGGGAATTAAATATGTTGTAGTTTGAAATGATTGTATGCAGAGTAGAAAAGTAAACAAATAGTGCTGTTGAAATGAGTTTTAGAACAAATAAATGTGTATTACTCCCATTATGGTACTTCTATATATATATATATATATATATATATATATATGAAATCTGGAAACTTCAGTTTGCTATAAAAAAAGAGTATTCTGTTCAATTTTATTTTCAAAAAGAAAAAATACTACTCTATTAATATGAGTTACAAATCTGGTTACATGGTTATATATAGATGATATAATAAATATATATATGTATGAAATATATATATATATATATATACTTTTCTGAATCTTAGATGAAACTTAAACTACTGGCAGATCTATGGAGGGTACACTGTATATATTTTCAATACTAAACAAATTGATTTTTTTTACATACCAAATGCATCGTATAGCATATAGTAGAGTCTGTTTATGTTACATAAAACAAAACAGAGGATGAAACGGGCGACAGACCGAAACCCTCACGGGTTTTAGGTTTGGAGTTGTTTTTTTTATATAATAAAAAAAGAACAAAAAAAAAATTAAAATGGGGTGGATGATGGCCATGGCTGCTGCCCACCGCTGAATCTTGTTACCACGGGGGTGTGGGGAGGGGGCTGAGCCCCCACCTACACCCGGGGCTCGACCCCCTCCCCATAGTCCTTGCCTTATTTTAAAATGGCAATGAGCTGCCACAAAAAAATGAAGTGAAAGCCCCACAGCGACGGTGACGTGGGGAAACCTTGCCCTTCTCCTTTAAATCTGCCGTTGGGATTTTTGTGTGGCCAGCGTATGACATTTAAGATTTATCTCTGTCATTGTTGCTTCATACCTACGATCAGTAAATACAAAATATATATATAGTGTATTACTCTTTGTGTATTAACAAATACATACTTATTCCCACTTTCTAATCTAAGCTATATGTGTGTGTGTATATATATATATATATATATATATATAAAATGTGTATATATATATATATAACATAAACAAACTAAACTATTGTGTATACTCAATAAAAATATAACTCCGAGAGGGATTTTCCTGGCTGCAAAGCCATTGCAAATGGAACCTACAACATGCAAGAGAAAACTAGAGAAAAGGAAACAATATGGAAGAAAAGAAAATAGAGGAATAAGTTAGGGTTTCCATAAAGATAATATTAGAGTAAAATTAGGGATCTCATTGAGGAAAAAATAAAATAATGGTTAGGGCTTACTTGGAGGAGGTGTAGGAAATTAGGAATTTATTTTATTTACTCCATTAAATTCCTTCCATGTGCAAGGAAACTAAGTTTCCCTCTATTTTTGCTTTTCTAGTCTTTTTTGATTTGTTTGACTACCTTTGTGCTTTATTCAATTGATTTTTATATCCTTATAGGGTTGGGATTTTAATTCCATGTGGAATTTATTCTTGTGGGGATGGGGATTGTTTATTTTAATGAGATGCTTCATCCCTTGTCCTTTTATTTAAGTTGGCATCCTTATTATTCTCTAGTGAATTTTAATTTAATTTTATTGGGGAGACCTTGTGATTTAAATTATTTTTTCATTTAATTGAGTTTATTCCAGAGGGGATGTTTTAATTTATTCCCCTTGTCTATTATTTTAATGGAAATTAATTAATAAATATAATTGTCGAGATTATATTTATTAATGGACTTAAGTTTTTGAGTTTTAATTTGGTCGTTTAATGACTTTGAATTTTATAATCTCGTTGAGTGGTCAAAATTATTTGACCTTGGGAATTTATTTAATTTTCCTTGGATTAATTATTTGAATTTTTGTATTAATTTTTTCTTGGAGGGTTTCTTTTAAAAAAAATTATTTCAACTATTGAAAATGTGTTATGCTATCAAATTTTTCCTAAATTTTAGGGTTTTAATTTTATGGTATTTTTGCGACTTTCATTTTATCACTCCATTTCTTCATGTGACCATCATGCCATTGGATTCATATTTTTTTATTCGATTTTATTTTTGCATTAGAGTTAGGGTTTGATTTTGATTTGGTCAAAATCACCTCTTTCACCTAGGAAACTTAGGGTTTGAATTAAAAATGTTCTAACCCTAAAAGTAGTTCACATCATGTCACGTACCCCCTAGATGGATTTCATCACGTAGGGGATTGTGTAGGTAAACGCACTTCCCTGAATATGAATGACATGTTTACGCCTTATGTGTATTGCCACCGAGCACGCAGATGCGTGCGAGGGGGTTCCTAGGGACATGCAAAAAAAAATTTGGTAATTCATGTCATGACCACATGACAAATGTGGACATGACACGTGTGTTGTGTGTCGTGACCACATGAGAAATGTGGGTATGACAATATGGGACTTAGGGGCCACTCTTGAGCTTAAGCAAGTCCCAAAATAGGACTCTAGACTTGGGCGCCCACAACCTAGTTCAGACCTATTTTGTCAGGACCCAAATTTTAAATGTTAGCAAAATGATTGTTAAAAGGTTTCCCTTTGTCGGCCTATTCAATTTGAATTACGAATGTTTAGCAGGAATGCATATATAAACATGTTTAGGACTTCATATTACTCCTAGTTGATTAAAGCAAGCTTATGATCATCAAGCAAAGAGCATTCAAGGCATTCATTGTGTTGCAGAGTAGTATTGTGTTATGTTTGTATGTGTTTGTTGCAGATTTAGCTCCATCAACTCATTTCCTCATGATGTAAAAGCATTTCATCTCTGTGAGGGTTTACACCTATTAAGGTGACATCTACTTTGTTTCAATCAATCAATCTTATCATTTGCTAAAACTGTAGTAAGCCTGGACATATTCATAAGGAATGCAAAGAAGAGAAGAAGAAGAAGAAAAAGAAGAGATTTGATTTTGATTCTGAGTCTAAGAAGGAAGATGGTGATGCATTCATTGTAGCTTTGGCAACTCATGTAGGTAATGGTGTATGGTTAATTGACTCAAGTGCATCTTTCTATATGACCTTTAATAGAGATTAGTTTTTTGAATATGAAGAATTTGATAGAGGTAAAGTGTACTTAGGTGATGATTCTTATTTAAATATTGTTGTCCATGGTAAAGTTAGAATCAGGTTCCTGATGGTAGAATAAAAAGAATTAATGGTGTGTTACATATCTCTAGATTAGCATGAAATTTGCTATCTGTAAGCAAACTAATAGATGCAAGTGTGCAGGTAGTATTTTCTGATGCAGAATGCAAGATGGTTAGAGGTGCTATGGTGATTGCTAGAGGTGTCAGATATGGCACATTATATAAACTTGATGCATGCACTATTGAGTGCAATAGTACTTATGTGAAAAGCAAGTTTGTGGAAGAGGTGAGGGTTTCATCTTCAGCAGATGGTCATGGCTTTTAGGTACCCATTACGTTGTAAAATATACCCCTAGAACTTTTACCTCCTAATTTTAGCTCTCACGTCCCTTAGATTTAATCATGCATGTTAAAAATGAATCCTAGAACAAAATCCCCCAAAACCTGTGACATATGGGACTTAGGGGCCACTCTTGAGCTTAAGCAGGTCCCAAAATAGAACCCTGGACTTGGGCGCCCACGCCCTAGTCCAGACCTATTTTATCGGGACCCAAATTTAAATGTTGGCAAAATGACCATTTAAAAGTTTCCCTTTGTCGGCCTATTCAATTTGAATTACAAATGTTTAGCAGGAATGCATATATAAACATGTTTAGGACTTCATTTTACTCCTAGTTGATTAAAGCAAACTTATGATCATCAAGCAAAGAGCATTCAAGGCATTCATTGTGTTGCAGAGCAGTATTGTGTTATATATGTATGTGTTCGTTGCAGATTTGGTTCCATCAACTCATATCCTCATGATGTGAAGGCATTTCATCTCCATGAGGGCTTACACCTATTAAGGTGACATCTACTTTGTGTTTCAATCAATCAATCTTATCATTTGTTTTTGCCTCTGTCCTCCAAAGACATGCACTCTATCTAATAGCAATGGAAGGCTTGAATGCCATTATAGGGCTTGACTGAGGCAAGCTCCTAAACACCACAACCCCCAACCCCTCTCTTGTGATTGCAAGTGACAGGTGTTGGATCTTGTAGAGAGGAGTTGCAGGAGATCAGAGCAGTGCATAAAGATTCTAGATATGAAGAAAATGATAGAAAATATCTCTAATTAGACACAGGCACCCACTCTTTTGTCCTCCAGTTTAGCTTTGTTGTAAATCTCTGAGTAGGTTATAGTCTGAAGTACATTTTGGTTCTAAGCCCTCAGAAAAAGCATTACATTGGACACAGGCACCAACTCTTTTATCCCTAAAGTTTCAACTTTCTAGTATCCAAAATATGGTATGTTTCTAATCTACATTTAGTGCCTTCCTGTGCGAGCATTTATCGGGTTTCGTCCTTTATTTATGATTTTGCATAATTAGGGTTTTAGGCCTAATCAGACCAAGGATTTAATAAATTAATCAACAAATTCCAAATTTTCGTATCATTCCAAGTGACAACAAATCTATAGCTAAGTCCTCTTGCAAAAGTTGTGATTCAATCGGTTTAATGTCCTTAAATGTATGTAGTAAAAGGAGGATATAATTAAACTATCAACCTCATCAACATCCCTCTTTTCCCTACAAAATATTTTGGTGAACCTATGTTTTTTCTTAATTTTGCACCTTGTTGAGTGTTGTACATCAGATTTACATTCATTCATATCATTTTCATCATCATACATTTGAAAATCTTACATAAAAATTGAAAAAATAAGCATTTTGACTTGCATTTAGACATAATTTACACTATTTTCCTTGCACATTATTGAAAAAATTAAATTTTTTAATATTTACATCAGATCTCAGATAAATTATAGCATTTCATCGTCATTTACCTTGCATTTGCATCTCTCATTTGCTAGGGTTTCACTTGAAATTTTGTATTTTTCATATAACCTAGTAATTTCAAAAGCTAGGGTTTGTAATTAAAATCTTGTTTCAGATTTTATTACTCATTTTAAACACTCTTTCAAATCTGATTTTGGACCGTAGTGTTTCATCATTGTATGTTTTTGCATCTACATTTCAAATTTTGCATTTACACATTGTGCATTTCAACAAAAAAAACACATTCATTCATCTTTCATTAATTTTGATATTGCATTGAGAATTGAAGGATTTTTGCATCCTTTTTATATATGATCTAAAGCTATTTTACACATTACATCTGATTAGACTTCATCCATTCATCATTTTTGCATAATTTCATGGTTTAATTTCACTATTAGGGTTTCAAAAATCCTTGCATTTTTAGTACATTTGGCTAATCTTTCACATAAGCATTGCAAGATTAGTGTGTTGTGACAAAGTTTGATGCACTATTGGACTGATTAAAGGGATTTAAGCTATTGTCCCTTATCATCCTCTTTGTTTCATTACATCTTTTGTCCATTTACATTGAAAAAAAGTGAAAAATTTGAGCATTTTAGGTGCATAAACAAGCATAGATTGGTGTTGTTTCATTGCATTCATCCTAAATATATTGCATTTTAGATCTTACATTCATATTCAAGCATATATTCATTTGCCATTTGAAAAATTTGTATGATTTCATATCATTGTGTGAAAATTGGCACATTTTTAATTACACAGTGTGTATTTCAACACTAAGTGTTTTTACACCTCATTCATATCTTTTTGATCAAAACCTTTAAAATCACTTTTTTTCCTTGTTGTGTAGTACTTTTTCCTCCTACCCACTATGTTTGTTGTGAACTCCATGTGTCTTTTAGTACCGATTTTATTCAAACAAGTGCTTTGGTGCGAAATTGTCTCACTTATTTTGCCTTATCGATCATTGTGAAATTTGTGTATTTTTGCTCTTTCAAACTACCATCATGGATAATTTTTTTCATTCATCTTTGGAAGCTTTGTTTCCATACAACATAGATATTAATAATTTTTCCAAATTTACTCATGAATATCCTCAAGTCTTAAAACAAATTGCATATATATATGATGTTGATATTTCTATGTGTTCCACATATGAAATCCTTTGTTATATATCTGATTTTGATAGTTTCACAAATCTCATGGGAACATATCCTATGATATTAGATGATCTCACTAAATTCATAGATAATAATTTACATATGTTGCATCATTTAGTAGTGATGACTTCAATATGTTAGATGAAGCCCTAGATGACTTCATCTCTATTGGACATTCCACTACGCCTCCTATTGCTAATACATGTGATGGTAACTTAATTTTACCTTATGATCTCTCTCCCAAAGTTGTTCTCACTTATGCGGACACTTTGATGCAAGAGGATGAATTCATTGACACATCCCTTAACATCACACCACCATCTCTTCATTCCAATGCTCTCTCTGGCCAAGATGAAGCATTAGTGAATGAAGAACCACCACCATCTCTCCATTCCAATGCTCTCTCTAGCCAAGATGAAGCATTAGTGAATGAAGAACCCCCTCTAACAAAGAACATTCCATGGATAGATAATGAACATTCATCTAACAATAATAAAATGTGAGGCCGATTATTTTTACCTCCATTATTTTGGATCTATATGCATTTTAGTTGATGACATTATTACATTTATAGTGACTATGGTTTTGTTATGCAAACTTGGTTTTTATCTCCTAATTATGATAGAACATTGATTTGACATATGTGATTCGATTTGATCATGGTGATGCTATTTTTTGTGATTCGACATACGAGTTATATATTTGATGATGTTTTGTGATGAGATTCTAGTTGTTTATGTGATGTGGACTAATTGATATGTGATGGGATAATGCAGTTTAATTTGAAATTATGTATTGATGTTTATTGTTGCATTCGATTACGTGAATTTAATTCCAGTTGCTTCGGCTATGACTTTTCATGATAGGACTGACACTTGATCGAGATGTGCAGGTTTTACATTCCCTAGCCACGGGAAATTGGAGGTAGAATTCACACTATGTTATCCCCTGTAAAACCAATCCATTCCCAAGAGGGATAAGGATCACGTTTGAATTTGAATGTTGATTTAAGTGCTTGATTTAATTTTATTATTTTGGCCTTAGTACCCTTTATGTTTAAATTGATTAATGATAAGTGTTGTATAAATTTTACTTGATTTACACCACTTGGTATTTATTTTATTTTGTTGAGGCCATTTAAATGTGGATTTTTAATCCCCTTTGTGAACCCTAGAGTCCCAAAAGTTACCCTAGGTGGCTACCCAAGAGTCTAGGGTCAACTTGGACTATCTAACCCTAGATTTGACTCACGTTTGGTCACTCTAAACCATGGTTTAGTAAAAGTGACGAAAATTTGAAATAAAGGAAGTGGGAGATGATTCATGCCTTGGGAAAGACTCATCTCCCTTCGCAAAGTTTGGGAACCCTTTCCCAAGGAAGACTTGGGAGGTCTCCAAGACTCCCAAGTGTGTGGGAGCTTCCCCCAAGACTCTCACACACATGTGAGAGCATCTTGGAGGAAGATGGCTCCTTTGGAGAATAAGAGGATGCCATATGGCATCCCTTATCCTCTTGAGGGTGTGAATGGGTTTGCCACCTCACCACTTGTCCTCTCACACGTGTGAGAGCACAAGTGGATGAGGTGAGGATTGAGAGGGAATGGGAGGATGACACTTGTCATCCTCACACTTCCTCTCCCTTGCAAGTGGCATGGGAGGAGGAAGGAGAAGGTGACAAGTGTCACATTCTCATTCCTCAAGGCCAAATTACTGGCCTATATTATCTCCTCTTGTTGAGGAGTGTGGGGTTCTTGCAATTTGAGTTTTCTTACTATTTTGGAGGAGTTTGGGAGAGTTAGAGGATCTTTCTAGAAGGATTGGAAGGCTTGGGAAGGCTTGGAGCTCTTCACCAACTTGCTTCCATTATAAGGGCTTGAAGGTAGGCCTCTTAACTTGTTTTCTCACCCTAACTTATTTAATGTGTTGTGTTATAGTTTTTGGTTGTTTTGTTGTTGCATTGTTTTGTTTTGTTGGGATGGGAGTTATGGTGAGAGCACCTCCAATGGAGGTAATGCTCAACTTGTATGGGTAGGGGAAAGGAACCTCCTTGAGGTCTCTCCCACACTATGCATTTATGCCTTGAGGGCTTTTATTTTGTTGAGAAGGTTATTGAATGGCAAGAGTGCCATGGAGGTTATTTTTGTGATATTTTGGAGAGTGGTGTTTGGAGATTTTATTTGGCTTGAGGCCATGAGCTTGACATTTTATCATTTGGGAGCCCTTTGAAGTTGAGAGGTCCATTCCCTACCCTCACCAACTCATTTTTATGAGTTGAGTTTTGTGTTATACCTATGGGTTGCTTTTGTGTTATTGTGATTGATTTTTGTTGTGGAATGTTCACCTGTGTGGATTCCCTACCTCCCTAGCTCAGGGGTGACCCACTTGCGGGTCTAAGGTAGGGAGGAGAGCTTTTCGTTGTGGCTGGAATGTTCTTCTTTTGTTATGTCTACTTGCAGGTTTTTGAGTAAAGAGATGGAGTTATTTTAGAGCTCCTTTGAGTGTTCATATAGTTCTTTGTGTTGGCTATTGGAGCCATGGCCAATATGGCCTTATTGTATTTATTTTGACCAGTTTTAGATTTATGAAGTTGGCTGTCAAAAAAATTTGTGAAATGTAAATAATGTTTTCAATCTATCTAGATACTGTTTATCTTCCCATTTTGAGAGTAAAGTTTTAAAAAAAAAAAGAGATATGTAAACATTCTGTATTTTATTTAATGTTGGTCACTTCCTATATTGTAGAGTTGTGGAGTTTGTAAAATGCATGTGAGGCTATAAATAGATTTTTGTCATTGTTCTCTCAAACAGAAAACATGTATGTGTTATAATGTTGTTGTTTGGATTTTATTGTAGTTGAAAGAATAGAAATGTATTCTCTGTTTTGCATAATACCTTCAAAGAAAATGTGTTAGAGTGAGTTAGATGAATCCTAGAATTTGCAAAAGAAAGAATGAGAAGTTTTAAACTAAGTTTTCTGTTTGGTTGCTTGAGAATTTATTGCATAAAGGGTTGTTGGAAAAGTTAAATGGCTATGCTCATTATGTCATATAGGACTATTTCCAAGAAAATATATATATATATATATGTTATTGCAAAAAAAAGGATGTGCTATTGGTTTATACATGTTAAAATCTGAATGTCAATATTCTGTTTAAAAGCATGGTTAAAAGAATGAGTGCAATAAGTCTTTACATTCATACAAAAGATTGCACTTGTTGCTTTAGTAACTTGTTAATTTAGTTGCTGTTATTGTTTATGTCCTACTCGTATACAGAAAATTGTAGAAGAAAATAAAATTAGAAGAAAGTAATATTTAGCATAGTGCTGCATAGGATTTATTTCCTTATGCGTATACACTGGTATATATATATATATATATATAATGAGTGTATATTTATTCATTAAAATACAAATATAGGAAGGAGAGGTCCTTGTATTTTTGTAATGTTATTATTTAGTTAAACTGTGTATCTTACAGGATATATATATTTATACAAATGCATATATATATACAATGTATATTTACTGTCTGAGGTGTATATAGCAAAATAAAACCTGAAAAAAATAAATAAATAAAAAATAAAAAATACCAGAGGGGGGACTGTGGGCAACGCCCACGGCCACCATTTCATAACAGTCAAGGGGTGTGGGTGGGGGCTCCGCCTCCCCTACACCCCACACCCCCCCGTAAACCCTTTTCCCTGCGCACAGCCCTGCCGGAGACCACGACCCCGCTGCCACAGCACCTTTTCCGCCCTGCACGCAGTGCAGCCTCCACCTGCCATGTCTACCGTCCCTCCTCACTGCAACACCTCCCCTGCAATGGTTCTGCCATTTCGGCACCTCTGCCCCACCCTCGTCTGTTCCGCCGCTGCCGTCGGTTCCATGCCATCGAACCTGCAAGATGACATTTGTTAAAGCCTCCCTGTAATACAAAATTTCACTCTGAGGCACCTACAATATACATATATGCCTTATAAAAAAAGGGGGTTTGAATAATAAGCTATAACTACATATCCCTCCGGGTATCCTCCATGGCCACCAGCGTGGCCTGGTGTGGCCTTCAAACCCCAACCTACAAGACAAAAAAAAAGAGAAGAAAAGAGAAGGAAACAAAACAAGAGAGAAAAGAAAATAAGACAAAGAAATTAGGGCTCTTCTAGGTTATCATATTTGTTAGAATAAAATTAGGGCAACATTGTGTTAGAAAACAATAGAATGGAATTTTAGTTGTAAATTGAGAAAATAGTATATATTGTGAGAGGAGTGAGAGGATATTGATTGTTATTTATTTTTATTATCCTCTAATTTTAGTTTGGCCTTATTTTAATCCTTGTGTTACTCAATTTAGGTTTTAACTTTATTTTAAACCTCTATTTCTCCTTATTTTAACTTATCCCTTGGGAAACTTTTTTTATTGTTTCCAATTTTTGCATGGGTCTAAAATTTGTTATTTCTCTTATGACTTTGTGCTTTCCATTTTATTTTGGGGAAATTAATTTTATTTCGGCTGGGAAGGGTAATTTTTCTTTCATGTGTTTAAATTTTCTTAATGGGATTATTGTTTTCATTCCTTGGCGGAATTTTTACGTCTTTTAATTATTGTCGATTTTAACATTATTCTTACATGATGAGTTAATTAAACTCTCCTATCTTATCTATCTTTTTTTTTTGAGTTAGTTATTAAATATAATGTCAGAATTATATTTAACAACGGACTCAACCTTTCTTAGAATTTATTTGACGTCTTGTCTTTTAACTTTATTCGATTATTTTATTTTAAATCGTTTCTGAATTCATTCTTTAGTTTGATTTAATTTTATTATTAATTTTTACTTAATTCCCTAAGGGTGATTTATTTTTTAATTTTAATTTGCGTTTATTAAAAACACGTTATGCTGCCAGAATTTTGCTAGATTCCTAGGGTTAATTTTATGCATTGTTTTACTTAATTTAATTCATCATTCCACTTTAATCACGCGCCATCTTACCATGGTGTTACTTAAACCACTTTTTGGCTTAAGTTAGATTAGGGTGCGTTGTTGGCAGAATCATCTCCACCTAGAAAACTAGGGGTTCAGATTTAAATCGGTCTAACCCTAGAAGCGACACACTACGTGTCGCATACCCCCTAGACGGCCATCACCTTAGTAGTTATGTTGACATGTTTACGCCTTAGGCGTGTTGCCACCAAACACGAAGATGCATGCGAGGGGGTTCCTAGGGATAGGTAGAAAAGTTTTTCGTAGTTTGTGTCATGACCACATGGCAAATGTGGACATGACATGTGTGTTTGTGTGTTGTGACAGCATGGGAAATGCGGGCATGACATAAAAATTCTCTCCCTACCACAGTGCATGAAGTCTCTATTGATCATCATATCAATCTTCCTCCTTTAGTTGAATATTCAAGTACTTTGGACATTACTAAGGAAGTGAAGATCCTTGATCTCCCTCCTTTGGTTGAGCATTCAAGTCCCTTAGATATCACTAAGGATGTGAAAACCTTGGATATTGAAAACCTTGGATACTTCTCCTTTGGTTGCATATTCCTTGAACATCACTAAAGATACAATCACCAACAATTATCCTCAAAACACCTTACCTTCCCTTCTTTCCTATGCTCTCTCTTCAAAAGATGTAGTGCTAGTGGATGAGGAAGGGTCTCTCACATTAAATCCCTTACAGATGGATGTCAAGATCACTCAAAACAAATCACTTCTTCGATCTCCTAAGAGGGTAGTGAATAAGTGTACTAATGCTACTACAATATCAACAATTTCAAGATTAAATACGATATATCCTGAGATGATAGACATGAATTGTCTACCTAGAAATATCCCATTGAATCAGGTAAGTATTTATCCCTCATTTCACCACACTCGTTGTAGCACCTATTCTAGTTACTCTCAAGGGTGGTCTCCTCCTAAATATATATGTTATTAGCATTGTGTTGTGCTCCCCTGTGATGTGTTATGTATTGTTTAAGTCTCCTAGGATGACCCTTGATACTCTTGTAAGGTCAAGGATACTGAGAGGTTGCCTCTGTTGTGACCATTCTTCTATTTGTTTCATCATTCTTTTATCTTACCTCTTCTCTATTTTATTGTTGTGTGTCGTGCCTTAGGGGCATAGCATTGTGGTTGATGACCTGAGGACATCCTCCTACGTGGTGTTCCTAAGGCACTTATTTCTCCTCTCTCATTTTATTGATTACCTTCTTCAGTGATTCTACCTAGTTGGCAGATGACAAAAACAAATAAATACTGATACGGACCATGTGTCCCTTTAGCAAGCAAAGCAAAAATGGACCTAGTCCATACATGAAGATGGGGTTGATTTATATATATCTGATGCTTGACTAGTAGACTCACTCCGTGTGATGTGTCATCCTGTGGCATTTTTGTGACTAACATTTTATAATCCACTCAATCTTCTCTTGCACACTCTGATTGGTATCTCACCTTGTTGCTACACTCAGTTTTGAGGTACTTGCAGTATAGCCCAATGGTTATACTCGGCTCCAAACCCATAGTATAGCCTTGGTCCTTGATGTGACTATTTTCATGCATAACTTTAATGAATTGTTGTAGTTATTATCTTAGATTAAGATTTCTAACCTCTCTTGTTGTTTATCTTAGCATATTATATTAATGTGTTTGTGGGAACATTTGGCGATCATAAGCACATGTCACCTTGGGGGCATGGGCTTTGCGAGAGCTCTTGTTCCCTTGCATGTCTTCTCTCTACCTTAACGTGCTTGATATTGGTATACAACATCGACCACTTTAAGGTGGGGGCATATACAATGATAGCTATCTGATGATTTTGATACTAATGAAGCGTGTTTGTAAGCCCTCTTCGTGAGGCAGGATGTTGTATCTCTGGTGTGAGTGTGCATCCTTATATCAATTACAATAAAAAATCCCTTTTCGCGAGGTGAGATAATGTATCTCTTGAGCTAGTGCATATCCTTTTATGCAAAAGCCGTCATCGTGAGGCGCGATGGTGTATCTCTTGAGCTAGTGCACATCCTTTTATACAAAGTCCTCATTGGGAGGTGGGGTTGGATCTTGAGCTATCCTCCCTTAAGCATGTCTCTGGCAATTGTTGTGGCATAATCCCAACCGTCAAGTGTGTCTACAACGTGTTTGAGATGGTGGGACTTAGCAATAAGCTCCTTCCATCACCTTGTTCGTCATGTTTAAGACGTATAGTATGTCTATGACATGCTATATGTCGCTCGTGTATTTCGTGTCTTCCATAAAATCAAATAGAAGACACATTGTAGAAGCCATTAAATCAATAAACTAAATAAAGAATAGCTCGGGCTAAATCAATACATTTCCAGTGCCACAAGATCGTAGAAAAAAATTCGAGATTGTGGCAAAAAATCACAAGCTCATAAGCCAAAAAGGCTATTTGGACTTCAAACAACAATAAATTATATCAACAACAAAATCTAGAAAAAACACCTACACCATTGGATTGTGCTTAGAACTAGCTTTTCAACACTTATTTCTTTTCATAATTCAAACTCTGTATGCCTAATTTATGCCAAAAAAACCCCTTTAAAACAAAATAAGGCCAAAAAGGGCCCCCCAGGCACTGTTCCGATGGTCGGATGGTGGTGTCGCCGATGGGGTGGAGTGCAGGCAGTGCAATGGACGGAAAAGACTGACAGCAACAGACACAAGGTGACAGATTGGTTGCATACAAACGACGACCATATTTAGAGGTGCACTGTCTGTTTTGAAATTCGTGGAAGTGGAGAATGAGGTTCTGGACCTGATTTTGGGGTCAAGGGAAGCCTGTTGAGGTCGACTGGGTTGGATTTAGGCATAAAGGCTTGATCGGCTATATACGCTCAAAATTGCAACCTTAGTTGTCTGGGGCTGTCGGGTCAGATTTTAGCGCACACACGAACCCTTCCCTCCTTGCCATGGGGCAATCTGCCACGTTACTCGCTCTCGTGGAAGTAGCCAGTTGAGAGGAGGTGAGACACAGCGGGGGTCTCGGTCGTTGGAGAGTTGGACTTCACAGAGAGGGATTGGCACGTCCTGGGGCCTTTGTCGTTGTGTGCTAAGGTGTATGTTTCGTTCGATGATTGTTGTTGTAGAGATAACCCTATGCCCCGAAGGGTCACTAGTTACTCTTCATGTGTTTGGGTTTCTACTATTCCACCTCTATGTGGGTAAGCTATTACTTTCATTGATAGCTTCTTGTCTTTCAATTTGTTGGATGATTGCACATTGTATCTAAGCTTGTCAATGTTCTTCTATCAATAGGAGGACAAATGGATTTTGTTGTGGCAAGGTAAATGCCTCCTGTTGTGGTCACGGATTGTTTTCCTCAATCTCGCTGAGGACTACCCTCACCCACTCACTTGTTAATCTTGGGCACATTCATGAGCCAAGACAAAGGATAGGTGTATGTGGACTAACCTTGACTAGACTTTATGTTTTGACCTAGGGTTTAGCTGTGTGTTGACTTTTGTTGACCTTGTGATGTTATCAAGGGTTTGACTTTTGTTGACTTTGATTGACCTTGTGATGATATCAAGGGTTTATAATGTATCTAAATACCTAATGTTTTTGTTAATTTATATATTTTTATGAATGCAACTATATGACATGCAAACTTGTTTTTATGCTTTTTTGATATTTATAGAAATAAAGATACTTTTTGATCTAGGAAAGGAAATATGAATGCAACTAGAATGAGCTTAACCTAATGCAATTATTCTATGTTTTTGGGGTTTTTGAATGTTTTAAAACAATTAATCTAGAAAAGGAAATTGCAAGTAATTGAATTTAACTAAGAATGCAAATTACTTCTAAAATGCTAGATCTAACTTTTCTATCAAGGAAAAAGCAATAAATTACTAATCCCAAGAGCAATTTCAATTTTCCAATTACTACAAATTGACAAAAGCATAGAGGAACCTGAAAATAAAGAAGATTTGTGTGACTCCACTACCCTCGGAAATCCTTGATGGCAGCCTCATATCCTCTTGAAGCAGCGGGAAGACCTCTTGACGACAAAACAACACAAAAGGAAAAAAAACTTGTAGAAGCTTGAGAGAGCTCAATGAGAGCTTTTGATGAGCATAATGTCGCTGATTGAAGCAACGTAATAATGCTTGAAGAGCTTTATGTGAAAGCTTGATGAACAACGAACAAATAAAAGACACATTCGTCTTGTGTGAGCATGAGAATACTGATTGGAGAGCAAAAACTTAGCAAGAGCTGTGTGCACAATGAATTTGCCTCCCTTTGTGCTTGAGGGAAGGGCATATTTATAGGTTGGAAGAAGGGAATTGATTGAGAAGTTAACTCGATTGAAGAGTTAACAAGGATTGATTAGGGAGTGAACTAGATTGATTAAACCTAGTAAACTTAGTTAATTAGAGAGTGATAAATCAATAATAGCTTATTACTGAAGAGGAATTGGAGTTGGAAGAATGCATGAAGAAGAAAGAGTTGTTAATTTTAAATCAAATGGAGTTAATTGTGCATGTGTGGGTGCATGAAATAGTCAACTCCATATTAGGCATAAAAAATCATGTGAACTAGAAGGAAAATGGGCGAAAACGGAGCTATTTTGAGTGAAACTTGAGTTTTTCCACGGCTGGAAACGTGACAGGGTCGCCCCTTTTGCCAATAGGGTCGCCTAGGGGGGATCCTGCTTTTTGAGGGCCGCCCAGCGGGAGATCTAGAAAGAAAGGGGTCTGAGAAAAAATGCATGATGGGAGATGGTAGAGAAGATGAAAAGGAGGTGATCTGCCTCCGAAAATAGGTCAATCATGTGCAAGAATCCAAATCTCCACTTGCAATGCAAGATCTCCTAGGGGGAGATTTAGATTAGTTGAGTAAAACTGAAAACTGAAAGTGGGAGATGGATAGGGGGACCTCTAGAAGGCTTCTGTGGGGTGGAGAGAATGAAAAACATAGGGGAAAGGTGAAAACTCACCTACAAGACACTTACAAGGCTTAGGAACAGGGTCGAAAGCTTAGAAAATGCAAATCGACAAGTGCCGCAACAGTGTCGCAAAGCGTCGACGACAAAGAGAGGGAAAACAACAAAGAAGAAAAAACACAAGACAAGAGAAATGACACATCATCAAGAGATCTACTGCTTAGAGAATATTATTTCACGCTTACATGTACGTGACAAAGATTAAAATCATCATAGGGGTCCTCGTGGAGGTTGTGCGTGACTTTTGTGCTTACAGGCTCGACCCTAAAATGGCCTACACGTCCCAATTAGGCGTGAATTCAACAATAACATCCGCACTACTCCATATCATCAAAATCACTTGCATCTTCATCTGGTACCTCAAAAACACTGTCTGTCATGACTGTCACACTAGAAAGATTGCTTGCGGACCTCCAAACCACGAACCACTTGAGTTGAGGATACACACTGACTTCCCAAACATGCCTCTAGATCCGCAAATCATAAGTTTTCATTGTGGAGCAACCTGGACCAATTTCTTGTCACTCTGTCTCTACAAAACCAGGTTCTACTCAGATGGCCATAGCTTCTTCAAATCTTCATGCGGACCTCTCAAATCTTAATTGGAGCTACTTCAGACAATCCTCTACACAGCCATATGGTCCTCGTACTTTGATCTTCATTCCTCTGGAAATGCGGAGCAATCTACTTCACTAATCTGCATTGTTTCCCCTATTTCTGACAAAGGGATATGTTGACATCAATGACAACACATCATAGGCACATATTTGCAACAGTATAACGAGCTAGGTGGATAGCATAAGGCAAGGGACTCAACTTCGCACAAAATTATGCCATTTCTCAATATGTCTATGTATCACAACATTCCCCTCAAAATAGGCATAAAACTAGATGGTAAATGACATGGGTATGCAAATTTTACCATTACTTATATATACAATTTTTTTTTTTTTAAAATATATCAAAAATATATAACCAATTTGAATGTAAAATTATGTCAAATGTAACACCCATTATGGGCTATCAAAATTAGACCATCTTTTTGGTAACATTTAAGCCTTTACTTGTTTTATCTATCACGGAATAATCTGATCTTGTAACAAAAATAATTTCTTTTGGTAAGTTGTGCTAAGCTTCTCCAAGAGTTGACATTCTAAGTTTTTCAAAGATGAAGGTAGGTTTGAGGTCAAGAATTCATGGTCAGGTTCATGTTGGTTCATGCATTCATAATAGTTGCTAAGCATTTGCAAGAACAAACGATTACAATTAAAATGTTCAAGATCATGTAGTAGGGTAAAAATAAACTTAACTTAGTCAATCATAGTCTTTGTTTCGCTATTTGGCCATCAGACCACTTAAGGCCTAACACTTGCTCTATAATTTACTATATCATCTCTAATTAGCTTGTTGGACATATAGGCTTCAAGAATCTCAATTGCTAAGTTTATGAACTCAATGAAGAGGAAATGTAATGAACTCATTGGCCTCTACAAGAACCATATGATCTTCAGATGAGATGGAAGATCTAGTAGTCCTCATAATCCTAAAATTTGTCAAAGTTCTTCATCACCTCAGAGTTGCATCAACTATTGGATCAAATCTAATCCAAGGGTTCTCACTCTCTTCATGTGTTGTCAAAACACTTGAGCTCTTAGATTGCAAGAATCATCCAATCCATTTCGATCGTAGGGCTCGTACACTCTCAAGGTATTAACATAATGTGTTAGGGATGGAGTTGCACCTTTGGTCATGAGCTTACAATTCATCAAGATAACATGTCCCCTTTGTCTTATTTGATAGCTCACATGTTCATGTCACTAATAATATCTCTTGCACTAAGGTTAATTGCCAAGGGTGAATATAAAGGTAAGGTGCACTCACGACGGTATGATGCAGTCATCGAGCACTATGTGGCACACTCCCACACTCTCAAGTAGTTGTCAAAGATTTCAATCTTATGGGATTGTGTTGACTATCTAGCTAGAAATCAATCTACGACTTGCGTAACCTCTTGAAGGTTTCCGTAGAGGTGTTAACCTGTTGTTACATCATTGGTCAAAGGGAGTCCACATCATCATTTGCAAGCTACTCCTGTGGATTTAGTAATTTATGAGCTCTATATATTAGGATATTGACAAGGTGATGCATTAAGCCTACACACTCCTAGGATGGTGTCAAAACTATTACACCAACCACTAGATATCATGTGCATCTTGTGGTTCTTACAATCAAGCCTAATATTGTCAAAGACTATCAAGCTCTTGGGCTTGCATTGACCATCCCATCAATTTCATCCAATGGCTCGCACACTCTCAATGAGACATTATAGTGTCAATGGATGACTGTGCCATTAATTGAGAGGAAAACTAACTCATCATGGCACCAATAGCAATGAAAATGGCAACCTTTGGCCTAAGCAATCATCTATTTTACAAACCCATATGCGATATTTTGGGTCCACAAGCTCTCTGAGATTTTATAATTAACTTACAAGGGTTGATCAAGTATACAAGACTTTAGCCCTTAATCCAAATTTGAATTGCAATGGATTAGGAACTCATCATAGCTTGCTATCAAAAATCATGCCACCTAGTTTCTAGGTCAATTGAAGGAAAGCATACAATGGTGGCTTTGCAAAAAAAATCAAGAAATTAGATTTAAATTAGTTTCCCCATTTACATTTGATTACACCTGGAGACTAAATGCTAAGCTACAAATTATGGGTTCCTTTAAGTACAAGTCGCAGAAATCTCATCTCTAGCCAATATATTAAAAGGACACTTCATTTATCAAAAAATTTAGATCACCTTCAAATTGATTATCAATACTAGTATAGATTAGTAAAGGTGTGGAAATACAAGTGCCCTCATAAATTGATAATGATTGGCTTGGCCAATAAACAAGACAAGTTACAAGATCCTAGTACAAAACTAAACATAGATTCATTAAGCCTTTACAAGAAGCTTATACATGTCTCAAGCTAATTATATCACTTGTTGGAAGTCAATTAGTTAACAACTATCTCTATCCCTTCAACATTATTAGTCATCTCAAGACTTCGTGCAAGATTTTACATAAGCAACTCATGCAAGGACACTAAGATTTTGTTATAATAATATCTTGTATACCCCTCTAAATTCTATAAAATCAATTTTTCTTAAGGGACCAACCTAAGTATCAAGCCTACTTTTCCACCCAACCATTCTCATAGTAGGGGTATCCAGCTTCACAGGGCGTTGGTGAGGTGCACGTAAACTAGCAATTTCTACAACTTGTCTGATAATGAAGACTCTCAATCAACCCCTCCAATATTAGTGAATTATCCCACTCAATTATTCCAAGACTCAAACTCACCAGATGTAACCAACACACACTTGCAGATACAAGCAAGCATATATATAGACATACACACCTCTTAACATGAGTTACAATTACAATCATGACTTGATCTAGGAGAGTTGTAACCACTTCAATGGCTCTGAGCGCAAACAAATAGGAGAACACCTTGATAAGAAGGCAACACCCCACTATGGCAAGTAACCACTATCCATTTTTTAACTAAGATAACAATCATCCTAGGAACACCTTGATAATCAAGGCAACACCATTTATCTTTTAACTAAGATAGCTACATGATTCCATCTATACCAAGATGATTGTCATCTACCTTCTTGATTGACCAAGGCGACTATTGTCTGACTTGAAACACGAATGACCATTAAGCTCTAGTCCCTACATAATGGCAGCTATATAGCTCCATTGAGGCCTCAAGGTTGATCAACATTTTAATCCACAGAATCTTCCTTGTCACCAACCCACACGCAAACTACACTACAATAGATCATACTCATACATGAGGATCACAATTTGGACTTGACACAACGAGACTCATGAATTTGCAAACACATAATGACATGTTCACACATTATAACACTAGGTTCCAACCCTGGCACAATCTACCACAAATTAACATAGAACTTTTAGGTGTATCTCTTAACAATCCTTCCTCAAATTTAATGTCTTTCAATCCTCTTTTCCTTCTCTATTCATCCAATGAGGACTTTCTTATCCACGAGTATTCACTAATTTGGCAGTTTTTATCTAAAGACTTCTCTGGCTACTTATACACTCTTTTGAGCTCTTCCCTCTTAGTCCTTATTGGTTGATCAAGACAGTTCATTAATTTCTCATAATGGTCATGGTCATGGAATTTTTTCCTTGGGACTCTCTTGTCAAGCAAATTCTTGGCCCTATTTCTACTCAATAGTCCGATCCAATGGTTAATCCACCTTTCCCCAAGCACACAAATTCCAATGACATCCTGCCTTATTAACTCAAGGAGTATTATCTTGGAAACTTGTCTTAAGTTGTTTCTTTAAGAAATCGAATTGTACATGTTGTCTTCCTCATTGACACTTGGTTGCTCTATTTCTCTCCCTCTAACACTCATACACCATCACCAAAACTAAAAAAGAAATTTTCTATAAAGCTATATTCTCCTCCCCTCACCCCCACACCTCCTCCCCCTCTACATGGTTGGCACGTCAATGACAGTAATCACCTATACAATAAAACAAATTTGTCATGACATCACATTGATATAAGAATTCAGATCCATAGACATTGAATATAAATATGAAAACCTTTGCCAACGAAATACATGTTATCTAAGTCTATCACAAGATAAAATCAGAATTAAGATTTTAGTTTTAAGGTCGAGGCTAAATCCTTAATCCATGATTATATTCTAATCTTAATATTCGTGACAAACTATGTTACCATTCTTTGTCAAGACCATGTATGTAATATCATGATCATTCATCATTCCATAAACGATCCTTATCATAATTCAGGTCATAAGGTCCTTAAAACTCAGCCTGATTACTAGGCTTTTTACAGAAGTCATTAACGACGGAGTATTACATAGAAATAATTAGAACAATAAAAAAATGCATAGGTAATATTTAGTTAACTAATTTAACAATTATAGTTTATATGATTTTAAATTGTCGTATATATCGTTGGTGGTTTCAAAAAATCAAATTGTTTGAAAGATTAATTTAGCATGATTCTCAATTTGAACGTGAGCTTGTTTAAAATTAGATATATAATACAAATTAATAAAAAATTCAAAACTTGGTAAACTGTTGGTGCAAAACCTAGTTTTAAAGAATCTGTCATCATTTTTCAGCCAAGAATACGTATTGAATCACACGCATCCATAAGTTCCAAGGAATCTATCAATTATTAATCAGAAAGCGATATGATTGAATCAGAAGCGTCCATATAGTATGTTATAATGAATACAAGCTGTATTTCAATAAAAGAATAGGATCCTAGTTTTCATGGAAAGATAATATGTTTAAACTTTTAATACTATCAAATTGTTTCGTGGTTGGATACCGTACAAGTATCAAATGGCCAACCTGAAACAGCAAACAGTTTCTTATAATTATCTTACCATTCAATCAATAATGCCCATTAAATCCAATCAAGCAGAATAAAAAGTCTGAGTACCCTACCCCAATTGCAAGTCAGTGTTTGCAGCTTCATTGTGTTGAATGCTTGTTTTGTGTTGGCTCCTGGTAGTGCAAGCATTATGTATACTTTCAGATGACTCAGAATGATCACGAGTTTCCAAAGGCTCAATCAACGAGAATTCCACTGCATTGTTATTCTTCAAATTGGAGCACTGTTTTAACTGCTCAACATGCAGACACACCTTTGTTTTAATCAAATCAGAAGAAATGCAGTGCAAACAACTATAAATGCCAATGCGAGACAACATAGCTACCTCCAGGTGAAGTCTAGCATTCTCCTCCTCAAGTTGGTATCCCTGCTTACAATACGAATGGGCCAAGAAAATGTTCAATGCATTATTAATACACCCAATAATATTTTTCTTCTGAGATAAAAGGCAATGGTTTGAGTTAAAAAACCTCTTTAAAAATTCCATTATTAAGTTTCAGCTGCTGATATTCCATATCGGACAAAATAAATTATCATCAAAGAAAAATGTGTTAAAACATAGAAATATTTTGTCAGAATTTAAAAATCCAAATCTTTGATATTACCTGCTCTTTCACGTGTGAAAGTTGCAGATGTTTTCCATATTACTTCTGTGTTTAATGTGTAGATTAACATTGAAAACGTCGTTTACCCTCTCATTCTCTATATATAGGGTTATTGCCTACAAGTTTGGTCACAAGATTGGAATTTAATAATTAAATATAGAGAGAGATAGGTATATTTAGCTACTTAGCGTGTATTAATTAATTTTGCTAATTATCTTAAATCATGTCATTGTACTAGTTGGAAGGTAGGCATGTTTAAAAGATCAATTGACAGGTCTGGTGAAAGACAATTTTGGCTCAGTTCGATTGCATTAGATAACCAGCTTGGCTTTAAACCCTTGTTTGAAAATCACAATGGATTAAAAGTCTCCTCTTCCCATGGCTAAAACATAATAGAAATCTAGACGAGATGTCCCGTGGCTAAAACATATTGGAAATCGAGGGACATGTGAAGAAGGGGAATCGTAAAACAAAGAAACGAATTGCAAGCCGTAAGATTTGAAAGACAATGTTTAGTCACTGCATACGAGCTACCTAAAAGTCACGCTAAGTTTAACAATTTTTTGTTGAAATTGAGCTGCTGGTCAACACCTGGCCAACTCGTAAAAAGTAGTCAGTTATTCATGCAGCAGCATTGTTGATATGTTTATAGAAAATTTGTAAAATTGTGTGATTAATAAGCCTTTCTTAAAAAAAGGGTAAATTTGTGTGATTAATAAAAGGGGTAATATTGTGTGATTAATAAGCCTTTCTTAAAAAGAGGGGTAGAGGTAACCTCTTAATGATATTGGACGTTCTAGAAAATTAAAACAAAATGGTCCCAATTTAAAGCTACAATCAAATTACATAGTGGAATAGAAGTATTTACATGCAAAGCTTAAATTTAATGGCTATATGATCATAGTTAAGCATATGTGTCATAAAATAAAGCAAAATTTTAAAAAGATTGTATTAAATAAGAGGAGAGATTTCAAATAGACTATCAAAATTTATATAGATTTATAGTTATATATATTTAATTTATATAAAATTTTATTCATACTAAAACATGTATTAGCATTTTGAAGGCACAAAATTTGCTTAACAGTTAAGGTCGACTGTCAAATCTGTCAAATTTAGGTCCTTTGGACCCACATATGCTAGTTACTTGGAATTAGATGTGTTAAGGAAACAAATCAGATAGAAAGCAAATAACACCTGTAATAGATAAACAGAAAACACAAATTGCATAGAGACACAAAGAATTACATGGTTCACCAAAATTGGTTACATCCACGGGAAAAGCAGGTACAGGTTTCTCTTATTATTAATTGCAGCAAATACATAAAATTCTCATGGAGACAAATGTTTCATTCCCCAATTTATATAGAACTCGTTGGTGCAAACGAAGAGACCAAATGGGCAAGGGAGATGAAGCGTTTGTTGACTAGATATTAGACCATCGGACTTTACATCCAAACAATCTTCCACTTGAAGTCCGATCCATGCTGCGAATAGCCATGCACAAAGTGTCACCCACTTTTCTAGGCTTATTGTCACATGTTTACCAGACCAAGAGAAGCTCTACAGAACTCGAGCTTCTCTTTAGAAACAGCCTTAGTAAACGCATCTGTAGGATTCAAGCCAGTATGAATCTTCTCCAACTTTAGCTTACCCTATTCAAGGACACTTCAAATACAGTGATATCAAAGCTCTATGTGTTTCGTTCGTGAATGAAAAGTTGGATTTCTTGCCAAATGAATTGCACTTTTGCTGTCACTATACAAAACGAAGTCTTGTTGTCTACTACCCAATTCATAGAGTAACTGCTATAACCACAACATCTCCTTAACTCCTTCTGTGATTGCATATATTCTGCTTCCGTAGTGGAAAGAGCAACCACCTTCTGCAACCTAGAAATCTAGCTGATCGTGGCCCCTTCAAATGTGAACACATACCCTGTGGTAGATCGTCTTTTATCCAAGTCACTAGCCATGTCTGAGTCAACATATCCTTGTAATTGTACATCTTCTCCTCTAAACCTCAATACACGATTTAAGGTTCCCTTTAGATATCTCAGAATCCATTTTACAGCCTGCCAATGTATTTTCCTGGATTACTCATATACCTGTTGACAACTCCCACTATATGAGCAATGTTGGGTCTTGTGTAGACCATTGCGTACATAAGGCTCCCAATAGCAAAAGAGTAAGGCACTCTTTCCATGTATTTTTTTTCTTCCTTTGTCTTAGGACACATCTCAAAAGATAATTTGACGTCATCAACCAGAGGTGTGCTCACTGCCTTGGCATTCTTCATAACAAACCTATTCGATACCTTTTCAATATATTTCTCCTGTAACAATTTTGTTTCCTTCTTCCTATCTCTGATAATTTTCATTCCAAGGATTTGCTTTGTAGCACCCAAATCCTTCATTGAAAATTTCTTAGACAATTGTTGTTTTAACTTGCTAACTACAGCCATGCTAGTTTTCGTCACTAGCATATCATCAACATACAATACCAACAGCACAAATTCACCATTCTCCAAAGTCTTATAATACACACAATGATCAAATTCACATCTAGAGAAATTTTGTTCATCCATAAATGAATCAAATTTTAAATACCATTGCCTTGGAGCTTGTTTCAATGCATACAAACTTTGATTCAATCTGCAAACCAAATCCTCTTTACCTTCTTCCTCAAAGCCTTAAGGTTGCATCGTGTACAATTCTTCTTCCAAGTCATCGTGTAGAAAGGTTGTCTTGATGTTGAGCTTCTCCAATTCTAGATCATAAACTACTAAACCAGCACTGCTCTAATAGAGGTCATTTTCACAACTAGTGAAAAATCTCTGTGAAATCACTGCGCTTCTGCTGATCATACCCTTTGACCACTAATCTGGCTTTGAACTTTTCTTCCCACCTTCTTCCTTCAACCTATCTACCGATCTATTTTTCAATGCTTTCTTGTTAGGTGGAAGAGATACTAAATCCCATGTTTAATTTGTCATCAAAGATCCCATCTCATCTCTCATAGCCTCCATCGATTGTTTGTTGTCTTTATTTTCACATGCTTCTTCAAACGTAGTAGGTTCAGCTTCATTGGAAAACAATAAATATTGAATGAAATAATTATATTTTGTTGGAGCCCTGTGCTCCCTTGTAGATCTATGAACTTGAGGGATCGTTTCTTACAGATTTCCTTCTTTAGACTTTCTAGTGTGATGTTCCTGCCCTTGCGACAGAGCTTGTGGCAAAGCTTGATGCCAATTCGACACAAAAGTATTGGTTGATAAACTTGTATTTGGTATAGAAGTATTAGTGGATCCACTTGTATTTAGCGGCAAACTTTGGTATGTGTTGAACGGTATACTTTGTGATATGATTGGCGGCACACTTTGTAATAGCTCTTGTGGTTGGTGAGCTTGCTATTGCGACTAAACTTCTTGTTGTGATTTAAACACATCACTTCCATTTGTGATGTCTTCCAATGGCACATACTCCTTGGATGGTATCCTCTATTTTGATAGATTTGCCATTACCTTTTCATTAAAGATCACGTCTTTGCTACATGTGACCTGTTTGGTAACTGGATCCCACAACCTGTAACCATATTTTTCATCTTCATATGCAACGAAGATACACCTTTTTGACTTGACATCAAGGGCAAAGGGCTCTAAATGTCAAGCTTTTCAAATTACTTCATCTGTTCTAACTACTCCCCCTTTGTCAGATATATATATATATATATATATATATATATATATATATATATATATATATACATGAGAGTAGCTACCCCTTACTGCTTCTCTCCTATACTCAACACTTCTCCAATAATTTATATATTAGGGAGACTCCCCCTAACAATGTTATTCAAAAAAGTTGACCAAAAATGTATTGCAACTTTCTAATACTTCCCCATATATACAAAGAAATCAAAAATTGCATAAGTAAAACATAAATGTACATTTTCAACTAGAAGGAGGTAAAATACTCTTGTAAGACACCTTCGGTTTTGCAAGGTGTGTCTCCCAATCCTTCTTCCCAACTTCCCAATCCTTCTTAGAGAAGATCAAATGGCAATGACTCTCAATCTGAACAAGGAAATCTTCTCCTTCATCCGGAGAACTAGGTACCGGATCCTTCTGTGCCATCTTTTCTGCACTTGCTAATACACCAGTCAAGGAGGTAAGCCTTGCACTTACCAGATCTCTAAGCTGACAATACTATATAATGATCTTTTCTTTTTGTTCTTGCAGCTGGAAAAATTGATCATACAGATTCTCAATTGCTATCCTTGTCGTACTATCCGCATCATTGATTGGATCATAGATACCGGAGGCCTAAGCAATTTGTGACTCTATTGATTCTATTTGGTCATTTTAAACAAAACTCTAGCTTCTTCTAAGCATTTCTGTACATCTCTAAGATTTTCTTGCAGTTTACCATGTACAACACTGCACTTGTTAGATATTTCAGTCAATCTCTTATCATTGACCTTCTTTGTCATTTCCTTTTCTAATAATCTTTCTTCTAGACCGGCAGAATAATCCTTAAAGGAATCCAACAGCAGTTTTAACTTTTGCACACCGGTCAAAGAATCATCAATGATTGTACCGGGAATACCTTCTTGTAGCACCTTGACTGCTTCTTCAATTAGCTATGTGCTCTTCTGGTGAGTTGATAGTATCTCCTTCCTTGCAGAGGAATGAAATACATCACTAAGTTCAAGCTTCTGCAGGGGAGAGATCTTTGCCATATCAACTTGTCCCTGTTGTATTGGAAGCTATAGCAGTTGTGTAGATATTGTACTGGTTCGAATTGCAACTGCATGTCTAATATACTCTTCAATGAATCTCCGAAGGCTTCGGATGATTCACCAAAAATCTCTATCTTTTCTTCTTGCTACCTTTCATCACTACCAGATTTATCCTCAGTCTTCTCCTTTTCAGCAGATTTCACATTGTTTGGAGGAGGCAAATCTTTTGTATTTTGTGCTTCCGATTTCTTCGAGACCTTTTCTTCTTTTTGCTCATCATTGACAATATTCTCCACTACCGGAGGGGCATTATCTATAACCATATTTCCTTTCACATTCTCATCTTTGAGCATATGCACATGTTGTGTATTATCATGCTCATTACTCTCTAGAACAGTTTTATCATGCTGCAATTGCTTTTCATTGTCCGGAGGGACTTTCAACCATTTAACAAGTTCTTCTACCTTCCGCAGAGTCTCATTTCTCAATCTCTCAATATCCTCTTTGTCTCTACTTAGCAAAATGCTCACTCTCTATTTTGTTCTGAATTCTCTGCTATACAGTTGAGCCAATTTTTCTCTATCTTTATCAAAAAAAGAAGAGCCAATCTTCTCCAAGGCAAATGCCTTTATCTTTCCCTCCTCTTCAATAGCTTCTTGCCTTCTTGCAATTAAAATATTCTTCAGGTCATTAGGCAATTGATCCTCAATCTTCTCTAGGCTAGTGTCAAATGTAACCATATACTTGACGATAGCTTCTTCAATGGTGGTCTTATCCTCATTATTAGATTCAGGATACATTTTTGTTGTCTCTTCCAAGAGACCAAATTCTGAAATACTATTAAATAATGCATCTAATTTTAAGGGGTTGTGTTCCCTTATCGGAGGAGAATTGCCCTTCTTCTTCCCCTTGCCTTTTCCTTTACTTTTAACTGATTCTTCTTTTAACACAAAATATTTCTTTTCCTTCTCAACTTCCTCTTCACTTTCTGTATCAACAATGTTGACTTTTACTTGCTTTGCACTTGTCTCTTCTCCATAGCCCTGAGGCATCTTTTTTTTTGGATCAACTGAGGTCCTTCCTCTTTTTCTTCTTCATCCTCGTAGCTGATCTATAATTTTCTCTTTTGGTCTTTTCTTTTACTCTTCTCCTCTAAGGAGGTTGTTGTACAGAGGCACTGGATGCTGCTCTCTTCTTTGTTCTTACTATAGGCATGGTTCTGGAGGATTTCGAAATAGTAGGAGAGGGGGTAGGGGTCCTAGCTGACCCTCTTGTGTTGGGAGTACCTTCCAAGGAAGTAGGTATGCCTATGGATTTCTCCGCAGGGCTCCTTGGTGAAACAATCTCCTCCAACTTAGTTTTCATCTTTTCAACATTTTTCATTATCTCCTTTTCCTTGTGTTTCAAATGTACTTCATCGGATTTTTCTTCATAAGTTCCAAACCTATCTACTGCAGATCTCTTGGTTTGTTCAACATCAGGTCTACAAGTCCTGTGATTACATCTTCTACCACGTCATATCCCATTTCTGGAACCCAAACTGTTCTAGGTTCAACTACTTCCATGATGCATTCATCTTTGGTAACCATAAAGGTGATGTCCTTGTATTTCTCAACAACCTTCGTCGGTATCCTCTCTTTCTTGCATTTTTTCTTGAAAGTTTTTGAAGAAACCCCATAGCATAGATTTTTGAGTATCTAGGTCTCCAATCCTTCTTATGTGATCTCTGATTTGAATTGCAACAAGAATATTGTCCAACCAAACAATATTCTTCGCACCAGGCAACTCTTTAAGAAAGTAAAACAATAAACATATGATAAGGGTACCATACCGCAATGGGTACCAAGATTCCCTGGTCTTATGTAGGTTTTCCATCAATTGTTGTCTCAGGGGCTCGCATAAATCAATGTCCAAACCCTCTTTCACCATCTGATGAGCAATGTGTATAGCTATGGTTGACACAGAATTATATCTGTTAGTGTAATATATCTTGTAACCAATCATCATCGATGCATATTTCACTGCCGGATCATCTATGTCCTTCACTGTTAGGGCACACTTGTTGAATTTTGCACCAGTAAGTTTCATAACCATCTCATTCTTCATAGCCTTCATTCCCAAAATGGGTCCTCTAGAACATAAACCAGTAACCGCCTTGATAGCTTGCTTGTTGATCATATGTGGCATGTCCAAGCACATAAACTTGTCATGAATACGGCTCAACACATACTTAACCCAATCATTCTCATAACAAAAATTTGGAAAATTATTCCACACATCCAGCTTCTTCTCCGACAAACCCTCAAATTCATGTTTCAATTCAAAGTCATCTCCGGTTAGCTCATTAACCCAGATCTCCTTTATCTTTGTGTGATCAAATTCATCCATTTTCGTGTGGATGTAGATTCGCACATCTTCAGTATGCATAACACCATAAGGAACTTTTGAAAATGCGCCTTCCCGATCCGTCTCCATGGATTTGTAAGGGGGCTTATTAAACTTAGGTCTTGGCCGTTCAAAGACATCAATCACTTGAGGGGTATACATCATGAATCACTTCTGAAACTAGGGTTTTAACAAGAAATGATAAATACCTTTGAATTTTTTTGTCGGTAGGTTTTCGCACAACTCAGAATCTCCTCAAGTCGCTTCTCCTTTGCTCTTCACTCTTCAAATGCTCGATCATAAATGACTTAATCAAATGCGAAATCAAATATAAACGCTTTTCCAAAGACCTAAAATGCATTAATTGTAGTGAATAAGCTTAGTTCAAAAAGCTAGCAAACCCTCACTGTGTTTACATAGTCACCTTCAATCACTCCACAAATCTCCACAACAACAAATATCATACCAAAAATACCAACAACAGGTCAACAGTGAAGATCTACATATGTACCAGTGTGCTGAAAGCATCAGCACCATATCTTTGGCAGGGGCTTAAGGATTTTCTATTAAAACTCCCCCTAACCAAATCAACCTTCTTCTCTACTAGATCAACCTTCTTGTGTGAAACAGAGGGTTTCACATTCTTAGATCTGCAAAACTTGGCTATGTGTCCTGGTTTGTTGCATTTATGACAGGGGAAATTTGATTGCTGAGCATTACCATTTCTCCTCACCTTAGATCTGCAACTAGCTGCCTTGTGGACAAACTTGTTACAAGTGTAACAGTATGCATGAAAGGGTTGAGCATTATCAATATTGTTCCTTAACATTTTACTTCTGTATTCATTAGCCTTATGTACCATTCTTATTGCAAGCATAACACCTTATATATTTCTGATTTAACTTACTCTTACATTCAGCAGATTTCTGACCAACCTTATTGCAAGTATAACACCTTACAACATTTTGATTCATCTTACATCTACAATTAACAGCTTTGTGACAATTTATTACAAACATAGCAATTACCATTGAAACTGTTAGCACAGTAAAAATTTGAAATTTTTACTATCTCCTTACTCCATCATATTTGAATAAATCCTGAAGAATATCCCAAAAAGACCATAATAAAAAAATTTTGTATCTCACGAGATGTCTATGGATGAGCAGTGCCAAATTTCATCAAAATCAATCCATCGGCAAGAGGTTGTGTTGCTTACACCGATACACAAGGAATCGTTTGAAAACAACCATCGGCGTGAAAATAGAGATCGGAAGAAGAATTGTGGAAGTCACCGATGGAGTAAGTAATACCGATGACTTTACATCGGCAAGAAAGGTAAGTGGTCATACCGATCGGTATGACAGATATCTATCGGATGACTTTTTAAAAGATGCCCCGACGGTATATATCATACCGATAAAGCATTTCGGCAAGAGTTTCACCGAACAACATGCGGGGGTAACGAAACAAATAGCCATCGGCGAGAGGTAAGCTATCGGGATAGAAAACAAGTAAGCCTCCGATGATTAAGAGTCTTGGCGATAAGAAAGCCATCGGCGAGACTCACAGCGATACACCTCTATCGGGATAACTTGACATATCGGAACAAAAGAACCAGGTCTTGCCGATTCACAAGTCACGGCGATCAAAAGGTGTCGGTGACACTTTACTAAACTTTGCCCGATGAAAGATATGAAAAGGGTCATTGGGGAGATGATTTGGATCGGGATATCTTGAGAAAGCTATCCCGATAGTGAATGTCATTCCGACAAAGATAAAAGTCCATACATGAAGATGACTATCGGCGAGACAATAAAGATCGGGAGAACAATATTTTATTATCCCGATAGTCTCAATCTTCCCGATAAGCAAATCATATCGGTGGGACTCGCTATATCGCAGAGAGATATAAAAACCTTGGCGATGAAGGAAGTCATGCCGATGGTCTTGCCCACTTAAAATATGACATTACATAGCGTCGGGAAAACAATTGGAGGAGATGGTTACTCTTGATGTAATTACCAGAAGTGCTATAGAGCTTACTGATTTTCACCGTGATCAAGAGTACCTAGATCATCTGGCTAAAATTTATTTATGGCTGAATAGAGCCTAATTACGCTTATGTAATTGTTGTTAATACTTGTTAAGTTCCCAAAAGACTTATTGAAGAGTTGTATCTCTTCATAGAAATATCTATATAAGTTTAAACAATCGATGCTGAAATGATCATCAGCGGTAGAAGATATTCAGATATACATAATATACAATATTCCAAAATGACTATGTTGCTTATTTTATTTGAAGAAGAAGTTTGAAGTTCTCTGATTCAGTATTTCTACTTTAGTATCAGTTATTTGTTGAAATTATTCAATTGTGTGGCTGTCTCCATTGCTGCATTTCCCTGTTATTCAGATTAAGATATCAAGTATATATTTAATCTGTCAATACACATTTGCTGTATCTGTGTGATTAATTTGGTTGGTGTCCATCTAAGGAATTAAACCCTTCTGATTTATTCACAGTAGCTTGGAAGTAGTAAGTTGGGATTACTAAGTAGAGCCATATAATTAGGATTGACATACTGTCTCCAGTAAAATATTATCTGTTAATCTTGTCCATTCATTTCATTTGGTTCCTTCAAGTAAGGATTAAAATACCTTCTGGTGAATTATAAGATAATTGATTATATTGGTTGGATTACTAAGAAGAGTTTGTCAATCACTTCCTTGCACGTTTATACAAGCTATAAACCAAAACCGTGCCAAGCAATTAGAATTATTACCATTAAGAAACTACTGGTCTAGGTCCTTCAAATTGACTCTGTTACCCAACAAGGCACTAGTCTCATTCAACTCATCATTTAAAACCTTGATATTGCTTATACAATTTCTGCCAATCATTTATTAAACATTATACATAGAATTAAGTAGTCAGCTTCTTTTTCATCTATCTTACAATCCTATGCCATTATAGATAGATCTAGTTAGTCCACTCATCCACTGCTTTAATATTTCAAGGTTCACCCACCTAGGTGTAGCAGGACCTAAAGTGTAGGAAATCATCAAACCTTGAAGGTTGATTTCGTCAAGTTAGTTCAAAAACATTGCAAATCCAAACATAGAGCCTGGCATCCTCTTAGGATTAGCAACTTGCATTTTTGAGACCTAACAAATTGGCGACTCTACTGGGGACTAGTAACAGACCTTAGAAAGTAATCCTTTCCTTCATAGAGTCAATTCAGAAAATTTAAGTTGGTAACTCTGCTGGTGACAAGAACCCTACAGATAAAATATAAACTTTTCCTATTTAATAGGTGGCGACTCTAGTTACAAAAAATTCAATATCAAATGGATGTTAGGAGATCCAAGATGGAAAGCAGAAATTTGCAGTCATCTCCACCACTTAGAAACATTTCCAAAAGAAATGTGAATCCAAAATATTCCCACCAAGATAATAATCTAGACATCCAGGAGAATGATTCAGAACAAAATATTGCAATTCACAACAAATTCACACCTCTGCATGATTCAAACGAGAACCTCAGTGGAGCAACTGATGATATTTTGGCACGGTACAGACCCACTCCTCAAGAACAGCGAGATCATGATGCAAAGGTCATTAGGGATATTGATAGGAACCAAGCTGAACATGATTTCAAGATCTCATTTGACCAGGGAGAAGAGATAGGATATGAATTGTCAAATCAAGGAATGAATGACAATCCAGAATATCAGGAAATAAATAATCAAGACATGAGTGATGAGAAACAAGAAATTCTCATGCTCAGGGAAGAACTTGAAAGGTACAAGATACAAGAGGAGAAGGAGTTATTGCAGCAAGAAATTCAACAGAGGAGAAATAAAGCCAAAACAGCTCCCCCTAAATATGTACCCCCGCATAGAGGGAATATTTCAAGAAATACACAACAAAATACAAGTAGTTCTCAAAACTCACATGCTTCTGGAAGTCATCAGAACACTATTCCCCAAAACCCTAGACCACCTCCCATACGTAATGCATCCCAACATATGGCAAATAATTACCCACCCCCTGGTCAACAATATTATAGGCCACAAAATCAACACATAAATCCCCATATGAACCAACATCAACAATATGCATATCATCAGCCACCAGGTGGATATAATTACTATCCCAATCCACCACCTCTCAATTTCCCTCCCCAAAACCTTGCTAATATATGCAGTCAATTTGATTTGACTGGATATCAGTTATATCCATATCCTATGGATAGTACTTGGAGAAACATGGTTCCCAAGTTTACTGGAAACAATGTAGTATCTGCAGAAGATCATATCAGAAGTTTTAATGCTTTTGTACAGGATATAGGTATGGATTGGGAAGACATTAGAATGAGGTTATTTATGATGTCCCTCACTGAAGATGCCAGAGATTGGTTTAATAGCTTGCCCGATGCATCAATCAATTCAATAACTGATTTCCATAACCAGTTTAAGGATCAGTATGGTAACCAATACGCTCCTGAGTTTGCACTACATGAACTAATAAGTATACAGAAGTATCAAAATGAATCAGTGTTTGATTTCAACCTGAAGTTTTCCAAGTTACATAATAAGGTACCACATGGAGCCAAGTTATCTAACCAGGCAGCACTGAGTATCTATATGAAAGCATTTGACCCCAAAACAGGATATGAACTCAGAAACCGGTGTCCTGCAACATTGGCCGAAGCACAGAAAGTAGCCATAACTATTGAAAATAATAGGAAGGCTGCAGGAATGGTCAGTAAAAGGGAAAATCATAGAAATCTTCAGAATCCAAATGCTCAACAGATTAAACCAGAGGGTCAGCATAGGCATGATAGACCTAGGTTACATGATATGCCTTACAATACAAATTGGAAGGATGGAAGACCTATTGACAACAACAGAAAGCAGCCATATGGAAAGGATACTCCTGATCCCTTGAAGAGAAACATGGCACATATGGCAGAAAATAAACCTTGGTGTTTTGTATGTAACTTGCCACATTCACCTGAATACTGTGAGGTAGCTAAATCAATACAGCAAGAGGAAATGCTATACAACTACAATAGGGATAATCACACCATCAATATGATGCAGGATACACCATGTGTAGTAACAGAAGATTATTCTTCTTCAGAAGAAGAAGGATATGAGTATGATGTAGGGAACCAAAAGTATCATATTAACATGGGAGAACAATAGGTATTCTCAGACCAGGAAGATAGTTGTAACAACAAGTCATGTGGTCAATGGAGAAAACCTACTGAGGATGAAAGAGAAGCTCTCACAGTGGCTGCAGTGGCTCAAGCTCGAAACACTTATAACTTAAGGAATAGAACAACAAATGTTGGGCAAGGAACTCTTGGAAGTGTATTTATAAAAGACCAGAATAACAAAGAAAATAATACAAAATCATCACCTAAAGAACCAGAAAAGGGGGATAAAAATAAAATGAAAGGAAATCAAGAAAAAGAAAACACAAAAACAGAAAAGAATGACCAGATCATAACCCCTTCTTTCGACATTGCACAGGCAGTGTCTCAGGTGAAGATATCAGTCCCACTCCTAGAGATGATGAAAATAGATAAATATAGGAGTACAGTTGTCAAGATGATTTCTGATACACCTAATCCAAAACATAAAGGGTTTGAAAAAACAACAAATAATGTGCATCAGGAAAATTTTAAGATGCCTGAGGTTTACCTTGGTGACACACTTACAAAAAATCCCTCACAGGGAGATCCATTCTATACTACACTAGTAATCAAGAACAGAATAGTCAGGAATTGTATGATTGATTCAGGTGCTGCTATGAATATCATGCCTATAGCAGTGATGAAAGAATTGGGGATGTGGGTTGATACTACGTATGGCCAGTGTTATGCAATGGATAACAGATCTATTCCAGTAGTTGGTATTATGAAAGATGTAGAGATAAAACTTGCTTCACATCCTGAAGCAACATATAACATTGACATCACTATGGTTGATATCCCACCGTATTATGGAATGCTGTTATCAAGGCAGTGGGCTGCAATGGCGGGAGGCAATGTTCAATTAGATCTATCATATGCCACCATACCAGTAGGTGACAAGGAAATTAAGTTGTGCAGAGAACCAAGGTATGACAATATTATAGAAAGAATGGACCGGCATCAGGTGAATTTCTTTTGTGACACAGATTTAGGAGTTTTCAAAGTTGGAGAAACTACCCCAGAATTGCATAACACTGACCCAATACACACTGAATCTATGAAAAGGGAAAATGATTTGTGGAAAATGTATTTCGATGGTGCATGCAGCAAGATAGGAAATGGGGCCGGAGTAGTTTTTATCTCACCAGGAGGTAAAACGTTCAAATACTCTTTCTTATTGACATTTGAATGCACCAATAACGTAGCTGAGTATGAAGCCCTACTCATTGGCCTAAACATAGCCACCAAATACAAAATAAAAAAGTTGGCTGTCTATGGTGATTCTGAATTGGTCATCTCCCAAGTTAGAGAAAAATATTTATCTAAGAATAAAAGATTAAGACAGTACAGAAATGCAGTTTGGGATAGTGTTGAATTATTTGATGCTTTTTCAATCGGCTGGGTTGATAGGTCTAAAAACATCATGGCAGACTTTTTAGCAAACATTGCATTAAAGAGAGATGATGTAACATTAGGAGGGATCACAGAAGTAGAATTTAAAACTAGACCTACCATCCCTGATAATATACAGAACTGGCAAGTGTTTGATAGCGACGCTGATATAATCAATTTCTTACATTGTGCTGATTATTATGAAAATCAAGAAATTGATTTCAGTGCATTTGTGGAGGAACACGATGGGAAAGAAACCCTTTTTGGCCAAGAAGTGGTTCAACTGAAGACAAATAAGATACCCAAAGGGCTTATTGCATTAGAAAAAGCATTTGATGGGCATGATAGATACAAAAGGAAAGAAACACAAGTGATACCTGAGAACCTTGAGGAGGTGAATTTGGGGACTCAGACAACCCCAAAAAATGTATATATTGGAAGGAATCTTGACCAGAAAATCAGAAGTAGAATCATCAATCTACTTAGGAAGTACAGGCATGTGTTTGCTTGGTCATATGATGACTTAAAGGCATATAGAGAGGATTTATTTCAACATGAGATACCACTCAAGCCAGATGCAAAACCATTCAAACAAAAACAAAGGCCGATTAATCCTACATTGGCTCCGAAAATGCTGGAGGAACTTACAAAGTTAAGGGATGGAGCTATAATCAAACCTATCAGACATTCTTCCTGGGTCTCAAACTTAGTACCTGTCAGGAAAAAGAATGGTGACATTAGACTATGTGTGGATTTCAGAAACCTGAATAAATCTTCTCTCAAAGATAATTATCCTCTTCCCAATATGGAGGCGATATTGCAGAAAGTTACTGGATGTGAATTGCTATCCATGATGGATGGTTTCTCCGGCTACAATCAAGTAAAGGTTAAGGAGTCTGAACAATTTAAGACGGCATTCACCACTCCATGGGGAACATATGTATACTTGAGAATGCCATTTGGATTAACTAATGCTGGGGCAACATTTCAAAGAGCGATGGATGTAGCTTTTGCTGAATTAATCAATAAGATTATGATAGTATATCAAGACGACTTAACAGCATATTCAAAAAGGGCCGAAGATCATTGCACACATCTAGAACAGATATTTGTCAAAGCCCTAGAATATGGAATATCATTGAATCCTAAAAAATGCCATTTTGCAGTAACAGAAGGAAAATTGCTTGGCCATATAGTCTCGAAGGAAGGAGTTAAAATAGATCCTGAAAGGGTGAAAGCAATTGATCAGGTCCCTATTCCAAAAAATGTAAAAGCTATACAATCATTTTTTGGTCAGATAAATTTTGTCAGAAGATTTATACCAAATTTCGCAGAGATTGTTTGTCCTATATCAAGAATGCTGAAGAAGAACTCAGATATGAAATGGACAACAGAAACAATGGAAGCATTTGGTAACATTGAGGAGGCCATCAAGCAAGCTCCAGTCTTAATATCCCCTGACTTTGGTAAACCTTTCCAACTTTTTTCATTTGCTTCCTATCATACAGTAGCAGCAGTGTTGTTGCAGAAAAACAATGATGGATATGAACAGCCTATCTCTTTCTTTAGCAAGTCCCTTCAGAATGCAGAGTTGAAGTATGACATTATTGAAAAACAGGCATATGCATTGGTAAAAGCAGTAAAAAATTTTAGACCATATTTGGTGGGGGCTAAAATCATAGCATATGTTCCCAATGCTGCAGTGAAGGATGTATTGATCCAAACTGAGGTCACCGGTAGGAGATGTAGGTGGATCAATAGGATTCAGGAATTCAACATTGAAATCCAAATCACTAAATTAGTAAGAGGACAGGGTCTTGCCAAATTGATGGCTGAAAGTAATCTAGAAGCTTCCCAGATATGTAATGTTGATACCAGTACCAGTATTGAACACACTCCGTGGTATACTGATATAGTATATTATCTAAAACATATGAAATGTCCTGAAGGATATGATGATAATAAAAGAAGGACACTCAAACTACAAGCTTCAAAATATGTACTCATTGGTGGGGATCTCTATTGGAAAAATAGAGATGGGGTTCTACTATTATGCTTGGATGAATATCAATCAAAACATATTATGAAGGAGTTGCATGAAGGCATGTGCAGAGGACATTTCTCAGCAAAAACCATAGCCCACAAGATCCTGAGGGCAGGGTACTATTGGCCTAAAGTCTTTAACGATTCATACCAGTACACTAGAAAGTGTGAAGCATGCCAAAAGTTCTCAGGGAAGTTAAAGTATCAGGGAGCACTACCATTAAAACCTATGCAAGTTGAGGCTCCATTTTATCAGTGGGGTATTGATTTTATAGGTGAAATTTCAGAGAAATCGAGTGGGGGGCACCAATGGATTTTAGTGGCTACTGATTACTTTACAAAATGGGTGGAAGCAATCCCAACCAGACAGGCTACAAGTAAAGTTGTGATAAATTTTCTAATGGATAACATTATATGCAGATTTGGTACTCCTGTAAGACTGATTACCGATAATGGGATGTGCTTTAGATCTGATGAATTCAAAGGTTTTTGCAGCACACATGGTATCACTGTTTCTTATGCTGCTCCTTACCATCCACAGGCCAATGGACAAGCTGAATCAAGTAATAAGAGCCTGTTGAAAATCATAAAAAGAATGTTGGATAGAAATAAGAAGGCTTGGGATTCAAAATTAAGAATGGCAGTATGGGCTGACAGGATTACTATAAAAAGGGCAATTGGAAGATCCCCTTATGAATTGGTATATGGAACCCAAGCAAGATTACCATTGGAAAATCTTATACCAGTATACAAATTCATTCTCCAGGAAGACTTGAATATCCCTGAACCAATGGAGGAAAGGTTGGAACAATTGGCAGAGCTTGATGAAACAAGAAGAATAGCTCAGAGACAGAATATTAAATTACAATCACAGGTAAAATATCTCTTTGACAAGAAGGCCAAAGAAAGAAAGTTTGAAATAAATGATCTGGTACTAATGTGGAATGCAAGATGTCAGGACAAAGGAAAACATGGAAAATTTGAAGCCCTGTGGTTGGGTCCTTTTGTTATCACTGGCAAGGGAGGTGATGATTCTTACTATGTACAGAATATGTCAGGAGAGGAGCAGGAATTGCCTGTACATGGGCAATACTTGAAGCAGTTCTTTTCATAAACATGTACAAAGAGAATTGAGTGTTGCCAGTGCATGGAAAACATTCAAATAATTCTCAAAAATATCTTATTCCATGCACAGTAGTCTAGGAATCATTCCCGCTCCCCATCATTTGTTCCTTTCCTTTTCCCAGTTTCATAAAACCTCACCCCAAAATAATAAAATATGTGGTCTACTTCCCTAGGAGATCTGGATCCTTGTTATACTCACAGGGAGTATACATCCCAGACAGAGCCACTGTTAGCACAGTAAAAATTTGAAATTTTTACTATCTCCTTACTCCATCATATTTGAATAAATCCTGAAGAATATCCCAAAAAGACCATAATAAAAAAAATTTGTATCTCACGAGATGTCTATGGATGAGCAGTGCCAAATTTCATCAAAATCAATCCATCGGCAAGAGGTTGTGTTGCTTACACCGATACACAAGGAATCGTTTGAAAACAACCATCGGCGTGAAAATAGAGATCGGAAGAAGAATTGTGGAAGTCACCGATGGAGTAAGTAATACCGATGACTTTACATCGGCAAGAAAGGTAAGTGGTCATACCGATCGATATGACAGATATCTATCAGATGACTTTTTAAAAGATGCCCCGACGGTATATATCATATCGATAAAGCATTTCGGCAAGAGTTTCACCGAACAGCATGCGGGGGTAACGAAACAAATAGCCATCGGCGAGAGGTAAGCTATCGGGATAGAAAACAAGTAAGCCTCCGATGATTAAGAGTCTTGGCGATAAGAAAGCCATCGGCGAGACTCACAGCGATACACCTCTATCGAGATAACTTGACATATCGGAACAAAAGAACCAGGTCTTGCCGATTCACAAGTCACGGCGATCAAAAGGTGTCGGTGACACTTTACTAAACTTTGCCCGATGAAAGATATGAAAAGGGTCATCGGGGAGATGATTTGGATCGGGATATCTTGAGAAAGCTATCCCGATAGTGAATGTCATTCCGACAAAGATAAAAGTCCATACATGAAGATGACTATCGGCGAGACAATAAAGATCGGGAGAACAATATTTTATTATCCCGATAGTCTCAATCTTCCCGATAAGCAAATCATATTGGTGGGACTCGCTATATCGCAGAGAGATATAAAAACCTTGGCGATGAAGGAAGTCATGCCGATGGTCTTGCGCACTTAAAATATGACATTACATAGCGTCGGGAAAACAATTGGAGGAGATGGTTACTCTTGATGTAATTACCAGAAGTGCTATCGAGCTTACTGATTTTCACCGTGATCAAGAGTACCTAGATCATCTGGCTAAAATTTATTTATGGCTGAATAGAGCCTAATTACGCTTATGTAATTGTTGTTAATACTTGTTAAGTTCCCAAAAGACTTATTGAAGAGTTGTATCTCTTCATAGAAATATCTATATAAGTTTAAACAATCGATGCTGAAATGATCATCAGCGGTAGAAGATATTCAGATATACATAATATACAATATTCCAAAATGACTATGTTGCTTATTTTATTTGAAGAAGAAGTTTGAAGTTCTCTGATTCAGTATTTCTACTTTAGTATCAGTTATTTGTTGAAATTATTCAATTGTGTGGCTGTCTCCATTGCTGCATTTCCCTGTTATTCAGATTAAGATATCAAGTATATATTTAATCTGTCAATACACATTTGCTGTATCTGTGTGATTAATTTGGTTGGTGTCCATCTAAGGAATTAAACCCTTCTGATTTATTCACAGTAGCTTGGAAGTAGTAAGTTGGGATTACTAAGTAGAGCCATATAATTAGGATTGACATACTGTCTCTAGTAAAATATTATCTGTTAATCTTGTCCATTCATTTCATTTGGTTCCTTCAAGTAAGGATTAAAATACCTTCTGGTGAATTATAAGATAATTGATTATATTGGTTGGATTACTAAGAAGAGTTTGTCAATCACTTCCTTGCACGTTTATACAAGCTATAAACCAAAACCGTGCCAAGCAATTAGAATTATTACCATTAAGAAACTACTGGTCTAGGTCCTTCAAATTGACTCTGTTACCCAACAAGGCACTAGTCTCATTCAACTCATCATTTAAAACCTTGATATTGCTTATACAATTTCTGCCAATCATTTATTAAACATTATACATAGAATTAAGTAGTCAGCTTCTTTTTCATCTATCTTACAATCCTATGCCATTATAGATAGATCTAGTTAGTCCACTCATCCAATGCTTTAATATTTCAAGGTTCACCCACCTAGGTGTAGCAGGACCTAAAGTGTAGGAAATCATCAAACCTTGAAGGTTGATTTCATCAAGTTAGTTCAAAAACGTTGCAAATCCAAACATAGAGCCTGGCATCCTCTTAGGATTAGCAACTTGCATTTTTGAGACCTAACAGAAACCTTGAGGATCCCTGATGGGAGCAATTTGTTTAGGTGCAGGCTTCCTGAAATTCTTCTTCATATTCTTCCTTTGTCTCCGAACAAGAGTGAATTCATCTTCTTTTGTACCTCCGGAGGCATTCTTTTTCAGACTTTCCTTTTGATTGGAGGTTATCATATAAATTTGCAGAAACACTGATCATAGGACTCTTCCCCTTTTCAAAACCAAGGCCTGATTTTTCTTTTGTTGGCTTTTGAGAGTTAATTATCTCATCAAGGATTTCAGATCCCCCTTTCAATTTTAGTCCTTTGTCAATCTATTCTTTTCCAGTTCTTTCCTTAGAGTGACAAGTTCCTCAAGTTTTGAATATTCAGTTGATTTCTCATAGAGCTTGATATTTAAGCAATCTTGAATCCTTTTTTCTTCTTCAACCATGACCTTCAAATTTGAGATCATTTCTTCTACCTCCTTGAGCTTTATGTCACCTCCTTTATCTCCTATTAGATTTTTCAGTTTGCTAATTTCTTCTTTTGATTCTTTAGCCTTTGTCTTTAATTTGCCAATTGTCTCTTTTCCTTTCTCAAGCATGTCTTCATATTCTATGTTCAGTTCTTTTGCTTCATCCAGTTCATCAAGGGCTAACTTGAGTTCTCCTTCAAGGTCTACTTCACAATCATTTAGCTCAAGGTCCCAACCTTTAGGTTCCATTGCTTCTAGATCTGGTTCCGGTACAAATACATCATTGTCAATAGCTTCAGGTTCCATGTGTTCAAATGCAGGATCTACCTCAGCTGTTAGGCTTCTCAAAAGTAGTTGGCTTTGATACCAATTGTTGAACACAATGAGGTGCTGAGAGGGGGGGTGAATCAGAACACACTAAAACTTAAACAGATATTTGCAAGATAAAACTAAATAACTTAAAAAGCAGAAAATAAATCATGCAACACAAGAACACCAGGATTTTTACGTGGAAACCCCTAAAACAGGGAAAAACCACAGTGAGTGTTCGCTCACAATATATTATGCTCACTGCATAATATTACAACTTTGTTTTTGGGTTGCAACCCAAGGAAGCTACTACCCTGTATTTTACAACAATTACAACTTTGATTTAGGGTAAAACCCAAGGAAGCTACTACTCCTTGAATATTCTACTCACTGCATTTAGGATTTACAAGGATAGATATATCGACTGCTGCAAAGTAAACATCTAACTTATGTTGATAATGCAGTATTCCTTTTCTCCTCAAAACATGCCCTCAAATTGATTCTGCACACTTCATACCTTGTCCTCTACTATATCATATTCGCACTCACACACCTCTACCTCACAAATGAATTTGATCTTCTATAAATATCCTCCGCAAC